>BCIN01000002.1:2262677-2862677 GCA_039545335.1 Kondoa subrosea | reverse complement strand
TTGCTTTGTGCAAGCAATCCCACCAGGTTCCAGACTTCGGGTCGATGAACAAATTTCAACACACCATGTTCATTGGCTACTTGCTCGAGAAAAAGGTGGCAATTTCCTTTATCTAGTAGGTATTGACTGCGGATGATAGAATCCAATGGTCTCTCCAAGCAGACCGTGTACTATCATTATGTCTGTCAGATGAGGTACGGGACTACAATCACAGTTACTTACCTGCATTTGTATGTGCGCTCGAAGTGCATTCAAAAAGCCTGACCAGGACGTGATTTCGATGAATTGCTTGATAACCAGAGCATCCTGTTTTATACTATTTCAGAGATCTTCAAGACGAATTGACAAGAAAACAACCCGCTTTAGGGTGCTTTCTAAGCGTTTCTTCCTGCGTCAATTCCTCGTGAACCTTTTCTCTTTTCGCATTCAATTGGTGCAACGAATTGCAGCTGAGGTTCTTCATCTGCAGCACCATGAGCTGGCAATGTTCTTCGAGAGGGAATACGAACATCGTATTCTAATTTCGCAGCCATCTGTAAGATATTGAATTCAGCATCCATCATATGTATGTGTATGGTAAGAGAAGAGAAGAGATGGAGAACAAGGACAAGAGTAGAGCAAGAGTCGATTGAGAAAATCCGTTGGAAGTGATTCAGAATTGCACAAAGGAAGAAAGGATTCACGACCGGCTCTAAAGAATCGGCTGACTTCGCATGTCACGAGCAGTTAGAGGTCCGGACCAGCTAGACTTGTGTAAGCCGCAGCTCGTATCGATAGGAGCATGGTGCTACCCTAGAAAGCAGAATTGGCGGCAGAGTACAGTTACAAATGATCCAATGCAATAATCTGATGCAGCTATTGTTGAGCTTCTTTGAAGCAGAAAGAGGAGTATAAGCAGTGAAATATAACAGAGGCTTGGTACGCACCCCTGTACAGACTCTCGTCTCTCCTCTTGCCTGCCCAATCCCATTTCATCTGATGATCTTTCGCAAAGTAGTAAACCACTGCAGGTACAGCTACGCCCAGCGCTAGTACGGTTCTCGTTGTCTTTGGTGTGAACTTGAAGGTAGTATCTGTCCAGTAGTCCAGCTAAGCGAAGCCTGAGTCGCACAAGGCTAACGAAAGCATACAGACGTTTTCCCTCTGCAGGCAGCGTCAGCGTTTGAATGAAGCAGCATGGAGTAGAGCAGACCATAGCAGCCCATCTCTCCACAGCCGAGTCCAGCTACATTGCAATGAGCTTGTAATTCAGCACCATACATCTGTTTGCTTACTTTCACCGGGTCTGAAGCAAATATACGTTAGCTGTGGGCTGCCGCATGCAGCTATATACTCACGGAAGTGATGCTCTCCTCCGCCTGCCATTATGTAAGGATTTTTGGACGAGTCGCTGTTTCCTCAGAACTGTACATTATGTTTCGAACAGCGAGTCTGGAGCAGCATCGTCACATCAATGTCACATCAGCTACAGCTGTTCCGTGCACTGAGTCGCAACGCCATGAAGCATACGATGAGATCCGCCGTCCGAGTGCTGCCCGCAGCATCAGTCGAGCGAAGACAATCACTTTCTGTCCTGTTATCCTGTGTTCCCATCTGATTCTCTCTGTCAATCTCAATTGTAGCATGCGTGCATTGCTCTGTGTATTTGCTGAGATTGTTTTGCGTCTCTATCACTCTCGGAGTCTTGGTACTTTCTCGTGGACTGAACGCGCCATGATCTTTTCAAGGAAAGCTCGTTCAAGCGCGCTGTATCCAATATATTACCTTGCGCTGCTTTTGTTTCCGTGCTCGCTGTGCTACCTTGCTACGGCAGAGCAAAATACGTTATGATTCATGCTATACACCCTGTCCGGCTGCGAGATAGCAGCTTGATGTCAGAATGCAGCCTATGTTACACTTCAGTTGCAGCTCCTCTGCACGCATGACCGAATGCACACGAACAAAAAGCAGAATTATCTGTACATAGTACACTGCATGGTACATTCGGTGTTTTGCGGACCTAACGCTGGTTTTGGTAGTATTTCGATCATTTGCCCCGAACGAGCGACATGTGGATGCAAGCATGGGAAATGAATGGCATATTCTGATGGATCCCCTCTAATCGAGATTTGCAGTGTCTGTACTTTTTGGCTTCCATGTACTTTTGATGATTTTGGCAAAGTCCGAATCGCTTTTCTCCACAGCTGAGAATAAGTAAGATGATCAACCAAAAAGTCAACAACATAATTGACGCTGCACTGACCAGCGATGAAATCAATGAAACGGTCGACCTCGCTATCCTGATTTGCCTGAGGTCTCCAATTCAAGTCCTTCATTCCTTGCATGCCTTTTCCAGTGAGTACTGTGTATTTGATTGAGGATTCGAATCTTGAGCCGATAAGATAATGCACACACCCAAATCTTGAAACATTTTCAGCCAGTTGTCCTGAGCTGCCGTACCGGGTATATCATCTGGGATTCTAACAACATCTGAGCAGTGTGTCAGCAGACTGGAGCGAAAAATTCAGAACGTCACAGACAAGGCATGACAGTGGTATTTAGTTTGATAGCAACTTGTGCACTTCCAACCGTGTTCTTCTCTGTTTTGCTTTTGACATGTCGATCCAGGTGATATTGACGCAGATAACTTGTACCAGGACCAGCGCACCACTTGCGAAAGAATTCATCAACATCGACCACTTCAACCTTTTCAATGTAACAGGCATTTCGCGCTTTCAACTTGGTCACATCGCTTCCATCTCGTAGCTTGAGAAAGACCAGAACCACTTTGCGAATGTAAGCCTCTTCAGGAACAGGTTGAGGTTGCAGATAGAGTTGAAGCTTCTGAATGCAAATGTTAAGTAATAATGGCTTTTGCAAAGGAAAAAATCACTATCAGCTAGACGAAGACATTGAATGCGTTGAACCGACTTCATAAGCGTTACCCCAATTAGAGAGCAGGATCCCTTCTTGTTCCAAAGAAAGGCCTGGAACACGAGAGCGGTATGCTCGCTTTGGATCAGCATCCATTTCCTGGCAGATATCTATAGCCCTCTTATTCTTGTTGCAATCTTCACGGTGCTTCGGCCAAGTTGCTTCTGCGAGTCCATTGCTTAAATCACATACATGAGCGTTGTCGCATTGCCATAAACTTACTTTGGCATTCAGCCGAACAATAGCGAGCCCCATGACAGCGTGAACAAATCTGAATTCAATGAGCGAGATACTCCAGCGCAAGAGCGAGAGCCTTGACCTTGAATCGTTTACCAATATCTTCTCTTTGGCGGCACTTTTCGTAGTTCTCGCACTATCTCGTCATCAGTATGAATATATCGCATGGGGCTAAACGTACAGCAGGCAAATGTTGAGACCAGAACGAAGGCAGATCATCGCCGAAAGGATTATCATTTCGCTGCTTGGGCTTTTCGTCTGCTTTCTTGGCTTGTGTGAACATAGTGAGACCACGCGATTGAGGAAAGATAGAAATTATAAGAGGAGAAGACAACGAAAGAATAAAGCGATGGACCGGAACAGCAGCTTATCGGCTTATCGCAGTCTGGCAAACAGAGGAAAGATACAACACACCGCGAAATGCAGTGGCGATCTGTTCGTTGTATTAGAAAGACAAGCAGATAAAGACAGGGCAAAGAACAGATATAATACTACGTAAATGTGATCAAGCAGTACACTGGGTGAGCGAAGCACTCAGGGAACAGTAAAACACAGCAACAGCTATAATGTAATTGTGTGCAGTAGGAGATGGCAACAGTAAAGAGCCACAGGAAGACATCTTCTCAAGCGTTCCAGTGCAAGCTACGTTGAGCCAGGTCTTCTCTTAACCATCGCTTTCGCCTCATCTGAAGTCAAGCAGAGGCGAATAGAACGTCTTCTATCTGTCCGTCCTTATCTGCATTACGAGAAGCCAAATACTTATTCATGCGGACTTTGATTTATGCAGGGCACCGCCGAATTGAGCAACCCAAGCCTATTGTCATCTACACTCGCATCTAGTCCATCATGAAGGGCGCTTTGAAGGCTGTGAAGAGGGCACCTCATCTGGTCACTGCCAGAGTCGGAATGGCATCAAGTTAGCGAATTCGCATTCGACACCTACATCCAATCGCTAATGTTTATTACAGAGTCCAGCGATGCTGAATTCGATGAAATGAACAGGTCAGCAATAGCTGAGAGCTAGATGAATGAGATTCTCATGCATTCTTGGCAGACGCTTTACGGCTTGCGAGGGATATGCCGAGAAGCTTATGAAAGACACAACAGCTTTCAGAGATGCCATCAACAGTGCGTGATATCCATTGGTACAGTGTCTTTGCTGACTTTCAGTCCAGACATGGTTCGATCATCTACGGCTTTTGCTGAAGCTTTCGCTGTTCTCTTCTCACCTTTAGGCAACGAATACGGTCTAGAAAGCCGATATCCTGGTGCAGCGGAAACTATCAAGCATATCGGAGCCTATCAATCTAATATGTCTGAATTGCAAGAAGCTCTGATGCCTGAAGTCGAACTTGTCGAAAGCAGGATCATGGCTCCTGTCAAAGAATTGGTTGAGATGATGAAGAAGATCCGAAAAGCTATTACCAAGCGAGATCATAAGGTTGGTGATGAAAGGCAGATATCGGAATGCCATCTGATTTTCGCTTGTAATCTGCCAACAGCTTGTGGACTATGATCGTCACAACAATTCATACACTAAATTACGGGACAAGAAGGACAAGTCATTGAGCGACGAGAAGGTAATGATAATCAAGCACATTTCCTACATCCAATCACTGATACCGCATGGTCTAGAACATGTTTAGAATCGAGCAAGATTTTGAAATTGCATCTCAGGACTACGAACAGCACAATACAACGCTAAAGCAAGAGCTACCGCAATTCTTTGAGCTCTGTACTGCTTTCATCACTCCACTTTTCGAGTCTTTCTATTACATGCAACGTCAGTCCTCGCGAGTTTTCATCAGCTAATGCTAATGAGCATTTGGAATATACTGACAGTGCAAGTTATCTATGTTATGCTCGAGAAGTTCCAAGCTTTCTCTGGAGGGAAATACGATTTGGGCGCAGATGTAGAGCAGACATACTTTGCGAAACTCGGAGATACGGCTGAGCAGGTCCGTAGACGCTATGCCTCTGCCTATGCTGGCTGATAGCATTCGTTTGGACAGATCGAAAACATGGCCATCACAAAGCGCTTCGGCTCGACAGGTAGGCAAGTCACACATGCATGAGGATATAGCTCATGCTGTCTTTGGTGTAACCTACAGCCATCTTCATGCGCAACCGAGGAGCATCGCAGTCTGATTCTGCTTCAACCTACTCCGCTTCTTCCTCTAGAACACCTCCTCCTAAACCTTCGCTTGCGTCTAAACCATCTTTCAATCGCAGTACTTCAGGAGCAGGAGTTGTAGCGCCTCCAGCTTACTCACCTTCTGGAGGATTAACTTCTTCTCCTTCCATTAAAAGACCTCCGCCGCCTCCGCCTCCAATGGCGAAACCTAAGGTCGAAATCTGTACTGCTTTATATGACTATGCTGCGACTGCTGAAGGGGACTTATCATTCTCTGCTGGTGATAAGATTGAATTGATTACCAAGACGGATAGCAGTGAGGATTGGTGGGTTGGTAAGTGACGGAACTGTTTCATGTGCAGAGTAGAGTTAATCTGAGATGAGCAGGACGGGTCCATGGACAACAAGGCAACTTCCCAGCCAATTAGTAAGTGTCTGGTGTCTGATGCCTGAAGAATTTCAGCTGAAGTGCTTTCTAGCGTTCAACTTTAGTAAGCAGAGGGAAGGAAAGAAAAAGGAGTGTGCATTTGATGTAGAAACAAAGCGAAGTGGGACAATTTCAGTGACAATAAGTTGTGTGCATCGAATGAGATTCTACTCAAGTTGCTCCCAAACTTCCAATGATTTCAGATCGCATCCTTCCTGCTGAACTCTTAGCTATCATACTTGAAGACTTTACGCAACACGAGCTGGCGGTATGCGCCAGAATAGACAAGTCCTTCAGTGAGCAAGGACAGTTGTTTATTCTCGTTAGATTCTGAACGTGTACCTCAGGAGAAGCCTGCAATCACCTCCTATGTCATACATTGTATTTGGCTCCTCAAGGTTCATACAAGCACGAAATGCGACTGTAAAAGATTGGTCAAACGCATTGAAAGTCATTTCTGCTCTGAAGGCCTATCCTTCTCTCGCCGCATATGTCAAAGCAGCGACGTTTGACACGTCTTACAGCGATCATCTGTCATCTCTGAAGGATGTTAGACACACAAGAGCTTCCGCTCGTAAAACTCCTGTACCTAATCTCACCAATACAAGGTCTTTACATCCTTGGACTATCCTACCTTCTTGCGCTAATATAAGCCGTCTGTCTCTTCTATTATGCGGAACAAATGCATCTAGCCCTGCTTTGTCTGCGCAATTGAAGACTGTACCATTCTGGTCCAGCTTGCGATCTTCTATAGTCAATGGAAAACAAGCTGATGAAGAAGCTTATCACCTCGTTGCAAAACTTCTCTCGGCATGCGATAAACTGGAAGAGCTGTCCTTTGATAAATGTCGACTAGACGAACTCCTTCCAAAGCTAGAAGCAGAAACTACTCTTGCCTCATTCAAGAGCTTGAAGATTGATATGTATCGTACAAGCAAAGCAGATCTCGCGACGCAAGAATTTCTGCGTCGGTTTGGTCAGCGTCTTACAAATCTAGAAGTCACTGGCCTTCGAGTGTCACCCTCAAGTATCAGGACTATCTTCGCTCTTGGAAATCCAACACGTATGGTACTACCGCGGCTCAAGACCTTCAGCTTATCGCTCTCGCACGGAACATCGTATGATACGGTCAATCCATGTTGGGCCGGATTTCTTTCGTCTATGCCTTGGTTGCAAAGCCTTCACCTAGATCTCTTGCGCTTTCCATTCGCTGATTGGTTGCTGGACAATGGCGCTCCACCAAATTCCGAAAGAAGAACAGCTATTAAACCTTCTCTGGTTACCCTACTTTCTTTCGTTGCATCACATCCGACAATCAAGACTCTTTCCCTAGCTATAGATCATCGTTTTGATTCAGCTATTGTCAAGAGTATATTGTCCCATCTTGCTGCATTGCGATATCCGCTTTGAATAGAGTTTGCTTTCAACCTTCAAACAACTGAACAGCAACATGATCTAGATGGTCAATGTTGGTGCTGTTCTGCCGTGCCAAGCAGACAAAGGCAAGGCCAGATCTTCATCAGCGAGTGGGAGAAAATCCATCAAGGTCTAGATAAGGATAAGATAGAATTGAGGATACAAGCGGGAGGAATTGGTAGACCGATGGTAACGAGTAAAGACGAAGTGTTGTCTGAATCGTTCTGGATTGTTGGTCAAGAAGGGAAGATCAATCAACACGATAGGGACACAGTGAAAGCTCTTTGGCGGCAATCGCATATCTGAGATGGTGAGTCTTGTTTCAATAGCTTGTAGATTGTACTAATAAGTATGAATAAAAGCATCAGTAAAAAGGACATTGTCGGCATAGGTGGGAACGGCATTACAAAGTCTATCCCATCACGTGAACAGAATGCCAAGCCGATGATCAACTCTTTTTCATTTCCGCTGATCGCTGCTCTTTGCGCGCGGCCATGTTCAAAGCAATAATATACCCATGCATATTCTTTCTATACCTCTTCTTACCAGTACAAGCCGCTCCAGCTTCTGCAATCTCATGTCAAGCTCTTTCGGCTACCAAGCTGCAATTCAACGATTATACCTTGGCAGAAGGACTGAGTCTTATAGCTGTACAGACTGGTCTGACTAGACCTCGGCATATGCTATTTGATCAAGCTGGGAATCTGTTGGTAGTTGATAGCGGTCGAGGAGTAATTGCATTAACAGACAAAGGGGACTGCTGGGAGCAAAGGCTACTTATCGATAACCCTGCTTTCAATACTGGTATTCAACTGGATCAAGCATCGAACCTTCTCTATGTCAGCTCGGACGATGAGTTATATCGTTATGATTACAGCGCGAGCGACATCAGTGTCGGATCTCCTACGACACTAGTCACTGGAATGACGAATAATGGTCATGTAAGTTCTTCCATGAACTGACAGAGTTCTGGTGTGACGCTCTTCATGACAGACAACTCGCACCCTTCAACTAGATACTTCTTCACCTCCATCATATATTTATATCTCAAGGGGATCTGGACCAAATATCGATGAACTAGCATTGGATCCGTCGACTGGATCAGCTCAAGTTCGACGCTTCCCTCTTAATACTTCAACTAGTCAAACTTTCTTGCAAGGCGAACTTGTTGCATCAGGCTTACGAAACTCAGTGGGACTGGCGATAGATCCCAGACAACCAAATTATCTATATCAGGTGGAGAATAGCGCTGATAATATCGTCTCTTCCGTGTATGGCGATGTTCACGATGATAATCCCGCTGAAGAGTTGAATGTCATCGATTTGAATAACTTGGGCAGAAACTATGGTTAGCACCTTGCTCCGATGTCTAGACAGTCAGCTAATTGCTACTCTTCAGGATATCCGACATGTTTCACTGCATGGGATTTCCCACAAAATATCGAACCCGTCCTTGGCACTGGTCAGCAATTCAGTGCGAATGCAAGTGTCTCTGATAGCTACTGTCAAAACACTGCAAATGTAGTACCGCCCAGATTGTCATTCCTGGGTCATTCCGTGCGTCTGTATGCGTAAGAAGCTTGAATTGGATGCTCAGTACAATGTCCAGGCTCCTCTGGACATCAAATTCTATTCTCCTCAAAATTGCTCTGATAGCGCTCTTCCTTGCGACTGGATTGGATCGGCCTTAGTCACTATGCATGGCTCTTGGAAGTACGTCGCACTAAATGTTCAAATTCTCAATATATTGATATCATGATATAGCGCGCCTGAAGCTCATGGGTACTCCGTCGTACGAATACCATGGTCGAACGGACAGCCAGTCGCTCCTGCCTCGAGCAATACAGGCTACGCAGCCATCTTTCAGGGCAACCTCCAATCTTGTTTGAATGATGGGTGTGCCCGACCTGTCGGTATGGCTGTTCATCCAGATGGACGGCTATTTGTCAGCTTGGACACAACAGGAGAAATATTCGCGCTGGGTAGAGGCTTGGTGCAGCAAACAAGCAGTGCTGCTGCGGTCCAAAGCAGCTTCGTTTTTGGGCTCCTTGGTTTAGCGCTTGCGTTTGTACTATAGTCTTGGGTTAGGTAGAGCTTGCAGTCGTTTGTTTTGTTGACAATTCGCTTCCTGTACTCACATTATGTAAGGAGCTTATGATGTTGCATTGTTACTTGTTGACCGCGAACCGTTACTTGCTACATCTCTCGACACGCTCAAGAAGAGTTGGCATTGTTGCGTTGTAGAATTTCATTGCAGTCCCCCTTACTGGCCGCAAACGGCTGCGCTTTATCATGAACTTTTCTGGTCGACACATTCCTGTCCCTAAACATGCGCAGTCAGATCAATCTGTCCCATTTACAGAAATCGATGAAATGATGATGAAGATGTTTGGAATCAGGGAGGAGCTCGTGACAGAGGAACTGCTACAAAGTAAAACGCTCAAGCACTACCCTGCAGAACCTGAACAAGCAAAGTGGGCTAGGCAACTCACTGCCCAAATGGTTAGCTACTGTAAGGATACGCGCGAAGGCAAAGGTCATCATTTCCCTCTTGGAAACCTGCTTGGAAGCAGGTTCGTCTGCTTAACCTTGAAATCAATCAATCGCTCATACTCCTGCCTTGCAGCGGAACTGTTCGTAGAACCAAGATGGACTCTATCACTGTCCGAGTTTTATTGTCAGAACATCTTGAAGACTTTCTTTCAGCATGCGAGAGCTGGTTACCAAGAGCTGCCCGAGCATTCGAAACAATGGGCAACAACATCACTGAATCTATGCGTACCGATGTCATGAAAGCGGCATGGACTCTTCGTCGCACTTTTGCGCACGTTCAAGCTTGGAAGGGTTATCAGCAGGCAATCGTTGAACGCATCATCTCAATTACCGTTCGTCAATTTGCTTTGGTGAGCTCTTCGCAACAGTAAACATCGGGCTTGAGCTAATATGGCATGTTGTCTAGCTTGTCCAACTTGCCGATACCTTGCGCTTAACGAAATCGCCTCATTTTCATCTGGCTATGCCAGCTTTGTTACACATGTTCTTCGACGAGATGCGACTCAACTGCATCAAACATCCTCAAGCAACCGAAAAAGTAGTCGCCAAACTTGATCTTATTTACATTGATGCAACCAAACGATTTCCCATCCAGCCAGCTTTACCTAAACCAGCTCACTTGGCACAAACTTTCCCTGTTCTTTTGCTATTCAAACGCTTCTACGACTTTGACTACAACCACAAATCACCTCAATCTAACCCAGGAAGAATTATCATTTTTGCCGGCGTCGTTTTTGGAGTTTGCTATCTTGACGAAACCAAATCAGCTCGTTCCGTGACTGAGGCTAATAGAGAAAGATGGAACGCATGGAGATGGAAATTTTCAACTCGTTTTGCTCATGTACCATTTCCCGCTTTGGCGAAAAATTTCGAGCAAATGTTAAAAGGTGAAATTACTGGTCTGGCTATGCTAGAAAAAGTCAAGAAACCTTGTAAGCTACTTTCTTCGATTTTTCGATTTTCACGTCTAGTAAAGGAGCTTATTTTCTGGTGCACTGCAGTCAATGTGTGTGCATGCGTTACTTGCGCCAAGGGTGCGATCGGAGATTCAGCTCATTCGCCTTTCAAAGTTTGTGGTGCATGTGCAACCAAGTAAGTTGCATGGCATTTCGCAGACTATAGCTGATCATATGCTGTAAAAGCCTCTATTGCAGCCGAGAATGTCAAACTGCCGATTGGAAGAACGGACACTCAAAAAGATGCCATCGTTCTGCAGAAAAAGGACGCGAGGAGGTAGCAGGAAGAGACAAAAAGTGAATAAGCTACATTCAACTGCACAGGGCAGGCAGTTATGTATATACCATCATGCTATATTTTTCTATTGGAATCGCTTGCAGCTTGTCTCATCACAACACGCGGGTCTCATTCACAAGCTTCAATTAAACCAAACATCATATGTAGTACCGATAGTATCTTGATCCATGCTGACAGCTGCACGCCCGATACGGGTAGGCGAGGGTGACAGCTCGGGGGATTGGAACATCATCGATCTGATTCATGCATGCTAACATACACTACTAGTCTAAACTGCGGTTTCACTGATTGTCTGTTTGAAGCATACTGCAATGTCTTTGCTGATACGGTAACAAAACTTCAGAAACGCCGACCATAGCCTTTTGAACCTAAGACTAACGCCTTAATTTAAGGCATGCGCTACAATTGCATACTACATACCGTATATGGTGGCAGGGTCGTCAGCAATTTTCTTGGCAATGGGATCAGGCGTCTTCGTCTGATGATAGGTGTCCCGATTATCTACCCGATTGGTCGCGATATGTGCCGGGTGATCAACATTCAAGGGATGGAAGGGAAGGCGACCATGGACGGGATGCGGAGCTGTAGACCACCTTGGAGCGTCCTTACTATATGTATATGGATTGTGAATCCAATGACCAGTTTCTAGCTGCTTATGAGTTGCATAGAAGTCGCTTCATGGCAGTATCATTTTATGTATAGCTCAAAAGAGCCGGACTCACTTTGCTCTCTCTAAGTCTGTGGCAAATTGGGTCGGATATTCAGGATGTAGTGGGTTCTGCCTGTGCTCGTTCATCTGCTCGGCTTTCTGCAAGATTTGAGCGCGATTCTCGTGGAAGTCGGGCGTATCTACGCAAAAGCAGTAAGGGAACAGTCGCTTTTCGGATTACACGACATACGAAGTTTATCAGGGGTGCCATGCACATTCCTGAAAGTAAGCGGAACTTGAGGTTGTTTCGTCTGATGGTACTGCTCAAAGGCTCGCTGTTGGTCAACATAGGCCGAATGCTTTTGAATAGTAGCAGGATCACTGATGCGATTGATGTAGGCCTGAGAGACTATGAGCTGATCAGCACTTTGCAAGACGGAAGACAGGCAGATCATGTACGAGGACTGCCAGCAAAAGCCTTCTCCAATGTCCTCCCTTCAGCGGCATGCTTTCGATCTGTTCCGAGCTGTGAGTACCGATACCATTAAATAACGCTCAAAGCTTACGCCAATCGGCAGAATCTGGAAATACCGAGTTAGCTTAATTTCGGCGGGATTTAGCGCACTCACACAAGCTAACGCCAGGAAATCTTGGGTCCACATGGCCAACGGATGGGATGGTGTATAGAGGTTGGGCGATCTCTGACACCCGGCTTTAGAGATGGACTGCGAAGTATTACTATCTTACTGCATGATGTTGTTTCAGCGTTGAGCAAGAAGTCACGCATAACCTTGTACGAGGCTTCCAATTGGGGTCTCTCTGTTGCATCATAGTCCATTTCCAGGATCAGGGTTTCATAATAGCTCTGTATAGTATAGTGACTCGTCGCCCCTGTATTCTTCCATTTCATGATTGGCTTGGGCATAGATGACTTGATGACCATATCTTTGCTCTTCTTCTCGTCCCTGGATGTCCAAACCTGATCATTAGCTGCGAAGGACACATGAGAAATCGAGGCCAACATAGTGTCCACAATTGGATCCATCGAAAGAAAACTGAGACAGCTTAGACGTGTCAATTTGCAGAAGACATCTGACTGACCATTTGGCGAGACACCGCAGGGGTACTAGTCCTTGGGGGTCGGTGCTCATCCGCATCTTCGGATTAGCCATCGTTTGCGCTTCGATACTTGCGCAGGAGTTGCAGTCATAACCATGACCAATTCGAGGACTAGAAGACTATCGTGTGAGTTCGATACCAGACAATCATACAGCATCTCACTTCTTATCAAAGCCTTCGAAGGCGTTATTCTGATTGCGACATAGATGAATAAATGAGGTCCGAAAAGCAACATCACCAAGGGGTCCATTCTGAAAGTTCATTTGTAGTCCTTGAGCATTGTTGATGAAGGTCGACTCGCGGCCATCGCTTCTAGTATACGAGAAATCGAAAAGACTAGAGTTCAATCTCTCCAGCGCTGTTAACGGTAGGCAGAGGACAGCAGGCCCAATTGGATTGATACCACTCATGACCATATTGTAGTGCTCAATGAAGCTCTCTCCTGACGAATCTTGGGACCACTAGGCCGGTTTCGGGATCAATCCTAGATCTACACCGTTCAAAGAAGCGGACGTACGAAGCCAGATCTAGTCAAGGCTCCTGTGCTCCTCTTGCTCGAACTGAAATAGGCGTCGCTATAAGTTGTTTCAGGCTCGAATTCGGCTGTACCCGGGCAGTGTCGTGCAATTGCAAGGAGCAGCCATTCAAGTAATGATTTCCCCTGTCTTGAATCAGCGCAAATCATAAAATCTGCAGTACAGTTTCTACCTGCAAGTCATCTCGATTCTTCAAGAGGATACGTTGGCGTGTTCTGCCAGGCATCTGATACATTGGCTCGAACTGTTTGAAGATTTTGAACGAGGCAATGCAGAAGAATCCTACAACGATACGTACCTCAATAGGGTGACCCTTTAGAAAAGCCATATCCACGCCAAAGGATATTGTAAGAAAGGCGTGTTTGTGCAAGTCATCGTTCATGCCCTTGGGATCATGCGCAATTTGGTGTAATTTGCGGTCGTTATCAAGAACAAATAGGACAGTGTAGCAAGTTGTTTGAATGAGGTCGGCGCATGAGAAGCTACTGTTTTTGGCGAGTAATTTCCTTTCAATGAGTTGCGAGTCGACCGGCATCTTGTACATGCCCATGATCTTCAAGACAGGAATAGCGTTGGATTGTAAGCGACCATTGAAGAGCGTTGCTTTCTCTTGATCTGAGAAGAACTTGCAGAGTATGGGATCCGCATGATAAGCCTTGTTGGTGAGGTTACGGATCTTAGACAAATACATGAGAGAATCAGACATGTAATTGATGATTCTAGGATCAGAGAGTCAGAGGCCTAGCTAGCATACCAGTCTGAGAATGCGACTGACCGCTTAGATGCCTCTTCGACAGACTTCTCGTTGCTTCCCGACTTGCTTGAAGTCTGCGGCGAAGAAGTAAAGGGAGGAGTAGGGCTCGAGCTGGAGGTCTGTCCTCCTGCTAGCTTCTTCTTCATTTTGCCCGCGAAAGCTAGTCAAGAGTCTGATAAGCTTCGAAGTTTCGCTCGGATCATTGCGTACAAGTCATTGCTTGAGTTGGCTAGAAAAGGTATGTCGAGGAGTTCGGATGAAGACGTGGAGGAGAGATGGAGATGAGAAGAGAGAGAAAGAGAGAGGACAAGTATGAAAATCAGAATGAAAAGATCGATGTCACAAAGGGAGATTACTGAACGACGACTTTTGATTTTGGCATTTCCTACTGGGAGTCTTGGGTGCCTTAGTTGCAAAGGACGCGCTTCTCTCGCGAGAGCTAAGCGAACTCAAAATCTTTTCGCTCCTCGTAAAGGGCGGAGGTAGTTCACCGCCTTATTATCTTCCGGAGCTGCCCGACTATGCCAGGCATACCCATAGCTCCTGGATGATTCGCGGACTGCCAGAGCGCTGTACAGCTTGTCGCTTTCGAAAGGATAGATACATGCTGAGGTCGCACCAAATCTTGTACTGCTGGTATTGGGGGTCTTTCAAGCTTACGATACATGTAACGTGTTGAATGTCTATTTCTCGATGCAACGGCCAGTGGGCACTATTGCAAATGAGCCAAAATCAACTTCCACGCCGGGATTTGTCCCGCTGAAGTTGAGGCGAGCCGGTCGCAATGTATCGGAGACGTCTGAACCGACTGAAGCTTGTTGTCGCTCGTGTCTTACTGAGAGAATGTTTGGCATAGCGGAAAACGCATGGTCCGTCAGAGAAGAAATCTCGGGATTTTGACAAGGACTCGAGGTGGTCGGTATGTAGTCGGAGAAAGAGTTGCGCGAGGGGCACTGCGTTACGAGATATCCAGTCTTGTCTAAATTTTCTCGGAAGAGTTTGGAGCAGGGTGTTAAGAGATGGGTGGGTCTGAAAAGAGGAATCAAGAAGCCGAACATGGACGGTGCATTACGTGATAGCATGAATTCTTGCAGCAATTCTTTGACGCGGGTATCTTTGACTATCCGACCTGATACCATCATTCGAATGCCGATTGACGGGTGAGCTAGATGTAAAAGCCGCTTAGCTGATTATCAGAAATTGTGTGGGAATGAATTGCTCACCTATATCATTGGACAAATCGACAGGAGCTCCACATATCGCGTCCTCGATCAGCTCGCTGCCCTCTCCTTCGATTTCGCCTCTACGAGAGCTCTCCTGAGCCTTTCGACCTTCAGGTGTATGAAGACTTGGATGTAACTGAGGCCAGATTAGAAGGCAGTCATAGACAGCAGAAAATTGACTAACAGATCGCGCGAAAAGATGACCGAGCTCATGCAAGAGTACCAGAAACAGATGTAGCAGAACATGCTCCATCTGCGCCTCCTGTTGTGTGCTAACACTCGGATTACCATCAGTCTGATACGGGCTTGACAGCTTGATCAGTCGTTCGAAGTGGAACGTGGTGATGCTGATGATACATTCTGAATCGGCCTGATCGTTGCGCACAAAACCGTACAGCTCATCCCTCTTCTCTTCTGTAAGTTCGACTGTAGCAGAATGCGATAGAGACATCAACTCTCTGCGAATACAGTATGCAATGCCATTCTTCTTTTCTCGACTGAATTGTCAAACTCTTCTTGCGAGGTCTTGAAGTTGTCCCATAGCGGGCGAAAGACCATGAGTAGATCGGTGTCAGAATCGTTCTCCTCCTTTAGCAGTACGTGAAAGATGGTTTGCAGCATCGCGGGCAGGATGGTGTCATATGTACCGATAATGACGCCTTGAACATCACGTATCGTGGTGAAATGTTTGGCAAGCGCAGACAGAGTCGACATGAATTGAAAGTTGCTTTGCCTGTTGCTTACGGCTGACTGGCAAATGGGAATCGCTGTTGGATGAAGCTAGCGCTGTGGAAAAGGCGTCTCTGCTGGCAACAGGAACGGTACTGATAGGCACCAGGTCGCCCGAAAACAGAGTCGGACATTGGTAGCTGAAGCCGCATTCGGACTGCAACGAAGAGTAGTCATGGGCAATAAGCTAATAGGCTAGCAGAGTAGGACCGAATAGAGGCAGACGAAAGTGTTTTGTCGTCGATCTTATAAAAGGGTGCTGCGCGCGACAGAGGTCTTTGTGTATCAGCAAAGATGGCTGTGACTATGCTATGCTCTCGATAATTATGGGCTTGTCAAAAACTGGTTTTGCGAAAGACGTCTGTACGGGGTACGGTTCCTTTCAGTGCTATGCTTCCGAGGGGACATCTTTCCCCTTTTCCTCAGCTCAGCAGATCAGAAGATGGCAGCAAGTTGTGAGGATGCAAGAAAACATACTGATGTTCAATAATATCGTGAAGAATAATAGTCTTCCTCTTCCTAATCCTCATCCGAATGCCCATATCGATCATATTCGTGATAAGATCTACCATAGCTCCCATATTGCTCCCTCTTGATGTGTCGAGAGCATCCAGAACAGCATCGAGCGCATTTCTTGGATGGACAAGCTAAAGATGGAGTTTTTGAACAGCCAACACAATCCCAAGAAGCGTTCGAGTTAGTAGGATTTTGAACTTCTTTGATGAATTCTTGCATTTGCACATCATCGTTAGCCAATCCTTCTCGCCATGAAGGCATTGAATCTCGATTTTGGCTATCTCCGCCAGGTTCACAGTATAACCAATCGAGTGCGCCTTGAGCCTTAGTGGTTGATATCGGCAGCTTCTGTTCTGTCAAATACTTCTTGACTTGTTCAGGAACAGCACACCACTTCTGATAGGCTTCGACGATTGAAATGAGAGATTTGATTTCGGGTGGATCAATGGCAGAAAGAATGGCTTCGTATTGAGCTTTGATCTTCCTAAGAAGTCTTCGTCTAGAGGAGGATACTTCAGCCAAAGCAGCCTGCCAGGCAAGCATCTGTTCATGAGGAAGTTGACTTGCAAGAAGAGTCAGCTCTTTCTGTCTTCTTTCATCTTTAACTTTCTTGATTTCCATGACTTCGTTATCCATGCATACCTCCACCTTTTCCGTGCCATGACACGAGGTGAAGAAGGCAATTTCCTTCACTTCTTCTGGCTGCAAGTGAAACGACGGGAAATCAGAAAAGTGAATGACCCGAAATCGATAGTCGCGGATGAAGCAATTTTGACATAGAACAGAGTCTTTTGGTTCGTAACGATTGCCCGCTTTGGATAATCCCCCTAAGTCGGAAGCTTTGCAACCAAAACAGCGCCTTAAGTATGCCTTGCGCCATTTTTCAAACCAATCAATTGATGCCGTTTCATCAATCTGGGACCACAGCTTCCAATCTTTATCTTGTTCACCCAACAATTCTAGTGTTCTTCTTTTCCATCCGACTTG
The DNA here is from genome assembly GCA_039545335.1 of Kondoa subrosea. Taxonomy (NCBI): domain Eukaryota; kingdom Fungi; phylum Basidiomycota; class Agaricostilbomycetes; order Agaricostilbales; family Kondoaceae; genus Kondoa; species Kondoa subrosea. Next base: position 2,845,230 of record BCIN01000002.1, on the reverse strand, counting down.
ATCCCCTTTTATAACAAGATAACAGCTCTTGCTAACCAACATCATCCTGACTACTCTCAATGCTTGAGTTTGAGCAATCAGATCAAGAATTTTGTGTTTCACTTCAAGAGGTAAATTTCCTTTCTCTAGCGGAATGACCTTGAAAGCTGTTGAATTCTTTTGTTCGCCATCATTGAGCAGGTCTGTAGAGCCTGCTTCAAAAGGAGGGTGAGTAGTAAATTCGCAAGAAGGTATATTGGGTAATTCATTTGATAGCGTCAGAGCTTCCAAATCTGCTTACCAATCATCAGCTACAGTTCGCGCCTATCGACAATCAGACTACTTACTTTGATATTCTGACATAGAGCTTGTTAATTGTATCGATGTGAGCGAAAAAGAAGGGGAATCGTTTCATAGTCTGGAAGTTAAAATTAGATCAGAAGAAACCAGAAGAACAAAACAACTGCTGCGGCGGCTCGAAGAGAGCTGTAGAGGAACTGTAGATAGAGACCAAGGACAGCGATAGACGTGCAAATGAGCTTGTAACACAGGTAATAATACAATTGGTGCCAAAATCTAGCGGCAAGGCGAACGAGAACGAGAAACAAATTACAACTATTTATTCATAAGCTTAAATCAAGAGGAGCATGAAAAGAGACTCACTATATCCCAATAATCCTCAACAGCACAACAGAACTGTCAAGGGAGTTGATGCCATATCAGCTATCAAATTGAAACAAGGTGTCATTCTTACTGACCTTCCCGCAGGCTACCGAAGCAGATAAAGAGTATTCTGAGATAGCGATCTTTTCATCGACCATATGATCAGCGAAATTATCCGGTCTGTTCATTTCTCGCCGGTCACTATTCCGCAGGAATAACAATGCAAGAAACGGACCCGTGAGCCATTGCGCCGACAAAGACTACTACTGAATGTGTATCCGGTATAGTTGGTAGATATTTAGAAAGTTTGACTGGTTCAGCATCGAAAGAAAGGGCTGTTTCAGCAATTAGCCAGAAGCGTCATGTGAGGGAAAAAAGGATGACAAACTGATTTTATGGGAATTTATAGGTAGATGATCCGTTATCGGGTTCTATATACACGATCAGCTGGGCTCAGACGAATCTGAGAATGCGGACAAACCTTGATTACTTTCAAGAGCTTTTCGGAACCGTTGACCGATCTTATGGAAAGCTTGTGAAGAAGTTGTACTGTTCGTACAGAGGCAATGTGGTAAGCACAAAAGCGCTAACCACAACCGACGACGAACCCATTAACCCGCTAAACCGTTTGAACGTTCTAGGTATCCTAACACTTGGATTCACCTCGATCAGAACTCCTTTAGCTGTATGTATGTAGACTTGAAGTTTTCCTGCTTTGTTGACAGGTGAGTCCAATAAAGTAAGCAGACACTGTTGGCGATCACATAGTCAGCTTCCCAACATACATGACTCATTCGCCTTTCAACGAAACTTGATGAGTAATATCTGGCCGAGCTGTAGCTACTTCTCTACCCATCTTGGCTAGTAGACCTTGATGATCGTCTGCGTTCAGGAGCATATATTTGTCTTCTTCAGTTTTCGATTTCGCTGCCATTTTGTACGATTCTGTGGATCCAAGATGGCAGCTTCAGCTGATTCAACAGCAAGAAGACAGTCCGACCCACCTAAGCACGCTTGTTCCAGCACTACTATCAATCTCCTAGTCTGTTCCTTCTCTACGTTGGTTTTCGGAATCTTTGGCTGTTCAGGTGCAGTAGGCAAAGGTCGTTTCTTGCTTGTTCTAGGTACAGTAACATTCTCTTTCATTGTGAAATCCGGTGCAGCTGCATTGAGCGTAAATGGTTTGCTCATCTCAGTCGTTGACTTTGATCAAGAAGCGATTGAGAAAAAAGCTCAAGGGTTGGACAGGAACCATCGCTATGCAAGTACTTAGAAGTAGTACGAGGATATCTAGATCTATATACCCTCATCCATCTCTGCCTTTTCGGCATCTTCAATCTGTGCTCATCTTCGCTTTCCTCAATTTGTGTCTTGTTTCTTATTTCTTACATCGCAGGCTCCTCTTCGATCATTACATGCTTCCTCTAAAGTAAGAGCAAACGAACCAGGCACATCGGAAGCTTTCAAATCGCGAGCACAAGTAGGAGTCAGTTCAATGGTTTACGTAATCCTACTTCTTTTTACTCAAGATGTCGTTGCAGCCTTTTTCTTGGAAAGCTCTTGCTTTGTTCTTGGTCACCGGTACTGGTCTTTACTACTATTTTCAATCAGAGAAACAAAAGATCGAATCAGTCAAGAGTAGGTCTCCTCTCATACTGGTATCGAAAGGTATTAATTCGATACAATAGAACAACAAATCGCTAATCAGAAAGTTGGAAGACCGAATATTGGTGGTCCTTTCAACCTGACGACAAGCGATGGCAAACCTTTCACTGAACAGGATTTGCTAGGAAAGTTCACACTAGTTTACGTGCGTCTACAAATTCGTCTCTTAGAGTATTCCTGATAGGCTAAACTGTGGGAGTACAGTTCGGCTTTACAAATTGCCCAGATATATGTCCTGAGGAATTGGATAAAATGAGCGTAGTGGTGGATGAGATAGGTCAGTGGAGTGGTTTCCCTGCCTGAGTTTATAGCTCATACAGGGGCACCTATGTGACAGCCGCTACTTATGGACAAGATACGATTCTACCTGTTTTCATCACTTGCGACCCTGCAAGAGATTCGCCCAGCGCTATGGCTACTTACATAAAAGGTACATTTCTTCCTGCTTCCGTCTCCCTCTTTCGTCTATCTTTCGTCTATCAAACTATCGACCAACTCAATTTGCCTTGACGCCGAAAACATACTAACGAAAATTGATATTTGCAGATTTCCACCCTACAATGATCGGACTTACAGGATCCTACGCAGCCATCAAAGCAGCCTGCAAACAATTCAGGGTCTATTTCTCCACTCCACCGGACGCTAAAGCGACAGATGATTATCTTGTTGATCATTCAATCTTGTCCGTCTTCCTTTTATCTCTTTTTGCTTCTTTCAAGCTTACTAAAACTGGAATACAACAGCTTTTATTTGATGGACCCTGAAGGTGTTTTCGTTGATGCGTTTGGGAAATCATTCACCAAAGTAAATCTTCATCATGCCTCTTGATTCAAAGACAGAATCTCTGACCTTGGAAATGAAATAGGATGAAGTATCAAACAAAGTCAAAGCTTATATCAAGATGTATAAACAAGGAGCTCATACTTGGCAGAAGAGCGTTGTATAGAAACTTAGAAAGCAAAGTCAAAATGTATAATAAGCCTACTTCGCACCTGTCTTTCCAGTATTACCAGCTGTCACGAGCACAGACCAGTTGTTTTGCTGATCAGGATAGGTGATTAACAGACAAACGCCAGTGTTACAAAGAAAAGATCACCTTACCGCGCAAAGTCGATAATGACTTAGGACATTGTCGTTTGACATTACGTCGTGAGAGTCAGCGCACTGGAAATGAAAAGCCAAAGAAAGATGGAAGAGAAGAACAGAACAGAAAAAAACTAAGGCAGAGTAGAACAACGAACAAATCCTATAATGCATTATATACACCCAGCTTTTACAGGACCAGCCCTATTATTTTTCATGTATGTACTATGTAAAGGTGAAGGAGAGAAGGGAAAGTCCAACGAGGATCTTCATTGAATGTTGGGCGCGACTGCTTCTCAGTGCGAAAGTTTAGAAGAAGCCATGTCTGTTCGTCCAATGTTATGATGAAAGTCAGCGCAATCGACTTTTTCAACAACACGACGAACAAGTTGTATGATCTGTCAGTTGTTTGATGCCGAATAAGCATTACGAAAATACTCCTATCATGCGAGAAACACTGACCTATTCAAGCATCATCCTGTTCATCCGCACCATCTAAGAATGAATAAATTTGTTGATCCGTCATGTGCGTTGTTCCTTCCATGGCATGTTTGGCTAATCTTTTCGGTCCAGATGATTTGCCTTGTCTGTTTAAGAGCTTTTTCTTTTGAATCTGTCAACGAGAAACACATACCCATTAGCACAAGACTGAATATAGTATGTTGTTTGCTGACCTTTTTGATTGCAGAGATATGTTTTAGTGGTTTGTTGGTCTGTGAGGCGACACACATCCATAAGCCTTATTGGCTATGCGATGGATTGCTGCTCACCTTGTTGTGCACTGATTTGACTACTTTAGAAGCATTCAAGCCATCGATTGTAACGATTCCCTTTAAGATAAGAAACGCGTAAGCTTTCAACTTCTTATCATTTCCAGCTGTATCCTATACCTGGACATTGATCTGTAGCCAGCGATAATCAAGAACAGTCTACTACTGTATTGATAAAGCTCACTTACCTTGTCAGAGCTTAGCAACTTCTTTCCTACTCCAATAGTCTTAGCTTGACGCGTAATAGCTTGAACAGTATCTTTTGCTGAAGGGGTAATTGATGATTTAGCAGAAACGCAGACCAGCTGCATAACCAAAGTGAAGAGTAGAAAGAAGTTGAATAACATTTTGCTTCTGTTTTGGCGTTTCGAAATGAGTGTGAAGGGTTGAAGGAGTGTGGATGGTATTGAGTGAAGGACAAGAAATCGATCAACGATTTGAGTACAGGGATATATTAGCTTTGTTGTGGTGGACTGGAACTAAGGCCAGGCCAGCCTGAGGTGATATCGTGTCAAGAAGCTAGTGGAAAACAGACACGAAGAATGGAATTCCAGGCAAGACCGATGCGTGTTGCTATGTAGAAACAGCCAAGCGAGAAGAAGGTGGTCAGAGCAAGGTGAAATTAAAGAGCAAGGAAGCCAAGCAAGGCAGGCAAGAATAGGAGAGCAGTTGATCGGAAGTCTTGAAGTCATGCATCACCTGTTCGCGCTCGAGCTTATCAATCTGGCTGTTCGTTACAGTACTGTGTAGAGTTGCATGCAGGTGAGCAGGGCTCAGTAGACAGAATAATCACAGTCGAATGGTGCTCACTTGAAAACCCGTAATCGACTCGTCAGCGCGAGGTTGACCGCAAACCGTACTTTCTCTGGCTTATACACTCTTAGGCATACCCTAGTAGAGCTCTAACCTTTTCCCCTAGTCCAGTCTCGATCCTCGTAAGCCCATCTGGAGCCAGATTCCCTGCGAACAGTACTTATTGCGTATTGCACTCTTCTCCTTCCCTTCATACCTGTTCTGGCTCTCTACCACCATCTGCAATCTCCTCTACAATGTTCGTGCTACTCCTCGTCACTTGATTGGATCAATTCGGCTTCTGTACAATAGTCAATCATCCAGCTTCAACCATGTCGAGATCTTCCTACGATAGGATGTTAACCATCTTCTCACCAGATGGGAGACTATATCAAATCGGTGCGTCTACAATCTTACTCTTGTCTGATTCAGACTTATCAAGAAAGCTATGTGCACAGAATACGCCTTCAAAGCTATTAGCAATTGCGGTCAAACTTCAATAGCGATCAGAGGCAAAGAATCATGCTGTGTCATTACACAAAAACGAGTTCCCGTTGGTCTTTCTTCCGTTCTCTCATTAACTTTCATACTGATCCAATGTGAGAAACAGGATAAACTTCTAGACCCTTCTACAATCACTCACATCTTTTCAATTACACCTACTATCGGATGCGTCATGACTGGAATGATTGCAGATGCTCGTTCTCAAGTTCAAAGAGCTCAAGCGGAAGCTGCAGAATTCAGATACAAGTATGGGCATGAGATTGAACCGGAGTTATTGGCTAGAAGAATGGCAAACATCAATCAGGTCAGCACACTTCACGTCTCTTTCGCTATTTACATAGCTGAGGGACAATGGTTGTCTGACAGGTTTACACGCAAAGAGCTGCTATGCGACCTTTAGGCATTTGTGAGTACTCACTTCCACTCTGACATATCATTTAATGTTATGGGTGTCCAGCAATGATCATTATCGGTTTAGACGAACTCGATAACCCAGCAGTTTTCAAACTCGATCCAGCCGGATTCTACGTTGGATTCAAAGCTACTTCCTCTGGATCCAAACAAACGGAAGCAACCAATTATTTAGAAAAAGCCTTCAAAAAAGAAAGTTCGGATCAAATGAAAGCTTTGGAAGTTGGAACTCAAGGAACGGTTGAAATGGCTATTACTACTCTTGCTACTGTTTTGGCTACGGATTTGAAAGCGAACGAGATTGAAGTAGCTGTTGTGAGCAGGGAGAATCCGAAATTTACTAGAGTGAGTTCATGCTGTTGCAGAAATTAGTCACAAGAGCCCAAGGATCTGAGCAGTTGACGGATGAAGAAGTTGATGCGCATTTGCAAAGGATTGCAGAAAGGGATTAGTGTAATCCTAGAGGAGCAGTCTCAGGGCGAAATGCAAGCATTCTATTCCATGATTCCCTCTATTCTACTGTATACTTTTCTGCCATCTGCCCTCAAGTTGACCCTACTTCGCCCCTCTATCGACAAATCCTTCACACTGTAAGCAATACCGAACGTGCTGAGCGAAGCGCAATCGCAATGTGAGCCAAGATCGCTTACTATAGCTCCTGCCGATTCGATGTACATCATTTCCTTCTCAGATAATTCCGGTCTTCGCCTGTCAACATTGGCACCTCATTAGCAGCCTTCTGAAGCTAAAGTAGCGAATCCTGCTGACCTAAAGCGTTCTGGTAATTCCCACCATTCATTCACGTCTGGCGGTGGTATTCCACTTCTATTCGACTCTGATGATTGAGACGATAGCGAAGAGCTCGACGAAGAAGAGCTTGCAGAAGAAGAGGTAGAAGGGGAAGGTTGGAAAGCTTGTTTCTGCTTATCCTGAAATTGAGCGAATTGGTTGATCATATCACTAGGAGCCTGTTCATGTCACACTACCTTAGCACTCTCAAATGTGCTGTAAGGTTAGAGAACTACGAACGGCTGGATGAGGTTGTGCTTCATGAGATGCATGAGACCATCTAGATTCGCCTGCTCCTAAGAACTTGATGCTTTGCTTATGTCCTGCTAATCTTGTTAAAGTGGTATGTAGAGATCTGATTTGTGCAGATTGGAAAAAGGTCATGGCTGTGTAATGAAAACACACGCGGAGCAATTCGCGGGAAGATTGATCTCGCGAAGAAGTCACGTCAATTTGAAGAAGGTAAGAACATTCACAGTAGTGCGAGAGTCACCGAGAAGGAGAAGGGCTTTCATTTGATCTGTTCCTTTACTACTGTAAGTTTATTGAGCCTCAGGGCAATACTTCCGTCGTACGATCCTCTCAGTGTGCCCGAGTGCAGCTTAGTAGCCCCATTCCTAACACAAAGATCAGCACTACGTTTAAAAGCGAGGGGAAGAGACGTACAGCACCAGATGCCGACGCTCATTTGGTTGTTGCTGCAAGATCCGCAGCAGAAGCCTATGGCAGCATATATTAAAAAAGCGATGAGGAGTTACGAAGGAAGTCCTTACCGTTTGAGCAGTCAGCGCAGTGAGAACAAGAGCTCTGTCCACCGGCTTGAGAAGCACAGCCATATTGGTTATCAACAGCACCGTTGCTATTCATTATCAGAACTACACCATTAGTGTAGAGTGTAGAGACTGACCAGCAATTACCAGGGCAACCACTTGAGCATCCGCAAGCTCCAGCGCAGCCGCAAGAGCACTGCATCACGTCAACCGAATTAGGCTTGAATAAAAGTCAAGATTAGATGAACAAGACCTACAGCGGAGTTGTCATTAGTACCTGCTTGGTTCCAAGTGCCCATAACAGCATTATTTTGGCCGCCTATGTAACAAAGGAAGATTAGAATTGAGGAAGGATTTGGTTGCGATAGAGGGAGAACAAACATTCGCAAGTACCGTATTGTGACATTCCGCAGTTGCAAGACATATTTCGATCTACTTTCGTTCCTTGATGTATCGAGGATTTGTTAATCGCTTGAAGAAAGGCAGATTATGTATGCAAAGGAGAAGTGAATATTCGAAGTCGCGTTTTATGAGAATGCAGTGTAGGATGGACGGTATGCCATGTGGACCAAATGTGTGCAAAGAACAGAGGGTCCTCTGCTTGTCAATGTTTCGTCAGGCAGTGCCCAGCAGCCGGTTACATCCATTACTTGGAATCTGTATCGGCATAGCTCAGAGAACCACTACAGGGGTTCAACTTATTATTGTCCGGGATTGTGAAGGAATGCTGTGCTCGGTCTGAGGTTGAACAGGTGTTTGAAGGGGAAAAATAGATCAAGTCGCCTCGGGATGCCTTGAAGAGCATTGCAATTCGTGTGGCAAACGCACTGTAAGGGTCCGCCAATGTACGCGTGCGAAGTTCGATAGTCATTCCGCAAGTTCGTAGCAGGTTTACCGACGAAATGTCATAGCGCGCATGTCGATTTGCAAAAAGCCGCTATCTGGAAGATTGTATGCGAAGTCCCAACTCTTTTGAGCGAGCAAGATCCGGAAGAAGCACGGGCTCAACAGGTATCAGTCCGCGGCCAGTGATTCGCTGATACCCAATAATGTTGCTCTGTAGAAACTGCTTTCCGCCTTGCTGTTGCGACATTCTTACAACAACAGAAAATTAGAGCGAGAGAAAAGTCAGATAAGCCAGTAAGACGCCATGATCGATATCACTCAAATCTGACTGGAAGGTCGATTTCAATTGGTGAGAGCACACTGGCCAGCTTTTCGGGTCACGAATCGTTGCTAGAGTCATGTTTTGGGGTAGTGTAGTGTTCAGAACGCGATTGATGACGGTTTCCATTCAACCTGCTCATTTTTCGAAATCTTGTGATTCTTGCGCCCAGACTATCATACAGACCTGCAATAACCCACTCAAAGCTACACATGCAGTTCGCAGCACGACTAGGCCTCAGCATGTAAGCTTTGTTCTGTTCAGGCTCTGATGCAAGCAGACGATCGAAGATTAGCTAATCTCGCTTGTTCTCTAGGGCCATAGCAGTGCCTATCGCTTATGTTATTGGAAACTATGGGATCAAAGCAGTAGATCTCCAGTAAACATGATTCGACATGAGCTCATAAGCTTGCAGGGCGAACGAGCAAAGGCAAAGACAACCGAGCCAGGAGCAACAGGAAATATAGGATATGCACCAAAGGATAGTGTCAAGAGTGGTGCGTACTGAAACTACTGATTGAGAGAGATCGTCTACTTGAAGCTTACCCATATCTTCTTTAGGAGGTGGTGTTTAATCTTCTTGGGAATTGTTAATGTCAAATAGCTATATCAAGTGACTTATGAGCTGCACTCGCTTCTCGTAATCTCTCTTTCTCTTTCTCCTTGATCAGTCTGGACTCTATTCATGCTTCGCGCAAGCGCTCGTATCTGGAGCTCCCGACGGTCAGCTTCCACTTAGCCCACGTGCTGCCATTCATGTCGTGCTCGTGTTTTCCTTGCTTGCGGGACAGGGATGTTGCTCTATTTGAGCTGAGATCGGTTGACGAGTTGCAGAAAGTTTGTGTGATCTGCTCTCCTAGCCATGTCTGCACTCGAGTGCCTTGGTGTTCATTAATTGCAAGCAAGCTATCGCTTCTGATTGTCAAGGGTAACCTCATGGTCTTCTGTTCCGTCATTCTGGCTAGGTCAGCTAATTTCTCAGCGCTCGATGCCGTGATGTAGCCCTGCAGTGCATGATGCGAGTGCGTAATGCAACCTATGAGACAGACAGCGTATTGGCCCTATCAATGTGAGTGTCACGGTCGGGTTCTGCTCTCAACAATTGTTGCGTCATTTCAATGCAATCCCTTAAATAATCAGGAGCGGCAAACAGTCCACGCAAACAGGATCAAGGGAATCTACTACACTCTTGTACAATCCTCAGCTAGTAAATTGGTAACATCTCAGCCGTACTTTGCGATCTGCAATAATGTCCACTTTTGTTGACTTGACCAAACTTTCGAACGACGACCATACCTCAGGCTTCTTGATATCCAACTGTGTATACCATCTAGATAATGGTGTTGGCTGATGTATTCGAAGCCGCACTCACGGTAAGCCTCGACGAAACAGAGTTACAGCTTAGGTGATTGAAGTTTCGGGGATCATTCAGGCTATGGGATCTATGCCTATGGCTATAACGGATGACAGTGGAACGGTGTTATATACAAATGCGGTAGGCTCACCTGCTATCGGTTTCCGCGTCAAACTCTAAATTAGGCCATGCGAAACTTTGGATAGCTCAAGATGGATCTAGATGTATCAGTACTGACTGATCCGAGTGAGCAAAGTTTGGTCAAGATCCCTCTTTGTTATTGAAGACCAGTGTGTATAGACGTCTGGATGCTCAATACAGCAGATGGTCGACAGCGTCAAGTTGAAAGGAGACCTTGGAAGACAGATGATCTCTCTGGAACGGTCTCATGGCTTACTGAAACCCCTCTTACTTTACTTCATGATCACAATGCGAAGGAAACGGCAGAGCTTGAAGAAATCACAAATCATGAATCCGCACCTGAAACTGCCCATCTCTTCAAAGCTTTGCGTGAGGAGAATCAAGGTTGGCATGCTCTTATGTCTGCAATACGTGGGTCCAATTGAGTTCTCCAGCAATCAGTCCCACTTGGCTCATTTTTTTGTGTTCTTATGCTTACAGCGGCCGCTGCTTTGATCTTATCTCCCGATGGCGAAGTCATATATCAAAGTCGAACTATAAGCGAGCTATATGGCGAGGATAAGCCGAGAAGATTCAAGCATGTGGACGAATTAGCTACCAGTACTCGAGAAGCGTATAGACAGAATGGAATTGACTATGCGTGAGCTAGAAGTCGCTTCATCCGCGGGAAGTCTGACTGGCAATCGATCAATAGTGCGGAAGATTATCCTGTCCTTCGATCGATACGAAAAGGAGAAACAGTCCGAGGAGAAAAGATAACGATCATTCGAGGCGACAAAACGCAAGGGTTTCTGCGAATATCCTCGACTCCAATTTGGTCTGGACAGCGTACAGTTATGCGCGTTGTGGCATTCTTAGAAGAGATTACTAGAGAAACAACTATTGAGAGACAACTAAGAACGTTGCAGGAAGAGGAAGTTTCGCTGAAGCATTCCAAGAACCGCGCACGGTTTGTTGCCAATACATCGCATGGTTCGTTCCCTTTTCCAATGCGTTTTTTGCTGCAGTTTAACACATGTCCGCGATTAGAGATCAGAACCCCGGCCAACGGATTGCTCGGTCTATCAGAGTCAGCAGCTTATGCCTCATCTCTGTCTATGCTCACAAATATATCTCGATAGGCTTCTGCTCGCGACCCAGCTGAACCCTGAACAGTTGGAAATAGGGCATTCCATACAAGAAAGTGCTCAACGGCTCGTTCGAATTATTAACACCTTTCTTGATTTGTGGGTCAAATCCTCCTTCTCCTTGAAGCCAATGCACTGTCTGAATTATAGTCAACAGCTCGAAAATGTGTGCCGGATCCTGCCAAAACAACACCGAAAGCTAATATCCGTCTCTTTCTTCTACAGTGAGGCGCACAAAGTATGTCTTGAGGCCCTGAGCAAGAAGTGATCTAAATCAGAGCCTACTCAGGCCGTTTTGGACGAGACAAGCATCAATATGTTGTTACTACTCAACGAAATACATGTTATCTATAGTCGTATTGCATCTAAAAAGAATGCATCCATACAGGTCAGTCCTTCTTCCAGATGTTTTCGTGGATTCGGCATCAATGATTTGGTCAGATAAATATGAGTGATGACTTGCCCCAAATAATTGAAGGCGATTTACTCAAAATCACCCAAGTCATCAATAATTTGCTGTATGTTTGATCTTCTCGAGAAATCGCTTCCCCTGACATTTCGCTCCAGGGACAACGCCATCAAGTTCAGCTCGCCAAATTCAACAATAACGCTTGATTGTCAAGTAGATGACGAATGGGTTATACTGAGCTGCTTGGACAGTGGCATAGGAATATCGTGAGTGCCTGTATAGTGCACTTTCACCTTATACTGAACTTCTTTTGCTGCAGAGAGGAACAAGCTAGTCGAATCTTTGAGCCTTTCCAACAAGCCGATAGGAGCACAACACGCCTCTTTGGCGGTTCTGGACTTGGTCTGGCCCTCTCAAGAGATTTAGCTGAGGTTCGCTTCTGTCATTTTTATGCTTCGAAACATCGAAATTCTGAAAGCTTGTCAAGCTAATGGGCGGTTCATTGCAATATGTACATCGAAAAGGGCAGCAAGGCGCTCTCTTTGTCTTTCGCTTTCCCTTGAAAGAAGAGGTAAGAGAATCGCTCTGTATCTTTTGCAGTGTTGACCACTGTCTTAGAATATACCGGATAGCAGTCACCTGGGTTTCGGACTGGCATCACAGGCGAGCGATCCAGGTACCGGTAATCCAGGCAGCAATAACCAGAAATCATCACGGTCCAATTCAGCTACTTCGAGGATGTCAGATATACAGGAAGGAGAAGATGATCGGGCGATACGGATCTTGGTAGCTGAGGACGATCGGCAAGTGATATTGATAACCTCTCGTCCTTCTTGCTGATCCACAGCCACCAGGGTCAACTCTGTATGCCTGCCTAGCTTACTACTCTGATAGTAGAAGGCTGAGGAGCTATCTTTTATAGATGATCATCAAGAAATTTTTGGGAGACGCTCGATTCGACTTACGGATGACGGTGAATGGTAAACAGGCTCTCGATGCCTACATCGAAGAGAATGGAGAATACGATCTCCTGCTGCTGGATTATAAGTTTCCTTTGACCAACCTCTTGTGTTCGGCTAATCAAATTTCATTTGCTTACGCCAGATGCCAGTAATGGATGGTCTTTCGTGCGCTTTGGCGATCGGAGATTACGAGCGAGAGAAGAAGCTCCCTCGACGGCCTATCGCTGCTCTCACAGCCAATTCTACCACGGAAGATAGAGCTCAATGTTCGTCCGCTGGTATGGAAGTGAGTTTGTGATGTTCATCTCTTGGACCTCCGCCTGATGTGCTGTCTTATTAGTTCTTCTTGCCTAAACCTTTCACCGCGAAACAATTATACTCCATCATAGACGAGATTCAGAAAATGGCCAAGCTTCGCAGAAGAGCGGAAGAAAGCTTAGCTGCAGAGAAAGCACAAAGAGAGATGGATACGGACGGATAATCACGTAAGTATAGAAGAAAAGACCGATGTACATATAGTAGATGTGTAAATACAGATTTGTAGAATATTCTTGTACATAGCTTTGGACGCGGCAAGTATATCAGTCAATGATCATTGCATCTCATAACTTCGCTGCTGAATACTTGTGCACTGACTCTAGGAAACACCTCATTGTATCCGGATCCACTGCAGGAGTTATACCTGTGGGAATGGTCAACTCGAAGCCCTCTTTCTACCAAAGACAATGACACTTACCATGACCAAGATTAGCGATATGAGAGCCATTCGTCCCAAACCCATCTTGCTCGCTGAACATGACCTCCACCTCCCTTTTGAGCGCTTCCTTATCAGCATACAACAAACTCGGATCCAAATTCCCTTGCAAAGCACAACGATCCCCAACAATCTTTCTCGCTTCAGCCGCACTGACAGTCCAATCCAAACCAACAACTTCATAACCCAAATCCGCCAGCAAGTTCAAAGCATGCCCATTCGCTCCTTTTGCGAAAACAATCATTGGGACGGGCGTAAGACCTTCTTTTTGTAGGAGGGAATGAACGGTTTCACGTATTTGTAAGAGGTAGAGAAGTGAGAATTGCTTGAAATCCCTTGGCTCGTATTTAGGTATTCTGAAGAATCTCTGAGCCCCATACGATGCTAACTATTCCTTGTGCTTGAGCGCCATAGGAGAAGCCCACGCGAGAGAAATAGCATGAGTTACGCGGAAGTCCAGAATAGGTTGTTTGTATAGCACAGCACGCTCTGACAATGGCCTGCAAGTGATTGCGCAGCAAAGGACCAACAATGACCATCATTCAAGACCATTTTGCAGACCACATCATCGCTCGAGAACAACCTTATGACATTTCTATTTCGTTGATCAATCCCATACGGCCACTCTCAAGCAAAGATGGCTTCCACGACACATGATTTTCCAGCGCTAAAGAATGATCTGATGCTGCGTGCGGCGAGGAAAGAGAAGACTGAGCGAAGTCCAGTTTGGGTTATGCGTCAAGCAGGTCGCTATTTACCAGAGTACCGCATTCTTTCCTAGCTCATCATTACCTTTTCACTGATTACATGTTTATAACTTTCTTAGATTTCGCGAGATGCGCAAGAAGCATGAATTCTTTGAAATCTGTCGATCACCTGAATTGGCCTGCGAAATTACTTTGCAACCTATTCGCCGTTATTCGGGTCTGTTGGATGCAGCAATCATCTTCTCAGATATCCTAGTCATTCCGCAAGCTATGGGCATGGTAGTAGAAATGTTACCTGCTCAAGGACCGCATTTCCCAAACCCTATCGTCACAGTCGAAGATGCGCAAACAATACTGGATAGACAAGTGAATACGGATCAAGAATTATCTTATGTCTATTCAGCAATTACTCTGACGAGGAAAGAATTGAAAGGTCAAGTACCGCTCATTGGGTTTTCGGGAGCTCCTTGGACTTTATTGCTTATATGATAGAAGGAGGTGGTAGCAAAACGTTCCAGAAAGCGAAAACCTGGTTATGGGACCGACCGGATTTGTCAAAGAAGCTGCTCAGCAAAATAGCTCATATATGTTCAGAATACCTAATTGGCCAAATACGAGTATGAGCACTGTCCTGCTACCTTTCTATTCTATCCTCCCAATCATTGACTGCCTTCTCATGCAATCAAGCAATCTCATCGCCTTGAACTTGACTTGCAGTGACATTGTCGTCATCTTCAGCTTCAGGACTCATCTCACCTTCCACTTCTTCTCTTTCCTCACTGCCATCTTTCAACTCCTCATCTCCCGCTTTGTCAATCATACCCTGTTCTTTCCATTGTCTGGTAAGCCGAAGTACGCGAAGAGCGGTCTTCAGGAGGATCCGGCTGTCGGTATAATAGACGAGAAAGACGATAACTTCGTACCAAGAGGGAATTGGAGAAGGTTGGATGGGGACATAGCTTGCCAATGCTTCTCTTTGGAGTTTGATCTTCTCTGGCGCATCTTGTGGGTCAATTGACAAAACTCAGAAGAGAAAGGAGTACTGGAAGATAGTGATAGCTAAAGAAGCTGCGATAGAGATGGGGAACAGGAAAGGCCGAAGAAGGAAGCTTTTGAGCGGTTTGAAAATCAATCCGATCCAAGGTATCTCTGGTGCTTGAGGAAGCATGAACAAGAAAGGTGTCAAGACATTCCAAAGAATGGGAATCCAGGTGAAGGCGATAACCCCGTACAAGCGTCCCTGACTCAATCTGAAGCGCTGAGTTCGTTTGGGACCAGAAGTCAGTGACCAGCTTGACACCTGTACACAGTCCTTTAACTCCGGGTTCCCGTCACATAGAGGGAGAAGTAAACAAACGCTCAAGTTGTCCGGCCAATTCATGTACCAGTGAAAGGCTATCAACGCCCAAGTTACGACGTTGGCGATCCAAATGACTGCTTGAGGTTCCAGATCCATGACTGTTGTTTCGGGACAAACTTGCGCAGGCTTAAGTCTGAATTTGCAAACTCGCATCTTTCGCTTGCAACCACCACATTCGCAATCTATGCAAACCTCCTGGTCTATTCCGCTGCCCGTAAAAGACTGCTTATAT
This sequence comes from Kondoa subrosea, assembly GCA_039545335.1. Lineage (NCBI taxonomy): Eukaryota > Fungi > Basidiomycota > Agaricostilbomycetes > Agaricostilbales > Kondoaceae > Kondoa > Kondoa subrosea. The sequence continues at coordinate 2,829,593 of BCIN01000002.1, read as the reverse complement.
ATTCACTGGGATTCTTCTTTGCCTGCGCCTCATTTGATAACAAAGAGCACTTTGGACGAATTTGGACCTGGTCTACAGCATGTTCTTCGCATTCGCCTGACTCCGCAACTATCAAAGCTACTGAGTGTATGTATATCTAATTACTTAGCCTGCGTTTCATCCTGAGAAGGCGCTTAGAGCTGTCATACCGCTGCTATCGAGTTGGAATGCTGTCGAGAACCAGGACAGGATGTCTCGTTAAAAGCTCTCGACGATGCTCTTCGACCAATAGAGGGTCCTGATGAAAGTGTTTCCATGCTTGACAAAGCCATGGAAACGCGGAAGAAGGCGATTGCATGTTCTGCGGATCCGGTTGCGTTGGAGCAGGAGTTCAAGAACCCTCAATATACAACGTAAGTAATTAAATTGCTATTCCTCTCTATCCTCCTTAGCCTAAGTTGGTACAGAACTTTGGTCAACAAGCTGGACCTAAACGAAGAAGCAGGCAAGCGATTGATTGAAGCTTTATGGTGGGCAGAAGTAGATAAATGTTACAGGAGCCTATGGTGTAGGCTCTCTTCCATCACTTGTTCGGATAAGCACTAATGCCGATGAAATTTGCAGCTAATCTGTTTTCTGAGTACTGTTCTCGCCAGGAAACATGGCCGGCTGCTCTGTGGAGAAGGTTCACCACATCCATGTTTTCAAGCTCCAGAACCAGAACCAAGTCACATGACTCTGGCTTTGGATCGAAGAACCATTCGCCTAAGCTAGCACAAGAGGAAAACTCCTTTGCAGATGCAGACAAGAAGAAGACGGCTTGACACGGAGCGCTGTAGTATCTATGTGTTTGTAATATCACCCAGCCTTGCGTTGGGTAGTGCCTTTATCGTCTTTTTGTAAAATATTCTAATCGCTTGTACCATCGCATGCATTGCCATTGTTTCGACCTCATCTCAGCGCTTTCACTTTAGCTTCCGATCTGCTTAAAGCCTCTCACCAGGCAATATCCTGCCTGGATTGTGACATTCTGGCTGATGGACGATGCTTGTAAGTCGATGCGTACGTACAGATTTGTAGAACAGTTTTGTACATAGCTTTGGACGCAGCACAAAATAACATGTAGTGATCATGGAGTAGTGGTCATTCCGCGATCATTGCATTTCATAACTTCGCTGCTGAATACTTGTGCACTGATTCAAGGAAACACCTCATTGTCTCCGGATCCACTGCAGGGGTTATACCTGTGGAAATGGTCGACATGAGGTCCTCCTTCAGCAAGATCAATGTCGCTCACCATGACCGAGATTAGCGATATGAGCCCCATTCGTCCCAAAACCGTCTTCCTCACTGAACATCACCTCCACTTCCCGCCTGAGCGCTTCCTTATCAGCATACAACAAACTCGGATCCAAATTCCCTTGCAAAGCACAACGATCCCCAACAATCTTCCTCGCTTCAGCCGCACTGACAGTCCAATCCAAACCAACAACCTCATAACCCAAATCCGCCAGTAAGTTTAGAGCATGCCCATTTGCTCCCTTTGCGAAAACAATCATTGGGACGGGCGTAAGACCTTCTTTTTGTAAGAGGGAATGAACGGTTTCTCGTATTTGTAAGAGGTAGGGAAGTGAGAATTGCTTGAAGTCTCTTGGTGTAAGTTCTCCAGCCCAAGAATCAAAGACTTGAACTAGCTGTCCAGTCGATATTGCTTACATTAGCTTAAGCTAAAAGGACCCAATATGAACGGACCTGTGCGCCTGCTCGTATTTGACCAACTAGGTATTCTGAACATATATGAGCTATTTTGCTGAGCAGCTTCTTTGACAAATCCGGTCGGTCCCATAACCAGGTTTTCGCTTTCTGAAACGTTTTGCTACCACCTCCTTCGATAATATAAGCGAATAAAGTCCAAGGAGCTCCCGAAAAGCCAATGAGCGGTACTTGACCTTTCAATTCTTTCCTCGTTAAAGTGATTGCTGAATAAACATAAGATAATTCTTGATCCGTATTCACTTGTCTGTCCAGTATCGTCTGTGCATCTTCGACTGTGACGATAGGGTTTGGGAAATGCGGTCCTTGAGCAGGTAACATTTCTACTACCATGCCCATAGCTTGCGGAATGACTAGGATATCTGAGAAGATGATTGCTGCATCCAACAGACCGGAATAACGACGAATAGGTTGCAAAGTAATTTCGCAGGCCAATTCAGGTGATCGACAGATTTCAAAGAATTCATGCTTCTTGCGCATTTCACGGAATCTGAGAAAGTTATAACATGTAATGAGTGAAAAGACAATGATGAGCCAGGAAAGAAAGCGGTACTCTGGTAAATAGCGACCTGCTTGACGCATAACCCAAACTGGACTTCGCTCAGTCTTCTCTTTCCTCGCAGCACGAAGCATCAGATCATTCTTTAGCTGTGGAAAATCATGTGTCGCGGAAGCCATCTTTGCTTGAGAGTGGCCGTAGGGGATTGATCAGCTAAATAGAAATATCAGAAGGTTGTTCTCGAGCGATGATGTGTTCTACGACATGGTCTCGTGTGATGAGTATTGTTTGTCCTTTGCTGCACGATCATTGCAGACCATCGCGGCAGCGTGCTGTAGTATACAAGCAACGCATTCTGGACTTCCGCGTCACTCATGCTATTCTTCTCGCGTGGGCTTCTCTCAGCTCTTTTGGCGCTAGCCCAAGGATAGTAAGTATCGTATGGTGCTCAGATATTCAGCACTTCGATGAATCGGGATGCCCGCGTCGAATGCTTCTTCTGTTGTAGTGGCTCTATAGCGTTATGATCCGCTGTACGGGGAGCACAATGCTTCTCTCCAATCTGCTCTACATTCTTCTTTCTCTGTTATCCACTCAGATTTCATGTTTTCAATCCCTCTTGATTGTGTCGACGTTTTGCCCCTTCGGACGCATAAATATCATCCTCTTCGGACAATTAATTGATTTAGCTGTAATTTCAGCATGCGGGCAGGAAGTCAAGCGTATTCAGCAATCAGCAGGGCAAGTCACTTCCGCCATTCCCAATCTAAAGAATGGAAGTGGGATACATGTCAAATTGATTCGCTAGTCGATCTGGCTAAACTCCTCTTTGCGTCCAACTTGATGCCGTATCGAGTTATTGAAGCTGGCTATCACCTACTCACGCTACTTTGGGGAGTATCAGAAGATGGATCCTGACTTGATTGTTCCGGATTGGCTTGGAGTAGGTCAATTCAACAGTGGTGAAAGCAATGTGTGGCAATTTCTCTTGTCGCCATTATCATATAGCTGATGAACTGTCTAATAGTGGCCAAGATCAGATTTGCGCAGGGTTCTTAGTTCTGATATACTTTGGTCCCGAAGTCTGAACCGATTTCTATTCGATAGTTGCGTCGATGTCAATTGGAAGTCTTCAGCAAGGACTCGAAGCGATTAAGAAGTACAGCCAAATTCGATCGCAGCCGGTCGACATATCGACCGAAAGTGAGCCTCATTTTCCTTTGCAGCAATAGGTTGTTGAATTCTGCATCAGGGCACCACAAATACTTGGTCTGACACCTGATTCACCGTCTCAGAGGGTGTGTCGCTGGCTAGCGATTCCTCAAGAAGTACTGCTCGCGTAATCTAGGTCGGTCTATCAATGTTGTTTTCGTTATATTCAGCTTTGCGCAAGCTTTAGGACGCGTTAAATAAGCAGTGTAATGAGAACATGAACACTTATAGATTCTGCGCGTACCTGATCTCGAGAGCCATTTTTTCGACTTCCGAACCTTTCAGAAGGTGACATCCATCTCGCAATTTGCGAAAACGAAATGCGCTTGCCTTTCCTTTCACCTGTCCACGACTCGACTTTGACTGTCACATCCTATAACGAGACTGAAGTAGACGAGGATTCTACAATGGCTGAATCCCAACTTGACGCTGAAGGGCAATCGTTTATTCAAGAGACTCAGTCCTACACCCAACCATCTCAAACGCAACCTGCCTGTACACCTTCACAGAATAACAGAGAAACGCCTGAGGATCTGTACGGAGTATTATTCCCCTGCACGCCAAACTTGCAATCTTTCAAACTTCGGCGCGATCATCCCAATCCTAGAGCTTCGTATACTTTTGGTAGAAACAAACAAGTTGTGGATTTCCATATCTCTTCAAACAAAGCATCAAGTTTGCATTGTCGGATCTGGTTAGAGCCTGCAAGTGTTGGCGGATCACCTGAAATTGTTCTTGTGGAAGATTTGAGCATGAATGGTTTATATGTCGATGGAACCAAAGTTGGCAAAGGAGTGAAGACTGTCTTGAACAATGGGGTCGAAGTCTCTTTTGGTCCTCCTTCAGTATGTCGGATCTCATGCTAAGCAATGTCGAGTGCTGAGCAATAATCTGTCATACAGACTACGCTGGAGGAAGACTTTCGATACATTTTCCGCGCTTATCCTTTAGGCAGCAAGCTCGTCATTGATCCTCAAGCAGCTGGAGGTTTATACGTAGAGTACGATGTGAGGGATCAAATTGGCAAAGGTTCTTTCGCTACCGTCAAGAGAGCTATCAACCGAAAAACTGGAGAATTCAAGGCTGTTAAAGTGAGTGAACATCCATACTTTGAATTCAGTTGAGGCTGGATCATACAAGCAGATCATACATAAGTTCGTACATCACTCGCTTACGGCTAATATTGCGCTGACTTGGTGTAAAGAAAGAGGTTTATCAATAATCCGAGTGAGCAATCTTCCATTCAGTCTGCTCTGCATGCTAAATGGGGAGTTATTGGCCCATAGAAACCTTCAAGATGCTTGAACGAGAAGTCGAAATCATCAAGAGTCTGAAACATGTAGGTCACACTTCTCATTCTGTCTCATTGAGGCTACAATGGGCTTCTTAATCTAAAGGATCATATTGTCGAATACGAGAACTATTTCGAAGATGATGAATACATGTACATCGTTATGGAATTCGTAGATGGTGGTGATCTGCTAGGTCAGCTCATTTCTACTCTGTGTACTACCGTTGGTGATCCATTACTTAGATTATGCTATAAATCGGGATGGACTGAGTGAGCTCTGTTGCTCTAACAAGTCGTCGACCTGTTTTTGAGCCTTTATTGCAACTCACAGGCGAAGAACCAGCAGCCGAAATAGCAAGACAAATCTGTCTCGCCGTCGAATATCTACACAAACAAGGCGTTTGTCATCGAGATTTGAAACCGGACAACGTACTTCTCACGAGAGGGGATGCACCAGTGATCAAAGTCTCTGACTTTGGGTTGGCAAAGATTGTGGACAATCAGGTAGACTTCTTTCCCTTCATCTGACACAGCGATGGTTTAATTGATCAGAAATTGAGGGTAGACTTTCCTGAAAACAGCTTGCGGAACACCTACATATCTAGCTCCGGAAGTAGTACTTCAGGTTGGTGTTTTCGTAATTGACTTAAGTTTCCAGCTCATTGAAATTTCGGTCGACACAACAGCAACATGGTCATGGTGGATATAGTTTCGCTGTTGATGCTTGGAGTATTGGTGTGATAGTCTACGCTATCTTGGCTAACGCGTCGCCATTCGATGAAGGTTAGCCAGATAGCTGATCTTCCGGGAGTCCGGTATTCATGTGAGGTGATCTAGACGAGAATGCTCCACTGCAAGTACGGATGAGGACGAGAGCACCAGATTATCAAGCGCTTGTCAGTCTTCGGATATCGGATGCAGGTAAGATCGTTACATGGGCAAACGAAGTAAGCTGATATCAGTTGATACAGGCATTGACTTTATTCGACGATTGCTCACTTTTGACCCACGAGAACGAATGACAGCTAGTCCGTAAATCGTTTCTATGTCTATCGTACATGCTGATGCTTTGAACAGGTGAAGCACTTCGACATCCTTGGCTAGATGCAGCAAGGTACGTTTTGACGCGGGAATTTCAGTCTAGGTGCTGATTAATTTCTTGTGTGCTGACTCACAGGGAGAAACAAGAAAGCAGCGGATCGATATCGTGTTTACCGCCTAATCCTGCTCTGCCGCCTGGCTACCGACCTTCTTTCATCAAGCCATCTACGAATACCACAACGAACACATCGGCTGCCGATCTTGATGGAGACGACAGCGGTGGAGCTTTCTCTCAGCGAATGCGTATGTCTCGCTTCATATTCTAGGCATGTCTGACAATTGCACAGAAAATGTGCGACTGAACGACAACACTCCAGCCGATCTCCGCAAAACAGAATCCATCGCATCGCGCTATCAACCTGAAGAAAGCTTCGCAGCAGGTCAAACTGTGCCTGCCTATTCTATGGCTCAACCACTGAAGCTGAACGGAACGAATGGTTATGCTGCATCTACTTTCGTCAGCGCAGTGGAAAGTCAGCCTTTTGATGATCCAACCAAATCTACAGCTTCATATGGCACGAATAAACGAAAACAACCTTCATCATCTTTCTCTGATTCTGATTTATCTGAATTATCATCGTCTTCTTCGGAACCAGAAGAAGAAGGGAAATGTGGTTTATCCGATACACCAGCTACAACAGCAATGGATGAAGATGAAGATATGCCTGCTGCTTTGACGAGATCAACAAGATCGTCAAAACGAACAAGCGTGGTTCATCCTACTCCAGTCAAGAAACCTGCAGCGAGGACAAGAACAAGTTCAGCTAAATCTACACCTGTTGTTGCTGTCGCGGAGATGGAGAGCAGTAACAGAAGAACTTCGTCCAGACTCAAGAAACAGGCGAAGCGTTGATATTCCTTTAAAAATCGATATGTACATTACGCATTCACTTTTTGGACACGAGGCATTACTGTAGATAGCATACTCATATGAACTTCATTACTTTACTTGTAACAGAAATCTTGACATGTCTCTGACCCCAACTTTAGCGGATACACAAACTGATAAGCGTTCGGTGCTTGTCGAGCATCTTCGATCTAATCTGTCTCATAGCCCACCACTTCCTTTAACCACTCATCAATTGCAAGACAACGCGCAAGCATGGACATGGCCAGAACACAATCGCTTGAAGGGCTCGATATGCTTACTTTATTGGAGAGTCCGCTCTGCAAGCACAAGCTCACCTTATTGAGAAGCAAAAAGACTCAACCTGCAGAGTTCCGTCGACTGAGCAAAGAGCTCAGTCTGCTTGTAGCTATAGAAGCGTCCAAAGATCTTGAGCTTGAGGAAATCCAAGAAGTATGTCCTGAGTCTATTCGCACTCATTCTAAGAGACAGATACTGAGTAATGGAGAACAGGAATCACCTATCACAACTTTCACAGGCTTCAAGATCAAGAACTCTTTAGCTATTGTACCTATCATGCGAGCTGGAAACGCTATGCTTGATTCCCTGTTGGAGCTCTTCCCTTCTGCTCCAGTCTATCATTTGGGTTTATATAGAGATAAGGTGCGGCCGAACTATTACTGCAATGCGATAAAGCTTATCCTCGTTAATAGGTCTCGCTTCAAGTAAATGTCCGCGTTTTCAATGAGGATGGAGACTGATTTTTGCCCGATCAGCCAACAGAGTATTACAGTCGCCTACCTGCTTCAAGAGGTGGTGTAGATACCGTCTATCTGGTAGATCCGATGATCGCAACAGGTTAGTTTCTAGCTTGCAAGATTGTTCAACACGGCTGACCGGTCGAATTTGTACAGGTGGTACTGCTATTGCAGCTGTACATATGGTCAATGATTCTCTTCCGCTGTTTGTTACAGTATTAATATAGACGTATTACAGTTGCAAGAATGGGGAGTTGAAATGAAGCAAATCAAGCTTCTTTGCATTCTGGGCAGTATGCCTGGTATACAGAATGTCATTCAACAATGTCCTGGATTACAGATCGTTATTGCTGGACTTGGTAAGTCGCGAGGGATGTGATGGATATTAATGTCTCTAATGGCTTTGAAACAGATGAGGAGTTAAATAGTAAGGGTTATGTCGTACCTGGAGCTGGCGATGTGAGTAGATTCCTGACCTTTGCTAGAGTCTCCATTGACAAAAGCTTTATAGGTTGGTGATCGGTATGTTGCTGCTTATCTTTTCACGTTCTGTTGTTCATGGTGAGATGCAGATTGTACAATACACCTGTCTGATGCTAGAGTGAATTGACCGGTATGAGATTATGGGAAGCAATGTTCTCCATGCCCAGAATTCAGCACGCTTGACTGCTAAGAGCCAACCAAGACATACCCATGCTTACATGCTGATTTAGATACCATGCTACCTTCAAATTACGATAGACTGCTTCCTGTAGATTCCGTAGCTGAATTGGCAACAGCGTAGGCTTGATAATTTCACTTTCCTATATGCAATGGAAGCCAACACATTGCTAGCTACTCAGTAGCTCCTCTCTTCATTCTTCAAGTCCACCTGTTGCAATACAAGAACACTAGACTGTATCGAATAGCGCTCCTGCCTCCAATCATCTTCCTCTGTATTCGATATTCCTTTCGATACTCCTTCTATGGAGCCACTCTGCTAGACACTATCATGTTTGGAGTTCCAGGTGCCTATGGAATCATGCGCTCCGTAGAAATGGCCTTTAGAAGCGAAGAGGAGTATGTTTGGCTAGGAAAACCGCTTCCGAGATTTCGCTGGACATATGAGATGATGACTAGTATGAGGTGAGCACTTCATTTGTGCTGTCTACTGTTAGCGGCTGATCATTTATATATAGAGGTATTGGATGGTCTGCCTGGGTTATCAACCTGCGCATGCTTCAGCTGATCAAAAGACTAGGTCCTGGGGCGTTCGACCAGACAGACTACCGCCAACTTTCCTTTCTGAACCTCGTGCTTTCCTCTTTGCAATAACGAAACATATTCTCTTCTGGAATGCAGTTGTTCTGCTTGCAATGACCCCACTTCTTAATAAGCAGCTCTACGGCAGTGGACAGATGTCTGATTATCTCGTCGCATGGGGTGTACCGAGCTTCCAAGGCATCGAGATGCTAGGTCAATTAATTCAAGCTGCTCTTCTAGGTCAATCATGGTATGCTTACGAGCCCTGAATCAACATGGTTGCTCTTATCTGGCATATAGTTTCGCAGCGTTAGAATGTGGTTGCAGTTCAGGAACATTGGCTGCCTATTTCGCTCAGACGGTGTTACATCGCTTTGGTTACACGGAACCTTTCAATGCCAAACTTTGGCCTCGAATGTTTCGCAATCCTTGGAAATCTGATTCTCTGAATGATCTTTGGGCCAGGAGATGGTCAGCTGTACTGCTGTTCATCAACGCATACATACAATTGACGAGGTTTAGTTTTTAATCACAGGCATGCGGTATTCTATGTGTGCCATGTTTCTAATTCTGCACTAGAATAAAGTTGATACTGAGAACAGCGGCAATTCACTTCTGTCGGCTTGCAACCTGGTAGAGCTTTATTCCGGTGGACCGGAAGACAAACATCATATGCGATCGGTTTGCTTTGCGCTTTGTGAGTTCTTATGATCTGTAGTTCTTCGAAGTGTTCTAATTCTTTGATTTAGCTTGGTTTCAGGTCTTCTACACGAATTTGTACGTCTCTGAGATTCTTCCCCTCATGCAGCAGAGCTAAGTAAATCGGATTCAGGCCTTTTATGCTGCCCAACAACATCTTGGTTTGGGAATTGACTGGACGTTCAGTACTACTCGCTTCTTCGTACTACAAGGTCAGTCAACCTTTGCCAAATCAAAGTACTTCATTCAGAGGGTGAATAGGCTTTGGAATCATATTAGAGCAGATCTATTCAGCAATTACTGGATGTCGAGTGAGAGGCTGGGGAGGAAGAATCTGGGCGTTAGGTTTCTTCCTTGTAACAGGAGCTCTTCAGCTTCAGATATGGTTTGTTAATTTTTCTCGCGCGAAGCCAGAGGTTGATAGAACATATATATATACAGGATTGATCGTGGACTATTGAACAATATACCGCCTACGAATAGATGGTATTGGAGTCGATATCTGGTCCCACAAGCTTCTTTTCTGCCCAAGCAATTCTTGTCTTATTGAATGACAATGGATCTGAACGGGCTAGGCTCAATTGAATCTAATGCTTCCCGTAAGCTACATATACATATAATTATCATCAGCACCATGGCTGATAGACGGTGTTTAGGAGATGCCCTTTCAGCGATGTTCTCGATTGCTACACGGTGCAGAATTCTTAAGCGGAGTAGCGTGCTGCAATTAGGGAAACGGGCCTACACTCATATTACAATTAGATCATCATTCAGTGAAGCGGACTTGCTTGGCATGATTACAAATCACCTTTGCCCGTTCCTTCCACAAACGTCCAAGCGATACCCTAGACTAAGATATCCTCAACATGAGAGATCCACTTGATACAGCGTTATTACCCTATGACAGTTTTCCAGAGCTCTGTACCGCGTCTGTTTCGTCATAAGGAATCCGAAGTGTCGGACTTATGATTGTTGAGCAGGCTCGCGTTTGTTCCGCCTCTGCTTGCTCAGGCATATCTGCTACAGTTCAAGGGCACGCGAATATTGAGGACTGCTCTCAGTCCCGTCGCTATTGCATTATCTGTTCGTTTTGCGCTGCGGTACAACTTTGGTTCTACTCTCCTCAATTTCATCTTGTATGCTCTTTCCTCTCAAGTACTCACATTGCTAGACATTCATGTGTATGTATGTGTTAGCCTTGGAATGTCCTCTTCTTACGCTATAATGAAGGCGATAGAATGGAGTTTTCGACCGCGAAGGGAGTATCAATGGCAGGGCAAGCCATTCACGAATCAGCTTCAATTTCCTTGGGAATTGGCCACTACCCTTCGAGGCTTGGATTGGTGCGTTTTACATGACGCAAGAAGCCGGGAAGATCTCTTCTTATTGTGAAATTCAGGTCTTGGGGTGTACCGAAAGATCGGCTACCTAAATGTTTACCGCAAGAGCCTTGGTCTTTTCTCTTCATGGCACTTAAGACTTTGATTTTTTGGCATGTAATTACGATCGCATCCCTTACACCGCTGCTGAACATGCAAAATTACGGAAATGGAACAATACAAGACTATTTAAGAAGCTTTGGAGTTTCAGAGTTTCGAGGTTTCAAGCAATTTGGAGAGTTCTTTCAGGCCTGCTGTTTAGGTCAAGCAGTGTGATTGAAGACGCAATCCCGAAGATGTCTGTATACTCATAGTTTTTTGCAGCTTCTCGGGAATGGAGTATGGCAATATCAGTCTCACGCTTATAGTCTTCATCGTACAGACCATCGGGAACAAGCTTAGGCTTATCTCTCCTTTCGACGCATCTCGCTGGCCAGTCTTATTCAATGACCCATACAAGCTTACCTCTTTACAAGATTTGTGGTCGAGACGGTGGCATAGCCTGTTCTTTGTATGTCAGACTGTACTACATATCTGATTCAGACTAAGTCATTAGTCGCGCAGCGTCAATTCATCGCTCTTGGTCTGAAGCCTGGTCGAGCCGTGTTCAGATGGACAGGACAGAAACCATCATTGGCTTTGGGTATGCTGGCTGCATTGTATGTCTGCTCTCTGCCCGTTGTCTTACTGCATTTCACTTAAGACTACAAATCCGTAACAGTGTCGTTTCCGGTTTGATGCATGAATGGGGCTTCTATGCAGCGGAACAACATCTGGGGATAGGCTATGATAAAGAGTTTACAACAACCCGCTTTTTTGTCTTGCAAGGTGAATCTAGACCAACTCTATTCCATGCATGCTCAATGCGATCTTCAGCCGTCGGCATCTTCCTAGAGCAGACATATACGGCCGTGACAGGCTATCAGGTCAATGGTTGGCTCGGAAGGCTATGGGGCTTTGCGTGGTTATTCGGCAGCAGTACTGTTCAAGTGACTGCATGGTAAGTCACATCTCTCGACTATACCTAAATCGCGCTCATATCTTATAGGATCGAACGAGGGCTATTGCAGGGTCTTCCACCAACTTCGAACTGGAGAATAATCCGCTACTTCGTTTTATTTGCACCCATGCTGCCAAGAAATGTTCTTACTTCGTCATCGTCATAAATGTGGGATAGCAATGCATACAAATCACAATGTCAAATATATAGCACAAGTACACCCAACCCGGGTTAAACGTGTATCTTCCGAACCCAATCTCCTTTATACCTCTTCCTCCTCCTCATCATGCGGTCCACAACATAGCAAGTATACTCGACTGAATTTCCATCCCCAATACTTGACCGAGAACCACCGTTTTGGTTTGACTCCAAACCTCACATCCGCTTCACTCTTGCTTTTCGTTTTCTTATGAACAGGTAAGAGAGTTTCCCTTTCTCCAATACTACCATTCCTACGGAAGAAAGAAGACCACCACCAGCTACTTCCCTTGCTGTCGTGATGCTGAGGTAGATCGCTGCTTTTCCTAGCATTATGTTCTTCCTGCTGTTGCTGAATGAGTTGCTTGTAACTTTCATGTTTGTTAGAAGAAGAAGGTCGATTAGAAACAGCAGCTGATCGATTATTGAAATAACTCAATGTTCTAGAGGGGGAAGGAGCATAAGGGTTTGCAGGTGTTAGAGGAGCATAAATTGAACTGGCTGGTGATGAAGCGCGAGAAGAAAAGAGGGACTTGTTGAAAGAAGAAGCGCAAGATTGAGTTGGAGGAGGTGAACCTGGTGTTAAGTTTACAGGCGAAGAATGTGGTGAGAGTCTGCGAATGGAAGATGATTTTCGTAGCATGCGAGAAGAGGGTCGTCGAATGCCTCCATGTATTCGTACAATATCCTTGAATCTATCAAGAAGGAATGTTTAGCTCTGATCATAAGCAAAGAAGAAGGAAGCAATTACTGGATACTAGGTTTTCTAGGATTCACAGGTCGACTATTTGAAGGACGTCGTTTTGGCAAAGAATGATCTGAATCTACCTCAAGTTCTTCTTCTTCCCTTTCTTCTTCTTCTTCTACCTCTTGTTCCTCTTCTTCTGCTGCAGATTCATCTGAAGAACTCTCCATACTTAATTGAATGATTCTCGAGCCAGAAGAAGAACGTCGAGCTGTCAGCGTTGGGGCGAACGCTGGAGTACAAGCTGGAGGAGCAGCGTTATGTAGCAGGTTTAGACCTTCGTCAACCTCTTGCTGTTCCGTTTGGTCAGATTCGCTTGTTGCTGAAGCGGACGAACGCTTCGACTGTCCTTCAAGCTGACCATTCTTGCTGCGAAGTCTAGTAAGTCGTCGTTCTGGAGGTACTTTGAGCAGTCGCAAAGCAGAGTTGAAGGAATGCTCACCTAGCTTGTCAATCAAAGCTTCACTGTCCGTCTTGATCTTCCACTGGCCAGAATCGCTGTTGGAAGCCTCATCCGGTGGTGGTGAGTCATGAGAATTGAATGAGACCTGAAATGGAGGGCGACCCAATCCCTGCAAGCTCATAGAAAGCGCGGAGAAGCCAGTTTGTTACTTCTTCAGTAAGACCAAATTAGGTCAATCCAGTCGAAGCATACTGAGTGCTGTACCTACCCTGCTTGCAGCGTGAACAGTGACAGAGTGGTGGCAGGCAAGTACAGGCTCAAAATATCGAGACACAAGGTCTCCTTGAAACCACCTTAGACCCCAGAAACAAGATCAACTCAGAGCAAAGGACAGCGTAGTAGAGGTTATGCGCAACGTAGGAGGATCAGCGCGCCAGTGGCAGGCGACGAGGACCGCAGCTCGAGCTTCAACAGAATCTCCTACATTCCTGTGTGTTTCATTTCGTTGCGCTGGTAGTCCTCAAAGAGTGTCAAAGGCAAGTCGGTGATCCAACCAAGTGAGCAGGCTTTGCTCTAACATCTTACATTTCTGACAATTTCTCGCTTAGGGCCATCTCTTCACAAAATGCTACGTCTCAAGATGCCAGTCAAGACCTTTCTCATACTGGCCCCCTTCTATGTCTGCGCCGCTTCGGTCATATCTTCCTTTATCTGGTTCTTAACCAGATTCATCGCTCTGAACGAGAAGATGATTGATTCGACGGATCCAGCTTCAATTGTCTGCCATATCTTTCAAATCCTATCCTTCTTCGCGACAAGCATAATTATGTCGAATTCATTCTCAGACTACATCAGCGATTGCCTGCAAATTGCAATGCCGACATTCCTGCATAGCTCAATCTTGACCGGTTTCCTCTTTGCATGGGCTCTGTCACTTCTTAGCTCGTCAATTGTTCTGACAGCAATCTTCTTTGCGCGTCCGTACACTTTAGATGTGCATATCTCCTTCTGCCTTCCTTAAACTTCATGGGACCGGGCTACTTGGCTCTTATTTACGCTTTCGTGGTCTACATCATTCCTATCAGCTCTAGTAGATGGCATAAGGCTGTTTGGTCAATTTTCAGGGCTGAAGCTGAAATCGAGATATCACAAGATGAACCTTACGAGATTGTTGAAATACGGAAGAAATAGATCTGAAAGTCATGGAAGCTGGCGTATCAGCATCTTATGGGATGCTCTCTCACAGTGAGTAATCTATGCGCGAATTGCTATAAGTGCTGAATGACAAGAACGATAAGACTCGAACACGATTGCCTCAAAACACGAGCAAGCTGGCCAATTCTGTTAATTTCCATTTTCCCTTCATGTAAGCCAATCATTAACACCTTCTATGGACAACAAAGCTGACATTCCCGGGTTCGCAGTCTGTTTATCTTGCATTATTCGTTTGAACCTAGTCTTCAGCATTGCATATAAGCATTGCACATAATTCATTGTATCTGTTCTGTCGTTTCATGTTTCGAAAGCTTGCGGACTGCTCGAACAGCACTCGCGTGGTACTCGACAAGATCTGAGGAATCATTGCGGAAGCCTGAGTTTCTTTCGCAACTGTCACGTCGACCTCAATATCATACCCTTGCTTCGCACGATACCTTGATGAGTGAGAAAGACGCCGAGTCACCTGCACCTGTAGGGCAACAAGCTGCCCCGCTGTCGAATTCAGCAACTTCGCATTTGACAGCACTTTCAACAAATGCTGCTCTCAGTCCTTCAACACCTGATAGAGTCTCATCTCCAGAAGTTCACTTCAATAACCTAGACACGAATGGAACGATAAATCACAAAGGTCAGCTCTCAGGAATGGCATTCTCATGGAAGCCCAAACTGACGGAAGCGAATAGGTTCTGCTACAATCAACAAGCGTACTACAAACAGACTATTACCTGTCACCTCTTATGCCAGCGCAACGACTTCTACATCTAACGAACCAGGCCTCCCATCTTCAAGTTCAGCTCTCCTCAATTCCCATTCTACTCCCAGCGGCACTTCTCTGCCTCTGCCCAACTTCTTTTCCAATGCACCTTTAGCACCTCTGGCTTCTACACCATTACCGCCAGCAAATGGTCTCCCTTCAAGCGCGGCGCTCAATCCCCTTACTCGTGTGCCAGATAGTAATCTGCCAGCTCGAGATCCTCCTCCCTCCAGCTATGGCACCAGAGAGCCTATAGCTGCACCACCGCCTCAAAGCAATTCAGCCCAATCTACGAATCCGCAACAGCAGACTGCCTTGAATTATCCAGCTTTGCATCTTCTTCCTCTCAACGATACTTTTATTCCCAAACAGATCTCTCTTTTACCTCTTGGTGCACATATCAAGATTGGTAGACAAACGAATGCGAAAACTGTTCCTGCACCAAATAATGGTTACTTTGATTCAAAAGTCTTATCTCGAACTCATGCGGAAGTTTGGTTTGACGATCATGCTCCTCAAGCTAATGGAGGAAGTTCTGGATCATCTAACCCTGCAGTTTGGATCAAAGATGTTGGTTCTTCAAACGGAACATTCATTAATGGGGAACGATTATCACTTGAATCCCAACGATCTGAAGCAGTTCAATTGCATTCGGAAGATATAGTGGAATTTGGTATTGATATTGCATCAGAAGATAACAAGACGATTATGCATCATAAAGTTGCAACCAAAGTTCATTTAGCGTTAACTGCTGAAGAAGCTCAGACCTTGGCCAAGAATTTGCCCAGCTTTCATAGAGCTGCTGTCAGTGAAGCTGGACTCAGAAGAATGAGCAGAGCGGGCGTTAGCTCGTCTGGTATGAGCTTTGATCATGTGCTCTCAAGGTTACAGGCAGGTCTAGCAATCGCACATTCAGCTTAAGCTGATTCGTGATTGGCCGGTACCTGCAGAGCGAGCTACAGAAATCAAGAGAAACAGGTTCAGATCTTGGTTCGCTGCATAACACAATGTCAGATATCCACGCTACTCTTGGTGGCCATGTTCCACCACCTCTGCTTCCTACCTATCCTCGCATTCCACCTTTGGCATCTGCAGCTCAAAGAATGGAAAGCACAAATGCTTCTGCTGCTGCATCACAGCAAGCTATTCAAGGATTACAAGCTCAATTGAACGATACTCAATCCAATCTTGCCAATCATGTTGAAAAGATCCGGAATTTGGAAGATCTCTTAGGTCAACATGAAGAGATCAAATCGCAAGTAGATCATCTGCGACAACAAATGCAAGCAGCACAAATTGAAATGAGTGCTTTGTTATCTTCTTCTGCTTCATCAAATCAAACTAGATCCTCTTCTGCCGAGAGAGATTTACCTGTTGATCCTGAAGAAGACGACGATGATGATGAGGATGAAGATGATCGATCTATAGCCTCAAACGATACAGCTCGACCTTTCGATGATGAAGAAGAAGAAGATCACGATTTAGCTACTCGACAAGCAAACGGAATTCGATTTGCTCAAGCTAATGGAATCTTACCTACTCCTTTACATGAAGAGGAAGAAGAATCTCGAGCAACGCAACAATTCCTAAAAGAACAAAATACGGAATTAGCCAATCGGATTCAAGTTCTTAGCGCTGAATTGGAACAAGCTAATCAATTAGGTGTTACTTTACAAGTCCAACATGCTCAAACGAGTGAATCTATGCGTGCGCTAGAAGAAAGGTTGATCAGTTTAGAAAAAGCCGTTCAAACTAGTGTGAAAGAATCTAAAGGACAATGGGATGGATGGAAGAAAGCTTTTGAAGAATCTTGGGCTAGAGATCGAGAAGTATGGCAAGAGGAAAGGGAGAAAATGAGGAAAGCCGTAATGGAATGGGAAGCTGAGAAGGAACGAAAGTCGAAAGAATCCATAGTGGAAGCGGAAGAAAGAGCACGAACAGCTGCTGCTCTTGCTGCTGCGTTGGAAAGCGATTCGAAATCTGAAAACAGCAAGAAGAGTAAAAGGAGAAGAAGAAAACGACATACTCTCAAACCTGCAACTCGAGATTCGGCATCTACTTCTAGCGATAAAGATGACAGTGCAGAAGTGGATGAGGTACCGGAAGCTAGCGAAGTTACTGTCAAGAGCGCTCCTACATCTGTCCAAGAAAGTCTGGACGCAACAGGAGCTGGACTTCTGAAAGGCAAAGAAGCTGCTGAACAGCTAGTCAAAGATCGTTGGAGTCGAGAGTCTGACACCCAATCGGGCATGAATCAGGTGAATCAAGGCTTGCTTTTTGAATGATTTGTGCTCATTGGTCTCTATCAGACGGCTATCACAACAGCTGGAGCTATCGGAGTCGTCGCAATAGCATTATACGCATGGTCTGTAAGTTGCTTTCGCTCGAACGCCGTACATTGCTGATCTTGTTTCTTCTTCAGGTGGTCAACAGGGATTAAGTTTAGGTCATTGTACAGCATAGCATTGAGATATGAAATCGTCCGCAGTCACGAGTCCACGTATAACTTTTCGAGCACTTGTCACGAAACTACCTTCAGCCGGACGCTGCTGCTTGATATCCACTCACCCAACCTTACGAGAGAGCAGTCAGGCAGAGCAGTCGCGCGCCTCGCAAACGACCTTGACACGACACTTCGACCTTTTCTCAGACCTTGTATGCTCATAAGGCAGCAACAGCAGCAGCATGAATATCTTTAGACTGTGAGCAAGTAGCGCGAGTAGCAGACGCCTGAGCTCATTCGTCTGGATTGATTCCACAGTTTCGGGGATCTTTCTCATTTGGCTTCAATCCTCATTCTTATACACAAGGTTCGTGCTGCTTGGCTTCTGCCCAAAGAGCTTGAGTACGACTTTGGTGCGAACAGATCCAGAAGTCGCGTAGTTGTAGAGGCATATCGCTCAAAACACAAATCCTTTATGCTGTCGTTTTCATCACCCGCTACTTGGATCTCTTTGGGACATGGTACAGTTTGTACAATGCAGCAATGAAGGTTCGTCCAAAGTTTGGCTTTCAGCGTCCAGCTGATTTCCAAGCGCCGGATGAACAGATCTTCTTTATCGGTAGCAGTTTCTACATCATTTACCTCATGCAGTTCAAGTTTAGGTCAGGCTAGCACCTAGGTTGCAGTGTATTCTGCTTATGCTCGGTCCCACGGACAGACCGACGCAAGATCCAGCAATTGATACTCTTCGGCTGGAATACCTGATTGGACCTTGCGCTGTCCTAGCATTGATCTTCAATTATCGCTTGTGCGTCTCTCAACTCATTTCACTTAAATGTAACCTGACCAGATCTGCAGCGAGGTTCTTGAAATTCTTTGGGCTTTCTCAATCTACCTAGAATCAGTCGCCATCTTACCTCAACTCTTCATGCTGCAAAGAACAGGAGAAGCGGAGACCATTACGACGCATTATCTTTTCGCTTTGGGCGCATACAGAGCTTTGTACATCCCAAATTGGATCTATCGCTATTTCACTGAGGAAACGCTTGATGTAAGTAAACGTCTTATATCTGGATACAACAAGAGTCGATATATTTTGCAGGCTATTGCAATTGTTGCTGGAATAGTACAGTAAGGCAATTGAGAGCTAAATCGATTTATCTTTGATTGGGACCTCTTTCGCGATACAGGACTGCGCTATATTCCGACTTCTTCTACGTCTACTACACAAAGTGAGTTTCTCATGGCTGAACTATCCAGAGACACACTGCTGATACGCTCTGCAGAGTTATGAAGGGTCAAAAGTTCGAGCTGCCCTCATAAATCTCATAGAGGCAAGCTGGTATTGCAAATGTGGCAGACAAGGAACAGAAGCAGGTAGAAAAAAGGGTAGAAAAAGCATGTATAGCGGGCCAATACGAACAAATGCAACATTTACATGCTTCCTTTCAATCTAGAGTTAACCCTTCTGGACTCTTCCCATTGATGAGCAGCGGTTTCGCATCCAGCACTACGAACAGAACTCTGCATGACGTATCAGTTCTGCAAGTGAATCCTTCATAAGACCTGACCTAGCCCATTCTTTCGACCTATTCTGCCATGCATGACTTGTAGCTTGTTGCACTAAGAAATCTCCCGCCTTCAGTATCACAGTTGGCTGATCGGGAATATCCATCTGTATTTCTCCTGCCAGACAAATTACGTAGTCCAGAGATTCAGTTCGATGCATTGGTGAACTTGAACCAGGAGGCATATCAATTCTGTGCGTGGAGTTCAAAATCAGCTTCGTCATGAAACTCATTCGTTCTCCAAAAACGCACGTATGAGATTTACTTCCACCTCTGTTAACTACAGGCATCAATTTGATCCCCTCCGCTCCATCTTTTGTCAAATCACTCAAATCCACAGGTACGCTTCCAGAACCCCAATTCACATAGCCTAGTGATACATCATCATCCCCTGGTGGACCTAGACGTATAGGTTTGATGTGTTCATCTATTGAGACGAGGGCTTTGGCTTCTGATGAATGAGAAAGGACTACGCGTCTAAAAGGAGGCAGATTCGAAGGCATTGTTTAAGAATGGAAATGAGGAAGAGATAAAGAGAGGAGCGAAAGAAAGGGAAATGGTCAATTGGCTAGACAATTTACGCGAAGCGGAAACGAGAAACAAGAAGTATACAGATGTTAAAGCTGTGAAGGCAGAGTGGACACGGGCAGAGCAGTACTGAAGCTTGCTGAGTGATCGCTGTGGACAAGACCTGGCGAATTTGAAGATGACAAGGTCGAACGCAAACAGCGACTCATCTTTAGAGCGTCGTCCATATCTACGCAGAGTCTCGAGTCGTGAAAGTGTTTTGTGCCGCTGCGCATGCGAAGCTCTCTTCGTCCTATGAACCTCTCCTGGACTCGTTTTCAAACCGCGAAGTTTGCTCAAGCAAGTCTGAGCTTGAACGATTCACAGCTACATTCAGAGCGAGCCTGTCAAAGGCTTATATACAAGCAACAAATACTGAATTGTTGGCTCAAGAGGCCACAAGCTGCTCAAACTCGCTCGAATCTTGCTACTGACACCTAGAACAATGGGCAATCAAGCTTCCAGCAGTCTCAAACACATGGATGCGCACCTCGCCGCTCTTGATCTGCCACGCTTGAGCGACAACAATAACATTTTCTACTTAGGAGTTACCAAAGTCGAAACTGGGAATGTTCAGCTTGCTGTAGAACTTTGGTCAATGGTAGTTGCAGATATCACTGAACCAAAGGATTTGGCAGCCCTAATGCAGGTGTCAAGTGAGTTAGTGCTAATTGATCCAACATGGCGAATGCTAAGAGTGAGAATCGCTAGGTACCTTTGCTGCTTTGGCTGGACCTGGACTTTATCGTAACGCTGAGATGTCGCTTTTGTCCAATCCGTGCTTTCAGGCAAAGAAATATGGCAAATATGTTCGACAAGCAGATTGGTTCATGGGTTTGACATTCAAAACCTGTAGTGTAGCTGAAGAATATATCAAAGTACACGGAGAGGAAGACTCTGCACATCTGATTGAATTGGATCGTATTTCTGCTGTCGCCGAATCCCACCAAAATCGCCTGATTGTGCTCGCCAATCTTAAACATTGTCCGAACATCAGGGAACTCAATTTGTCAGCCGTCGTCAGTTGGTATCGGGACGAAGTTCGAGAAGATATTTTCCATCGCTACCGGAGGCATGGTCATATGTATTCCAGCGACGGATGTCCGGATGATTATACATTTGATGCACCCATTCCGACTACTGCAGAACTTTTGGCTCTACCTTTCCTGGACTCTATCGAGCAACTCTTCCTCTCCATTGAAGCTTCCAGATTACCTCTCGAATTGGGCCCAATTGGCGATTTCATTTCGGCTATAGCCAAATTAAAGGAAATGACCTGCTTCAATCTCGATATGCACGACTTTGATGGTCGTCTGTGCGGTAATTCGACTTCGAATTTACGCAGAATTAGTTACAGCCTGATGGAAAAGAACCCTCTAAGACCTGCTTTTGGGCATTCACTTGCAAGTTTGGCACACTGCTTGGAAGCATTGGAGATCCATGGTTCCGACTACGAAGGCGCCTGCAGCGTTTCGGCAATGAACTCTGTCTTCGCCGTCCCCATGATGCGTCTGCGCTTTCTGGACGTCTCTTCGCTCCATGCAAGCGGTCAAGATAACTTCGATTGGCTACGACAGCTACCCAAACTTCAATATCTAAAGCTCAAAGTGGATAAGAGGTTAAATTTGGACAACTTCATTCAAGGTCTGGCTGATTGCGATATGTCTCGCAGCATTCAACACATCTACATACTTGCGGACAGTGTTTTTTCGCGCCATGCACGACCATTCACACCTCTCGAGGCATATGTTCCACTGATTTATCGGAATCGTTCCCATCCCTCACTTTGGTCCGCATGCCTTTACAATTCAATGAAGAGCAGGAAACGTTTCAAGCATTGGAAGACGGTCTGCGTGAAGCTGATCTTGCTGTCAGTGAAGATACAAGCATCGATCAAGAGGACAAGGCGGCTCGCATGCAGCGTCTACTTTATTGGTCGTTTCATCGCTTAATGAAATCCGCTACGTCCGGCGCTAGGTTTGAGCTGAAAGCTCCGCTTGGCTACAAAAATTTCATCGCTGCTGTTGGTATTGACACCTTGGTATCTGATATAGGGGATGGATATCGGTATTCGGAGCTTGTGCCTCGTTGACAGGTGGATGATGAGTTTCAAGCATTTGGGGCGCCTACTATATATGATCGGCTTGATCTCTCGCATGAATGGATGCTTTCTAACGTGTAATCTTGCATTCATCGTCGAGTCAGCCGGAGGATACACAGACTAGCGGATCTCGAATTGCTGAGTTTCTTTTCTCTCACCAACCAACATATCGTTGCGCAGCACTAGCCACCCACAACAATCGGATAGCTATCGATTGTAGCTCATCTTGGCCAGCTACTCGCATTGTTTAGAAGATCTAAGTATCACAGCAAGCATGTTCAGACTTTTCGACACCTCTTGTTTGACGTTGTTTTTCCCAACGCCGATGCCAAAGATGAGACGTCTGCAGGTCTTTGGTCTGAATTCACGTGGAGAAGACAATCTATCGTGGTTGGAAATGTTGCCCAATCTCCAAGTTTTCGTACTTCAAATTGGTCGGCGTTTTCGAATTGATCATTGCATTCAATACTTGACCCAAATTGACATGAAGGAAAGCCTTCAGAAGATTTCCATCAATTCTGACTATGGCAACCACTCTTATCTCGGTGACTATGGTAATGGAGATCAAGCACCGGCCTATTTGCTCTTCCTCTCTTATCGATCTTTGACGGACTCGACCATTTTCCCGTCATTGCAATTTGTTCGCATCGGTCATAATATCGTCACCGAAGGAGAAGAGGCTCTTCGTCATTCGGGGCAGATTGAGAATCTACCTCTTACAGAGGCTGCCCGTTTGCAACTTACCGACGATGATTACAAGGATCAGGTGGAAGCATTGGTTGTACAAGACTTTCTCAACTTTGGAGATGCAATAGTCACTTCCAAAACTTCTCAAGATCTGTCTATGGAGTTCAACACCAAATCTTACGTAACGGCCTAAGCGCGCATGGTAGATATCGGTAAATTTGGCCTGTTCATTAACAATGGTCAAATCTCACTCGCAATGGTTACTCGAACTGATCAAAAATTCATGGTCATCGAGCGTAGTATGGAAGACGGAAATGCTGTAGTTAGGAGCGAGCCGGATGTGGCAGATTGCTTTGGACAAGGGTTTGACGAAGGAGACTCTTGGAAATTTTATCGAGATGCCCATCTAGAACGATTGGCTGGGATATTGGTCGGGACATTAATTTGACGGAAATGTATTGGAGAAGTACACTTATGCTAAGGATCGTAGCAATTGTGTAGTTGCTTTCAAGCACTGTGTCCTGCCTCGAACCATTACTGCTTACCTCAGCAGACGCTCTCTGCGAAGTTGTCTGCAAATTGTTTCTTCCTGTACAGCGATGTCTGCCTGCAGCTGGTCTGCAATGCTACCTCATAATAGCACCAGGACCTGTCCCTGCGACTAAATTCCTACAGATCTTTACCCTACCCGCGTGCTGATGCAATCATCAATGATGCGTTGGAGTACAAAGCGTTCGCTTTGCTAAGCATTCTAAATATTCATGATCGCTTCTCTTCCTAAACTCTCGTATTATGACGAAGGCAACTATGAACAAGCTGGTAGATAAGATGCAAGCAGCAGTAGTCGACCCCCGGAAACAAGGGTTCCGGTGAACGACCTGAGTTCAAGGACGAATTGCCTGGATGGAAGTAAGTACATTGCTGTCTCACTGCAGGCTCTCGAATTAGTTTGTCTTTGAGTAGAGGTTACGTTGAATGGGATCGTTACCCAGACAAACGAAAAGCAGCAAGAGAGATCCTTACATCTCAAGAGTTTGATGCTCCGCCTGAATTCCAAATGGCGCCTTTACCTGATAGAGACCCAGTCCTTCTGTCAGTATTCTTCTTGTCTTGAAAAAAAGACCTGAACTATTTATTTGTCATAACAGAGGTGAAAGATGGGTAGCATGGCATA
Source organism: Kondoa subrosea (assembly GCA_039545335.1). Classification (NCBI taxonomy): domain Eukaryota; kingdom Fungi; phylum Basidiomycota; class Agaricostilbomycetes; order Agaricostilbales; family Kondoaceae; genus Kondoa; species Kondoa subrosea. The sequence continues at coordinate 2,805,955 of BCIN01000002.1, read as the reverse complement.
AAGCTCTTGGTGATCATGTTGGCCAATTCCCTGAGCTTTCTTGGGAAGTTGTAAAGGCCGAGAAAGCAGAAGACATGATACATTTGTTAAAATTCCCTTACAAGTGAGATATAGCTTTGTTATCACCCCAAGCGCAGCTCAAGAATGCGTTTATAGCGGAGAACCGCCAAAAGAAAAAGCTTCTTCAGAATGTTATCGTCAGTAGTCTCCTAGCGAGGAGGTACGGTGGCTTACAAACAGTGTACAGACACCAAATGAGTATCACTGTAAGCTTGTCTCGTAACCTCGAACTTCTCTCATCCATCGACAGATGTGCGCAACCATGGTGGTATTCCAGACATTGATGTGGATGCCTACTTTGTTGAGATTGGTGGTTTGGTCACTACACCGAGGAAGTTAACCCTAGAGCAATTGAAGAGTGAATCACTTTTCCCTCGAGTCAAGAGACATGTAACCCTTCAATGCTCTGGTACACGTAGAATTGAACAAAGTGAGCAGACTCATCATCAAAGGAAAGACATAGTGTCTGATGCTCTTCACTAGTCGAGCTGTATCCTGGCGATGGAGACGAAAGTAAGCTTCAAGCCCTTACATATAAACGCTTCAGCTTACATGACTAGTGATCAATGCGCCTTGGGGTGAAGGCGCAATTGGCAATGCCCTGTATGAAGGTGTCTCACTTTTGTCGGTTATACAACATTGCGGAGGTCCGAAATCTGGCGCGAAGCATGTCGAGTTCATCTCCGCTGATACCTAGTAAGTTCGGAATCTCCCTTGAGTCAGGTGTCTAATAGCGCTTCATAGCTTCAAGGGAAATGCTATGTTCAATTACAGCGCAGGAGTGCCTTACCGTAAAGTCAAACTGGACGAAGTCTTTCTGGTTTGGTCAATGAACGGCGTACCTTTACCCAAAATCCATGGATACCCTTTGCGAGTTCTTGTGCCAGGCTATATTGGCGCTCGAAGTTGCAAATGGTTAACCCGAGTCAACGTGTTGGCGGAAGAAACGATGTCTCCTGTGAATCGAAGAGAATATCTGTACTACAACCATCAAAAGGGTAAACATGATGTTTTGCCATCTGAAGGATTCAGTATTCAAGATATGCCTGTTTCGTCGGCTTTCATGGAACCGGTCAAGCGTCAAGTCATTGTTCACGATGGTAAGATTCACTGCGCAGGTAAGTCAGATGAAATATACAGTGATCTGTGTTAAATACCAATTCTTTAGGTTGGGCATATTCCGGTGGTGAATTTCATTCTTTTGATAGCTGAACGTAAACTAAGTGACCCTAAGGTGGACATTGGGTTCGCTCTGTGGAAGTCTCTCCTGATGGTGGCTGTAAGCATGTCTTCTCAACTTCTCAACAGGTTTGCGCTGATATTTGTGTTACAGTCACCTGGTTCGAAGTACCCAGAGAAAATGTTACGAAAACGGTTAGCTGTCCGCGTCTTTTAGTTATAATGGCATCTTGATATGTGAAACAGGGATACTGGACTGTTCGCTCTTTCCGATTCGGCTTTCGCAGAAACTAAATGCTTTCATTCAGTGGAGATTGTGGTCGATGGATGTGCCAATCCATGCACAAGGGTGGATTGAGCTTGTAGTCCGGTACGCTTGATGCGACACAGGGCGTGTGTCTTTGGACTTATACTTCCCGGCAGTTGCTGGTCTTCTGCCAACAACACACAACCAACTGAAGTTAGAAGCGCTTGGAATTGGGAGTCAGCGCTCTGATAACTCTGCTTCTTAGCCCTCTGCTAACTATGACTTGAACTTCAGTCTGCACGTCACTTCTTCAGCTCATCGAATCGTAAGTTTGGCTTATAGCATTTAGTAGGCTACTAATTGCTAATGGCCTAATTCTACTTTACAGGCGGTCTATAGTGTCAATCGTACTGTTCCCGGTGTCGCTGCCAGATTAGCGGATCTTGATAAACATCATCTTGGAATCGTAAGCTTGTCGACCTAATTTTGCGTCCACGAAACTGAAGATGTCCGTATAGAACCCAATCACTCGACCTATCGAGGAGTTTGACATGGGTAAGTCGCTCGCGAAAGGAGCAGGAACGCACTTGCTGATGTCCTTACAATGTATAGAACCCAACTATGAAGCTGCCCGAGCCAAGCATGATGCTAGAGAGCCGGAAGAAGATTACTGATCTGTCATATGTAGCCTCCCATATATATGCATTACGTAATTTTTTGCAGAGTATCGAAGTCTTGAAATCGATGATGCTCTGTTTCGAACAGCGACTTTGCCTTGTGACAAATATGCCTATCAATCAACCTTCAAATATTCTGAAGTACTTGCTTCCATCCATCTCCTTCTGTCCCTGGCTGATCCGCTGTACTGCAGACTCACCAATGTGTCTGTCGTTCGTTTCGTTGTTGTTTCTGTAATGACCCACCTCATGCCTCTATCTGATGTCAGGTGAGGCTGAAGAAAGGCGGCAAACGATTCGAGATTGCTTGCTACAAGAACAAAGTGAAAGAATACCGAGCAGGCATCGAAACGGATTTGTCTGAAGTCTTGCAAATTTCAAACGTCTTCACCAATGTATCCAAAGGCCAGACCTGTTCTTCTGATGAATTGAAGAAAGCTTTTGGAGACAAAACAACAGATGAAGTCGTCTTGGAGATCTTAAAGAAGGGGGAATTGCAAGTTGGCGAAAAGGAAAGAGGTCATGAATTGGATCAATTGAGAAGAGAGATAGCTACTTTGGTCGCAGAGAAATGTGTGGATCCGGAAACTCAAAGACCTCATACGGTTACTATGATTGAAAAAGCTATGAACCAAATTCATTTTGCTACAAATACAAACAAGAGTGCCAAATCGCAAGTGGGTCTACCTTTGAGTCACTTGTTGAACTATTCTGACTTGTGCAGGCTCTCGAATTGATCAAAACCCTTACAGACAGTAAAACGATACCTTTAGCTCGAGCATCCATGCGAATTCGAATAACCATGTCTCCTTCTCTAGCCAAGAAACTAAAACCAACTATTCTTCCGCTGTGCACAAAAGTAGAAGAAGATGAAACAACTTCAGATGAATGGGAACTTATTGCTTTAATCGACCCGGGTCAATTCAAAGTACTCAATGAAATGCTGCAAGCGGAATCTTCTGGTAATAAAGGAGGGAAAGCAGCCAGAATTGAAACGCTGGCTTTTTCTACTGCTATTCAAGGGGATGAAATGATTTGATCTGGTTACATCATTGCACCAGCGGGAGAATTACTCGATCCCATTCGGTTCTCCAATCTGACCAAGACGCCGCACCTGGACCATACTTGGCTTCAATTATACCCCGACGAAGCTTCTCAATTTCAGGATTGGTCTGGGAAGAAGTCAAATTCTGCAACAGCGAGATTAGTGGACAATATAGACAGCATGTAGATAGACTGACAGATAGATGCTTGGCGAGCGTTGTAGCATCACTAAATGTATATCCATTAATTCCATCTTTGACCAGTTCAGGCAAGCTATTATGAGCATAAGATGAAATCCTGAAAGTTTTTGGTACAGAGACAAACGCTGCAAAATGAAGTGCCAGAACTGGTAAACCACAACCAAACATATCGACCACTTTCATCGGAAGGTCGAAACCTGATGAACTGGAATGTAACGATATCCCAATGTCCGCTGAGCCTGTCAATTTCAATGAACAACGCAGACAAGGTTGTCTAACGCTTCACATGGACTGACCTAACAGCAATGGATAATCTGACATTTCTAACCAAGCAGTTTTGACCATTATCTTCTCCCATTTCTTCTCTCTTGCTTTCCGACTCACTTCTTGCTCGAACTCAGCTTTCATAGGACCTTTGCCAGTAATAATAACCAATAAACCGGTCTCACTCTTTATGGTCTGATTTAGGAGGGATAAAGCGTCCAAGAGGAGAAAGAAGTCTTCATCCGCTGTCCAGGAAGTAGAAGAGACTGCGATTTTCCAACCCAATGGAGCTTTCAGGTGAGGCAGACGTGCGAAGAGCTTTCAATTATTCTTCAGATGGGAATCGTGCGAAGAGAAAGATAGGAGCTTACTGCTTGACGTTCTGTTTCTTGCAATCGCCGGAAATTACTGGGTGGTCGATCGTAAAAGACTTGCTTATGTCCTCTGTCAGTTGCATATAGATACACGACCACTGCCAATGCCGACTCAAGACGTACTGTAAGTTCCACTTGAACGAAAGATAGTCTTTCATGTCCGCCGTGACGAAAAGATGAGCATAAGCTCGCTGACCAAAGAGACCTTCTAGCCTATCTAGCTTATCAACTGAGACCTCCGAATGAGGTATAGCGGGACAAACCAAGAAGCTAGCTTGACTAAAGGATGTGAGCTGCCGAGCCGCATAGCCAGAATTGATGCTCCAGTATTATGCCAATCTATAATGAGCTTTGAGCCATTTAGGAGACAGCAGAATTGGATAACTGGTAAGGTGGGAAGTGACGGTGGATTCTAATCTCAGATTAGTCGGTAAGAATCATTGATACAGCAGAATACAAGCTACCTGGATCAAGGTATATTCTGTCGCATCCACGGAGAGTATAGCATAGCACAATGCCAACGCTTGCCAGACTAGCTTAAGAGGTGCAAGAAGGAGAAACAGTGCACTAGGCAATTTTGAGAGGAAAGAAGGTAAAGCTGAAAGATGAGAGAGTATTACAGAAGAAGATTGAAGAGTTTGCAGGATAGGACTGTCTGACAGCCTTCAGGCCTCGTCGCTTAATATCACAAGTTCAGCTTACTGCCATAGCCAACAAGGCGAATCTTCCACTCGTGCTGCAAGAAGCTCTCTGCATGATACATCATACGTGGACTCCTTCCTACATCTCCTAATACTACGATAGACACGGTCTTGGGTTTGACATGACGCGAGCGTTTTGACGTGTAGAAGAACAGCACAACCAGCAAGCACAGAGCATTTGATATCAACGTCAACCAAGTGGAATTCGACATGTCTGGATATAAGCCATACGCGGAAGCTCAGGTATCTTGGGCCGGACCAAGCATAGTCTTTTGCGAATATTCGAAATTGTGCTCTTCTTCCCATGTCAAATTGCTTTCTTACTGGACCGCTCAATAAGAGTCGCTGTTACTGTTGTCCAAGTGATACTGCAGTGCTAGAGTTGGCAGAAAGACTGGTCTCAGCCTGTTCAGGGTTGAAGACCTCCTAGATCAAATTTTCTATATCTACATTTATGCAGCCTTTGGGTCTATTAGAGCTCGCAGGAGTGCAGTGGGTGGAGAAGTACAATGTTGTAAATCAGTTCAAGGTGATATATCAAATCATGCATGAAAAGTTCAAATGTCCAAATCCAATTGCACGCGCATCAGTGATTTCATTTCTCCTCTGCTTCATTCTTCACTTGCGGGCCCTCGACATACATTTATGTTGTAGCGGGATGCAAAGCATTTATTCCATATTGAATACTGAAAGCAAATCGTCAGCGTGTATCCTGCTCGCCGACTGACTGGCTCAGCCTTACTCGTGTACCCCGGTCATAGTAAGATTCTCTTGAGCTCAGGTGTCCTGTCGGTGGGATGACTGGTAGCTACTTGATATTGGGTTTATTTTGTCTCAGCTTGTGAAGACAAGCAGCTATTCATAAACTTGTCCGAGCCGGTGCAAGCATGATTGAACTGGCTTCATTTTGGTGCTGCCCGTTTCGATAAGCATTGTTCTCGATGTTCAGGCCAATCTGCAGATTGCATTCAGCGGTACTGCCAAGTGGTATAAGTGCAAGTTCATACGAAGTTTCCTGCAAGCAACGCTGCAGTACATCGCTGCGCATCCAGATCCCATACATCGTTTGAAGACCAATTTCACTTCTCCTTCCACTTCATGGCCGACTTTCCTGCACTTGCCGCATTGCAAGCAGATCCGCCATCGATGAACAGTCTTTTTAAGCTGAAGAGCAAGAAAAGAACGGCGAACAGACAAAGCTGCACTGCATATCTCTGCATGAGGAATTGACATAGACTCATGCTTTTGGCCAAGCAGAAGCAAGAGATAGTAGTACGGGTTCGTCGATGTGGACAAGTTTGAGATTGCTTTGAATCTCCTCCCAGCGAGCACGTGCAAGAGCTCCAGGTAGCTGATCTTCAAAACTGTTCCATTAGGACCTAGCCTTCTCTGCTTGCTCTGCAGTGTTGAATTGATCACCAATACAGCCGAGGGCAGCTTAACGAGCAAGTGCATCAATAGGACTATTGTTGCATCATTCGCGCGTTCCGGAAGGAATCCTTCGGAGATGATGCATGGCAATTCGACCTCGAGTAGCTGCAACAAAAAGGTATTTGCATATCTTTCATCTTGATTGCGAAGTATATCAGGCCATAGGTCGAGTAGCAGAGAGACGATTAAGAGCCGAGTACGCATATCGTTTGCACCGGATTGTTGTAGTTGGGTTAATTCGTCCATCATTTCTTTGCCCCTTACGAGGAGTAATTTCTGAGCGTACAGCGTCTCCATTGCTTGCAACGCATCTTTGCTAGCTGTGTTCGTTTTCAGATATTTGAGTCCGTGCTGTACTGGTCCAGCGTTAGTGCTTGAGCCAAATCCAGCGTCACCAGTGCGTTCTAGACAAGCGTCCACTGCAATATCGACAAGAGTAGTGTAGTATGGGTCCAGCTGCTTGACTACTGTACCGTTCTGCTTTTCCAGCCCTTCTAAGAATGGAGGAATGTCCCTCATGGGGGCCTTATCGTCTTCCATTGCAAATGCAGACATCGTCATCGCACAAGTCCGGATACGCGAGATGGAGAATGAGAGGAGAGGAGAGGATGGTAGACAGAAGAGAAGAGTTTGGGAGAGACACCTCGATACTTGGTCGATACTTGCCTGGGTACCAGAAACTAGACCGAAACAGCTTTCTTGTCCTGAACCTCTTGCCTTCGTTGAGTTCGCCTTGCAAGTATGGCGCGGCTCCAAGATCTATCCAAATAGAGAGCTAGATATCGCCTTGCGCATTGACCTTCACCTCTGACCCTGTCCTTTCTCTTTCCTCCTCAGTAGTAATATGTTTGGTTTTCTGTCTTTCCTTTTCTTGACCACACTCCTTTATCAACAGTCACTCGCTTATGATTACCTCTTCGTTTTGTTCGTTCGGGTTCAAAGTGTCGATTTACATATTTCTGACCCTTTGGCTGCTTTGCTCGTAGTGGCGATAGGTGCATGCACAATAATGCCTCAGACATGCACATCTGACACTCCTGCAGCTATTCCCAAGACGGATGGCAATACGTTCTGTTTGGCTATGTATAGCTTTGGAACCTGACTTGGATTTATACAGGCGTTAAATCTCCCTTGACGGTCCCTTATACATGCGAAGCTCATACCGGAGGTGGACCAAACTTTATTCAGCAGCTCGCCCCGCAAATGTCACCCAAACAACCGCGGGTCATTGATGCAAGTTCTGAGCTCTATATATCCTACTTGATCTGAATCTGTGATATTATAGTTCGCAAAGGTACGATACAATTCCTCTTACAGAGTCGTCTCTCATTATATCTGACAGAATGGAGCTCGCATTGATAACAAGATCATTGGCATGCCGAAGAAAATCGACTTTGTCGGTCAAGCAGCAGCTTTCAATAAGTTTATCGGTGCAACACCATCCAAGAAGTTGCCTTGGACATCTAAGAATTCTTTGTTTTCTGTTCTTTTCGGCGGTTCGTTCCATCTTTCGCTCTTCCCCTGAACAACTCTGATGATAGACGTACAGTGAATGTGATAACGCAAACATATACTTCAGCAGCAAATAGAACTTTATATCCCGCTATGGCTACTTCATATATGAACTCTTGCGAACAGCTCTATAATGCCGGTGCAAGGACTTTCCTGTTCAACGATGTTGTGCCTTTGGACAAAGCTCCTATGGCGACGAAGCTTCCTTCTACAAACAAGCGTAATCTAGCAGTCAGCTCAAAATTGGCTTACATCTGTATCGTTGCTGATGAGTTAGGTCAGTCGGCAGTCAAACAGCTCAATTCCCTCATCTATAGCAAACAATCCATCTTTTGCAAGAAATCAGGCGTCAAATGTATTCGGTTCAGTACCAGTCCGCTTTCAACCTTTCTTTTATAAAGTATTGACTGACTAGAATTGACGCAGACAAATTCTTCAATACCCTCATGAAAGACTACAAATCTAATGGTTTCATCAGTCCTGATACGTATTGCTCAGCATACGTTTCTGGAGAATGTACGATCGATAAGAGTGTGGATAAGAAATGTGGTCATCCTAGATCATCATGTGCGTAAAATGCTTCTGTCCTCCGCTGTGGTGGTAGTGACAGATGAGAGCGTGCACAGATATTTGGGGAGATGACAGACATCCTTCTAGTCAAGCTCATAAACTTTGGTCGGAAGCTATTTTCAAACAACTCAAGGCAACGAATGGTATGTGCTGTTCATGGTCTACGGGAAGGCACCGAGCTGACATCACTTGTAGTGTCAAAACGACATGTGGCTTTCGGTTTAGCAACAAATCGAACACACTAGCAACAATATTCCTTCGCTATCTTGGGTACATTCTCATCAGGATAATAGCATATGAGCACGGATGCGGCGCATTGGGATTTTGATCACTATATCAATATGGACAAATGATAGCATTGCATTGTGACCTTCTCAAGTGACTAAGCGCTCTACATCTACTGATCCTTCTTATCCATCGAAAGACCACCTGTCATCTTAGAGTTGAGACCCATTGGTGCTTCACTGTAAGTTTGTACAAGAACTAGAATCAGTATATAGACTGAAAACTCGCCCATGCCAACTTACATTGCACCTAAAGCTGAAACACTCAAAAACACAGCTGGGAAAAGGACGAGCAGGAAGAGTAGAGAAGCGAAAATGAGAGCTGGAGAGACAATTGAGTATCTTGCAATGTAAGCTGCGTTCTTGTCGATGGTTGTGGCATTAGTAGAAGGTTGAGGATCGTCGTCTTGTTGAAATTCATCAACAGGGACATGAGGGAAAGGATTATCGAATGGATCTTCTTCTGTAGTGAATTCATCGGGAGCAGTGACGCTGATATCGACTTCTTCATGTTCTGGGTCAAGAATATCTTCAGCTTCGATAGGTTGAGCAACGTATTCTTCTGAGTTATCTTCCTCTTGTGATTCTACATCGGAAGTGGAAGGGATTTCGGCTTCTTCTGCTGCTTCAATAGCTTCCAATTCATCAATTTCAGTCTCGGAGATCGGTTCTTGTCTCTTGCTTAATGATCGACGCGAAAGATTTGGGTGAGCAGAAATGACAACGAGGTAATCTTCCGGCAGCGCATTGATAAGTTGTTCGACTTCTAAATCTGTACTGACCGATAAGCACGGTACTCATGCGACTATAGACAGCAGAGACTGACCTAACGCTTTGATATTCTCTTTCCTCTGCTGCCTGTTTCCTTTCAGAGCGGCTAATGATACACTCTCCTCTTCCATTTCCGTACAAGGCCTAAATTGCTGCAACTCTTGATCCGCATCTGTCGAGGCATAAGGAGTCCAAAGCCTTGAACTCGACTCTGAAGCGTCAAAGCGTGATTTCAAGCTTGAGGAAGAAGGGAAAAGGGAGAAATCTGAAGGAGTGAGACCAGGTAGAGTGATGTAGAGGGTCTTGCTGATACAGGAGCCAGAACTGTGCGAAATATTGTGAGATTGAGAAATGCTGCATTAGCTCGCGAATGGACGCACGTAGAAGCCAGGCCAAGCAGAGGAGACTGTTGTGCTGCTGTTGCTGTGTAGGCTGCGAGTGCCAGTAGGGCTAAATTGGAGAACATCGTGGCAATGGATCAACTTCACTGCACCCAAAGAATCAGAGCTTGCCCAAGTGCGGTCACCGAGATCTATTCTCTCTTCGATTCCCTGCGCCAATAGAGCCATATATGTATAAGCTTCACTCCTTCCTCGCTGAACGCTTCCGAGACGTTTGCAACCCCGGGTGTTGCGTTCCCTCTCTAACTCTCTTTGACCTCTGTTCCCTTGACTCGTTGTATACAACTCCTGTCTCGCTACTGCTAGGGACTCTATGAGATTGATTTCCATTTTCCTTTGTTCTGGTTCTTCTTGTTCAATCACAGACTCAAACTTCGGAAATCTGACTCGCTAAACCAGCTGGTTCTATTTCCGCCTGCTCTTGTCTCTCCATTCCACATCTCGCCAGTCTTCTCTGCTTCTTTCAAACTTGACGATGCTGTCCTTCTTGCTGGCTGTGTTTGCTTTATCGCAATACGCTCATGCTCATTCTCTTTTACTTTGCGTCAACTGGGATGGATCTGGTCCATGCGCTGATGAAGCAAAACCTTTCCATGTCAGTCTCATATATCCTTCGCGTGTTTCAGTAGAAGCAGTTACTAATTCTTGACTCCAGGAAGATTTGTCAACTACCTTTTCGTATTATCATGAACAGCAGGGACCTCTATGTACTGTATGTCGCAAGCTATCAAGGTAATGCTGAATGATTAGCTAAAGGCTTGAGAATCAGGTTGGAACGAATAAGGGTCTCAGTACGGCTCAAGCAGGCAAATCAGCCTTGAAAGTGAATGCAGGCGATAACATGACTCTAATTTGGCCCGCAAATAATCACGCTCTGATCAGTAAGCTCTTTTGGTAGATTTTGGGTATCGAATGAAGATTCTGATCATTGATGATAGATTCGCCCGGTAAACCTGGTGTGAATGTGAGCGTCAAGCCTTGCTAACGGTTGGAAGACTGATTGGTGCTACAGAATGTCGAAGCTTTCTTGTGGCATGCAAACAGCAATGAACCAAATGATGTGCGCTCGATACTATACCTGGATTGAGAGGGCGCTGATTTCTTCACTAAACAGGACTTATTCTCTACTACTCCTATGCTTGAATTCTACTGGGGAAATTGCTTCAAGAATACAGACAAGTCAGTGCAATCCCTCGAAAGTAGAATCTTTGCTGAGATCAGTTGTAGTATCGATCTTCTTGGATCTTTGTGAGCACTCTACCTACGTATACGTACAGCGGACTGATCTTTCTTAGATCTTTCGGCGAGTACATGTGTTCAGGGACATTTACTATACCGCAAGATTGGGAGACTAGCCTTCATACTTTGGTCTGGGGCTGGGTACGATGACATTGTCTAGCCTGGATCTGCTTGATTTCTGATGCCTCTGACAGAAAATGAATTATTCAACTCAATTGACTCAAGATGGTCGGTAAGCTCGCGTCTCCGCGCAGACAACTGCGACTGATCGATCATCTCTATAGAATGGGTGGAGATGTTTGGGCTCAGAATGATTACAGCGCCGGTCAGTTGACAGGGCCTCATATCAAGTACGTTTGATCACTTCATGGCAACCTGAAACTGACAACGAAGTAGCTATCTCACCTGCTTTCAGTACGATGTCACCAATACAAAAGGTGGAACAGTCAAAGCAGTTCGAGCTTTACCGGAAAAGAATTTCTCTCCTAAACTTCATGATGTGGTTCAATTGGACGATGAGCTCAAGAACGCAAAGGGAGCAGGTCGATCTTACAGTGCAGCCGGTCCGCAGCAAACTCAAGCCTCTGTCACGAAACCTTCTGCTTCACCTGTCAAAGCTACTCCTGTTCCTCAAGCTCAAGAACAAGCTCAGATAGTTAGCGACGATTCGGATCACTACCAAGCTGTCTCATCACAGCAATCCGACAGAGGCAGTGGTCGAGGAAGAGGCTCTCCTCAAGGCAATGCAGCGGTTCCTCTAGCTGGCAAACCTACTTCGATCGCTGTGTCTGACACAAGAACAAAACAAGTAGATGCAACAGACGAAGGAAATTATTCGATCGTACTTGGTTCGTCTGCTAGCAGATCTCAAGTTGGGCTTATTGGGTTGTTCGTTTTCGGTATCTGGTTGGCTGTCGGTGGGATATAAGGCGACATGTATATTCAAAACGTAGGCTGTATATGTACGTCATCTAGGTAATTCCTTTGTTTGACATTACTCATGAGTAACTCAGGCTTTCTGTCCACTGTTGCTGTATCTGTACTGTCGTCGTCCACATCTGCTGGCTTGCTCCTCACTTTCTTCTTCTCCTTCTGTCTTCCTTTGCTTTTGTCCTTTGCTTTCAGCGTTTGGAGCCGATTTTATTCATCTCAGGCGCCAGAGTCTGCCCAGTCAGTCGATGCCTTTGATCATGGCAGACGTCCTTCGATACACAGCTTTCTAGTGTCTATCATTGCCTCATTTGCAAATCGCGAGCACGGTTGCCAAAATTTGCGATGCGAATGTGCATGAATGTGCTAGGCGATGCATAAGTTGTTTTAACTTCTTTTCAACTTTCTCAGTCAAAGCTCGTCTTGGATTTTGTCGAACTCTATCTGTTTTCCTTGTGATACTATCCTCGGTCGCGATCTCTGATACCTCATTGCGCAAACGTTTTTTTTGCCTCGGCCTATCTTTAATAGCACTCTCCCGCTTAGATCAGCTGCTTCATCACTACCAGTCTGGAACACGATACCTGTCAGACTGCGCAGGCTGCCTTCAACCTCGAGTGAAACGTGTCCATCCATTCCAGCTTTACCAACAACGGCAGAGGTATAGGACATTGATGGCAAAAATGTCTTTTTTCTTTTTCCGAGTCTGTGTGTATACATAGCGCCATTACACAAAAGTATTACAAAATACAGCTCACATGCGAAGCATTACATGCTGAAAAACGAAAGCCATAAACATAAAAATGAATCACAAGTCTACCCATTCACTATAAACAGGTTCAGATGATAGACAAGACGATTCATCACAACCTATCACTTTCGTCCTGAACAACAGCTTTGTGTGTAAAAGAAGAAATATCATAGAAATTCGAAAACATCTCGATCGAAGTTTCAGGCGGAGTAACTGCTTCTTCTGTATCATTTGAGCTATTGGAGGTACTTGTGTCTTGTCTACTCCTGATTGCAGTTGCTGTTTCAGCTGATTCAAGTTTGCGCAAAAGAGCATTGACAGTATCTAGATAGGCTCAATAAGACTCTTGCGATGGATGGAAAACGTATTGTGGATACGTACCGTATTGCTTTGATATTGTTAAAGTAGCTTCTACACTTGGCAATCAGTAAAAGAGGAATGCCAAAAGCGAGAGTACGGCACTCACTATCCAGCAAATTCTTCAGGAGATCAAACTACAGGTAGGATCTTGAATAACTCCTTTGTAAGCAAGCATATGCTGCAGCTGCATCCGATGTACAGATGACCTTGAGTTCATCTTGCATATCTTCGAGCACAAATTGATTTATTCCGCATTCGCTTTCTCGGGCAGCCGCAGCCCTTTTGGCCATGTTCTGCGCCAAACGTCCTCTATGAATGCTTGCAAGTCACCGTTTATCTTGATGGTTGTATATGGTTTAACCTGGGGTACGCGCCAGATTGTGGGCTTCCAGCTGCTATCGATATAGAGGCTGTATTCGCCTATGTTCTTTCTGTCAATCGGTGGAGCCATGAATGAGGAAGTTTGATTGATACATTGATCGTGGTTGTAGAGCAAGATTGAAAGTCTGTTTTGAAAGCTGTTACAATGACGGCTGCTGATATGTAAATCTCGCTCTCTCCTTGTACAATTCAAACAATCTTACACACAAAGTTGCAGCTTAGCTATGCCTAGTTAACTAACCTAACGCCTCTTCTTCCACTACTAGGATGTCTAGAGGTGCAAGTTTGTATACTCTGTCTCCGTGTTCATTCCGGCCGATTCTTCAGCATTTCTTTCTTGTCATTCGCTCAGTCTGAATCTGATGACTTCTCGCTGCTAGGGCTTCCCTCTTCTGGTGCGTATCGCTTCAAGACTCTGGCTTCGAAGCGATGCCAATCGACCTTTTCCAGTGCTAAACATTCTTGCATAGGTAGCGATTCAACCTTTTCGTCTTTCTTCCCCTTGTTAGAGCGGATGAGGGTTTCGGATGACAATAAATCCATAGCTGTATCCAGTAGATGATGCGAAGATTATTGACTGTATTGCTCAATAATTTGCGCTTCCACGTTGGCAAGAAGATGATAGTGTTTCAAGAAGGATGGAATAAGTGAAGAGCAAATTGGCTGTTCAGATGTGCCGTGATATGTACCGTCGTATATTTCGCAGCATTGCATTCCCAACATATAAATATGCTTCTTTTGAAGTATTGAATGTTTGTCTTCTTGACGGTACTTCCTTGCAAGTGATAAGGCAGCTTCCAGAGAAGGAGGAACAGTGTGATAGAGCTCTCGAAGTGTATCCTCTTTCAGCTTGATATAAACGTCTAACGCATCTGCTCTTGCTCAATGTTCCTTGTCCATTCGTTTTCTTATGTATCGTTCAACAGATTGCTTCAGATAAATTCTCTTCTCTATTTTGGGATGTGAGCTTATTCGCCCTGGGTCAATACCGAGCAGACTGTCCAGATCATGTTAGTTGAGATGCCTATCCAGTTTGAGTGCGTCGGCGTGAGTGATACATTTGAGTGGTCCTTTTCGATGTCGGCACTTGTCACAAACTCGAATGTGCTTCGGTAGCCAAGATACGATACCATAGTGCATCGAAGCAGGAGCCTTTTCATGACTGAAAGAAGATTCAGATTCATTGAGACCTTCACTTATATGTACTTACCATCTAAAGCAAACCTGACTCAAACATGACATATACAGTTTCATCCATCCCTGCTTGTTCTTTGAACGACTGCCTAGCTCTCTCGCTTTCTTCTTCCACATCACTTCATCTTTCACTACCGCATCATACCAGCTCTTGCTCGTTTGAGCCATGTGCCGTATATCAACCAACCAATTCTGATCATGAAGGTAAGAGATAATGTGCTGCTTAAGCTCTAGAGGTAGCAGGCAGATTCGAGAGCTGTCTGGCTGAGCCATTAGATGTACACTTGAGTACTCGCAAACACCTTCAAGGAAAGTCCAAGACGTCAAGTTCAAGCGATGGGTTTCACACTGAAGCTTGGAGTTCGCAACGATGACAGACGAGGCAACAAGCCTGAAGGGAAAATGCTGGACGGCTCTCGAGAGACAGTGACACAGACACGGTATCTATGAATCTCGGGAAACTAAAATTGGTCGACGTCAGCAAAGAAACGTGAAGTCATGCTTGCTCCCGAACGAGCAAATATGGGTCCTCCTTTGGCATCTCCGACTGTCCAACCAGATCCATCATACGGCCATCAATTCTTAAACTGGAGTAGCCCTTATCCGCCGACTGGCATTCGAGCAAGTTTACTGAAATCCGGTTCTCAAATCCTCAAAGGCAAAGCGAGGGAAGAGCCCAATGTTACTGCCAGTACAGGGAGTCGATTGCCTCCAGTACCACCACAGGCCTTTGCGAATGAAAAGACTGATAGACCCAATCTCGAAGAAAGACCTTCTGAAGCTGAACTCGCAGAAGCATTGAGGATAAGCGAGTTGGAAGCTGCAGAGGAACGTAAAAGGGAAGAAGAACAGTTGCAGCAAGCTATCAGAGCATCTCAGGCGGATAAAGGCAAAGGTCGGGCTCAGCGTTCAGCGACTCCGGACGATGAAGAGGTACAATTGGCTATGGCTATGTCTGCTTCGGCCGATCAAGCTCAATTTCCTGTTGACGAGGATGAGTACGATGAGGAAAGTCAAAGAAGGGAGTTGGAGCGATTCAATTTAGCAAGAGCTTCAATGTTTGATGCAAGTGAGTCGTGCTGTCATTTCGCTATACGTAGCTGATGATGATATTATACTCACAGATGATGCATCATCTCTCTCAATCATCTCTGAGCGTACTGAGGTCAATACTCCTGCTGTCGAAAACGAAGAATTGACACCTGTGAATCGCGAGCCGGCAAGGGTCGGAGATCCTGGATACACTCCCCTTATACCCAGGGAAGAACCTCCTTCCTACTTCAATCTTTGGCGAACCCAAGATGCCAAGCCTTATATGGATGAAAAGGAGCGCATGGCAGTTCTTCCACCTCTGTCTTCCATGCTAGCAAATGCTCCAGACGCACCTAAGCCAGGCAAGAGACCTTTACCACCGATTCCTGGAAGGGCTGCTCCTGCTTTGCCTGCAAGACCTGCCGTTCATCCTAATAGTCAAGCTAGTGTTTCTTTCGATAGCAATTTTGCGCCTAGTCATGTCGAATCTGAGAACGATTCGGAATCAATTAGGACGGTACGAAGTCCTACTGAAGAAGAATTAGAAAGAGACAGCTATTTCACTCCTGCTTCACATCTTTCTGAACCGTCACAAGGCCATTCAGCTTTCTCTCATGATTCTGTTGACATACCTTCCGGACCTACCAATTCAGCTACTTCCTCTTCTCAAGGTCATTCAAACTTTTCCGTTTCAGCTGCTACTTCGCATGAACAGCATGGTGTCTCATCCCCAGCTCAAGTTCAACAACCCTATTTACCCGATCATCAAAATCCTCCTGCCACTGAGCAATACGTGTCCTCACCTACTGAAGAGCGGGCAGAATCGCCGGCACCTTTTGCTACTTATGGACAAGAACACGATTCTCAAGTCAATCACAAGAACGCAGTTCCACCTCGACCAAGAGAAGTTACTTGGCCCTCTACGATATCTTCTTCTTCCACACTCCCACCAGGTGCTCGTACTCGACCAATCTCTTCCTCCGCTGAACATGAACCAGAACTTGCACCTGTTCCAATAGACGAGGAAGAAGTTTTCTACCCTCGTGCAATCCGGTATGGATTCAGTACGGAAAGTAATCCTGGATTACCATATTCAAGAGATACGGATTCTTTTCCTGATGTGATTCAATTGAGTAATACGCCTGATACGGAAGATGGGAAAGTGGAATGGCATACTTTTGCTATGGAAGCGCCTACTTGGGCTAGTTTGCTGAGGTTCTTGAACTTGTGAGTGAATTTGAATTGTAGTAAAATGGAAAGTAATGCTGATGATCGAGGTGAAAAGACATGGTGATACTAGGATAGAAGCGCACCCTAGGGATATACAGAATGAGAAAATAGGTCATGGAGAGACTGAAATAGGTGCGTTGGACGATCTTCTTTTAGTGTCAAACTAATAGAAGGGGTGTCTGTATGCACAGCTGCCCGCTTTGTGAAATCTTCTAGCGGATCGGGCGAATCCGTTGTTCGGTTGATCATTCGACTTTTACCACCTTGCAAGACTCGAGAAGGACGTCTCACTCAACCAGTAACGCTAGCTACTACCTCAACTTCAAAGAACCCACCTTCCGATGTAGCCATGCCCGATCATTTGGTCCTACCAGTCAAGATGTCCGAAATAGGCAACATGCTTTCCACTTTGAGGCACTTGGCTTCTATTGCTGTTGCGACACATGATGCGAAGAAAACTTTAGCAAGAAGGAAATCTACTAATTTGGATCATTATGATACACTGCTAGCACTTGGATTAAGGATCAATCAGTTAGCTGAAGAACATGCTACTAGACATCAAGCGACAACGACGGAGCAGAAGAGTCCTGTAAGATTGAGGGATCGACTGAAGGCGAAACTTGGTGGAAAGTGATCGAAATTCTGGATTGAGGTATAGTATATTGTGCGTATTTGTATTAATAGGTAATCAGCTTATACACGAAGGTTATCCTATGTAGTAGTATGTAGTCTAAATTATTAGTCTCAAGTGTGTCTCAATATCTCATTTCGTTGTTTTGCGGAAGAAGCAAGCGCACAATGTGCGAGACACTTGCTGAGCACCTACGACATCATTTCAGGACTCGTAGCCACACTTGATCATCTTCTCAGTTTCGAATGAATTTTGTCATTATCGAACGTCCACCTCGCAACATGAGTATACCTAGTTCGTCGCAGCGTTTGAACAGCTAGATGTAGCTCAGGATCATTCATGAGCAGGAATCGTCGCCCAACTCGCTGTTGTTGGCGCGCAAGTGTTAGGCAAAGCTTTTGTGCAAGCATCTAGGCAAGCAATAAGAAGTGCGTAGGACGACTTGTTGGCACGATAATGTGCTGAAGTGTCTTCAATAATCGCACAGATGCTCAAGCAGCCGAACCAGCAGCAGCAGGCTCTTCATCAGTCTCTTCATCTGCAAATGCACTTACTCGGCAGCATCGCATGGCCTTCGATGAAGCTTGCAATATCCTAAATGTGACAGCTGCTGAAAAGGGAGAACTGCCAGAGACAGCTTTACAACAGTTGCTCAAGGTAGCGATTTTCGACCGACTATAAGATACTATCGAGCTGATCTATATGTGGCAGAACTATGATCATCTTTTCAAAGTCAATGATCCCGCGAAAGGCTCGTCGATATATCTACAATCCAAAGTGTATAGGGCGAAACAGAGGATAGAGGCAGAAATAGGAAGGTGTGTTGCGAAGAACTCCAAGCTGCCTGGTCATCTGAGAACTAAGTGTACAACGCACAGGCCGATCAAAGCAGAAGCAGCAGAAGCAGAAGCTACGACACCGTCCTCGTAATCCTCGTAATCAACAATTAGAACAAGCTTGCTAAACTCCCCACCTTTTCACTTTGTCATATATGCATGCATTGGATACCTCAATAGACGCTTGGACTTGTACTAGTAGTAGCCGGATCGATATGCAGAACACAATTGTTCACGTGCCTGTAAGTCAAAGACGCATTGTCACTCGAATGAACCTAATCCAGCCGATGCGAAATGGTAGGTAGACCGGAAGTATGCATCAACTTAGTGAAGCCATTGATGATGACTGGCATTGCAAATACACTTTGTTCTTCACTATCATTTCATTCTTTTATCTTCCCATCCATCCGCTATAAATTTCCCAGTCAGCACTGCAAAATTTCACTCTGGAACACGAAAGCATACCCGTCTACGACCAAAGTCTCTCCTGAGACAAAATCCGATGCAGAAGAAGCTAGATAAATGATTGCGCCTTCGAAATCGTTCGGCGATCCCCATCTATTTGCAGCTATGATTCTGTCTTAGCATATTGTGGTCTTCTGTTCACATATTCTGCAACTCACGAACTCGTTCCATGACTAACAAAATCGATCAGCTGTAGTCCAGGTGCTCGGCTAATCTACTCACTCTGCCTTGATCGAGTTTCGTCATGCACCAAAGCTTCAATCATATCGGTCATAACGTAGCCAGGCGCCAAAGCATTGACATTGATTCCTTTGCCGGCCCATTCATTTGACAAAGCTTTGGTCATGCCAACAGCAGCATGTTTCCTTTCGTAGTTGGTATTAGCATAAACCTTTATACTCTGAGTCGATCACTCACGCAGCAGTATAAGCCGGTGTCTGATATCCACCTTGAAAACTGAGCACGCTAGCAATATTGATAATCTTTCCTCTTGGTTTGCCTTCTGATCTCGTTTCTAGCATATGTTTTCCGATCGATTGGGATAAGATCCATCCTGCGTTCAACTGTACTTCGATAACATCATCCCAATCTTGTTCGCTGAACGTTTCGGCCGCACAACGTCTTTGAATACCACCGCAATCTAACAGAAAGTAAGCAGACGACAGGATGAAGCGATGAGAACGTACTGAGGAGGATGTCGACTATCAGAGATACGATTATGAACCGCCGGCAAGTTGAACACAGAAATGGAGAACCGAACCTGTTAGACCCATCTCCGATGTGATCTTGGCTGCGACGCTTTTCTGCTCAAGGACGTCACCGTGGCGTAGCACAGTAAATAAAAGAGACGAACGACTTGATCTCGTTTGGCTAGATCGCATTCGATTACTGTAGGGCAGGAATGAGTTCGACGAAGTTCCGCGCTGGAATTAAACACACCATGAACTTTCCTCCCTAAGCCTTTAATCTTATCAGCAGTCTCCATATTCTTCATATCTCTCTGTTCTGACATTAGACAGGGTGACTGCCGAGAGCATGCTGCATACTTGAAGCAAGACCATATCAGCTCCAGCTTTCTATGCAGCGCCATCAGCCCCAATCTGGCACTATATGATCAAGCGTACTGCAAGAGCGAGAGCCATGGATTGTCCGAGTCCCCTTGTAGCTCCCCTGTAAAAATTATTTCAGCATTTTGTGGAGTCCCATGTCACTAAACTTGCGTCACGACTGCTAGGCGACCTTGCAGGCCAAAGAGAGTGGTAAGATAATCGGACATGATGCAAGAGATGCTGTGCGATCAGAAGGAGAGAGAAAGCAAGAGCTTGGAAGGTCGAGGTTGCAAGCAACAGTCAAGTGCGAGTTTCCGCAGAGCTCGAGTAAGGTTCGTATGAAATTCAACAGCAAGTGTATGCGTGCGATATGTGCAATTGTTATACTAGGTGATTACGATATAAAGCAAGACTGAACGTCCGCTTCATTACGAGAGAGCGCGTCGCCGTCAATAATGAGCCATATACTGTGCCAACGGTGTACTGCCGAGAGCTGGCGCCTTTCATTGCTGATATTTCGGGAGCAGAGCAGCTGATATGTAATATGAGCGAAAACTTTGGAGAAGGCACGAAGCAGTCCACCTTCTTCCTCTATTACGTTGTCTTTCTCTACAAGACCTGCTTCTTCCATCTTCTCGGACCTTTCTAATATCGATACTTGTGGGGTCAGAGCTAAGTCGACATTAGCCAGGTCGGACGGTTTCCTGAGAAGGCACATACTCTCAAGACCTATAGTAGACTCTTGCTCCACCACCTCCTGCGCACGCGCGTCTACTTGCTCTTCTGCCTGTGGGTCACCATATATACAACGATAGCATGCGGAACAGAGGGCGAAAGAGAGACAGAGGGTGAAGATAAATATGGGCAATTCAACGAGGATGGTGCCGATAATGTAAAATACATTGCCAAAAGTGAGAGCTATGACGGGTCTTTCGCATCTAAAGTATAGATCAGCTCGCGTCCAGAAAAATATAACTAGCTACTGACAATAAATATCCAATCTGTATCTGCCCGGGACTTTGCTGCTCAATCGAGATATTGTGAAGTCCCATGCCGATCTTTGTGAAGTCGGCGAAACATTGAAAGTTTTCTCCTGCCGCAGTGACATTCGTGAAAGAGGGGTTTGCATCGAGCGAGTAGGGTACACCGTCTATATTGACTTCTAGCTGTGGAAGCTACGGGACTGCAACTGGGCTGCATAGCTGGAAATGTCGACCTGCTATCAATATAAGCTCAATCGTAAGACTTAGATGACAAAAAAATCTACCTTCAATTTGGTCAAATATGATCGACGAGTACACAGTCCCGTTGGAAAAAGCCAATACATGGCCATCCGGTGATCTACGAATAGACCAGGTGTCCTGAGGCAACATTTGCGCTACTTCGGCTATTGGTATGGCGAATTTTTCCATTTTCCCAAACCAACCCGCCGCAGGGTCAATTTCACTGAATATATCGAGGGATTGAAGCATCTTCTTCTAGACAATATGGCTGTTCGTAAAGGATTTGGGTGATGGAGGGAAGAAGAGAGTGTGTGGTGAAAGAGAGATCAAAAGAAGCAGAAGTTGACCTTTGGGTCTAACATTGATCAGAACAAAGCAGAAAGTGAAATGTGCCTGGTGCACAGCCATGATACCAACTGACTAAGATCCAATATGGAACCAGAACACCGGTCGAGAGGGTGCTTGCTAAGCTGTGTAGGCTGCGTATCGGTGAAGCGCTAAAACGCGACCAAGACTATAGCAACCTTTCCTCCTTCGGCTGCTGTGCATAATGTTCACGGGCAGGTACCAATAACTTGAGATCAGGAGACAATGGATACCTCAGGCTGATGGGCTGATCGAGTGGGCATTGTGCAACATAGGCGTCGGACAGCTTTCATTGTTGATATCGCGGTAAGAGTGTAGCTAGATTTGGGATCATCAGTATTTGTCCAATCGCTAGAGTCACTCAACTCACCTTCTTCCTCAGTGAGACCTGCTTCAGTGGCTTTCGATGATGTTTCTATAGCTTGAGGTGTCGATTCTGCTGATGATTCAGCCCGAAATCGCGAATGCCTGATGGGACGTACCCTCCAGTGCTATCATCCCTTCCCGGTCCAACCTCTCCAGCCTCTCACCGAAGCGCTTTTGTCTCTTGATGAACGGCTTTCGTTTCGCCAAACCCAGCAAGCCCATTAAGTATCTCGTGATGTAATGTATCCCGAAACAGGTGCCACCGATGAAAGAGAGCAAGAAAAGCCAAGCGATTATTGTGCCGAGGATGTAAAAGAAGCTGCCAAAGATGATTTCGCCTGTCCATATGTCCACAGGTCTTTCAACTCTGGCTCAAAAGTTCAGATCGATGATCCAGTAGTGAGGCTAGCGTCTTACAAGAGCGTTCCCACCTGTATTTGACCTGCAGACTTCTGTTCAATCGAAATAGTATGTTTGCCCATTTCTACTTTTGTGAAATCTGCAAAGCAAAGGAAACCTTCCTCCCCCACCCAGCTTCTTTGGAAAACAGCATCCGATTGAAGCCAGTAAACAGTTTCGTCTAATTTGACTTCCAGTTGAGGAAGCGATACAGCGGTAGGTGCACAGAGCTGGAAATGTGAGCCTGTAGTACGCGAATTAGTGACAGGTCGAGAGATTCAAGAGAATCTGAGCTCACCCTCTACCTGATCAAAGATAATAGAGCTGTTCAAGCTCTCATTCGAAGTAGACAGAACTTTGCCATTTGGGAGACGATGGACGGCCCAGGTGTTGGGAGGTAGCAATTGCGCTACTTCTGCTATAGGTAAAGGATAGTACTGCAGAGCACCGAACCATCCAGCGTCTTTATCGACGAGTCCGAAGAGATCCAGAAACTGAAACATCAAGCGAAAGGACGAAGACTGCTAGCAGAGCTTGGTGACTTCTAATAATAACAGAGTGTATCAAGAGCAGAAGAGCTTGCTGGTAGAAAGCAGAGAGCGACGTGGCAGCCTGCTCCGAGTCTGCTTGGCCACAGTGATGTGAAATGCCGTTAGACGAGGCAGGATTTGCGCTGTGGACAGTATCAGAACTGACTAGCTGCGGAAAAGAGCAACTCTCAGCAACCGCATATAAACCGCTTACTAAGCTTAGTAAGCCGCCTATAATGACTGGGTGTATGCCTATAACGAAGGTATCCAGCGTAGCGATAGGCATACATTGATATCACAGCAAATTTGTTCATACTCAGACCATCTTAGCATGATACTGTGCTTAGATCCCTTCCGCAAACAGCAGCGATAGCAAATGTACTGGTTTCCAGGCCAGCTGTGTCAATACAAATCCGAGTACAGAGACAGCCAGATTGCTGTTGAACCGTCAGACGCTGAGCTGGAATCCATTTTGAACGACAACTGAGTGCCGACGATGACTTGGCTGGATCTTTGTCAAAGGAATAATCCATTGTGTCTACACCGTCATGTAGGATCTTCTCTGTCAGGTCTAGACGAGATAGCGGAGGAGAAGTAGATGCAGTGTTTCCGACAGGGGGAATTCGAGGTTTGATAATTGAAAGACCAGGAAGAATTGCTCGTTTGGCTAGATTTGAATCGCAGACCAGGGTGAAAGCTTGATAAATCTGTGCAGTATTTACATACAAAGTGCTGCAAGTGGAGATGAAGTCTAAGAACGAGATCAGAAACAAACAAGTAGCATTCTGCACAAGAACAAACCGTTCCATATCTTCGCTGAAGCTACTGCATTCTCCTCCAAAGAGTCCTGCAAAGCTGCGTTGACCAGACATTGAGCACAATCGGTTGTTGAAACGTTTTGCAGCGGGCCATAATTGATGACTGCTCAAGTACACCATGAGTCCTCGAAGCAGTGAACCGAGAAAACAACAGACCTGCATCACATTCAGAGATGAAAGCGCTACCATTTCCAGCTATTGTTATACTTCCTGTTCCGTCTAAACAAGGTGCGGCCTGTAACTTTCGTCAATACTTGATGTCATACATTCAGCGGACACATGCCTGAACAACATCATCCAAAGCGATACATTGCACAAGACAAGGAGCTATAGCTGCATCGTTTGTAGCTGAGGAGACTTGCGCATAGAAATCGCCTAGGTACGTGAATTGCGCAGGAGGTGCAAGTAGACTAGTACACTCTGCTGTGGTCTGTCGCTGCTGAAGGAGCGGTGAGGCGATTGCGATCGCTAGACACTCGAATGCATCAGTCAACGTTCGTGCAGCGGAAGATCGAAACCGACAAGCTAGACTTAGAAGCGCAAGAAACACTGGCATATTGGTAGTAGAGATGAAGAGCAGAAGAGAGAAAAGAAAAACAGATGCGGAGATCAAATCAACTTCAGAAGGCTCTTTCGTCAGTTTAGTCCCCGGCGTGGGCGGGTCCTAATATAGGAGGGCAGCGAGTACAGCCGTAGAGCAGGAGCAGGAGCCATGTATCCAGGTCCGCGATGAACTTATGCAAATGGCCGAAACTTGACAAGAAGGACAGACGTCGATACGGGCCTTTACATGATGCACACGTATTCATTTCAGCATCAGCTAAAGGCCATGTGACCGAGTCTTGTGTACAGTCTTGTGTACAAAGTTGTAACACATGACTCTCCCTCTGAGACAATGATTCTCACTCATGCATACTGACTGAAATCACTAGTGTGCACCGCAGTGTCATCCAGGACTACCCTATAGCTATAAACCGCGCAATCCGTATGAGTGCCAATAGAAGGTCTTCCACCATTCGGAGCCCTGTGCAAAGTCCCTTTACTTCCTTGAGCGTTAGGGTTGATGCCAGCTCGATGATTGATCCATTCTATATCCATAGCTTTCGTAGCCAAGTATTCCATAACCGCATCATTGTCCTGATGTTGACCTTCGAAACTAGTAGCAATCGTTTTCCTCAATGCCCAAACGATGAAGCCTAGTTCTTTGCCGTAGGGTTTTGAAAACCCGCCAGCTTGATAGAGTAAGCGACGAGTGTTGGTTTTACGCATAGAAGGTACCAATTTTTCGATAAGAGGTAAACAGATCTTACGTTGCTGCTGAATTGCTTGATCTCCAAC
Source organism: Kondoa subrosea (assembly GCA_039545335.1). NCBI lineage: Eukaryota > Fungi > Basidiomycota > Agaricostilbomycetes > Agaricostilbales > Kondoaceae > Kondoa > Kondoa subrosea. The sequence goes on along the minus strand of BCIN01000002.1, from coordinate 2,781,102 downwards.
CATACAGACTACGATGTCGACATCTTTGCAGAGTTTGTCCGTGTCGAGATCGTCTGTGATAGAACCTTGAATGACTTCAAGATTAGGTGAAGCGGAAACAGAAGTAGGTAGTTTCTGTACGATGTAACTATCAGTCAAGCACACTAGGGAGCAATGCCTGAATGCAACACGTACAGCTGGGTTTCTGACAACAACGCGAACCTTGTGCTGGTTCTCCAAAGCTTTCGCTACAAAAGGAGCACCCGTGCCTCCAGTACCGCCGAAAACGAGGAAAGTGAATTTGTGGTGCGAATCGGCAGCAAGGGCTTTTGCGATAGCTGAAGGTGAAAGTACAGCTATCAGGACATGCATCTAGTCAAAGATTAGATGAAAGCTTACAGGTAGTCATTCTGTCAATGGAAAGGAGTGACGAAGAGAGAAGCTATGGTTGAGCAGAAGAGAGAAGAAGAAGAATATCGAACGCAAGCCGCGCGGCACATAATGAACATGCCGATGAAAGATGCCTTCAAGTTCGAGATCCACTTCAGGATGCCAATGGCGGCAAAGAGGTGAAGCGGAGCATATGGTCAGCGAGGAGAGATTGCTCTATCACAGACTGATGATGTTCAATAATCGATATAGAGCTTCATTCGATGGCCTGGAATTGGTGTAGCCAGCCTAACTTTTTGGCATTGCGGTTGTATGGTATCGTAGAGTCGAGTTATATATATACAGTCCAGATGCCAAAGGCGAGTAGCAGCAGCTCATCGTCGCGTTTTGAGACAGAATTATCTCGCGCCTGTTGATCCAAAGTGACCGATTTTCATGCACATCAAGGCAAGCTCAGCATCCCCACAATAGTACTCACGTATCTGCTGATCGCATGTACACCAACAGAAACTCACAATCTGCGGGTTCAAGGCAAGCTCTAGACTTGGAAGCTTTCGTTCACCTTTACTGATTATACAAGCTGCAACAGTCCTACAGAGATGCAGTAATCGTTGATCCTTTCTCTCCTGGTGTTAATGTAGTCGTAGGCAGGAATGGAAGCGGCAAGTCAAACTTCTTTGCTGGTAAGTCTCTATGTCACATACTTGTTGGTGCGCGTAGAACTGATTAAAATGAATAGCTATCAGGCAGGCCAACTACTGTCGAACTATCAATTTCATTCTGATGTGGGTGTTGTTGATATGCAGGTTCGCTCTGTCAGACGAATACGGCACGCTTAGCAAACAAGCTCGTCAATCCCTCTTGCATGAAGGCATTTCCAACACTGCGACTTTCTCAGCTTACGTCGAAATAGTTTTCGATAACAGCGACAATCGATTCCCAACAGGTAAAGACGAAGTCATTCTCAGAAGAACAATTGGAGCAAAGAAAGATGAGTATTCTTTGGATCGCAAGAGTACGGGGAAAGGAGAAGTTATGAGTTTGCTGGAGAGCGCTGGCTTTAGTAAAAGTAACCCTTATTACATCGTTCCTCAAGGAAGGGTCAGTTTGTCACGCTGCGCTTTCAGTATTGTTATTGATGAGTTTGCATGTTGACTGACAGATCACTTTTCTCACAAATCAGAAGGATGGTGAAAGGCTTGATCTGCTGAAAGAAGTAGCTGGTACAAAAGTCTACGAAGATCGGCGAGCGGAAAGTGTAAAGATTATTGAAGAAACAGGCAAGTGAATCTCTTGGGTGCTTCGGTCTTGTACTGATCACTCTTGATGCTTCATTTGTAGATGCAAAGCGAGAAAAGATTGATGAATTGCTTAACTACATTGATGATCGATTAGAAGAGCTTGAAGAAGAGAAAGAAGAGCTGAAAGAGTACACAGTGAGTCCTTCACCGTTATATTTGAACTACGCTTACGATTTCTATGTAGTCCAACGATCGAGAACGACGATGCCTAGAATACTCAATCTATCAACGAGAATTGACCGAAGTTTCAGAAGCGCTGGACCAAATAGAGGATGAACGAGCAGAAGGCATCGATTCAGCCAACGCAGCAAGAGAAGCTTTCCTCACTCGTCAAAAAGAACTAGGAAGCATTGAACGAGATTTAGAAGAATTGAAGCAACAAGTCTCTTTGCTTGAATTGGAAAAAGTTCAAGTTGCAGCAGACCGAAAAGAAGCTTTGAAAGCGAAGACTCAAGTTGAATGCATCATTCGGGATTTGAGCGATGATCAAGATGCCAATACCAACGCGAAACAAACTCTTGAAGCTGAATTAGAGAGTCTACAAGAAACCATCGCGACCAAAGAAAATGAATTGGAGGAATTGATGCCTCAATGCGAAGAAGCCGTACAGAAGGAGAAAGACGTCAAACAAGCTCTGGAAGATGCTACTACTCGGATCGCTGCCCTTTATGCGAAACAAGGTCGAGCTACTCAATTTCGTACTCAAAGAGAAAGAGACTCTTACCTGAACGGAGAAATTGATAAACTGAATCGTTTGATACCCGACGCAGAAACTCGATTGGATGATTTCGGTAGAGATGTTGAAAATGCTCAAGAGGCGGTTCAGCAAATTCGAGCGAGAACGAGAGATGTGGCTAGTAATCTAGAGGGAAGGAAAGATGCACTCAAGACTTTGGCAGATGAAGTACAACAGCTCAATATCAAGAAAAACGAAGCGAATGAGCAGCGGAAGTAAGTTCACTCCCTCTACTAAAACTCTAGAGCTAAAATTCGACCTAGAGAGTTATGGAAGGAAGATCAGAAATTGATTGAGACAGTCCGCTATGCAAAAGATCAGCTCCAATCAGCCGAACGAAACCTCTACTCTGCAATGGACAAAAACACTAGTTCAGGCCTCAAAGCTGTTGCTCGAATAGCAAATCAACATCAAATTGCAGGAGTCTATGGGCCTCTCTATCAGCTGTTCACTGTTCCGGAGGCGTATAGGCAATCAGCTGAAGTTACAGCTGGAAACAGGTCAGTTGCTGATTTCGCAGTATGTCTACTAAATTGCTTATCGCGATCATGTCGCTGGCAGTCTCTTCCATGTGGTTGTTGACAACGATGATACTGCAACACGAGTACTTGACATCATGCAGCGCGAGAAAGCTGGTCGGGTCACTTTCATGCCGCTTAATCGTTTGAGAACGAAACCCGTCGACTATCCGCAGAACGATCCAGAAGTCCAGCCAATGTCAGTCGGGGAAGGTTCATTCAGGTTGAGATCTGATAGTAAATTTTGCCCTTCTGACAGACTCAAGAAACTTCGCTACGATCCAACCTATGAAAAGGCGTTCGAACAAGTTTTCAGCAAAACTCTGGTCTGCGAGAAGCTTGAAACAGCAGGAGCAGCCATGCGCAAGTATGGCATGAACGTCATCACTTTCGACGGCGACAAAGTAGATCGCAAAGGAGCCTTGACTGGAGGTTTCCACGACACTCGTCGATCTCGATTGGAAGCAGCAGACCGGATCAAAAGATGGCAAGGATCGTTTGACACCGACTCTCGCCGTAGTTCAGAAGTCAAGAGGACTTTGACCAGACTAGATCAAGAGATCACTCGCTTGATTGGTCAGACTCAGATTGCAGATTCGAAGCTTAGACAAGCTCAAGGCGGACGAGATCCTCTTCTTTGGGAAGCCACTTCTCTCCGACAGGAAGAAGAACGTCTTTCAGCTCGATTAGCGAAATTGGAAAGCAGTCAGAACACGCAAGCTGTTGATTTGAGAAACATGAAGACTCAGTTGACTTCTTATCAAGCCGAACTAGCAACGCCTATGACACAAACTCTTTCAGAAGATGAAGCAGACGAGCTCACGCGCTTGAGTGATGAATCTGAACAGCAGAAGAAGGATTTAGTGCAAGTAGCAAGACAGAGGGCTGATGTGGGTCTACCTACCACCCTTTGATAAAACATACTGATAGTCAGATCAGCTCACCGGTCAACGAAACCTACTCGAGATCGAGCTACGCGAAAGCTTACAACGGCGGAGTGATGAGGTCAAGGGTAAACTTGAAAATTTAGCTGCTGGTACGGCCAGCGACGAGACCGAAGGGGTCACCAACGTCGCCGAACGAAAACAAGAACTGACTACTCTTTCTTCTACCGTGTCCCGGTTGAGCGCAAGTCTTCAGGGTAAGCGACTTATGATCTTGTGAAGCCTATTGCTAAAAGCTAGTCTTAGCCGCCGAAAGCAAATTGGAGGAGACCAATGCTTCCATTATCGAGAAGCAGAAGGAGCTCGAGCAAACCCAAAGCAAGCAATCGGACGACGCGCGAGACATCGCTAGGCAGCAGAAAGGCACAGAGCGATACCATGCTAAGCGCCAAATGCTTTCGCAGCGTAAAGAAGAATGCAACAACAACATTCGAGATCTTGGCGCTTTGCCTGAAGAAGCGTTTGAGAAGTACATCAACGTCAATTCTGAGAAGGTTTGAGGTAATTCTTATTCACAATGTAAGCTTATATCTCCGTAGCTGCTCAAAAACCTGCACAAAGTGAATGAAGCGCTAAAGAAGTTCTCACACGTCAACAAGAAGGCCGTGGAGCAGTACACCAACTTTACTACGCAGAAGACCCAGCTCCAGGAGCGGAGAGAAGAACTGGACACCTCGTCTGCATCTATTGAAGAACTCATCGAAACCCTTGATCAAAGAAAAGACGAAGCTATCGAACGAACTTTTAAACAAGTGTCGAAATACTTTGGCGAAGTGTTTGAGAAACTTGTTCCAGCGGGCAGAGGTCGCTTGATCATGCAAACTCGAGTTGATAAAGAAGCTGCAGCGGAAGAAGAGGAGGAAGAAGATCCCAACGATATGGATACGGATGAGCCTAAAAAGAAACGATCTGCTATTGAGAATTACACCGGAGTTTCTATTAAAGTCTCCTTCAACTCCAAATCAGACGAAGGATTAAGGATTGGTCAGCTGTCAGGCGGTCAGAAGAGTTTGGTCGCCTTGGCTTTAGGTAAGTCGATGACAATATATTTTCGGATCTATCCTGATTGGCATGTTTCAGTCTTCGCTATCCAGAAGTGCGATCCAGCACCTTTCTATCTCTTTGACGAGATTGATGCGAATCTGGATGCTGATCGCCGAACAGCTATTGCAGGTAAGTTTCTGCCTCAATTGGCTTCAGAAACACGCTTAGGCACATGTCAGCTATGATCAAGGAACTTTCAGTAGACGGTCAATTCATCATCACGACGTTCCGACCAGAGTTGCTGTCGCAAGGTGATAAGCATTTTGGCGTCATTTTTGACGCAAAGAAAGTTTCGAGTATTTCGCCAATCACTGAAGAGGAGGGTTTGACTTTCGTGCAGGCACAAGTGAGTGACTTGTGGGCTCGTTGAAATGTCACGCTAATGCTTTGAATAGGAGCGAGCTAGTTAATGCATAGTACATTGTATTCGTTTGTTTTGGGTTTAGCAACTTGCTTTTTGTAATACTATCAATGTACCAATGAAAAGGAGTCGTTTTGGGATGCAGTCTTGTTGTCATGCCTTATTGAAGCAATTTGTATTATTAATCACTTTTTACCGCAATGGACGAAGGCTTAAGTTTCAACTTTGAGCCAGTCGCTTCTGGGCCAGTCAAGAAAGTCAGCGCGGGCAGATCAAAAGCTACAAGTCAGAGATGGACGGACAGAGTCAAGCGAAGTCAAACTATTGCTCGGAAAACTGGAGTGCAAAAATTAGTAAAGGATCAGACTGCTTCTGCGCCAGCTAAGAAGACCAAGATCGCTCCAAAGAGATCTACTGCTGGCGCTCCAGTGCAAACGTCTGCTGTTCCAGCAACAAATGACCTTAGTGCAACTCAAGACAATGATGCTGTGCCAGAATTTCTTGCTGAAGCTACTTCGCGACCACAGCAAAGCAACAGGTCAGATGGCACAAAGCAGAAAGTCATCTCTTCTCTCTTTTCTTCTTTGCCTACTCTGCCAGTCGTAAAACCTCAGACTATACCACAAGTTGTGCAAGAACCTAGTAATGCTCCGGCTGTAGGGAGCTCTTTCGCTTCACTTGGTCTCACTCATCAACTTAGCGAAACGCTGAAGTCAAGTAAATTCAATCTAGTTCGACCGACAGCTATTCAGAAACAATCTATTCCTGCTTTACTAATACCTCAGTTGGAGCGAGATCACATCATCCAAGCTCAAACAGGTTCAGGCAAGACTCTCTCTTACCTATTACCAATAGTACAAGATCTGCTTTCCCTTTCTATCCAATTCGCAAAAGAAGGCAAACCTCTTGATCGATCTGTTGGCACTTTGGCAATCGTTACTGTACCTACGAGAGAATTGGCCAATCAGATCTATCAAGTCGCCCAGAACCTCTTGTCTTTCTCAAGTGCTAGGAAAGATGAAGAGGGCGAGAAAAAAGAAGAAGAGGGACAGTATTCTCATCGCTGGCTTACACCTGGTCTACTTTCCGGAGGAATGTCGAGACAGCACGAGAAAGCGAGGTTGAGGAAAGGTGTACCACTTTTGATAGCAACGGTCAGTGGAGACACGCGCTTTTCAGCTTGTTGGCTGCTGAGTGCGATCCCTTTTTGACAGCCCGGTCGTCTTTTGGATCATTTGCAAACTACCACCAGCTTTCGTCTAGCTGGTGAAACCATCAAAGCTACCCCTGACCCAAGTTTGCGACCGAAAAAGAAGCCGAAGATATCGGAAGACGACGAGTTCGCCTACGAAGATCAGACTTTTGATGGAACAGGCCAAACAGCGGAAGATGAATCAGACGACGATGATTTCTCTAAACCTACTTCTCGCTCATATAAGCCTCGCATACCGAATTATACGCCTAGACCAGCTCAACCAGATCCAAGGCTTGGTTTACGCTGGTTGGTCTTGGATGAGGCTGATCGGTTGATGGACATGGGCTTCGAGCCTCAAATAAAGGATATACTGCAAAACCTTGAAAGACGAGCCAGACCTCCCACTTCATCCAGACCCAGAAGAAGAGCTGTCCTATGCTCTGCTACTATGCAAGGCAACGTCAAGAACTTTGCTGGTGAAGTGCTCAGAGATCCAAGTCTAAGTCAAAGTGGACCAGAAGGTTCAGCTGATACTCGACACGCGCCTCCGAGTCAATTACAACAATCTTACATTGTCGTACCTCCCAAATTACGTTTTGTCGCTCTTCTTGCTCTGCTACGTCAAGTCATGACACCTTCTCCAGCTACCTTGAAAGCCCCTAAATCAGCCGGGCGCAAAGTTCTCGTTTTCATGTCATGTACCGACTCAGTAGACCTACATTGGTCAGCTGTAGGAGGTTTAGCGATGGGTCGAGCATCGGACGCAGAAATGGCCAAGAAAGCTACACCAACAGATGAAGACGGTTTAGCCTTAGCTCAATATTCTCAACTCATGCCTAAAACTCCCATTTATCGCTTACATGGTTCTTTGGATCTACCTACTCGAATGGCTTCCCTCAAAGCTTTCACCGATGCACCTGGTCCTGCTATTCTCTTCTGCACGAGTTTGGCAGCAAGAGGTATTGATGTACCCTATGTTCGATGTGTCGTTCAATGCGATTTACCAACTGAAGGTGGAGCGACCGAATACATTCATCGGGTGGGTAGGACAGCTCGTGCAGGAACAGCAGGCGAATCTTGGGCGTTTGTTCTACCCTCGGAAATTGGTTGGGTAGAATGGGCGGAAAGAAAGATGGCTGCTGTTGAAGAAGGTGCTGTAACTAGATTACAAGAGGTGTCAGTGGATGAAGTCCTGTCTAATGGACTAGGAGGAGCGGCAAAAGATTATGAAACAAGAGCTACAGATGTACAAATGGCTTTCGAGCGCTGGGTTGAAGATCAAACAGCTGTCAGTGACTCTTGTCCATCTATTGCTTAATTTGCTCTAATGCTTTGTCTAATCAGAATGCTAATCTAGCTCGATCTGCTTTCGCTTCCCATACTCGTGCTTATGCTACCCATCCCTCAGAAGAGAAAGCCTTTTTCCACGTCAAAAACCTTCATCTTGGACATCTTGCTAAAGCCTTCGGTCTTCGTGAAGCGCCAAAAGGCATGGGTCGAGTCGTTGGAGGAAAGAAGGCTGTTTCAGCAAAAGAGAAAGCTGCCGAGAAGGCTGCTGGTGGAATCAAACGCGCCCGAAAGATTGCAGGTGCAAGCGATTCTGAAGAGGGCCAAAGTGATCTCGATTTGGAAGAGCTTGCGGCGACTGCCGCAAATGAAGGGAACAAGAGAGTAGTTCAGCCAAGAACTGGTCGAGCTCTCGAAGGTAGAGGATTGAAGCCGGCAAGAGCTGGTATGGCTAGCGAGTTCAATATCGGCAATATTGGAGATATAGAGAGGTCTATGAAGAGGAGACCTGATTTGCAGCGGCATTAGCATATTTTGTACCATTGATACTGTGTAATTACCTTCATCATTATATTCGCCTCGCATTCACTTTCAACGTAGAACTGCCGACTTGTCCTCTGACAGCACTACTTCACTTGATCTTTTCAGCCTCGATCAGGAACTTATCCCACTCCTCTTCGCCTGCCATCGGATATGTGTGCAACTCTTCATCCGGGAAGGTGCGACTCTTGACTTCCTCGGCATACTTACCAATAGCTTCAAGTGCAGATTCATTGAGATTCATGTATTGCTTAGCAAACCGAGGTAGGAAACGGTCGAAACCTCCAAGCATATCCAATGTGACCAAAACTTGACCCGAGCATTTAGACCCTGCTCCTATGCCTATTGTAGGTATCGATAATTTTTTGGTAATGTAGTCAGCCAGACGAGAAGGTACAGCTTCAATGAGAATAGAGAAAGCTCCAGCTTCTTGCATTGCCAAGGCATCTTTGTAAACTCGAACTGCTGAAGATGCTGTTTTGCCTTGAACACGAAATCCGGAGAGAGCGACATGATGCTGAGGCCGTAATCCGATATGTGCCATAACTGGCACGCCGACCGAAGTCAATCTTGCAATCTTTTCCGTTATTTCTAAGCCTCCTTCCATTTTAACTGCTTCCATTCCACCTTCTTGTACCAATCTCATTGCATTCGCAACCGCATTATCAACAGAAAGTTGGTAAGTACCATAAGGCATATCTGCTACCAACAAAGGAGTCTTTGCTGCTCTTGCGACCGAACGACAATGATACAGCATTTCATCCAACGTGAGTTGATTCGTGTTCTCATAGCCGCAAGCAACCATTGCTAAAGAATCACCAAGCAGACAAATGTCTACATCTGCTTTCTCTACCAAACTACCAGATAGATAGTCGTAAGCTGTAAGCATTGTTATTGGAGTCTTGGCAGCGTAGAGTCTGTTCAATTCCAATAACTAAGAAAAAGAGATCACATGCAGGAGCTTCAGCAAGTATAGGTATACCAAAGGATGAGGCAGGATGACCCACTGTTCGCTTGCGCCTTTTCTTCATCTTGAGCTTTGCTATGAAGATTGCAGAGTCAGACGCACACAGAAGGCAAGGCACTAGTAATGTATGACTCACATAAATCAATAGCAGTGGAACTCTGTCGCGAGCTGGAGGTTGAGAGCGCGCGACCGGCCAACAGCATCCGACTGTTGACGATGCTCGGAATGCATCCCAGAGCCTGCGGAGCGCGGAAAGTCATAGCAAGAGAAGAAGACACAACTTCTAAATTTCAAAGCAGTGTTGAACATGAACAGCCGCGTTGTAGCAGAGCAAGGCAGCTGCAATGAACCTCTAATACATCCTGATTTCCTCTGGACTTCTACTGTCTACAAGTCTAGCCTTTCGACTTGAAGGTCGCATGAACAAGATCCGAGTCATGTCTGGCGGATTTGGTTGAAGTCTTCATCTATGATGCTCGCTGCTCAGTCTGCTGCATTCGCTTTTTTGTGTCACTGTGTTCAGATATGCATGCACGTCTGTTTTTGTTATCTTTCATTCCTGCCTGTTGCGAAATGGGCTATTTACTTGGAAGCTTGTTTTCCAAAAGAGCATTGTGCACCCTGTGGAACGACGCTTGGTTCTCTGTCACTGTCTTGTTATTCATAACATGTCGCAAGACGAAAGAGAAGTCATTAAAGATGCCTGCACCAGCGCAGCATCGCTCGAGAAACCGTTACCTCACAGACCTGGATCTCGAGGCTCAAGTTATTACACCGATTGCCAATCAATGCGATCACGATCCGAGTCTGGGAATTCCTTCAGCTCTGCCTTATCTATGCCAGCAATGAAAGGTCTTGTCAACGCAATGCTCCATCATCAACCTAAAGAAGCAAGGCCTCAATCTTCTCCTATACCTTCTCCTTCTCCGAAATTCGAAGAGAAACTGAACAAAGAAGTCTGGCAACTGGATGAGGAAGCTGGACAAGCACGACCAGTTCCCTCAAAGTCATACAGATTGTTGTCACCGCTTCGCACCCTCTTTCGTACAGTAGCGGCCGGTATCATAGCTCTTCTCAGCGCTCTTCATCTTTGTCTCCTAACTATTGGTAAAACCGTCAAAGCAAGGCTATGTCGGATATCTCGAGCGACCAAAGCAACATATAAAGATCTTCCGCTCTTTCATGCTAACAAACCTCGACCACGCAGTATTCACCCTTCGCGCATCAGAGTGCCGATTTTGGATCCAGAATTTGTTGTCAGCTCGGACAGGTCAATGGAAGTACAGCGTGCCAGTGCTAGTCTAACAGACGAGAAAGAAGCCACCGTAGAATATAGTGTAAGTCTGATTGCCTAGTCTCCCCCCAGAGAGATCATTAACCAATCATCGATGTTCAGATGTGGAGACCAGTCTTGCCCAAAGGCGATTTACCTGTCGATATTGTCTTCCTTCCCGATTCTTCAACTTCTGGTCAACTTCCCTTTCTTGCAAGACCTTATGTTCAAGAAGGATATCGGGTCATTGTGCCAGACTTCAATTCAATTCCTCGTGTCGATAAAGAAGTCTCAATTAGTCGAATGGTTTCCTGTATTGGCGAAATTGTCAAGGATGTCAGACGAAGGGATTGTGAACCAGCTTACAAACGACCATGTGATAGTGGCTACAACAGTCGTAATACTACACCATCTTCTTCTCCACGTATGGAAGGTTTTGTTCTTGGTCCTGCTCCACCACCTCGAAGACAGACTATCGATAGCGTTTCTTCAATCACCAAGCAACATGTCAGCACTGCTGAACAAAGAAGAGCTTCTTTCACCTATGGCAAAGGAACTCGACCTTCTCTTATCCCTCGTCCATGCACATATCGGCCAGTCTTTATCGTCGGTATTGGTTTGGGCGGATTGGTCGGCTTACACTATGCGATCAAGAGCAATCCTTTCAACTTCGGATCACCTCCAGCCTCAAACAATCGGTTTTCCGTCTCGTCTCTCGTCGATCAGCTATCTCTGTATGTTCCAGCTAAGCCAAACGTAAGGAGAATGAGTGGTCATCGGTCTGTGGCTTCCATTGGCGTTGCACCCTTCCCGGAAGTCAGAGGATTGATATTGATGAGTGCTACCGTTGGTCTCACGCCAAATATGCTCCAGAATAGAAATCGTCAATCTCGTAGGTTTACCACTTGTTACTCCAGCTGTTGGGATTGCTGATTATATGTGCTCCTGACAGGTGTTCAATCACATCTTGGACCTATTGTAGCTCTTCCTCCCGCTCGAAGCTCGATCAACGATATCAAGATGTTGCACGATAGTGCTCTCAATGTTCGCATCCCGATCTTAATGTTGCACGGAACCAAGGCAAGTCGAGTTTGATACATTTCGGCCCCTTAATCCTAACTATCAATCCTCTTCAGGACCCTTACACCGCTGCAAGCACTGTCGCTTCTTTGTATGACAAGTTTGGCACTGGAGAAAAAACGCTCGTTATGTATCCCGGTTTGGCTCATATCAATTCAGCAGACAATGGATTGCAGACTACAGTAGTTGGAGAATCCTTGGATTGGCTTTATACCGCTACCACAAGGTGCAGATCGATTGGCACGCCCAAGTCTGGCAAAGTTCATTTCCCTGAGGGTACAAAGGGAGAAGCACCTGCTGCCTTGATTGAGGACGATAAGGAGGAAAAGGAGGAAAAGGAAGAGTTGATATCCTTCACTCCTTCTGGGTCGGTGTTTTCAACTGCTCTCTGTGCAGTTCGCAAGCTGATCCCCGATTGCTGTTAGCGGTCGATTCTTGTCAAGCGGTTCTTTATCCAGCTATTTGAGCGCAGATAATTGACGGCCTTGTGTTCCCTTTCGTTGTAAATATATTGCATGTACTACTGCTACAATGCGCTGATTTGTGATTGCTTTGACCCCAAAAATAAGAACCTCAACGGCAATAGAATATTACAAAGCCTGAGCCGGAACAGCCAGGCTAACGGAGCCTAGCAGCAACATGCCCAGAAACCCATAAATGCCTGCAGTTACGATATTCCTCCGATGCGATTCGATAACAACAGGATGTTCCACTGCAGTCAGACCAGTCCATACCTTGACAGACGAAGGCAGATTCCGTTTAAGGAAACTTGTGCCTGTACTTGGCGTAGCAGGAAAGAAAGCGAGAGAATGAGGAGAGCTGCCTTTATCGTCAAGCCAGGGACATATAGGGGATGAAGATGATGTCGCTGATGATGAAAGGGCAGGTGAAGCTAAACTGATATTCTGTGAACCACCAAGAGACTTGACTTCGCTATCTTGAGAGCTACTGGACAACGTTGAGCTCTTACGGAGAAATTGGAGGCGGTGAGGGCTTTTTGTACTGTTGGACACTTTTCGCTCTACTTCCCAGCTACGCAGTTGTCTTACTTCTCCACCGAGCAGCCATATCACAAGGCATGTCTTGATTCGAGCAGATGTCGGAACAAACAACGGGCAAAGGGGATTCACTTACGTTTCTATAGCCTCCGAAACCGATCAAGATCTGCCAAATCGTCAGCAGAGCTTCATCATTCCGATTTATCGGATATTTACCCCTAAGAAAAAGCATGGTAGGGATAGAACTCTGTAGCCTCGATGCCAGTTTAGCAGGCAAGCGGCGACAACAATCGCAATTCCTATCGAAAAGAGCGAAATACCCAAAGAGACTGTCATCTAAGTCAAGCATGTACGACATATTGGGGCATTACTCACGTGCAAACAAGCCTCGCTTGTAACCCGAGTTGCCAAGGTTTGCAGCTATGAAGCGTTGGAGACTGGCCTGTAGAGCTTCTTCTGCGGTATGTCTGGCTGATTGAAAGATAGAAGGATTCGCGGACACCTTGGCATCGAGAAGAATACGATCACGAGAGCTGGCGGTTAGATTGAGTTCAAGATCGGACTGTTGTTTTATAAAGAGGTCAAGGGCATAATTGAAAGCCCGAGAGAGATCTGGATCGAGTTCAGATGGTGAGACGTTCGCTGTGTTGGCTGGAAATCGCTCGTCGAAGAGCTTCTTGTAATTGTGAAAGAAAGTCGCGAAGTAGCTAATGGGCGATTGGTTCAGCTAATGTTCAACACAGGGGAGATGCCACAAACAGGTTTTCTGAACTATGCTCAGAGAAGCAGATATAGTCTTCGAATTCTCTAGCCGTGTATGGCGTGACGCTGGGGACAAGAAACGCGTTAGCAGGTGTACACAAATTCTTTGAGAGCTACTGACTGCTTATTTCTGATTTCATAAGATTTCAGTGCGCAGCTCTCGAGACCTTGCACAAGGCTTACTCTAACACATCTCTCAAGGAAATTTCCGACAACGGCAAGGCTCTAAAGCTTCGGACCATCCGAACTTTAGTAACGGTATCTTGCTGAGTGTTCGTTGAGCTACTTGAGATCCGGCTGATGACCCTGATCAGAGGTTTTAAGGAATAGGAATGCTGTTGAATAAGAGTCAGCACCGTTCAGGACACTCAGTCAAGAGAGAGCTAACATGTGACGGTGGGTCTACCAGCTGCATGTTGATTGCCGACCGAGACAGGCAGATAGAGAGGAAACAGCGGGAAGGAAAACGTAAAAAAAGGAAATGGGAAAGTGAAAATGCGGTTTAGGGCGGCACCTTGCAATCATGCTCATGCTCCGACAGCGCGCGTCTGGATATTTTGCGCGACCGCGTTATGGAGAAATTGGGCCGGTTGCATGAAGAAAGCAAAAACTCTAATGCGGACCTGCCGAGAATTTCATTCTAGAGTTCCTCTGGATAGCGATCTCTCGTGCTCTCCACGTCATCTATACCAAAAGTCAGCCTATAAGTCAATTTCCTGTCTGATGTGACTTACGCAAAATTGATTGATAGCTGTTTGCGAACGTCAGGCAAAGCATTGTAGTTCAAGCCAGAAGTCTTACGTAAGCTCCACAGCATCGATGTGCCAGAAAGTATCACAGCTATGTTAGGTCCATGAGCGCGAACTGGAGCAAGTAAGATAAGCTTACTGTTCGCCTGTTCCGAATGTAATCAGCGAAAGTGCATAAGAGTGGGAGAGACACGATCGCACCTGTTTCTAAGCGATCCACGCGACTGTAAAGTGCATTATAAGCCCTCTACGGCATGTCCGAGCAGGATGAGACTTGCATGACTTTGACCGCTTTCTCGTGGTCTTGCAAGCGCGCCAGCAGAGGTTCAATCAATACTACATCGCGTCGAGATCCAGCTTTTTATAAGCCCACATTGATCAGAACGCACCCAGATAGTCTTTACCACCGCTTAAAGAGAAATTAGGCCAACTCGTAATCGTCAGAAAAGACTCACTGATATAACGCAAGCGGTGGAAAGGACTTATCAAACCATTGCGGTACCTATGCGAATGTCAATTGGGCGCTATCTTCGGCTTGCAAGCGTACGGATTGATCAAGAACACAGCCTCTACTGGAGAAACCATTCTTACCAGTCCACCAGAAAATACCTGCAGAGGAGACTGGGCTAGGAGTAAATCTAAATTGAACTATCAGAGCTGATGCGGGTAAAGCTTGGTTTGACCCACCTGAACATCTTCATCTTTCGCCTTTTCAACTTGGGTGATTCAATTAGCTGTCTGATTTTGCAGTGTAAAGCGGCATACCCTGAAGAATAGTTCATCAGCATTTCAAAGACGAACCGCTCAAAAAGCCTACCAATTCCTATCAGTCCACTGGATGGTTGTGAGTACTCGGGCCGAACTAGATCGACGGATGCCTTACCCTGCAATGCGAATCAGTCAGTAGTCGACGTGTAGCAAAGGTTAGACGGACTGGAAAAGAAATGCAAACATCTGAAACCCAAGGAGTCCATATGGTCGGGCAGGCGTGAGATTGCTTTCAGGACAAATAAGCCCTAAGCTATCCTTTTCGACTGATATAAGGCATACTATGCATATCGCATCATCGGTATAAAATCCAGTACCTGTCTTATGGATTTAGGAAATGAGATAGATACTGGAAAACGCAGTGCTCACGCCAAAAACCCTCTTCCAGGTTTTCCATTCCATACTCTTTAGCAGACCGAATGGAAAGCCAGTCGTCAGAGGACCAGCAAAAACAGCTGGGGCTAAAGCGACGAAAACGGAAAGGCTTTCTCCAACAGAAGGGAACATGCCTCTTGCTAGAGTGCAGAACATGGTCGCGTTGCCTTGAGAATGACCAATGAAAGCAACTTTGTCGTAAGAGGTTTCTCGCTTGACGTGTGCTATAACAGCTGGAAGATCGTAGAGAGCAAGTTCCCTGATGTTGTAATCTGTTTAAAGGTGTGAGTACATTTAGTGCTTCAAATCGCAGAACGGTGCTGACCCCAGAACCGCGGATCTGATCTGCTGAGCGTCCGGTGACCCATGTCAAAGACCGCTCGACTATTGCTCAGGTACTGTATGGCATGATCAACGATGAATTTCAGGCAGAAATGAAAGCTACGCACAACTTGATAGCCCCTGTAATCGCCTGGTAGCTCAATAACTTGTCTGGAAGTAACCAGCCAGCTCACCCATGTTCTGCCAACCAGAAAGCCATACTTCTCTCTTCACTAGTCACAAAGCTTCCAGAAGTCTGAAACAAGCCATGCTGAATAATAACCGGCCAACCTCCTCTTCCATCGCTCTTAACCTGATTCTCTTTCCCAGGTACCACAACTTTATGCACTTTCAACAGATATCCATCTTCCGTTTCGATTGTTTGATCAACGATTCGATAGCCTGCTGCTTCGGCGTAGTAATTGAGATCTTTGGTCAGCTCTTCGTTCTTCCATTTATCTGGTTGATCCCAATCCCGTTTAGCTGATTGTTTCCAGCGTTTCCAGTCTAATAAGGCTTCAAGAGAACGACTTGACAAAGCCCATATTACGATAAGAACAAGAAAAACTGTTGACAAGGCATTGGTGTAGAGTTGTAGGAAGAAGAGACGTATTCGAGAGATCAGAGTAGCTCGAGGGACTGGTCCTCGAGGTTGCGAGAAGAAAGAAGTAGAGCCTCCAGGTGTCAGAGGCAATTGCTCAGAGTAATCTTGCTCTGAACTTGTGATGGGATGCGATAGCCAGCTCTTCTGAGCTATGCTGGGTGTAGACGGTCTATCGACATGAATACTTAGTAAGTCCAGGTTGCTGTTGCTGGCTGCCAGTAAAGGTGCCCTTTCATTAAAATCAAGGCTTAAGCGTCTCAAGTTGCGTCGACCTGAACCTTCGCTGTTTGCGCTGTTGGCTGGCGAGGGAGGTCGATTGATAAGCTGCGCAGACGTCGAGGCTTGCGGCTGAAGATTCAGCGCGCTTGTGTTGGACGCCATTCTCGCGGTATCATGAAAACAATGAAATGATGCAACCTATAAATGCAGGATATTTACAATGCTTGTCGTTTTACTCTTCTAGCACTTCGCAGATATACAGAGAATGAACCAGGAACGCGATATACGGCAGATCTCATTCTCCTTGCCATGAGCAAATCACATCTTCTTCTTCTTGGCTAAGGAACCTCCTTTGCTAGGCGCTGAACGCTTAGCAGGAGCGACTGCTTTCATAGGAGTAGGTAAGTTTTGATAAGCGCAAGCTTCGCATGCTTCTTCCATTCTGTTCAGCAGGACTTCATAGTTGCATGCAGACATTGAGCCGAATAGTGGATGTTTCGATAGCTTCAGCTGAGTAAGTCGAGGAGATGTAACGCCTTATACAAGGCTTTAGCTGAGGCATTGAAGGCAGAAAGTCAAACCTACCATATGCTATATGCAACGAAATTAGCGAGTGCTGATTATGTAGAAGAAGTGCAAACTTACCGAATCTAGTCAAGACGCGAGCATCATCACGAATCTGCATCAAGTCTAAAATCTTCGTTATAGCTTCTTCTTTAACTGGTTCTGCGTCTTTTGTCCCGCCAAATTGAGTAGCTGACATTGATCGACCTGGAAGCACTTCTTGAGCTAGAACAATACAAGTGACCAAACAATGCATACAGAAGGTACACTTCTTGCACTTGTTGCCAATGATTGACTGATCCGCATCACCGAAGTATTGACCAAGAGAGTAAGGGATGCATTGGGTTTTCGTCACGATCTCGCTCAGATCTTGAAGGCGCTGGACTTCAGACTTCTCTTTCTCAAGCTAGCTCTTGCTTTAGTTTGTGCTTCTGTTCGATTAGACACAACGTACCATATACTCATATAAAGCTTCAGATAACGCCTTTTTGTCTTTTCTCGATGTAGGAAAAGGTTTGACCAAAGCATACCGGCTTCTGACTTGACTGGGCTTGGAAATGATTCGATTTGCGGTTTCCCATTTCGAGATTTGCATCGCAAGCATATCTCGTGTCATTCCATTCTGTTCAGCAGCTTCGATTACATCCACTGTAAATTTGACTTTACTGTAATCATGATCAGTCACTTCGAGGAAGCGAGATGTCTCAACTAACGGTCCAACTTTGTCCATTGTCTTGCCTTCTTTCCATGATCGCCGAAGAGCAACAGCTTCGGGTGCTGGGTCTGATTTGAGGAAAGCGACATCGGCCAAGCTAACAGGTCGGAGCTCGTAGACTTGGAAAAAAGCCGTTCTTGCGACGTTCATAGTAAGCAGCTATCGAAGATAGGGCTGGATTGACTTACAAAGCTCGAAGATGACCGTATGTTAGCTCAAGCTGAGCGTATAGCAAGCCAAGTGTTGTACTCTGTCACTCGACCATATCATTATCAGCTACAAGTAGCCGCCAATACAATCCCACTGACTCTTATATCGAATCTATCGTGCTAGGTAAGTCAATTTGTCAAGCAAGCAAACCAGGAAAACTCACGCTCTCTCCTGCTCGTAATTGGATACGTAGATGTTCTTCCCATTCTCTTCTTTTGGCGCATCAATAACAGCGTCCAACCAACTAGAAACACTGTCAAGTGAAGGTGTATCACCGCGAGCGAATCCTTCCAAGATTGGCAAATCACTGGCGCATAGTAATAGTATACAGTCGGAGTCTAGTCCATCTCGACCAGCTCGACCGATTTCTTGAGTGTATGACTCAACTGATTTTGGTGGGCAAAAGTGAATGATTGTTCGAATGTTTGATCTGCTCACATAAGGCGATCAGTCGTAGGCAAACATGAAGTGAAGGTCTTTTACTTGTCTATTCCCATTCCCTGCAAGCGATAACATCAGTTGCATTGTATTTGAACTAAGCGACCAGAACACTCACAAAGGCAATTGTAGCTACGATAGTCGGTGATTTGTTGTCAGGGTTCATAAAGTAATCTTGAACTCGCTTCCGCTCTTCAGCGGGCATTCCAGCATGATAGTACTCTACGGCCTGTAGCAGCTCTACTAAACATGACATATCAGGTTGTGCTTGGTGTTCTTGACTTACCTGAACATTCTTCTTCCGGACATGCTTGCACACTTCTTCCGCTTGTGCTTGAGTAGTAACATAGACAATGCTGGGTCCCGTACTCTTCTTCAAGCGAGGGATCATAGCTTGGTACTTATCTTCAAGTGTAATACAGGATTTGAGTTGAATCAAGAGGTTGGAACGATAAGATGGCGTGGTGAACAATCCATCGGTTGGAATATCGAACGTCTGACAGATATCAATCGCTACTTGTTTCGTTGCGGTAGCAGCTATCGCGAACATAAGATGCTGCTAGTCAAGAAATTGTTTGACATACTGAGGCAGAGCACTCTTTCGGCACCGCATTCTTTCGCAAATCGCTGCGGCGAGACGTCACTCGAGAAGTCGCTCGAAAAGCCATCTCACTTACAGCAACTTTCAAGTACGTTGGTCTAGGACAAGCATTAGCTCTGTTGGCATACCGCACCTTGGCGAATACCTGAAAGAATGACCCCAAGTAGAAACGCTGTCCCTTCTATAAGTAGTTGTCAGAAGGTAGTGCACGGTTAGTACTGACCAATGAGCTTCATCAACAGCCAACAAGGAGATCTTGATATTGATCAGAGACTTGATGAACCTTTCACCTGAGCATTAGTTGCATGCACAATCGGCTTGAAGGCAATTTACCCTTCGTTATCCAATCGTTCAGGAGCGACATATAAGATTTTCAGAGTTCCATCCTTGATACCTGTATGATTTCTATTCTACAACTGCGCAATTGCAGAGGGAGAATCAAGAGCATACCTGCTTTGATCAACCTTGATTCCTCGATAGAAATAGACGAATCTAAGGCTGCTGCTGGTAGACCTCTAGCTCGAAGGACGTCCACTTGGTCTGAACAGTACAGTGAGCAGACAGTGCGTCTTACGGAGACAGGGTGCTACCTTTCATCAGCGCGACTAGAGAGGAGTTTCAGCTTCATACTCATTCCGAGCGGAGAGTCTTACTCAATGGCGAGACGACAATGGTAAGATGAGGTAGGAGTAGAGCCGGAACCTAAAGATCACACAATGAGCGAGTCCGCAAGGTAGTCTTGCCCGCGTACTTGGTAGCAAAGACTCTTGCCGCCTGAGTACAGCAGACCGAGATCAGTCTGACGCATGAATAGGAAAGGCGAAGAGTCACCTCCAGTTGGACTATCGCGTCACATTAGAACAGAGTAAACATTGGGTAGAAGTGCAAGACAGACAGAATGCAGCAAGCTGACTGGCCGCTGCAGGAGAGCCACAGATATATAAGACAGAAGACCGACGAGACAGGACAATCAGACAGACTCTACCACTAATTTCTCGATAATGGACCTTTGTACAGGCCTCAGAGCGAAGCCAAAAGTATCAGAGACGTAGGTATCCACAGTCTGCATGCTGATTGGCTTAGCCATACTCGAAGCTGTGAGTCCTGGTACTGGATTGAGCTCAGAGATATTCATAAAGCAAGGCTTGCATATGAACCGTCAATACGTCCATCAGCCTAAACGCTTCGCAGTAGCTGTCTTAGTAGCTGTCGTATGCCCAGACACTTGTGGCTAAGCAAGTTGCTCATCTATGCGCTAGATTTCTTGCTTGGTCCTATACAAGCAAATGGCTCCCAAACCCAAATGTAAGTGGTCAGATTCACGCAGCAGTGGATGACTAACAGGACTTCGACCATTTGCAGATACTCTTCTCTATTTTCCCACCATCCCAGGTCGAGGCGAATTCATTCGACGTGTGTCATTAAGCTGGCCAACATCCAAACCTTTGCTCACTGTTCGCCCCTGTAACAGTCGCTCTAGAAGCTACGCAGACTCCTTATAATGATCCCAAAGACGTCAAGGAACTATTCAGCTTCGTTGGACCTGATCATCAACATTTCGCTCCGCCTTTGTTGAGATTGGAAGAACAGAATGGAACTATTATCTCTCAGACTCCTAACATCTTGCTGTACTTAGGTCAAGAGGTGCTCTTCTATTCGCACAGAGTGATTACGTAATCTGACAATGTTCGATCAAAGTTGGGGTTGGCTGGCGAGTCTCCCTTGGATATGTACACCGTCAACCAAATCACTTTAACTCTGCTGGATCTCAACAACGAAGCACATGATTCTGTAAGTGTTGCTATTCCTTTTCCATTCATCAAATCTCAGAAACTCCTTAATAGCATCATCCGATCGCTTCTGGCTTATACTACGAGGATCAAAAGACCGAATCAATTCGTCGCTCTCAAGATTTCCGCAAAACTCGTCTTGTTCGTTCTTCCCCTTCTCACCTTTCTCCTCCTCTATTTACACATTATCTGAACAGCCCAAGTTCTTCTCTTACTTGGATTCATTGGTCGAAAAGAATCCATCAGGATACCTAGTCGGCTCTAAACTCACTTATGCGGATTTGACTTTGTTCCAAATTGTGGATGGTCTGAAATTCGCTTTCCCTGTATTCATGGACAGCTATGCCGATAAGATGAAGAATGTTTTGGAATTATACGAACGTGTGAAAGAGGTTGAAGGAGTCAAGAAATATTTGAAGAGTGGCAGGAGAGAGAAATAGTCAGTCGTGAAATTGATTCATATCGGTGTTAAATTGATCCAACTTAAATCCCTCTGACAGTGGTGATGTTGGTTCTCTGATCTCATGTGTCATGCTTGAACTGATCATGACATTCTCTAGGGCGTTTACCGTCATTACGAAGAGCTGGATGGACCAGCCGAATCAGTGCAACAAACAGCACAAGAAGAAGAAGAATGAAAAGCTGGCTTTTGTTTTCCTGTAGGGGAGTGTTACGTAGAGGTAATGGGACTAGAACGAGCTGTGTCAATCCTCTTCTGTTCCGCGGTACTGAGTGCCACGGAATGACGCGTACTCCGATTTCTTCTTTGAAAATGCTCTTCTTATGCTCCGCTCCGTGGACCGCGGCGTATTTTGAGAAAGCTATTTGAAGTCTGCTTTTCTTGTTCTTTCTTTTCCTTCATTATCAACCTCCGATAAACTCAATTCAAATCATCGCTCAATATGTTGAATGCACTCATCAATGCTGGATCAAATATCATTCCCTGCATTCATTGCGGTATTTGCGGTATTTTCGTTTCAACGCCTGCAGCTCATGCAACGCCTGTCCATAATTTTTTTTCTCACCCTACCAACGGAGATGGCATAACATACTCTTCTGGTACATACACCAAAGATCTGCGTCGGATGGCGCAGGAAGTCATAAATGGTGAACAAGCCGACCCCAAACAAGGTGGTTTCAACTGCTTTGGTGCTATTCTACAAGTCTGGCTGCGTCACCTTGAACGCCCCAAAGCTCTAGGACTGGCGCATCACATTATGCAAGACGTCAGAAGCCTAAGCAGCTCACCGAAAGATCGCCCACCCATGCGAGTGCCGAGCGGACTTTGGCAACAGTTTGGATTGGCTCATCATCAGCTGCTCAGGCCATCTGGTTTATTGGTCAATTTTCACACCGCCACTTTGTTCGGTACTATCGGTTGTGGAAGTTTGATGAGGGATGATCTGATTATAGTCTACTCAGCAAAACCAGGTGAGTTAAATCGGGACGTCCTTGAAGAAAATCCTTATCATCAGCGAGTAGAGGCAACGACACCTCAACAAATCCTGGGCAGTTGGACCAAGTCTGATCTGCTTCACGCTATGTCCGTCGACCACCCGGGTCCTGATGCTCAATCTTGTATTGTCCATGATCACTGGAATTTGGGCCCTCAGAACAGAACCTTGCATGCAGCTCTTCAACAAACTCACGCTTGGAATTGGGGTGAATGGGCTAGAAAGGGCCTCTCTGAAATGGTCGTCTGGCATGCCCATATCTTCGTCCTTCGTCGCCCCAGGACTACCTGATAGAGGTGCATCGGAGTGAAGAGGCATACGATTTCTTTTTTACTTATTCTGCTACTCAGCTTAGACTTTTTTGGTACGCTATGTCATGCCAACCAATTGTATCTGTAACTTTTTCTACTTTCTTTGTCTTCTTCTTCCTCTTCGTTGTCCTGTCCTCTGCGAAGTCTTCTGCTGTCTCAATAAGACGCGATACCTACCCTTGCAAAGCAATGTCCAGCCGGGAACTTTCCAAAGAAGATTAGGAAGCCAGCTTTTTCACTTCAAAACGAAGCTTGTATATGCTGGATCATTTCCTGCCGACTGGATGTTACAATCTACTACTACCGGTTTTTTTTTTCCTCTTCGCGGCTCACTCTGGTCCAGAATATGAAAGTCTTCACCTTTGTTCCCTTTGTAGTTCAGTATTGCCAGATGAAAACTTCTGTTCTGTTATCCATGTGTCTTCTGTGTGTGGTTGTGTTTGAACGTGTTACAGCCTCTTCTTCAGCTCCGCTTGCAAACACTCAGATCAGCCTTAGAAAGCGACATCCGCTCAAGGCAATGCTCAAATTGTACATATGGACCGCCCTAATACTGAAAGCAATGCAAGTGGAAGGGATCCCGATTGCACAAGTAGTAGAAGACCTATCTCGTAAGTGTCTCTTATATCGTTAATTGCATTTGTTTTGAGCGATTCTCTTCTCAGTTATGGGACTTGAAAAACGCTTCTTCCCTGCATCACTCCCCATTGTCGCAGTCTCGCACAACATCCAATTGCCCAAATCAAAGAAGTTGAAGAAGAGAGTACCATTTTGGATGGAAGAAGCCAGCATCTTCAGTATCGAAGAACCCATTTTCTCGCCTGTCTCGCAAGTCGAAGAGCAAGAGCTGTACATTTTAAGCAGCATGATGAATGTGTCATAGCTTTGTCTAGCATAGAATCAGGAATTTGGAAGAAGGGTATAATGCAATGCAAACATACTTGTGTATCTCTTGTTTCGGATTTCCGGTCTCTACTGCCCTCTTCCACGACCACCACGACCTCTTCCTCTTCCTCTGTCTCCACCTCTGCCACCTCTTCCACCTCGATCCGATGAACCTCGTCCGGAAGCAGCATTTCTTTCTCTCCTAGCTTTCGCTTCTTGTTCCTGTTCTCTCACTTGATCCAGAACGTTATCCGCAACTCTAATATACTTGACCTAACAACCAACCAATCATCAAACTTCATCACATAAGCTCGAGGGGGAATGAAACTCACATGAGAACCTCTAACATAACCTTCAGACATTTTCCAAAACCTCATTCCATCAGCCGAAGTTTGATAAACTTCCTTCATTGTAATGTTCATGAAATTGTCACAAGCAATCATATGACCGTTGAATGTTTCACCATTTTTCAATTCCACCAACATTGGCTTGTTTTGTGCCGCGTGCAATAGGGCTAGAGGTAACTATACACAATATTACTTAGAGGTCGCACTGTTGAAAAGATTGAGGGAGACTGACCATGGTCGGTTCTTGACAACGAACAATCAATAGGAAATGGAAGAGGTCTCGCAACTATTGCCCCTTACTGTGAAACTGTATGAGAGTGCTTGTGAACCTAGCAAGCAGGGAGATCAAGAGCAGAAAGCGTTGATTGCGGAATTGGTGAGCACATTTCGTTCATTTGACTTGCTTGTCGAATTTCACGCTCATGCGTCGGCGATAGAGCAAGGAATTGAGGGAGACAATGAGTAGGATCAAAGAACAGATTGGACAGATAGAAGGAGGTGATCTCAGCTTGAGCGATCAGGTGAGTCGAATTCAACTTACTTGTTATCTGCATCATGCTCAGCTATAGGACAGGAATGGCTAATTACCAAACTTGAAGAAGAGCTCAGAAAGCGCAAACAAACAACGCAGGCTTAGCTTTCCAAGCTCAACAATGGAGCCCTATATATGGGATACCTGGACACTGCTTGGACAACTCTCTTCTAGAACCCTCTTCTGCGAAATATAGAAGTGCAATGCACGTCTGTTGTACTTAAGTTCCAGCTTGACTTATGGCTTTGGAATTATGCTGAAGTTTCAGCTTGATATTCATGAAGGGTGCGCCCGACTGCAACTGCATATTCATCGATTCTCAAATCGTAAATACAGGGAGAGCGCGTCGGAATGTATTGATTAAATACCTGAACTTCTCGTCAGACTACCGATCATCTTCTCAAGACTCTCTTTTGGCAATCAATCGATGTCATCTGGAACTCAAATCAAACCGCCGATCGGTCGAGTCAGCGCCATGCTTGGGATTCAACATACGAGGGCGCAACTGATACACTAATCAACTGTTCACATTCTCGGATCTTCGCCGCAGCATCGATCAATCTTTGTACGCAAAACCAGAGATTTCATACAGAAGAAGAGCCCGCGAAGAACTTTATGAACCCACTTCTCCTATATTGGACTCAACTCCTATCTACATCACTCTCCCCAAAGGTGATTTACCCCTAGAGGTGCAATACAAGATCATCAATCTTCTAGCCGATGATCGAGTTTTGGCTATATCTCGATGTATGCAAGTCTCTAAGAGCTGGTATATAGCTGTGAAAAGCAACAACTATGGTTGGAAAAGCAGAATAAGACATCTGTCAGGCGAAGAAAGCGGGGAATGGCGTCAAGCGAAACGAGGCCTCTATTCCTTTACTACAAATTGGTTCGATAGCTGAGTGAAGGCGTATGTTCGCTTCTGCGTGGATTGCAAGACTCGTTTAGGTGCCAAGCAGGATCGACCAGCTGATCAAGAGGGAGAACCAAGAGAAACTTTCATATGCGCATGGTCTTGTGAAGAGATAGAGAAGTATGGCGCAATCATACATCCTGCATCCCCGACCGACCTTTCAGGCTTGTCTTCCGACTCGGATCATTCTGAACGGTACTCCTATGATGGCTGGGACAGTGACAGAAGTCCTTCGCCCGAATGGAGACAGTTTTACAGCCGCCGAGAAAGGGAAATTTACTATGGAGATTAGTAGCGCATTCTTGTTACAGTGCTGAATAGAATCACGTAATCAGTTTGACCTCTCTTTTGCAATCAAGCATCTCGCCCAACCCTTGCGCAATGCCCCTGCACTTTGAGCAAGCGGTAGCAATGAATACTAGCTCCAATGCAGCGCTGCCAGCTTCGCATTCTTTCATCAATCTGCCCGAAGAATTGATAGACGAGGTGCTTTATTGGTGCTGCACATACGATGAAGATGCGGATGACAGGCTTGAGGAGCTCGCGAGCTTCGACTGTATGCAGAGCTGCTAAGCCTCGTCGAAAGTCCCTGCTGATCTCAAGTTCATTCAACGCAGATGACGAGGTGAGAAGTGCTTCTTCTAGTTGCCTAGCTTTGGTGTAAAACAGCCATCACATCACATCAGGATTGGAGCTCTCCTCCCTCTGGCATCCGCAAAGCTCACGAGCAACGATTGGACACATGCTTCGCTCTTCTTCAAACATGCAGACTCTTTCATACTCTCACTCTGAGGCACTTCGGATCTTTAGTTCCTATTCTTACGACTCCCGCTCTTACATTGTACACCGTCATGGCTACACGAACTTCTAAAGTGACAGCGTATCAAGGATATACGCATTGCAAGCTTGGCGCGCATTTGAAAGCTTTGGATCTGAGCTTCTACTCTGGACCAGCAAGCGAGCTATGGATGAGCTTGCGAACGTTGTGCGTCAAACAGGTGTATACCACGTCATTGTCAATCCTCATGATACTGCAGAGGACTCGTTGCTACTGCTTTGACGGGGATAAAAATGGGTTACGAAGCTGGACGATTGCTTATGCATGAGAATTCGGTCGAAGATAATATTACTAAAGAAGATCGACTACCAGATCTTGCTGCTCTATGGCCGAAACTTAGGCGCTTAGACCATTTGTGAGCGAGCGGTCATTACCAACCTTGCTCATGTATTGATTGTCTGGCGTATGCTGAAGACAAGGCTTTGATTTGGGTCAGTCCCTCGAGCGCAGTCTGCAGACAACGCTCTGACTATTTAATAGATGAAGTGCCTTATTTCGCTGAATCAATTCTACCCCGTCTTTTCAACCTGACCGAAATATCGCTGTGAGTGAAGCCTATCAGCAAATGTATTTCGCTTATCTTTCTTGCTTCCGATAGAGTCACACCTGATAGCGGATTATTACATGCCATGACCCAAATCTTTGCTAAACGGAGGAAACTCGATTCGCTCTTCCCAAATCTGTTCCGTCCTCTGCAACGACTTAGTTTAGGATCTTTGTATATCTCGAGCGTGGACGAAGCTCAATATGAAGCTATCCCGAAGCTATTGGCGGAGTGCCCTGGTCTAAAGAGGTACTTACACTTTGCTCGTCTACTTTGTTGAAGGAAGACTGACGGGTGCAAACAGTTTTGAAATTGTACAATACATCAACAACGCACCAGATTTACTAGATGATTGGCTAATGAATCTTCTTCGTGTTCTACCTCGGGAACTGGAACACCTTACTTTACTTGTTGATCGCAAGAAGCAGCCTAACAAAGCACCAGCTCTACCTTTGTTCTCTGGTCTACTATGGGTAAGTCCTTTCTCGTAAATTGCTGTTCTTAAACTTGATTTTGCGTGTTTGTGTAATAGAAATTCAAGCAACTCAAATCATTTGATTTACCTCAAACGTTGGTCGATGAATCGCTCTTTTCTATTATCATGCAACGTTTATCGGAAGAAGAAGTTCACCCTTTAGAAAGCATTACTTTACGTACTGATCGTAAGTCAAACAATAACTCGTGTCTTGTCTACGCTTAGCCCCTCGGGATTCTTGCTCGATAGATTGCTGGTCAAGAGTCGTTTTGCCTGATGTGGCTTTCCGAGCTGTTGGTCGAGCAAAGATAACCAAAGCTTCAATGATGGTCACTTCGGCTTGCGTCAACAATGAGTGTGATTTCAGGGATGTAAGTGGCAGTACAGTCATCGGTCGCAAGGCTGAAGCTGACTTGGCAATGTCTTAGATCCTGGTGATTTGTGATCAGGCTTTGAAGCAATACTGAGACGGTACAAAGACGGATTGTGTTCAGCTACGCGAGCTTTCCCATGCATGCAGCATAGGGAAGGTATATTATGGCAGCTGCAGCCTGAAGCCTGACTATTGCGAGTAAAGAAGTTGTCGGAATTGCAACGTTGAATGACGATCTTAGGTCTTTCTTGCACCGTGACATGGACGAACGGGATACCCCTCAGCGTAAAGCTGACTTGGATACCAAAGGATCTAGGATATCTAGCGCACAGCATAAGACAAGCGTGGTCTTGCAGTCCAAAAGACATAAACGAATCTTACCAACTCTTCTATCTCTGCTTGCTTTCATTGGCACAATAGCATATGTCGCTGCACAGCTACATAGAGCTCTGCCTACTCCTACGAGTCATGACATAGACATCCAGACTGGTCTACCTCAATTCAATGAACGCAGAGCAATCAATGTCATCAAGAGAATGTCGGATGCTGAACACTTTGGGTACCGAATTGTTGGCACGAAGGAATTAGTGGACTCTCAAGATTACCTGCTGGATTTGTTGCAAGACATGAAGAAAGACCTCGAAGCATCGCAATTGGGTTCAATGCACGAGATAGAAATTTTTAAGCAGACTGGAAGTTCTGCTCATTTGTTCGACTTCATTGGCAAGATGGTATGGAAGAAATACTATAATCTGACAAATATTATCGTGCGCATCTCAGCAAAAGATGAAGCTTCTAAAGCCAATGCTATACTCGTAAATTCACATATTGACTCTACTCTTCCATCTCCTGGTGCAGCAGATGATCTGGCTGGTGTTGTTACTTCATTGGAAGCAATCAGAGTACTGGTCAATACACCTCAACGACTTCACAATTCAGTCGTCTTCCTCTTCAATGGCGCAGAAGAGTCGTTCCAAGACTGCTCTCATCTGTTTATCACACAACATCCCTTAAAAGACACAATTCGTTCCGTTGTCAATCTAGAAGGTAACTAGAACAGTCAAATCGCTTTGCTTTTATCTTCAGCCCAGCTAATCTATTGCTTATAGCGTGAGCATACCTCAAAATGCAGTAAGCAAGCTTAATTGTGTGCTCTATAGGGCTGGTACTACAGGAAGAGAAATCCTATTTCAAGCAACTAATCAGCAAATGATTGAAGCATACTCCCACGTACCGCATCCATATGGATCTATTCTAGCAACGGAAGTATTTGCAACTGGCTTGATAGTCAGCGATACAGATTTCCGGTACGCTGCTTTTATCTTTCTATACATTCCAAGCTAATCTCCGTAGCGCAGGCAATTCGTACAATATGGTAATCTGACTGGCTTGGATATGGCAATCATCTCAAACAGCTACTTCTATCATACAAGGCTCGTTACTAACCCCTTGTTGTCTTCATTGCCATAATACCCGGCGAAACAGGAAAGATATTGCTGAGAACCTCTCACCAGGAACGCTCACGAATATGGGAGAAAATCTTATTGCTATCTTGCGACATCTAACGCTGCCTGGAACAATCTTGACGACTAAAACAGATCAAACAAAGGCGACTCCTGTGTTCTTCACATTTATTGGCTCCAAGTTTTTCTTCATGTACTCAGCTGATAGAGCTCTCGCTGCCTATCGAGCCATGAGTCTAGTCATGCTTGCTCTTTTCGTCAATAGAATGAGAGGCGACCAAATCCGATTACAATGGTTCTCTTTGTTGTCTGTACCGGGAAGTTTGATTGGTGCAATAATATTTGCAAATATGGTGGCTTTAGTTATGGATAGGTTGAAGCCGCTAAGTTGGTTCAGGCAGTAAGTCAAACATTGTTATGCTTGATGTTGGCTGATAAAGGCATGCAGTGAGCTGTTCTCGCTGCTTCTGTACAGTCCTCCTGCAATAGTTGGCATTCTAAGCGCACAATGGCTAGTACACCTCAATGCACCTTCAAGCTTGGAACCAATCACTCCTAGCTCAATAGAACATCGAAACTTCCTTTCCATCACTATCTACTGGTCATTCATAGCTACAATACTGCAATACTTCGGCATAGGCTCCGCATATCTCTTCGCCTTAGCTGGTGGATGGCTCATCCTCTGCTTCGTTATCAACGATTATCTATTACCTCGTGGCTCTTCATCAACGGATCGATCAATTCACTTGTTCACCTATTTTATGGCTCAAGTCATGTCCTGCATTGTCGGAACAGAAGGAGTACTTTCTTTCACCGATATCATCGTACCTCTTTGTGGCAGACTAGGAGCCGACGCACCTGTTGATCATATTATGGGTTCTCTTGTTGCTGTGCTGACTTTCTTAGCGACTCCAAGTCTTATGCCGCTCGCTCATCGATTCGGGCTCAAAAAGCTAGAAAGATGGATAGGTGTATCAATCCTTCTATCAGTCATGTCAATGGCTATTTTCGCTTCGCCCTCTTTCGCCACTTTCGATAGCAATCATCCAAAACGCCTCTTAAGTCTGCAGTAGGTCGGCCTTTATACACATCAGACCAGCGTTAATCCGGCTATAAGTGTCGAAAATATCTCGACGACACCGCCAACACTACAAGTATGTTACGCACTTTTGGGCATTCTTTGTGAAACTGACTATCTGCGCAGCTGCATGTTGCCAGTATGGATAGGACGACCGATCTGTATGACTTGATCAAATCGTCAACTGGTGCTATGGGAATCGATTCGACCGAATTGCAGCTCGAGTGAGCAATCTTCAAAGACCGAAGTCTACATCTACTCAATCTCGTTTTGCAAGTCGAATTACAGATGATATACCCGATTACGATATCCTATTCCCTGTTTCTCAATTCTTGACGGCTTACAAAGTCCCTCTTGAACCACCTTCAGACTATCAATCAGCTTGGATCGATAAATTTGCAATCACGATATTGCATTCAACCGTCAATGTACCTCGAAAGACAAGAGACTTAGAAATCGCCATCAGTCATCCTGGTATAATATGGACAGTCATAGCTTTCGATGCTGATGTGATATCATGGGTAAGCTACAATGCCTTTGCACTCCTGCCCGTCCTTAAATCGTACTCAGGATCTGCCACAACCACCTGAAAGAGGCATCATCAGGCATCATGTCAAAGTAAGAGTCTCTGTCGGTCTGAAGTTCTTGTTTGCTGATGTCCGTATAGGAAGCTTCTGGCTATGGTACTGATCGATGGACTCTCAAGATGACTTTGCAATTGACGGAGGATCAGCTGCAAGCTCATCTAAGGGAATCACAACGGAAGAAAGGACAAAGAGGAGATTCTAGCGCAGAAGATGAAGATTTGGCTACGCTCAAGATCGATTTCAGTGGGCTAGACGAGCTTGGGATGTATCCAGGTCCGTTTGTTGACATATCAAAACACGCCAAAGAGTAGACTAAATCTTGAATGTAGCAAAGAGGCGATCATATATTCCTGGAACCCGACCAGTCAGTTGTTTGATAATTTTTTTTCTCTCTGGTCAGAATGCTTACTTGTGACAGGGCATGGACTTCTTTGTCGAATTCGACAAGCATCTGCCGGATTATGTAGACTCCTTGCTGTTAACAGCAATTGCGGGAGTGGTTCGACTGTAATAGTATCAGGATCATACACCGAAAACAAGGCAAATCGTTCATCGCACATACACGATTTCCTTTCACATCTCGTACCAAACTTTCCTTGTTCTCCTGATGATTCCCAGCTTGATATTCCTTTCTCTTTCAGCCTCTCTTATGCTTTCTTCTAATGCTGCCCTTGCTTCTCTTGCATCTTTTGCAGCCAAAGCTCTCTTCTTGGCAGATTTACTCATCATCTTCTCTTCCGCTATGAAAGGTTTTGAGCCGAAAGGCGGATTATGAAAGTAGCTGATCGAAGCCAAGTTCTTAGTAAGTTTATGAGCTGGTCCTCTTGGATTGTTGGCAGCGTCGGCCAGAAAATCAATAGTGTTCTGTACTAATGTAACTACTTAGCAATTTGTACAGCTCGAAAGCGATGAGCAGGATTCACTTTGTACTCGAATTTCCGTCCATTGCTCACTACTCAGATCTTGCTGTATAATGTTCTGTCTCCAATCATCAAAGATAGGTCGATATAGACGCTTCAGACTCTTGAATGCTCCTGTCTGATGATGTACAGCAGCTTTCTCATATCGCAAGAAAACGCGATAAATGGAGATCAGTTCTTTCGCTTGCATACGAAGGCTTGTCTAAGATATGACGCGCAGTTTATCGCGAAGCATGACTGATAGCCGTACGCGGACTACAAGTGTATTTCAGACAAGGTCAGGAAATTGCTTAGTCAGCATAAGACTGATTCTTTCGGGAGGCCCAGAAGAGCACAGGAATGAACAACTACTTTTGATTAGCGTGTATCTATCTACAAAGAAACTATACTGTAATTTTGGCTATAGTGTCCATGACTGTCCTTTATTTCTTATTGTTCATACAATTAAGCAGAGCTGGTAGAAACGGCAAGGCAGGAGGAGTCGCTTGAAGATTGGATAGTGACGGGAGAAGAGAAGTTGATTGCTCCTGTACCATCTCGAACCTATTTTCAATGAGACGGAAATTAAGCCAGACATTCATGATGAACAACAAATTTACGAACCTGTAAAGTCACGCTAGTTCCTGCGGCAATGTTTGTGTTCCATACGTAGGAACCGGCCTAGTATTAAAGAATGAGAATCATTTGCTCACAGGACGCAAGTTAAAGATGCCAGAACGTACAGTGGATTGCTGGGCAAATTGAACTAGAGAGAAGCACAGACATGAGCCAACGCAAGTGCACATGAAATACGAGACATACGTAGTGGCGCTGCGGTTGGCTGACCTCCAGGCAAGACGGAAAGGAAGTAAGGAGCTTGTCCTCCGCCGAAAGTGATTGATGTGGGTTGGCATTGGACCAAGGAAGGAGGTGTGTTGATCTGAAGATTTCCGGATGGTACTGCTCCAACGCTAGTTACTGAAGAAGCAGCGCTTGAAGCTGATTGTACTGCAGAATTGGCCATTGAGGAAATGCTGGAAGCGGCATTGGTAGGCAGAACAGCGGCAGCTGAACTAATTGCAGAAGAGAGGGCGGAAGAAACTGGAGCTGAAGGCATCATGGACATTGAAGGCATAGACATAGAAGGCATCATCGACATAGACATAGCGCCAGATTGCATAGCGCCCGATGCAGCCTAAAAGTAGATGGTTTGAGTTAGTGATAGTCTCTGAGATTTCCAGATTTTCCATACCATTGTAGCATTCATAATAGCTTGCTGGAAGAAATTGAGGAAGAAGGGTTGAGCTGCAGTTTCATTGCTGGCGCAAATGTTGGAGAACAACTTGACGGTAGAAACAGGTGCAGTAGGGCTGGTTTCAGTGTCGTTAATGTAAACTTGCTGTTCGGTAGCGTCTAGAATTCAATTTCAGAATGTCATGCAGAAAGTCATCGTAGGTTCAACTACTCACAAGCACCAACGGTCAAACCGTTGACCATTACTGCGCTTGTCGCATTCCATGTGAGGTAGACAGCGTTGGTAGTAGCGTTTACAGTGTAGTTGGTGAGAACTTCGTTTGCCATGGCAGAGTCACTGATCACAAGGCACTCAGATCGTGAATTAGCTCCGAAGCGAAGCAAAGTGACATACATCATGACTGTACGGGTTTGGCCGACAGTGTTATCCTGGCCTGTAACATTTGAGATTTGGAACAACCTAAGCGACAGGAATAATCAGACATCGATGGAAGCGTAAGAGGAAGTATCATAAGCTCACGAGGAGTTTCCAAAGTTTCCAGTAGAGGCGATCAGGTCCTGCAAAAAACCATTGTAGTTGCTCTGAGTTTCCACATAGAGCAGGTTGGTGCCACTGGGGCAAGGATAAGCACGTTCTCCAGGGAAGAAAGATGGAGCAGCAGAAGGAGCAGATGCAGCGGCCGAGGAAGGCAGAGCTGATGCTTGCACGCTGCTAATTTCGCTTGAAGCCACTGAAGTTGCGCTCAATACTTGAGATGACGCCTGAGAAGCTTGAGATGCTACTGAGGAGACAGCCGAAGGTAGTGGGGCTGATGGTGCAGATACACTTGTGGGTATGACTGCAGTGACCACCGAAGTGATGGAAGATAACACTTCGGATTGCCTTTTGACTAGAGGGAATGCCACAGCCAATTGGGCAGCGAGGAGAGTGAGGAGTGTGACACGCATTTTAGGAGATAGTCCGAGGTGCGAGGTAGTGTGGAAAGAAGACCCGTAGAAGGAAGGTCGAGCTTAAGCTCTTTGGCAAAAAACGTCATGCAATTTAGGAATGTCTTTGCCTTCACGTGTTTGCCTTCGCCTTTTCTCCGGAGAGATTCCAGACCTTAAACAGCTGGAGAAGAAAGTTCGAGCACTCTCAGGAAATGCGTAGTCAGAGCGATAGCACTGGACGCAGGAAGATCGAAACAATGTTCTGGGATGAAGTTATTACATCAAGTCTTTGCCTCCGTCGAAGTACCAGCAGTTTTACTCTTGACCGGTTTCTTAGCTGGACTGACAGGCGGATTCTCGATCTGTCTTCTTAGTCGAACAGGTATTCGACCATTCGCTAGCATTTTCGGGCGATGCACCTTGGGCTTGTTCTCCACATTGACATCGTCTGCAAGGCCAAAATCGGTCTGTGATCTCGCTTGCAGATAAGGTTGAAGCAGGCCGATTTGAGAAGGGATGATATCCTGGGGATTTCCGGTCGACAGCGGAACATGAGCTGGAGGAGGTGAGAATTGCCTGGTTTCGACTCTGCGCGATCAATTTTCAGCGAGGTCACACAGTAGTGAGATGACGAGTACATACTTGCTTTGAGTCTCTTCTTGCCCTGCGCTATCATTCTTATCCGCCGTTTTCTTATCCAACAAACCAGCTAATTGGTCCCGCCTAGCCTGATCTAATTTGACCTGCAGAGTATTCAGACTTCGACCATGACCGCGAACCGTTTCCGTAATATAGTCTTGCAGGTCGTTCACTGATGCAACACCGTTGTTCCCAAGCGCTTGGGTTGCAAGATCCTTCACCGTTGCCGTCAATGACTTTACAGATCCTTTCGGAGTGGAAAGACTCACTTCAGGCGTCCACTCCAATCCAAATTGATCTATCAGGAATTGAAAGGTTTGGCCGACAGTTTGAATATAGCTCAATGTTAGTCCAGCAAGCATAGTGAGAGGTTGACGATGAGCAGCTGCCGTTCCTCATTTGAGTAGCAACCAAGAAGTAGAAGATTAAACAATCACATACCATCAAAGCCGGCATGACTGGCTAGAACAGATGCGACATATTGAGCATCTGTATACGCCGCGTCTGATGCGATTATACTCTGATAAATCGCTGTAGAGTCTTTCGAAGAGGTTGGTATCTGAATGTGAGGCGGCGGTACAGGTTTATCTGCATTTGAAGGACCAACTTCTCCTTCCTGCTTTGAACATCAGCTAACAGAATCTGCATAAATGGATCGAAGCATACCGATAAGGACTCTGTATAACTTAGAAGATCTATATTGAGCTGCTTAATCCTATTCATCTTGCCAATATTCTTGCTTATAGCTTTAGATAAACGACTTTGCCTTGATCTGTGCGTATAAACAACTCGTGAACCAAGCATATTGGGTCAAAGTTGTTCAACACTCACCTTGACGACACTTCCTCCCTCTCTTCCTGCGCAAAATCCGGAAAAGGGACCCTTGGTAGAGCGTTCACCAACAATTCCTCCTTGCTTATCGCTTCCCACCACAGACTATCCTCATCCTGAGCAGTTTCACCATCCACCAGAGTATCAGGTAGAGGTATTGAAGGTTTGCCAGTCAATTGTTGCACAGCCAAAGGTAAAGGTTTCTTCAATTCGACTGAAAGTTTTGGAGTTGAAGAAGCAGGAGGTGGATGATCTAGAGTATAAGCTGAAGAAGAAGCAATAGGATGAGTCATTTCCATCATCTGCCATCTTGTCATTCCTTGACTTGATCGAATCAATGCAGGTCTTTCTTCAAAAGGCAACAGATCAGTTCTAGCTGTCAACAACTTCCTCTTCTTGTTCTGAGGCAAGACAGAGGGAGAACGAGATGAGCGATCTGGTGTTTCCCTAGTCGATGTTTCTCCATCAGCTATATCCATAGACACTTCCCTTGATAAAAAGGATGGTTCTCGTTTCGGTTTCTCTTCTTCTGCTGTTCCAGCTCTTGCGTAGTTGCGTTTCCTACTTGCAGTTCCTTTTCGAGTCTTGTCAGTTTCGTCTGCTTCTTCGTCTGTATCTCCCTCAGCATCTAAATCCCCCTCGTCATCTTTCGATACCGATCCAGCTCGAACAGGTTTCACAGGCAAGTCATTGACAAATTGTAAGAGGTGATCGGTCCGTTGACGCAAGATGTTTGCTGAGCGTCGTAAAGGATGTTCAACATAAGAATTGTACTCCAGGCAATTATCCCAAATCAAAGTCATATCATCGGCAAAGGCTTTCTTGTCCTTGTATTGTTGCGTCTTGACTTTCTTTAGAACGGTTCCTAGGTCCATGGGTTTCTTGATGACTATTTGTATAGATTAGCAACAGGCGGTGATGATAACTCATTGAGAGCAGCTCACCCTCGTAGTAATTAGGTGCTTCTGCTTTTCGCACACGTTGCAAGAAAGCAGCAGAGTGTTCCTATTGCCGTCTTGATGAGCTAACCTTTCCTCTTATGGATTATTATACTCACAGTCATGCTGCGAATCTCATTAACCACTCGTTCCAAAGTATCGTAGAACTCTTGTACATTGTTCTTCTCGTCCTAGACAGCCTTTGCATGAGCTCAATCGGCTGTTTCTGATCCAAGTAGGCGCTTACTGTCCCCTCGCGTATTTCTGCTACAAGTTGCTTAAGCTCGACAATAGTTCCATGACTTCGCTGATTTGCGTTTCTGCTAAAGTTGTCTATCGCTTCCAGAAGATGCTGTCACGCCCGAAAAAGACTGATCGTTAGCTCTTGCTACCGAATAGCACTTCTGTCGTCGCTGACCTTCATTCTCTACTGGCTCCTGAATGAGCTCTCGCCTGGAATGATACCACCAGTTGCGCAGGTCTAGAGGTATTTGCTCGCGCGGGTATAGTTTCAGCTGGATATGACCTCGTGGTCGAGAGCAAGGAATGATGCTTACACTGCTACGGCGACACAGCAGCATAATGGGTTTCCATTCGCAATAGTACAAACAGCGAGAAGGGAATGGGCAAGCCGCATCTGACTCGCGACAGAGATGCAGCAGATTTCGTAGAGCAAAAGGTTGAATATTACTTTGAGCATGGTTTGTGAGTCCTAAACTTCTTTGCCCACCCTCTATTCTGCTACTGTTGCGACGCATCATGAGCTTCTGAGCGGTTTCTGTCTTCTTCTTCATCTTCTTCTTCCTGCCTTCCATCTTATCATGCGAAAGTATCGGCACAATATTGGACATTTTCTTACTGATTGGTCTGCAGACGTAAAATAGTACCATATACGTCGGTTTTTGTGCCGTTACAGCTCCTTCCATTATTGATTTAGCTTTGCATCAAGCTTTGTACACGAAACATTTGCGAAAGAGCGTTGGCTTGGTCGAACGCTCATAGACGTCTGTAAGCTCTGTCGATCTTCGCTCTCTGTAGATCTCTCATTGATTGGTTCTGGTTAAGCAACACAGTCCGTATAGATTTCAGGCAAGCTAATATCAATGCTTTCACTGAAATTTTGGTTGGTTTCTGATTGCTTAGGTTGTTGGATCAGAGATCGCTCAGAGGCCTACTATGTACTACATTTACGGTGCTTCACGTACTCGTACTAACATACTGATTGGAAATAGGAACACGCAATCAAACAAGGCACTATAACGCTAAATGGTCAAATCGTTTCGGGTGAAACAGTACTCAAGAACAGCGATCTGATACGCAATATAGTTCACAGACATGAACCACCAGTTATTGGTGATCCTGTCAAGATTCATTTCAGAGATGATGAGAAAGGTATTCTGGTAGTAGAGAAACCTGGTAGCATGCCTGTGAGCTTTTTTCCCTTGCCCGCTAACGCGAAAATCATTGTGCTCGTTATTCATCTCTTGGCAGGTACATGCAACGGGCAGATATAGGTTCAATACTTTACTAGAAGTGTTACGGCATGAACATGATTTCCCCTTTATCGGAAGTCAGTTTGTCTTCTTTTCGCTGGATCGTGGACAAGCTAATAGTATCAATAGCTGCCAATCGTTTGGACCGACTTACCAGTGGGATCATGTTCTGTGCAACGAAGAAAGAAACAGCTCGAACTATAGCGGACCTGTTTGCGACTGAAGGTGCGGTCAAGAAAGAATATGTCTGTCGGGCTGTCGGATGTTTCCCTGAGTGAGTCTGTGTCCATCTCCGATTGATTGCGCAGCTGAATGAGCACAGACAGGAGATTATTTGCGAAGAACCGCTTATGTCTATCGATCGGTGCGGTTAGGGTAGTACTTAGCAAATTTCACTGCTGAGTATGCATCTCTACCCTATAGACAAATAGGCATCAATATTGTACACCCTGAAGGCCGACACGCAAAGACGATCTTCAAGCGAATGTCGTACCATAAAGAAAGTGATACAAGTGTCATTCATTGTGAGAAAACCCATCATGATTTCTCGACCAGACATTCTGAGATTTCGTGCCGTGCAGGTCGACCGTTCACAGGAAGAACTCATCAAATTCGAGTGCATCTGCAATTTCTGGGCTACCCGATAGTCAATGTCTGTCTTGTCTTTTCGTCTAATAATCAATTACTGACTATCTTTGTATAGGATCCTCTCTACAACAGCTCCATAGCCTGGGGTAAATCAAAAGCCAAAGGTGGTGTCTTACTTGACCCAGATCCAGAAGCGGAATCTCGGGCTCTTGCGCATTTCTCATCAATCACACTCTCAACAGCTTCACATCCTACTCCAATGAATAAAAACCCAAAAGGTTTACCAACCAAAGAAAACATGGAAACTTCCGCGACGATCCCTTTAAGTCCACAATTGAGGACCGCGATTACTGAATTGAGGAAAACCAAGGATGGAGTTGATGGTCAAGCTCGATATCGAGATTTTGCCTTGGATTTCTCGCCTTCTTCTGCTTCAGCTGACTCGAATCAAAGTATATTGGCCAAAGATGAACATGGTGAATATTGTAAAGTCTGTGGTGTGCCTCTACTACCTGATCCGAAACCGAATCAACTTTGTATTTGGTTGCATGCGAAAAGATATAGCAGTGAAATCGGAGGATGGGATTATGAAAGCAAGGAATTACCAACTTGGGCTGAAGCGAATTGGGAGGGGTGGGAGGAAGCAATGGATCAATTGGAACGGCCTGTAGGGGAGAATGGCAATGCAAATGCAGGTATATAAAATGTTATGCTAGTACTTTAGATCGGGGGTTTGAGCACTTCTCCTTCCTATGCAAAAGCTAGGATGTCGGGGCAGGCAGAGAAGCGACCGGTACGCCCACTGATAATGAATCAGTTGTGTGTTCGTAATGATTGTCGGAATGAGCTTACAGATGCCAGCCATGTCCTCTTTTGAAACCATGCCTTTTGCTCTGCGATACTTTGCTCGCGATCTACACGCTGAGAATGAGCATTTGCCGCATCGAACGACTACCAAGGAGGACTAACGCATTGCGAGAGATGATGGCTGCTTTGACTACAGGCTGAGGTACAACTTCTTGTGCTTTGACTGGTTCTTCCACGATAGCTTGTTGCAAATCTTCAACCGCTTCTTGTACAGCACTCTCCGCTGCAGCTAAAGCAGCTTTCTTGGCCTTCTTTCTCGCTTTTCGTTCCGCTTTACTTTCAGTTTCCGTGCTTTCGACATTCACATCTTGATCCCTGGCTTTCCTCTTCCCTTTTCTGCTAACTTTCTCCTCTTCTTCCGCTGCTTCTACTTTTTCTTCTTGGGCGACCGCTTCTTTCGCTTCAACCTTCTTTTCTGCAGCTTTGTTTAATCTGGAAAGCAAGTCGGCAAAATGACCACCTTCCGTTTTGTTGGCTTTAGCAGCAGCAACCAAAGCCGAACCATCTTTGCTAGCAGTGACGAATCTGAGTCCTTTTGAACCGAATTGACTGAACACAGAAGAAGCTGATGGTCCTCCTCCCTTTGCGCCTATACCCATTGTATCGTCTTTAACTTTAGGCAAGACTGAGAAAGCTTTCCTTGACTAAAAACGAGTTGAGTATCGCATCAGAAATTTGTACAAAGTGAGAAATGTAGGGCAGGAAACGAACGGGCGAATCTGAAGTGAGTGCATAAGGATTGGCATCTGATTTCCAACCCATCTTCTCCAATAACTTGAATCCTGGTCTTTCCTTATCCATGAGCCACTAGTGCCGCGCTAATCAGCTATGTACGAAGCGACTTCCAATAAGACAAGTACTTTTGTGTTTCGCGGATCTCTGCTCAGCCGATCAGTAATGGAACGTGAAAGAATGTACAGCTACGTACTCCCCAATCTTCTGCTTCCGCACATTGCTGTCTGCTAGTCCCATATTGACTTGATCGCTGCCTCGGAAAAAGAAAGAGGAAAAAATGGCCTCTTGACCTGAACCAAGCTACCACTTCGCTTGCGACAGGCTCATGACAATTCACAAAGATATCAACTATGCGCAGATACCATAAGCCTTAACTCACTCGAAACCAGAAAGATCTGAATATTACGTAATCTAGTGCCCCAGCGGCGTTTGGGGCAGCCCGCAAGCAGACTCTTCAGACTGCAGTCAGAGTCCTTCATCGGGACTTCCAGAAATACGCTTACAAGGCGAGAAGTTGTCTTGTCGCTTTGGAGCTGTCTCCATCTTTCGCTTCCGAAACTTCTTGTGCTTCGCTCGAACGCTCAGAGGTCCTCCTGTAGCGCTTACATCAGCCTGTTGCTGTTCTCTTGCTTCTCTTTTACTCTCGTGCTCATGAAACGCTGGGCCTGGACCCTAACGCATTCGGGTCTTTGCAACTGAAACGTTAATCTGTCGCTAGTACTGTTCAGTTTCTATGTATGACTGTTCAAAGACTTGTTCTTTTTGTTTCTATTCTCTTTCTTCCCTCTCCTTCACTCAACCATGCCTCATCTTTTGATTTCACTTGCTGTACTTGCGCTGGCGCAGAACGCTTTAGGAGCATGCTCAATCCCGAACTTAGCTGGTTCATAGTGAGTGTACATTTGAGTCACCATTGCTGAACATGTCTGATGACATGACAAGCTCGAAACATCTTGTCGCGGACTTCTCTACAGCTAAACAAGGGGATAATGCAGCTGCCAAATTGAATGCAGTCGGTTTTGGTGAGGTCTTCAGCCTTTTGTCAAGATTTAATTCACCCGCTCATATTGATTCTCAAGGTATTGACAACTATGTAGTCGAATCTCTAGGCGCTTCTTTTCAGCCCGACACGATTGGGTTGATTAATGGAGCGCTTCAACTCACCGTTCGGGCACAGGCTGGGTCAGTACATCTCCAGCAAAGCATTGATATGAAAGCTCATTCACACAACTTTTGTCCTTCTCCAGCCCTATCCTGCCTAGTGCTCAAATTAGCAGCAGAGATCAAATGTTGTATGGATCTTTTAGGACTGTTCTCAAGAGTTCTAGCACTCCTGGAGTATGCGAAGGAATGTTTACGTACAAGAATGATCAGAATGAGATTGATTGTGAGACCCATTTGCCGATCCTTAAGTCTTGGTACTAACATCATGTTTAGGGGAAATCTTGACTGCTACGACATTGAAGCCAGGTGTTGATGCGCCTCATATTCCTGCGGGCATCTGGGCAACGAATCAACCGGCTTCTGAAGGGGCGCCTAAAACAGCTAATCCGGTCCCCTTTGGCTTCGATCCTAGTCAAGATTATCATGAGTATCGCTTTGACTGGCAGCCTAGCAAGACTAGCTTCTACATCGAGTGAGTCTTCTCGTGTCAAGAGGCTTCCCGCTGTATACTTATACATTTCTGTAGTGGGAAACTGCAGAAAGAATACACTCAGAACGTACCTCAGATCGCTTCTTCTTTCATTGTCAATGCGTGGTCCAACGGCGATCCAGGCTGGTCTGCTGGTCCACCAAAGCAGAACTCCAATACATTTGTCAAATCTATCGAAATCTTTACTGGTTATCAAGCTGGTCAATCAAGCGAAACTTGCGTCTCATCTTTTGGCAACGCTGCTCTTCCATCTCCTGCGACTCTGATTCCTTCCACTAAGCCGGCCACCACTCGTAAACC
This sequence comes from Kondoa subrosea, assembly GCA_039545335.1. Classification (NCBI taxonomy): domain Eukaryota; kingdom Fungi; phylum Basidiomycota; class Agaricostilbomycetes; order Agaricostilbales; family Kondoaceae; genus Kondoa; species Kondoa subrosea. The sequence goes on along the minus strand of BCIN01000002.1, from coordinate 2,739,445 downwards.
CATTTCAGCCAAACCAACCAAGACTCGCAAAGCTAAGAACACGCATCGCGTCCATCACAAGAATCGTATGCAGTGAAGGGAAGAACTTGATGTACAGCGTTGGAAATCAGGTTCAAGAACGCCTGGCGCGCTTTGTTTTCGGTGTTAATTCGCGATCCTCTACATCGTCTTTGTCTACATTTGCTTTCTTCCTTTTCGTCTGACGCGCTGCTTTTGCCCGATCGCTCTCTACCTCATCCTCACCTTCTGCCTCTTTGGCCAAGTCGTTGACCCAGCCTGACCACACGGTGTCTTCATCCTTCCACGCTATCCTACTCTCTCTTCCTTCAGGCAATTTCTCAGCTATTGACCATTCCCCGATCAATTGCCCAACTCTTTCTCGTATTGAGCTTGTTACTTTAGCTCCTCCCAACACTTCCATCCCATGATTCGCTCCTTGAACTCTCATCAACCAAGTGTCGGCTTTCACTTCTTCCCGAAGATCTACAAACTCTCCTTCTAGATCTAGCATTTCATCCCTTGTACCAGCAACGAAGAGCACTTGAGCTGTTTCAGGTAAAGAAAGTAAGAGTTCTGCTCGTGAGGGGTCTGGTTTCTTATTTTGGAGAGGGTAGGACTGTAAGACTATTCTACTCGATAGGGAAGAAGTCGCAGATTGGTCATTGTAAAGGGTACAGGCTGCTCTAGCTCCCATTGATCTTCCAGCAAGTATGATAGATCTATCAGCATCCTCTGAGACCAAATGTTCGACAAGGGCTTGAAAGTGTTTCACGCGAGATTTGAGGTTCATGTTGCCATTGAAAGCACATACAGGTAGTGAAGTTGTACTGCCTTGTATCCATTGAACCATCGCTGGAGAATCTTTCGTTCCACCAGCTCCGTGAGAAATACATAAGACCGACTTGAATTCGACGCCTTCGCGAGTATAGACGCTGCCTTGGATAGGCTTCTTGTCAGTGGGTATCTCAAAATCTTTGGTATTCATCTTGTTGTCGTCTGTCGTCGCTCATGTGCAACAGGCAACGATATGCAATTGACGATACATTAATCTCACCAAGAATTGATGCTGCTAAAAATCTTTGTGACTGCATGATGCTCGCGTGTTATTGTATTCAAGACAGCAAGCAATGTTCGCGCAACTCCCTTATCATGGTCAGACGATCTGCTTTTGCTATCTTGGTCGAATATGACAACCTGGCTCTTGAAAGGTTCTTTGCTTGTCATAATCAATATCGCTCATCTAGGAGCACGTTCATTTAGTCAACTTCAAGCCAAATGTAGAAGAGGTTGTTGAATTTACCTCTCCCGGCCAAGGTGCTTCCGGCGCGAATCCATCGTTTAGTTGAATCTTGCCATGCTTGCATAATGACTGTGTACCTTGTATGAAATTGACGATCCTCTCTGGCCAGAAAGACAGATACGCACTTCTATATGAGCTTGATCTTCCCGACCCATTACACGCAATTCCAGGAGATACAGGTGTCTAACGCTCGTCCACGATTTTATAGCAGCGCTGATTTGTGGCAGACAAGTGATCCCAACATTGTAGAGTTGAATTGTATGCAGATGTTTTGACGCTGGCGAGATAATAGTTTCGCGAGTAATATAGGACCCATCGATTCGTAGCACCTTTAGCCTGGGCATATATTTTAGGTAATCGATTGCCGGAAAACTTGATTGCAGGTCATCTGAACCTGAGAAATCGGATAATGAGAGGTTTTCTAATTCCGTTCCGCAATTTCTGAGGGTGATGTTGAGATCGTCCAGATTTTCAGGATTGAGGCATTGCATCGTGAATGACTTGAGAGGTGTAGTGAAGGCATACAGGAAACGAGATAATTGACCACGCTTCAAGCTTGAAAACCAAATGGTGACGCTTTCAATCGGCGACTTGAGGCTCTTCCGGACATATAAGTCCTCAGGAAGAGATTCATGGGTGTTGATATAAACGTGCGTAAGGGTAGGAACTTGTAGAAGATAATACCAGTCTGTCAGATTTGGACTATGAAACGAATCTTTTTGGTAAGTGGGAATGTGTTCATCGTATCTTGTAGAGAGGAATGATAAGCACGTCAAGTTGCTGAATTGCAGGGCGTTCAAGATTTGAGTCCTTCGGAAAATTGAAACAGGGTACGAAAGCAGAGAATGCAATCTTGGCAATTGACGCAGAAGGACAACATAGGCTTCTTCTAGAGCGACATTCAGTACTTCGTCATTTGCAACCCATTCTCCAACTCTGTCCTCGTCCCAGGAGTTTCCGTGATTTCGGTCCTCTTGTGCTGCAAAGTCCAATATTTTGACATTGACCCTCTTATCCTTGGTATGCTTGCGAAAGCCTGAGAGATTACGAGGAGAGTAGAAACGAATATCTTCATAGAATAGGCCGGCGAGCAAAAGATCGCGAAAAGTTCTGCACACATGAAGGTATTGTACTTGCTGCGAAGGCCGCACGAAACCAAGAATGTGTAAGAGAAGTTCGCTGGGTAGATCCAAGAGATGAAGTGCCATTCTCCTGCGCTAGGCAACAGCCTGCAAATTCACTTGACTGTAAGTTGGATGTCCAGTCCCGGTCGACCGCGTCTAATTCCTCTGCAAAAAGCAGCGCAGAGCCTTCGCTGGAATCTGTCTTAGGTCCAGCAGGGCGTAGCTCCAATGTGACGCCGGTCGAGGTTTAAAACAAGAGAGAGTTTCCGTGAATCGCTGATCCGGACGCTTTATGGAGCTCGCCGGGCAGCTCCAAAGCGGCACATTGCAGTGAGCTCTACTCAGAGAAGAGCATTGGGCGAATCTGCTCTACTTCCGAAACCGAGATTATGACGTGCCGCGGGGTTCTTTCCTATGCAACGACTCGCAGTATCTGCTCGCCCTTTCTTGCACGCGTCTCTGAAGCCTAGATCTCTTTACTTTGCTCGATATCTCGCTACTATGTCCGTCAAAGACCGTTTGTCCTATTCCTATTCCTGTACACTTGGTTTGCGAGCTGATAGCTGTTAAAGAAACTATTCCCCTGCCTCACTCTGCCAATCCTAACAAGCAGCTACCTCTATTCGGTTTAGGTACATGGCGTTCTAAGCCTGGGGAGGTGGAGAACATCACCTATGAGAGTCTGAAGCTCGGTTATAAGCTGATCGACTGTGCTGCCATCTATGGCAACGAAGCAGAAGTAGGGTACGTCGACTATCACTTCTTGTCCTTCCTTTGCTCAAAGGTCGCCCTATTGATGTAGTAAAGGCATGAAACGCTTCTTTGATGAGGGCGGCAAACGCGAAGATATTTGGGTCACTTCTAAGCTATGGAATAACGCTCACCAGTGCGCTGACATAATCTCCGAGCTTGGCGGAATACTGATATTGACACAGAGTCGAAGAGGTCCCTAAAGCTTTGCAGAAGACTCTAGCCGATTTACAGCTCGACTATGTAGATCTTTATCTGATTCGTACATTCTTTTTTCCCCTCTGCTCTGTCTGGAGCTGAATGTGTCTTACTACTATACAGACTGGCCTGTCGCTTTCGTTCCTGGCGAGAAACCTATCCCTAAGGTGGGCTGAGCAATTTGAACACAGACAAATCTAATGATCCACGTTGATAGGATGAGAACGGAGTAGCAAAGAGAGATAACTCGGTTACTCTGCAACAAACTTGGGCCGCAATGGAGAAAGCTCTCGAAAGCGGCAAAACAAAGGTTAGTACGCCATTTGATGTACTTCAGAGCGTTGACAGCTTAGAAATTTTACAGAACATCGGTATCTCCAACTACACTCGATCTGAAGTTGAAACTTTGCTCAAGAGCGCTAAACATCGTCCGGACAATATTCAGCTGGGTGAGTTCTGTTGCATCCTGGCCGGAGACTGCGCTAAATTTAACGCCACAGAATTGCATCCCTATCTATCGCAATTGGATTTCACTGATTGGTGTCACTCTCAAGGAATTACTGTCACAGCTTACAGTCCTTTTGTCAGCCTTTTCCTTGCGTGTTTTTTCTTTTGACTTATTAGTAGCTGATAGGGAAACTTGAATCCTATCTACGAGAGCAAAGGCGATACAAGAATTGTCGATCATGTGCGAGAGAATTATCGCAGTCACGTGTATAGCTGATTTCGATGCTTTTCCTTATCGCACAGGAAGTGGTCAAGGAAATCGCTACGAAAACAGGCAAAACTCCAGCTCAAGTAGTCTTGTCATGGGGTATTGCAAAGAAATACTCTGGTAAGATGCCCAAATCGCGTGCTAGGCTTCGTAGACTAAATTAAACCATTACTCAGTCGTACCCAAGACTGTCAACAAAGATCGAGCTGAGGAGAACATGGGTGTTTTCACTATGAATGCGGAAGATGTCAAGAAGATTGATACACTCAATCACAACAAGCGATACAATGATGCATCAACTTCATTTGGTTACGTTTTCTTGTAAGTGTTTTGTCTCGGAATCCCTCTTCTGGCATGTCTGATTCATCCAATTTCGTCCAGCTCTGATGAGAAACCTGCTTACAAGAGCGCAAGCGATGCCATCGTGAATGCAGCTTCTAGCGCTGCAGGTGCTGCGAAATCCATGCTTTAGGAAAGTTGTGTAGCTTTATATGCTGAATAAGACAAATGAGATGAGATGAGATGTGAAAGTAAAACAGCTATTGTCTATGTCATGCGATTCTGCCAGTGCTAGATCATTCTTTTCCCATCACGTAATTCTATCCTTTGGCGTCCCTTGACTGTTGCTCAAAAACGGTACATCCGCTGTTCATTTGGGTATAGGATGGGCGATCAGCAGCAACCGATCGTGCAGCCTATGAACCGAGTGCTGGCATTTATTCGACTTGGTTTGTCTAACCATCTATAGCAATCGCAGAGCTCCGAGACTGATAAGACGCAGGGCGCTATCCATATGCGATTGAAGCCATGCTTCGAGGCTGCGTAGGAGCTCTCTGTTTCGCCTACGAGTAAGTCGAAGTTTACGTAATCTCGAGCACTGATGAAAGTAGAGAGGTAGTAATCAACGAGCGGTGGATGGCACAAGGATTTTACTCTCCATGACGATCATCTTTCTCGTCAACGTGGCCGTCAACTATCACAATGACTGGGCTGATTTCCAGTCAGTCACTTTCGCGCATGGCTAGTTTACGTGAATCAAGCTGATCGAGGAGCAGAGGAGATCTCTATCACTATACTCGCTCGAAAGAAAGCCGAACAACGGGAGGATCTGGAATCTTAGTGCGAGGCTATCTTCCACGTTGGGTAGCTTTGGTAGCTGCAATCTCCTTCTATTCCGCTTCGGTTGCTCTGGTTTTACTGCATCGTACATGTTATCCCGACTCTACGCCATTTCAAGGGAATACACTGCTTGGTACATTGATTAGTATTGCAATCGCTACTCAGTACAATGGGTAAGTCTGCTCTCTCCCAGGTGAAAGGGCTCCTGACGGTATCTCTAGCAAACCTTTTGAGACGAGCTACACTCTCTTTTGCGAATTTACAAGTCTATCGACCGTCTCGATCGGCTCCTTCTTGTGCGGCTACAACTTTCAGAAGCAGTCACATACCGATCGATTTGACGTGCCGTCGACTTCGTTCTGTCTGTTCGTTCTGGATGTGCTACTTCAATCTGGTCGAATCCTTTGCATGAACATCACGGATATCGAAGGAGATCTAACGGTGAACAAGCGGACATTAGCAGCTCTATTCGGTAGGCTGTAATCTTCCTTGCATTGCTTGATCTTGGCTGATGTTGAGACTATTGACAGGACGATCCCTGAGTGCCAAAGTCTACAACTTCCTCGAATTACTCTATTTTGGCACTTCTACACTTTACGTTTGCACTCTAGCAGACCGTTTTCTGGCAGGCTTGATTGCCACTACTGCTGTTATAGCAGCACCACAAGTCTACAAAGTATCGCAATTACTCAAAAGATATGGGTTAGGGGAAGAGGAGGCAGGAAAAGAACCGCCGATGCGGGTCAGTCTGCTCCAGATGCAGAGTGTAATCATTTGGGCTGGCAGTCTTGCATGGGCGCAAAGAACATTGAAAGCATAATATTCACAATCTTCCGTAGCATGCACAGTATACTGTCGCCAAATCTAGAATTACAATGGTAACAATTCGTCTCCTCCTACTTTGTTAAGCGGATCTTCGTAAGCTGATCTTTGTCTTCTATACTCTTCCATCTGCTCATCACTAGGAATATGATGGTGATTTAGCCGTTGCCAGGTATACGCTTCGAAAACACTCACGTCACATCACCATTTGTTCTGCTTGACTTTGCGGGCCGCTCATCTCCAGTATCTTCCAGCGCTTTCCTCTTTCTCTCTTCGAAAACCGACTCCTGAGATTCAGCCGGTGCTTCAATCTGTCTTGCTACGGGTGCTGGGTTGTTTGCATCGAAACGGGAGTTCTCAGCTGCGTTGAGACCAGCTAGACCGACACAGTACGAGCCGCGAATAGAACCTTTTACAAAATTGTTAGAGATAGGAAATTTGTTGACAAGCAAGCTCACTTTGACAACAAGCGAAACCCCAAGTTCCATCGTTCCAATACGAACCCCAAACAGCTGTGTGATTCCCAGGAAATACTGCAGATAGGCAGTCAAGTCAGTTTTAAATTGTACATCAAGGCTTCAAACATACCGTCTTCGTTGTATTTGGAAACTGCCTTAGCTTTCTCTTGACCTTTGATGAGTTGACCAGTGCCTGGATGATACTCAACATATGCTTCACTCTGACCGAGTAATAATTCCTTTGGCGGTTTCTGCAAATGTTCTGCTCCTCCATATCGGTCAAGCATGCCTTTCGCACTTGTGTCCTTGAGTTTCTCTTTCTTGGTCAAAAATTGGGAATGAACCAAAGATGCCTGAGTAGGATTAGCGTTGATATGGACATCTTGACCTCGTGCTTCAGATTGCCATGCGAAGAGTTGTAATCGCTCAATTTCTGTAGCTCCGCCTGACATGCGCACGAAGTTCTCGCCTGCAAATACAGCATCTTCAGGCCGGACATCAGCATTCGGTGCTTCACGCATAGATCGAGATTTAGGATCGTAGTAAGCTGATTCGGTATCGAGATTGCGAAGATATTTGGCTGTATCTTCTCTAATACGGAGATTGCGGACAGTGACTCGCTGAAGCAAGATAGAGTATCAGAAACTGGTAAGGAAGAGAAGAGCAAAGAACTGACATTCTTAGTATCCAACTTCTGACCAGCAACGTCTGCTCCATCAGCGTATTTGGTGTCATCCTCTTCTGCACTTTCGTCGCTTGACCCAAAGTCGTCTTCATCTGCCTGCTGTTTCTTGCTCTTTCCAGCTTTCGCAACTTGTTTGAGATTGTTCACTGAAGTTCCTTTGTCCAACTCTTCTTCTCGCAAAGCTTTCCGAGCTTCTTCTAGGGCTTCGTGCTCGAGTACGACCCGTTTGTGATCTGCAGGATTATAACCAGACCATCGATCTCTCTTTTCATCCCAAGCATTACCGACACCTCTTACATTGCCATCTTCATCCACGATCTCATCAGGTCTGATATCCTTTCCTGAGTATTTAGCTCCCACTTTTCTGGGTCTTTCCAAACAATCCTGCCTTTTGTGAGTCATAGCACCACAATTCTCACAAGCTCCCTTTCTAAACTTCTGAGGTACTTTCTGATCCGTTTTCAATCCCCTTTGGAAGCTTTGCTGCAATTTCTTAGGGTCCGCGTTATAATCATATTTGCTTGGAGCTTTCTGATGCTTCAATGATGGACCAGATCCAGTATCTTGCCACCAAGAAGGTTTGGCCATCCAATCTGGAATATGAGGGCTATGAAAGTCATGAGGTCAGCAAATCACTACCGAAGAGGTTCCAAGCATACTTGATGACTTTGCCAGTAGCTGTGTCAGTTTCTGGCATAGCTGTACCGGCCATACGAGCTGCAGACAAGTCTTTCTGTCGACGTCGCTCTTCCTTGGAGCTGAAATGTATATAAGTATGCGCGAAAGGCAGCAGAGCTCCTTGGCTTACAGTTTCGTCGACAGATTGTTACTTGTCGCTGGATTTGAGCTATCCATGTTGGGCTAGTCTTGAGTTAATCAAATAAAGAATAAACAGCGAGTTGAGGTGAAGGATGTCCCGCCGGAGGAAGCGAGGCTGTAGGCTAGAGGTGGAAGAGGCAAAACCGAGAAGTTTGAACACCAGTGATATATACGCGAGACAAGACTATACGCTGTCCAAGGAGCACTACTTGTCGAGCTTAAAGCTTGCTGGACCTTACTGTAGATCTCGAAGGAGATAATACTCAAGACGATGGTATATGGTCAACAATATTATGTCGAAGATACAATAAATTGCCTTGTGAAGCTGCTCATTGCTGCTCAGGCAGGGCTTTAGACTTCGAGGCTATCTTTAGGAGAAGCATAATGCATGGTCCCGTTGCTTCACAACTCCCTGCCATCGTCAACTTTCTCGAAACCGCGCTTGAAATAAGTCTGTCCATCTTTCACTGCCTTTCCAGTTCGAAAATAGACTCCTCCCTCAACTTCTTTCAGCTCAAACACATTTTCGCGATTTAGGCTCGAAACGAGAACGCATCTCCTTCCATTACGGCTGAATGAACCCAACATGCCAATACCGGCAGCCTGAACCATGCTTGATTTACTGGGAGGGATCTCAAAGTGGATGTCTACTCCCGACTCGGCTTGCTGACTGAGGTTAAAAAGGTTCCGCAAGAGTAAACGGCGCATGTAGAGAGTCGAGCGCTGACACGTCGGTTTTGACGGGTCGGTTTTCCTTTGACTTGTACCCGCTTCGAGCCGTCTCAGAGTAGTAGGTGAATCGTCCAAATAAAGTGGAAAACGGGCGCATTGAAGCTTGGGGAAACTGAAATGCCGGGTCAGGGGTCGAAACACCTCGAGGCTGACAATACGACTCGGAGAACAGTATCCTGGTCTTCGAGTGCAGAGCAGAGACATCGCACTAGATATATCTAGTGCCGGACCTGAGTTGACAGAAATCGTGCGAAGAGTCTGAGCCAATTTGAAAGATTGAAGGTGACCGATCAAATCAGAAATATCAACCTCTTCTCCCACTTGCATGTAAAGCTCTTCGAGATTCGGCAAATAAACCAGCCATTCCCAACCATCTCGACCGCTTGCAGTCGGCGAAACTTCCAACTTCTTCATTTTGACCATGGGAGCGATGAACAAGATTGTCAACGCTGACACTGGAAAGCGTATACTCGCGCCTATGGAAGTGATCTTAACTTCTTGTAGAGAATGACCATAGCTGGCAAGAATCGAACCAAAAGCCGAGTGACAAGGATTCTTCTCAGCTATGCTGTACGTCAATTTTCGCAACGCTGAGGTATTCCAGCCACTCAAAGATCCATCATAATGCTGAAACAATGGATTGTTGGTTCTGAGATGTCGCAGTCGAGGCAAAGCTGAAATAAATCTGCCTAGAGGGTCGAGATGCAGAAGGTGACTAGACAGACCAACGAAAAGACTGAGGCTCTGAATGGTCTGGCGGCATGGAAGAGCCAATAGTGCATTACTGTCAGGGATTGGAATATCTCGAGTGAAGTTGTCGGGATTGTTTTCAGAGGAGAAGACGTTATAAGAATATCGATTGCTCATAAACGCCAAACCGTCTGCAGCGAGATCATTCCCCTGAGTACCACTATACCAATTGATGACCAGACTGAGATGCAATGCGATTATTCCAGGACAATTTATCAGATTTGATACGATTCTAGCCAAACGCTGCCGAGCTTTAGCTACCGCTTCATATTGATCGAGCTCAATCAAAAATTGATCTGTGGCCGAGCCCGAGTTGCGTTGGTCCAAAGCTTCTTTGCTGCTTTCGACATCCAGACCCATGGTCCAATAGCAAACGCGAATCAAATGACCATACTTGCGGGCCGAGAATGATGGTAAAGCCAAATACTTAGAGCCAACCGTGTGACAAAGTCTGGGAAGTGTAGCACCGTGAAACGCATCTGTTTGCAGCTATCAGAAAGCAGCGCAACGTGTTTAAGAAAGAACTTACGGTCGACAAACAATAGTCGATACAGATCTTTCGGATCGCCGACGTACAGCACAATATGTGCACAGATATCGAAAGGTATGCCAGGCTTGTGTCGAACTTGCGTAGTACGAACCATGTCCTGATCAATAGACTGTTCCTTTCCGCGCCGAGTAAAGCTGAAGAACAGTTCTGACCATCTGAATGGCATGCCGCGAGAGTGACGAGATATATGCCGAGCTCTGGTGTTTTCTTCAAGCCCATAATCACGCAGGAAAGCGCTTTTCGACATTTGGGCAATGTAGTTTGACAGATTTACAGGACACAAAGCGAAACCATTGAGTGAAGATCTTCGCTAGCGAGCTAGAAGGGGAATCTGAGGATTGTTGAAGACAGAAGCTACAATAAGGCAGAAAGAGCTGTCACCGTTTCGAACGAGAAGAAAAACAGATGACCTTGTTCAGCAGCAAGCACCTAGCTCGCCTTGAAAGGCCTACAGAATACCCAAGACTGACTTAAATACCACAGCAAAATTATATCCAAAAGACTGTAGCCCTTGATTCCCGTCACTTCGGTGCATCATCAAGAGAAAAAAAATGGCTCCCTCGAAACCTCGCAGCAAGAAGCCTAAAGCATCTAAAGCCAGCAAGACTACTTCTATTCGTACTGCTGTTGAAGCTGTACCAGAGCGTAAGCCGAAAACAAAGGCTCCAGTTGAGCAACGCTTCAGAGCAAGTTTTCCATCTCTGCTTCATTCATGCTCCTGGCTTATGACTATACCTGCTGTTATTAGTTTCAATCGTTGAACAAGCAAGTCAACAAGATTTCAGTGGATGCCTCAACTTTGCTGCAACGAGCTCGAACATTGGATGATCCAGCTGAAGAAGATGAGGCTGAATCTGAAGTCGGTACCCCACTGTCAACAGCGTTGGCTAGTCTATCTCAGATCAATACCACTGTGCCTTTCTTGCTCTTCGTTCGAAAAGTCACTCCTTGGTGCAAGAGCTTGCCTTTGGTGCTGTACCACAAAGAAGCCATTATCAATGAGATGGTAGCTACAATGGAAGGGCACGATCGAGAACTGTGTGGAGAGGTTATGCTAGAGTGAGATATATACTTGTTCTTCCGGTGTACAAGAGGCTGAAGGTCTGCTATAGTCTTATACCAGCTTTCCTTCAAACGTTACCGGATGCTCAAATTGTCGTTCCTCTCATGCCACCGATCATTCGAGTGGCTCTCATTCTAGGCCTTACTGCAAATTCCGCTACTATCGTTGAAAAAGCTTTTCAAACCATTGCTTTACTCTTTCGGGATCTGGCCAAAGAAATGGTACAAGATCCAGAGACCTGCTGGAGTCACGTCAGAGAAGGGTTAGGGGCATCAATACCAGTAGAAGAAGAGGCGGAAGTACCTGAGACAGCGGAAGAAGTCGAAGTGGAAGAACCTACAATGCTCGTTGATGACGTGGTAGAAGAAATCGAAGAGGCTGGAATCGAAGAGGTTGTAAACGATGCCCCGGAAGCTGATGATCTGTTCCAAGAGCCAATGAATACAATCATTGTTGATGAGCCAGTCAAGCCAAAAGAACCTTTACGATTTGGTAAATCAGCTCAAAGCAAGATCCGTACCCAACCTCATCTTCGACATCTTCTCGCGTCATCCTTCAGCTACGTCCTTCGTCGGGCCTCCTCGGATCAACTAGCAATGTTCGCCAACCTCAGTTTTACCGATCTGACAACGCTCCCCTCGCCTCATTTGCTCTCCGAATCTGTTTCTTGGCTGTTGATGGAGTCAATTCAATCTATCGATCACCGACTTCATTCTCGAGCATCAATACTTTTTTCAAGTTTTGCAACTCGAGCTCTCGACCATTCACAGTCGCTTCAAACACTTGAAAGGGCGTTCATTGCTCTCATTCATCATTCTAGAGTAGAACATGCCGATCCTTTGGTACTTGCTGTGTTGGATCTAGTCAAGAAAGAGGATGACGAAAAGCGTTTGTGTTCAGCAATGAGGTTGTTAGCTGTTTTGGTCGGCGTGAGAAGAGGAAACAGAGTTTCAGAGAGCCGACATACGGAGATCTTCTCGCTCTTAAACTTGTTGAGCAATGGATTGAACGAGAGGAGTCAAGAATTTCGATTTGGGTTTGCCGACCTCTGCGTCAAGGTGTTTGTGGTTGGCAAATTGCAAAATCTTCTTGGTACAGGAAAAGCTCTAATAGAGAAGATGCAACAATCTCAATATGTGAGCATTGCCTTTTGACATTTGACAACCACACACTCTGAATGGTTCGATGTAGGCTTACGAACTGCTTACGCGCATGTCTTTGGCGCTATCTGAACTTCAATGGCCTCTCTTCTCCGACTTTCTTGCTCTTCCTGTGTTGCAAGTCATAGAGGAGCGCCTTGAGACCAACGTGGAAGTTCAACAAACCATTGAAGTTATTGCTAGACTTCGGGCAAATGAAGCTTGGTCAACTGCTCAGAAGTTGAAGATGGGAGCTATGATTGATTTGCTGCAAAAACGATTAGAAAAGGTAGCTGAAGAATGGTGTAGAACGGTGGAGGCTGGCAATTTCAACATCAAACAGGTGAGTTGGCTTTAAGGATGCTTATGCCCTGGCTTAGCATCAACGCAGTCGCAAGAGCTTCTGGATCTTCTGCATCTGGCGCCTTTGCTTTCCGCTCAAGCAATATCTTCACGATGCGAGAACATTCTTTCCGTTACTCTTGCTAGCAAGATCAATCCTCGCACCAATTTCTCAGAGACTCCCCACAATCTTTCTCAGATACTTGCCTACGCCGTATCTGCTGTTTCAATCATCGAACCGGGCCCATTTCTGGCCATTCTCAAACAGCACGGATGGCATCGGAATGTTCTCGTTCAACTCAATAAGTATCTGGAGTCACATCAGAGGTCAGCACTTGTGCTTGAACTATCTCCTTTGCCTCATCGTTCTAATTCAGGCTGGAAAACATCGACTACATAACCATCCTTGATATGCTTCAGCCAAACCTGCTTTCTGAAGATGCTTCTCTCAGAATCGAAACTCTTAAGCTGTTGAATGTATTCGCTGCTACCCCTGAAATGGCCAGAGTCTTGAGCATGTGCTTGCAAGCAGAACAAGTTCCACTAACCTTTCAAGAAGCCCGTGAGCGTAGCTTGGAAATTCGGAAAATTGGTGCTCTGGCGAAAGTGGCTATTGATGAAGGCGTAGTGAAGATAGCGATCATGCATTGTATTGGTGGGTTGTGCCTTTCGCGCCTAGTAGAGGAGAAGAATAATTTTTCCTTTAGCCACGCTCAAGGTCAACATCAAGCCTCTATGGGCCGATGTAGTCAATGTCCTGGTCGCTCTACCACACAAGCATCTGGATCTTCTGTGGGACACTGCAGGGCAGCAATTGCTTGCTCTCAACGGGTTATCGCCAATTCCGCTGTATCTCGTCGCCAGTCCTTCATGGTCTTTATCAGAACTAGAAGAGGAGGATGCGAAGAAATCTACCTATTCGCACTTTGTCTGCACTAATCTTAACAAGCTCGATCGAGCGGGCAAGCAAGGACTGGGTGTATTTTATGCAGTATGTCAAAATCTAAAGCCTGCAAAAGATGGCTTATATCGTGATTAGGACCAAATTTCCGCGAATCGTTTGAATGAACTGACTTATGAAGCGGAGTTGCTCAATGTTTTTGGACGTCTGCCTCAACTGGTTCAGAAGTACAGCCGACAGATTGTTCCAGTCTGCCTAGAGCATGTTTTTAGCGACAGCACCTCGTCAACACTCTCTTCCGCTGCCCGTCAGAGTCGAATTTCCAGCTGGCTCACAATGTTCAGTAATATGACAAACCCAAAATCATTCTACAAGTACGAAGAACTCTACGCTTCTTACCTAAGCTACATCTCTCAAGGCGATATACATGTGCAAAGACTCGCTTTAAAGTGTATTCTCACATGGAAGAATCGCACTCTTGTCCAAATGCAAGAACAGCTTGAAGGTCTCCTTGATCCACCCAAATTTCGCGATACTCTGTTGTCGTTGCCACTCGCACAAAGCGACGAGACGATACCTGCCACCGACCGGCATACAGTCATGAAGGTCTTCATTCATCTGATGTTTGGTGTGCTGACTGGCAAAAGTGGGTACTCCGACTCAGCTCGATTGCAAGCAACTCGCAAGAATGCCATACTGGTAGCACTCAAGAACTGCTCGGCAGATGAATTATCTATATTAGCTGACCTGATGTTGAAACCTTTGAAGAAAGGCAATCATGATACCGAGCAAATCGCAAGACCAGCTTTGGGCTTTCTTTCTCTGTTACACGACGTTCTTCGGCACTTGGGCGATCAGCTTGTAGCCCGCTTGCCAGAATTGATTCGGACTACAGTAAATCTGGTACGGCTAAGCAACTCAGCGCCGGAAGACACCCTGTCCCATTCAACCGCTTCCTTTAAGACGCCCCCCTCCTCATCTATGCTGCGAAGCGTCCGCAAATTAGGTGTGCGCCGCTTTGCAGACTTCTTCCACCTTGTCCCTTCTTTCAATGCTTCTTTCATTCTGCCCGAAGCTTTTCAAGTAGTCATATCGCCTAGATTGCCGAACCTACCGGGCGACACTGCTCAAGCTCCTTCGGCTTTACTTAATCTTTTTGTTCTGTGGTCAACTCAGCCAGCTACCCGCACCTTCCTTTGGCAATTCGACATCCAGCTCTTACCTTCGGTATACCAATGTATTGTAGAACCAGCGGTAAATCCAGCGGTCATGCATCGGCTATTCGACTTCCTGCAAAATCTGCTCACACCCGAGATTCCGGACATCGAAATGCAAGAGCAATGTATAATCGCACATTTGGATCTCCTGCTGGCAAATCTGGCCGCAAGTGCAACAGCAACCAACCTGCGTGAAGCACTGTTCAGCAGAAGAATCGGTTTGTTGGTTCTGCTCGCACCTTTTGTTCGGCAACACGAGCAAGCCGTAGTGCTAGAGGGAATGCTTCTACCACTGCTTGGAAAAGCACCGCGTCAAGTTCCCGACCGTATCAAGGTCGATCTACTGCGAATCCTGCGCTCAATAGCCAGTTTGCTGTACTCTGGGAAAACTACAGCAGCGCATACTGTTGGGAAGGTCAATTCCTCTATCAGTATTCTTTTCTCAACTATACAAACGCCTTCAGCTCGCAAGGAGCTGGTGCACACGTACACGGCGCTGTCAGAACTTCAAGTCGTGCCAAATACACTCACCTCTCTTCTTGCCGATCTCAACGCATTCTCAACGAAGAGATCAGAAGAACCGGACTTCGAGAGACGATTAAGCGCTTTTGCCCTGATCAATGAAACTCTGTTCCCGACATTTACTGCGGCAGAGTGGGTATCGATACTTCATAACATGCTCTTCTTTGCTAAAGATGTGGAAGAATTGGTCATCCGGACGAATGGATCTCAAGCTTTGCGTCGATTCATTTCAGTAACCGCACAGAAGCCGCATGATTTCTCCGGTCTGTTCAATACAGTTGTCCTCCCTGGTATTCGCGAGTCACTCAAATCGCCAACCGAACTGATACGATCAGACTTCCTGGTTCTACTTGGATTCGCGGCATCAGCACTGCCAGAGATTCCTCTTCTGAAGGAGATACAATGCCTCCTGGTTAGCGGCGATCAAGAAGCCAGCTTTTTTAGCAATCTGTATCATATACAACATCATCGTCGAGCCAGGGCATTAAAGAGACTAGCAGACGAAGCTCAATCTTTAAACATCAGCAGCAATACTCTGAGTGATCTTTTCTTACCCCTTATCTGTCACTTTCTACCAAATGCACGCGACAGGCAGAAGATTGATCTCGACCTGGTCAATGAAGCTGTACTTTGCATCTCCCGGATTTCGGCCTCTCTAACGTGGTCAGCCTATCGAACTTGGCTGCATCACTTTTTTCGTTTAGCCAAACGCAACTCACCGCATCAGAAGATTTTTGTTCGATGTCTTGTAGGAGTCCTCAAGGCTTTCCACTTTGAATTAGACGACTCTGGCTCGAATTTAGGGGTGCATCGATTGGTGTCTGAAACGCTTTTACCAAATCTGCTGAAGTATATCGAGCAGCGGGACGAATCAGACGAATCGATGCGCATATCTGTGGCCGAAGGAGTCGCTCACATTATAAAACACTTGCCTCAACAATCTCGAACTCTTCAGATCAGCAATTTGTTCATGGCGCTCAGCCATATCTTACGCAGTCGAACTCAAGAAACCAGAGATACTGCAAAAAGTGCCATCTGCAACTCCTGCGAGATTCTAGGCCAAGAAGCTTTAGCTCCGGCAATCAAAGAACTGAGAAGTGCTTTACAAAGAGGTCCTCAACAGCATGTACTGGCTCATACAGTTCACGCTGTTTTGCTTCGCTACGCCGAACGCGAAGTTATTGAAGAGGTCAATTTACAATCTGCAATTAGCGATATTGTCATCGTGGTAGATGCAGATCTCTTTGGTCATCCAGCTCGAGACAGAGATTCGCAGGAATTCAGATCCAAAACCAAATTCCGCGAAGTCCGAACCTGCAAAAGTCTCGATACTTTGCAAATTCTTGCCAAACGGATATTACCTGCCCAAATCTCTCTTCTTTTAGCTCCGATACGCGAAATCCTACGTTCGACTGAAAGTCTCAAGACACTAAAGACAGTTGACGATGCTTTGAGCAGTATAGCCACAGGATTACATACGAACGTTAACATATTACCATTCGATCTTCTCAATCTGTGTCAATCTCTTATTAATCGCAATGCAAAATTCCTCACAACACGAAAAGCTGGTGGATCAGGCAAGCAGAAAATATCGAGTGATCATGAAGTTGTTTTGGAGCGAAAATCTGGCAAACTTGAAGGAGATCAGGCATCGCGAAACGCTCACCATTTTGTGGCCTTTGGACTGGATCTGCTCAATACCGCTTTTCGCCGAAACAAGTTCGAAATGAGCGATCCAGAAACTGTAGCTCGGTTGGATCCTCTCATCACATCAGTTGGCAACACTCTTTATTCGGACAGTGACCTGATTCTAGCTCGCGGAATGAAAGTAGCTGCCGCGTTACTGCGTTGTCCTCTGCAGAGTTTGGAAGTAGCAGCACCTTTATTGGTCAAGCAAATGCTTGCTATAGTGCGAACTGCTGGCAATACAGAGTCCGAGACAGCCCAAAGTGCTCTCAGAGCTCTTGCAACAATCATCAGAGACTGCAAGACCGTCAAATTGACTGAAGCACAGCTTACAGAGCTCATCAAAATCATTACACCTGATTTAGAAGAACCTGATCGCCAAGCTGTGGTCTTTGCAGTACTCCGATCCATCATGTCTAGGAAGTTCATGTCACCAGAGATCTACGAAATCATGGAACGTGTTGCAGAAACTCTGGTAACCAATCAGTCTTACCATGTCCGTGAAGTATGTCGAGCAATATTCCTCCAGTTTCTGCTCGATTATCCTCAAGGCCGTGGCCGTTTGAAGACTTCTCTCGCTTTTTTGGCCAAGAACCTCGATTACGTTCACGAGTCTGGTCGACTTTCCGCAATGGAACTCATTCACGCTCTTTTGACCAAATGCGCTCCCGAAACGGCTCAACAGTCTTCTGATCTCTTCTTCGCCAGTCTCGTTATGATTGTCGCCAACGATATCTCAACCAAATGCTGCGAAACAGCTGCTGCTTTGATCAGGGTTATGTTCAAACGTGCATCAGATGAGCAACGCAAAGGCTTCTTTGACACCTTGGCTGCCTGGAGTTCGTCAGATACGCAACCGCAATTGACAAGAACGGCCTTACAGCTGCTCGGTATCTATTTGGAAGCGGTGGGTCCCGATAGTGCAAAAGATGTTTCCGCAGCATGTTGGTCAAGCGTATGGCGAGTCTTAGCAGTCACGGTATCTCTACCTGATGTTGAAGAACAAGAAGAGAACGTGCTCTCAACTTCTCTAGTTTGGCAACTTCCATATCAAGCTCTGCAAGCCGGCAATACATTGGCTACACTTGTACCTTCTTCAATCTCCGTCACAGATGCTCAATGGTCGAATCTACAAGCACTTCTTCTGTACTCCCATGCTTGGGTTCGTTTATCTGCGGCCCGCTTGGTTGGAGCTATATACAATGCGCAAATCGCCAACACCAGCACAAGCGTCATGTCTTTACCAGCTCTTATCGCATCAGCTAACAACTCTAGTGTTCAAATGGAAAGTAAGGTCCTAAATGAGCACTTGGCGCTTCAGATTGTCAAGAATCTTTTCTTTATTGGGAAACATCTGGCTACGCTTGATGCCGACCGGTCCAATTCTTCTTCTCTCGCTCAAGCAGATGATAATACAGCTACCTTTGACCCAGAAGAGCAGCCTTTGCGCTGGATCTTTGTCAAATTGGCAAGGCAAGCGAGAATAGCTCATGTAAATCGACCTAGTCCATATGACAAAGGAGCGGTGAGCAATGATGTCTCCTTGGGTCTCGTCTTCTGTTCTGATGCTGTATTATCGCGTAGCACGTGTGGTCTCTTCAACCATCTTCTGTCTTCAAGTGGTTTGCAGCCATGATCAATACTCTATCAGCAGAAACCTTGCAACCTATGTTATTCACAATCATAACTCCGCTCTATCGTATATTAGACGATAATCAAGTAGTCGCCGACGAACAAATGGGTCAGCTTATCTTATGTCTCAATGATGAAGTTCAAACTGATTATATTCTGTATAGTCGCTCTGCAATCTTTGGCACGGGAGGTACAAGAACTGTTGCAAGAGAAAGTCGGCACTACGGCTTTCTCTACTGCCTACAGTGCAGTACAGCAATCGGTCTTGGAGCACAGAAACAAGCGAAAGCAAAGGGAATCAATGATGGTCAGTTTTTGCTTGCTAAAACGGGCATTGACTGAAAGGATCGATCATAGATTGTGAATAATCCTGAATTGAATGCCGAGAGGAGAAAAAAGAACCTCAAGTCGAAGACTGAATCCCGGACAAGAAAAAGAAAGGCTTTGTGAGTTTGAGGTTGGACTTCATGCGAATGCTCGAAATTCACACAATCTTGCAGAGCACATGGCGAGGGAAGTAGAAAGAAGCAAAGAGATTAAGCAAATTCGCATTTATCAAGGAAAAGTAAATAATAGCTCATTGTACAATATGCATTGGAGTAATGTAGAAAGGTCATCAACAACAGGAGCAGAATCGAGCAACGCGCAGAGGAACATAACGAATCTTGTGTGTTTGCATGACGAACTCGAAGAGAACACGCTTGTTATACGCTTGCTAATAGAGGCTGGATATCGTTTGAGAAGAAAGTACAAAAATGAAGGCATCTTCCTCTTGACCAACGATACCCAGCGAAAGTGGCTACTGACCGACTCAGAATGTATATCTAGACTCCCCGTATCCTTGGAAACCCTATACTAGATCTTTAAAGCTGATTCTCGGTCGCAAATCTTCATGCGAAACTCGTTCATTCGGTTTTGCTGATCTTTCAGCTCATCGCGTACTATGCTTGGCGTACATGCTCCTGCTGGGACTGGCTACGATCCTAATTCATCGAATCAGTCAGGAACTGGGCAGAACTGGAATGCAAACAGAATAGGCTTCGACCTGAATTTACTACTTTGCTTCTTCTTGTTCTACATCCACCTTCAAAATCAAGATTTCGATAAGCCATCAATGACTGAAAAGAGGCTCTAGTTCCAGGGGTCCCGTCAGTCATTGGCGTCTTATTCGATCAGGGGAATGAAGACGAGACTTATGGGCACAAGTTCTCTCCCTCACGCAACTTGCTGGCAAGAGAAACTGCTTTCTTACTAGGTATTAGGCTAGAGGACATTGAATCGGTTTCTATCCAACTGAGATAGAGGCTTCACGTCTGGTACAAAGCTGCGGTAGTAAGAAATCGAGTTCAGCGCATTTGGCAAGATGTCGAGACTAGGTTGCCCACTAGTTCTCCATCTTTCAGGTCAGTAAGCAAGAGGTGTACTTTGGTTCTGAGCTGAGTTCTTCTTGTTAGGTTGCTTTAATCCTGCTGCGTTCATGTTCTGACAGACCTCATCACGAGTTCAATTTTCCATTACAGCCAAGATGCATATTTCTAGACTCCTGCTGTAGCAGTCTATAGATATAACAATGCATCAGTACTTTGATCTGCCCTGTCGAACAAGTCTGGTCTCGTTTGCCTCTCATTGACAGATCCTTCCTTTCTCTTTCTTGCGCCTTGCCTGTGCTGCGGAAATACCCTGTTGTACGTTTAGCTGCACTCTGTGAAACTGCTGAAACATCGGCGAATCGGGTGTCTTCCTTTCCAAGGTCAAGTCCGCTTGAAATGCTATCCTAAGGCGTCAATTCAGTCTGGCTGAGAAATACGCCAACTGCGACCTGGGAACGGTCTTGAGGCAAGAAGTGACGATGCGGATTTCGATTTTATCGGTACCGACGCAAACACTTTGTCTTGAGCATCCGCTGAGATTACTCCAGCATTTTGGCTTCAGCCTTGCTGGATGCTCGGCATCTCTATGCAGGCTTTGCTCAATTTGAACAGTTGCGCATGATGAATCGCGGTCAAGTAAGAAGTCAAGATAACTGACGGCAGCTAGCTACGATGCTTGATAATGCATATGATCTGTGCGACTCTGCACTACTGCCCATTGATTCCAGAAGAAACCTGACACCGCTCTGCCTCTATCCGCATCGCTTCTAAATCCCCTTCGTCAGCAGCTGGATGCTGATCCCACAGTTGTTCGAATTCGATATCAATAGAGCTTAGAGAAGGTTGATTTTGACTTGGTACAGAAGAAGAAGGAGATGTAGTCATTGTTTGACCAGCAGCTGCCAGGGCTGCAAGAGCGGATTGATTATAGGCTGGAGAAGCGGGAGAGAAAGGTGATTGAGCAACAAAGGATGAAGAGACGTTCCCTGTTAGAGCTGCTAGAGTTGCTGAACCTCGGGGATAGCTTTCCTTTGTTGCATAAGCTGGAGCTGGTAATATCCATATTCGTTCTCGAAGTCGTTTGTGCTGTCATATAAAGGCGGCAAAGTAAGACATCAAACGCATGATACCGCAATCATCACTGACCCTCTCTCTGTCATCCTCTATCCGGCGAAGAATGTCATTCCGCGAGAATTTTGCAAGTGTATTACTTTGATCCGCTGCGACTTCAACAACAGCAGTACTAAATGTAGCCTGAGAATACGCTGATTCCGGATCAGATGAAGACTTACTCTGCTGTTCGTCTTGACAACTCTTCCTCCACTGGATCGATAATTTCGGGTTCAAGTACTCGTCGAGTTTTCCAACTTCGCAAGATCTGCAAGCTGATTATAAGCCAGAAATACCAAGATATATATCAGATGGACCGACCTGTCTTGTGCTCATCATATTCAGACGTCCTTCCTTAGTTTTCGGTACTACAAGATCAACAATCTTTCCCAAGTCCCTCTTGAGCAAATCCAAGTAGACCAATGTACCCGCATTGAGTGAAGCTTCCAATAAACCATCCAGAGCGTAAAAGATGTTTATCCTGGCGTTCAGAGAACCCTATGTGTATCGAAAGTTCAAAACCCAAGACTTGTCTCGAACATATGAGCTACGCACCTTCTCGCATTCTTCCACAATACAGTCCCAAACATCATCACTTGATTTCCTAGCGTTCTTCACTGCATAGGCTGATACTTTTTGTATTGAAGCTTGAGCAGAGGTGAGTTTCCGCAAGATGTCCAGGAAACGAAGGCGAATCTATTCAGTTGAAGTATCGCCTTGAATCAGAAACGCGTCAATACTGCTGTTACAAGCCAGTCGCTAACCTCGAATGCGTCCATCACAGGCTCGTCGTCGTTTTTGGTTTATTCAATTTCTCTCGTTGTTCTCGAACAGCCAAGTCAAGATACCACATAAAAGCGGTATACCCCCATCTTAATCATGGCAGATATCCAGACAGATGTACTCATATCAGGCGCTGGACCAAGCGGTCTCGCGTTGGCTTGTTTCCTTCGATCGCTAGGTGTCAATTGTACTGTCATTACAAAGCATGGAAGCACAGCCAATTCGCATCGAGCGCATAGTAAATCTTACATTCGTCTACTGTCCTGCGTGTCCGCGTTGATTCCCTTTTAAAAAAAAGTGCAGAACGCTGGCACGAATGAATGCGTACGTAATCAAGTTTCAGTTCACATTCTTTTATGCCTATGCTTGCAAATTCAGTTTCGCGATATTGGTCTCGAAGAATCTATCATGCGTGTTTCCCTTTCTTCTTATTATCTACGAAATATACGTTTTACAAATGGACTTCTTGGAACTGAATATGCCCGAGCTTACGCTGTCGGTAATGGGCCTGCGAATGTAGGCAGGTACGAGGCTGCCTCTCCAAGCAAACATTGCAATATAGAGCAAGGTGTTCTGGAACCGCTTCTTGTACAACATGCTACAACCAAAGGTGCTAAAGTTCGCTTCGACACACAATGGCTCAGTGCTACACAAGACTCAGAGGGAGTAACCAGTACTATTCTCGATCGCTTATCACAAACAGAATATAAACTTCGATCTCGCTATCTAGTGGCTTGCGATGGAGCTAAATCAAGTATCGTTCAACAATTGGGTTTGGATTTCGATCATGGACCCGGCTCAGGCTTAGCAATCAATATTCATATCAAGATGGACTTGACTCGATATATGCCTGGGAAAGAAGCTTTGCTTACATGGGTCTTGCAACCTAACGCTGAGTGGTTGAGTATATTCAGAATGGTAGAGCCGTGGAATGAGTGGATATGGTACGTTTCTTTCAAGGTGTGATAGTTAGGCTTGCTTATAAGGTGGCCTTTTTTGCCAATAGCATTCTCATGCCATCGCCAGCCTGCAAGAATCCTCATCTATCGGACATTGAGTACCTAGCGATCGTAAGAAACCTACTGGGTTCGGAGGAAAAGATCGATATCGAACTAGTCGGAGTTTGGAAATGGCAAATTCAAGAATCAGTAGCAAAGACATACCAACAAGGTCGAATACTTTGTGCGGGTGACAGGTGAGCACTATCCTCAATTTTTCTGAGGACCAGACGCTGATAGCTCCCAAAAATAATCAGTGTTCATCGACATCCGCCTTTCGCTGGATTGGGTCGCAATACAAGTATTCAAGATAGCTACAATCTCGCTTGGAAATTGGCCTATGTTCTGCAAAACAAGGCTGGACCGAAGCTCCTTGATACCTTCTCTATAGAGCGGCAACCTGTTGGAGCAGAAATTGTTCAAGTCGCCAACGATGCGTTCCGAAATCATCTGGCGATATGGAAGTCTTTAGGAGTCTTGGATCCTAACGGAAAGCAGGTGGTCAATGGATTGATGAGCGACAATGGGACAGAGAAGAGGACGGAGTTCCGACAAGCGATGCGCAAAACAATCTACGAGCTTCAAAGTTTAGGTGAATTACACTCGCGTTGGCTTCATTCCACATTATAGACTAATTGAGATCATTCATAGGCACCGAGATGAATCAGTATTACACCTCGTCAGCTGTCGTTTCGTCGGATGAGCCTAATCTTTTTCAACCTTCATGCTGTCAAATCACCGAAAACGACTCTTCAACATTTCCGGGTCATAGGCTACCGCATTGTTGGCTGTCGACTCCCGTTCCTTCACCTCTCATATCAACGCACGACTTAGCAGGGAAAGGTGCTTTCTCTTTCTTCACTGGCACGAGCGGTTCGAAGTGGAAAGCTGCTGTCGAAGCTGTGCAAATAGAAATACAAGTGCCAATGAAGGTTTATATCATTGGTCTGGGGGGAGATTACCATGACTGTTATTCTGAGTGGGAGGAACTCTCACAGATAGAGGAAGATGGAGCGATTCTGGTCAGACCCGATCGCTTTGTCGCCTGGAGAAGTCAAAGCATGATTAAAGAGCCGGCAGTGAAGCTTTTGAAAGTCATGAAAAGCATACTTGATCTCGGGTGATATCACTTCAAACAAGGCAAACATTGGGGTCAAGACCGTTGAGCATTGTAATTAGATATCGTATTCGTTGGACGTTCGCATAAAAATAGCACGGGCGTTTGCATAGATACAGCATAGTACATAGTAGAGAAAGAAGCGCATATACATAGTCCTGTGAATCAACCTCGTTTCGCTTTCTTTTCTTTCCTCTTGCGGCTGATTATAGAGCCTAGAGACTTGGGTCCAGATTGCGTCTCTTTCACTGGCTTATCTTCTGTCGCGGCAGAATCAAGACGAGGCTTCTTACTACCTTTCACAGGCTTTGCGTCTTTGGAACCTTTTCGTTTGTTTTTGCCTTCCGGAACAGCAGACTTTTGATCACAAGACGACATCAGTAGACGTCATAATGAGATCTGGATACCTACATCATCCGACTTTCTCTTCGATCGCTCTCGACTTTTCTCAGCCATTTGCTCCCGTCGGCGGACAGTTTGAGCGTTCCTAGACACACGAATGAGCAATATCCCAACCAAAACGTTCACAAACAGCGTACTCTATACTAAGCTCCAAAATCAGGGTTCGGCTGCCTTTCTTGCCTTCTGAGCTATCTTTCAATTCAGACAGTTTCTCGTTGAGCCTTTTCTTGCGCGTTTCATCCTCTTCTTTCATGATTTGGCTCTTGAGCTCATCCTGCCACCAGGTGCGCAGTTGTTTCATGATATCTGCATTGGCGTTGCAATATCGCAAGACTTTGAGCGCGTCCGCATGTGATCTGACTTCGAGGAAACCGTAGCCTTTCGATCGACCAAGACCAGTAAGAGGATCCAAGCGATCGGCTTGACGAAGAACTTTAGCTTGCCGAACTCGAGCTGGCGGAATAACTGTTCCATCTTTCTTCACTTTTACTGGTTCGACTTCATCGTCCTCTACTTTTAACTCTTCCGGCTTTAGATCTTGTCGAGAACGAGCTTTCACTTCTTTTGGAAATTCGCGAAGAGCATGCATGGCCATTTTGCGCAGCAGCGAATCGGTGATATAAAGAGGCAATTGACGAACTGAAAGACGGACTCGAGAGACATAGAGAGATGGGTTTGTTCGTAGGAGTGCTTTCCGTGCTTCATAAGATGCAGTGCGGGCTTCAAGATCGATTTTGCTGACGGTATCTGCTTGTTTCGATTCCACGTCAATTACTGCAATCCAGTGAGTCCACAGGACAAGCAAAGATACTCAGAAAATAGACTCACCACCTTCTTTCAGCAAATAAATGTTTCGCCGATCCTTCTTCTCGCCCTTCTTATCACGATCTTCCCTCAGCTTGTCTGCATCATCGCGAGACACAGCTGGTGAGATCCCTAGGACTCGACCATGCAGCGAGAGATTTGCTGCAGAACCAGAAGACGGGTCTGGTACGAGAAGTGAAGGCTGGGCAAAAGGGTTAAGAGCTGGAGCAGGGTTTGTCGTTGCTAGCTTTTCGGAAGCATCGATGACTTTTTGAGCATCTTCATCTTTGTAAAAGCAGACAAAGCCAGTGCCTCTGGACCGATTCGTAACTGGATCCATGACAATACGAGCATAGCGAACGGGGCCAAACGTCTTGAACCTGTGGAGCAGTCTGGTGTAAGGATGGCAAAACCATAGAGACAAGTCACTTACAGCTGATATAACTCATCTTCCGTAGCTTCGAATTGGACATTGCGAACGAAGAGTGTGGTTCCAACTTCTTTTCCTTTATCAAGTGATCGATCATCCATATCTTCATCAGCATCAGCATCAGAGAGATCTTCGGGCGCGCTTCCGTCTGATTCAGAATTGGATCCATCGCTTTCATCGTCATCCGATTCTTCTTCAGAGCCAGAATCCGAGGCAGACTCCTTGTCACTTCCCTTATCCGCTTTCGCTTCAGCTTTCTGAGCCTCTTCCCATTGACCTTTGCCTAGTGCCCAATCCACAGCTACCACTCTTCCTTTCTCTTTCTCGACTTCGACAACTCCTTCTTCTTTCTTCCTTTTCCTGGTCTGCTTTTTGCCTTCACCACCTTCTTTTTCCCTTTCTTCCCCCATCCCAGGGTACAATATCTTTCCATTGATCTTGTTCATTGCTTTTTCAGCTTCCGGTTTCCTCAACATCCAAACGAAACCAAAACCTCTACCTTTGCCTTCTGAATCTTTAGGTAAATCTATTGAATGCATAGAACCAAAGGGAGCGAAAACGGATCTGATATCTTGATTAGAAATTTCATAGTGTAAGTTTCGTAAGACCAATCGACCTCCTCCTAAAGATCGACCTTTCTTGGAAACGGCATCAAGTTCGAATTGAAGAGCTGTTGTCAGAAGAGACGATTTTAAGATATGGTTGTTGAGTTTCTGAGATAGAAGAGAAGCGATTCTAGGTGTTGGCAGAAGAACATGAGCTGTTCCATCAATCTCAGCTTACAGATCAATTGTGTAGGAAAACCAGACATACCGACAGGATCTTCTGGGTTGACAGGAAATTCGACGACTACTATAGCATCTTCTGCTACATTAGGTAAACCAACCATCAATTTCTTGGCTTTCTTGTACAGGGCTTTCTTCATTTCAGCTTCATTTTCGCCAGCAGGTAAACCTCGCACGACGATCGTTCGTTTTGGATCAGCTGTAACAGGTCTAGTAGATTGAGAAAAGACAGGGACAGAAGGTCGATTAAGTAAATTAGCAGCAGCTCTTTCTTTTGCTTTCTCCTTCATTTCCATCCATTTTGGTTTCTCTTTTTCGACGTGAGGTGTCGTAGTAACAGAAGCCTGATCTTCAGCATCTCTTCCTCCAGCAGCAGCAGTAGGATCCCTCAACCTTCTATTCGCCCAAGCTACTTTGATCTTTTTCCCATCCAGCGAAGTAGCGTTCAAGGTAGAAATTGCTTCTTCAGCATCTTGTTGCAAGACGAATTTGACAAACCCATAACCTTTGCTGATTTGCGATATTCGATCAGAAACGACAAAAGCAGATTTGATCGGTCCGACATTGGAGAACATAGTACTCAGTTGTTCAGTCGAACAAGACTCAGGTAGACCTGTGACATGTACTGTAGTAGCAGAAACATCTTGGGCTACGTTTTCGAGCTGTTTCTTCGCTTTTTTGACTGATGGACCAGCTGCAAAGGATGGCTCAGGTGTGTCTTCTGAAGCATCCACAGCTTCGAAATATCGTTTAGGTGGCATCCTCCAGTAATTTCTAGCTTGGGTATATCGCTGATAGCAGAAAAGCAAGTCGAATGAAAATGTTGCTTGCTTTTCTATAGTCAAGCAACTGACATAATCTCCGTGATATGGCTACCTTGAACAGTGTCCAGCTAGCTAGTGATGACGAAGCAGACGACCAGGATTTCGTGCCTACGCTGAAAGAGTTGCATTCTGGCGACAAAGATGCAGCAGGAGGGTCGTCGGATTCTAGTGATTCTGATGAGGAGAGGCCAAAGAAACGTCGAAAGAAGACTCAAGATGAGCCAGAACAGGAGCAGCATGTCATCGCTCAATCCCTATGAAGTCTGATCTGATGAGATACACAGGATGTCCAAAACTGATGTGGACGCGATCTGGGCTTCGTTCAATGACACACCTGCGGATATTCCAAACGTCGCTTCTACTTCTGCTCAACCACCTCAGGTGGAGAAGATAACGATCAAACGGATCTTCGAATTTGCTGGCCAGAAGACAGAGTATGCTCAATTTGCTTCTAATCATTTCAACCTCTCACAATTAGCACAGACAGCTAGTCTCTGTTCCTGCTGATTCGGAAGAAGCTATCGTCTATCTTTCGCAAAATCCTTCATCAGCATCAGTCACATCTTCTACTGCTCTCTCTTCAACTCTGTCGTCTACACAGCGTAACGATATGATCGAAAGAGGCACAAATAACTCTATTTCTCAGTCGTCAAAACCTTCTTTACCTAAACCTTCTTCTTCTTCCACTACTCAAGCTCCTGCCTCAACGGCAGCAAAACCAGGGCCAAGAAAGAAGAAAGCTTCCCTCGCTTCACTCTCTGCGAAACTAGCTCCAGGAGGGAAAGTGACTAAATTAACTACTTTAGAGAAAAGTAAGATGGATTGGGAAAAGTAAGTCTTCCTTCTTTTCACGCTAATACCACAAGCATAGTTCTGATTCAGGAAAATAGACATGTGAAAGAAGAAGGGCTAACAGAGGATCTAGATAAAGGCAGGAAAAGTAAGAATGGGTATTTGGATAGACAGGATTTTCTTCAGAGAGCTGAAGATAAAAAGGATGAAGTGAGTTTTGCAGAAGTCTTGACTAAGTGTATAAAGGATGCTAAAAGCTTGCGGTTGTAGACTTTGCAGAAGCTAAAAACTGGAGGGAGAAGATAGCAGCATCGAAAACTAGAATAACCGATCCTCTCATATTGTATGATCCCAGCTTTCTGTATAATTTGATGTAAGATGAGGCATATCGCATTTACCGGCTTTATGAGAGTACCCGCCCTGCCCACTTCCGCAGCTCGTCTGCGTATCGGTCCAGCTTCTTTTGCGACAGACTAGCCTTATCAACAAAGCAATCGAGTATAAGTTCGCCGTTCCATTCTGCAAGAACACGTTATCAGAGACATATTGCGCTCATGAAGCACACTTACCCCAAACCAAAAGAAAGATTCGACCTAGACTGCTCGCATAACTTTGTCGCGGATCTTCAGCTGTCCAATTATTGGATCTGTTGAAAGCAGAAGGCACGTAATCGGTCATTTTCCCAGGTGCTGAGTAGAAATTGCCAATTTCTTTAGCATCAAAGTAACCTTGGTTCACTGCGAATGAAAGATTGAGACAGCAATCTTATGACGGGTAACTACCAACTCACAAAGCTTTGGGTAAATTTCGTTGCAGAATCGCGGTGTATGCTTGAGGAAACCATCATCGGCCTGTGCTGAAAGTCATAGGCAATCTTAAAAGAAGGCATACATTGACATACCTCTGCTGCATTCAAGTCCTTCTTGGCTGTTGTAGCCAATTCCCACAGTTTGGCGATCGATTCGGGTGTTTCAGGTGATTTGAGCACTGCCAGAGCTTCTGCAGCACCGCACGAGACATTACCACCGCTGACTGATTCGTTCCCTTGTCAATGTATTGCGAATGTTACAAAAAGAAATGAACCAACGCGCAGGAGAAAAGTAATTTGCAGGACCGCCAAACGCTTCCATGACTCTAGAACGAGAATCAATTGGAGCAGCGATGATGAGGAGAGTCTTTGAAGCTTCTAGTCGTGCAAAAGAATCTGGATAGTCGAACGAGACGAAAGCGAATAACGAGATGATGGAAAAGAGAGACCCTATTCCACACTGCTTCTGGTGACAGGCAGTCACAAGCTTTTTCGTATCTTCACGATTATAGCGAATTTGGCTTTTCAGCATAGGGATCATATCGTCTGAGCCAGACTCTACCGCTTGGGATGATATCGTTGGGCCAACATAAGCAGGCTAAAAAGCATTGTGAGTTGATATAACTATCGAGCGAGTCGCACTCGCCATGATTGCAGCCATGCCGGTCATGAAGCCCTCTACAACTTCCTCATACCCTCCGATCGCGTTTAAGCACCCGTTTGATTCAAACTTGCGTAAGCCAATAGCTACAGCCTACTAGAAGTCAGTTCTACTTCTCTAGATACGTGTAACACTTACAAAAGCCGGCTGTAGGTTGTCTATTTCTTTGCCCCAGTCAAGTTGTTGAGCGGACGGAGGCCCCTCGAGAAACTGCAACAATTGCTCGTATAGCATGAACAAGCCTCTTCCGTCTGTAATCCAGTGGCCAACAGTGAAACTGCATTGCGGTGATGGATGAGCTTTCCCTGATTCTTGATGTGTAAATTTCGAGAGAGCTCACAATAGATGGAAGGTAGAACAATCTCCCTCATTATTGGGTGCATACTTGATGATGGCTTGGTATTCGTCGTTCGGCTTGACAGTAAAGCCCAAGACTTGGTCGTAAAGTTGACCGGCGCTCATGGCTCCTTGACTCAAGACAGTATGATTGACCCAATTCTTGACTGCGCCACTGTCTACTGATTTGTAGGAGAGCTTGATGGTCGATGGATCATCCCAATTGGTAACCGTTCCCCTTGAAGCTATTTCTGGGAACTTGTAACGTAAACGGGACCAAGCTGATTTGAGCTGTTCGTCGAGAGCTTGGTCGGAAAGAGGAGTCTTTGTGCGGAAAGTGATCTGCCCGCCTATTGTGCCTATATCAGAGAAGAATGACAAGACGCAAATAAATTTACCAAGAACTGAGTTTGGGCCAGGTCGACTAAAGATCAAGTCAGTACTAAACAGACGATTGTGACATATGAAACAAGACTTGCTTGACGTAAAAGAGAATACATTCATGACCGTATAGCGTTCGCTCATATGAACCGTCTGGTTGAGCGATCCAACCCTTTTCAGCTAAAGTTGGCATCCTGGGGCCTAGATCTCGAGAGTAAAGATGAAGAACGAAGAGGTGGTCCAGAAGCAAGACGTAGAAGGACACAAATAGGGCAAACAAATATAAACCTGATTAAGGCTTCGACACAATCTCGAGAGTTTTCGAGAAGAGCGGAGTTTTGCATAGGGAATAGCCAACGGAAACGTGACATTGCGGTCGGCCCTGCCGACGCAAGCACTGCACTCAGATAAGCGAGATTACTTCAGCAGCAATACAGATAATCATCAAGGTGCTCTCCGACACTACTGAAGGACTTTCTTGCAGCAACATGCTCTGCACCACAGCCAAGGACGCAGCAATGGTCAGATGCACTAATGTCGACGTTCAAGACGAGAAACGCATTCTCTACTCGAAACGAGCAATGACGGCGGATTTGGATGCCACTTTGGCTCGTCTGTCAGCCCAAAAAGCCGTATTAGGCGTCATGATCCTTCAACGCGCGACAGGCAGCATTATTCGGTCGACAGGACCTTTGTTCACAGAATCTGCATCAAGCGAACAACAAACCGCATCTACTGCCAGACTTTACGCTGAGAAGTGCTGGAAAGTGGTACAGAACAGTGAAACAGAATTAGATGGGCTGGAGAGAGAAGCAGGAAGCGAGCAAGAGGGAACAGTTAGATTCTTAAGGATACGCTTAAAGCGGTACGAGCTCTTGATCACACCAGGTCAGTCTTCTGTCGCGTCCTCATCAATTCATGCTGATGTAATCTACAGATCCTAGCTATATCCTGCTTGTCGTCCAAGATCCGAGCAAATAAGTTGCTTCACCCAATAAATCGCTTGATCGCTTTCGCCCAACCCGGTTGGAGATATCCATTATCATGCAACGCTTCCTTTATTTCTACATGCTCCACACTCAATCCACACTTCTTCGCATGCTGAACTAATCTTCCCGTCATCTCATTCGGTACAAGTTCATCCTTACTTAAACTTATCACCAAAATCTTCGGCCTTTTTCCTTCTTCCATACTACTGATTTGATCAAGAGCTTGCAAAGATTCATACCGATCATAAAGAAAAGGTGCGAGGTAGCGATAAGGCAAGAAGGGAGATTCGTACATTGCCTTGAGCATGTCCGCTAAACTTGTCATCGGAGCTTCTAAGATGATTCCTTGAACATGTTGGAGAAGTTTAGGATGCCGAACGAGAAGCTGTAAGAGGATGCCGCAGCCTATTGAATGCGCTTGCAAGAAGATTTTGGCTTTTGGGTGCAATGACCGGAGAAAATGGAAAGCTGCTAGATAGTCGTTGACGAAATTGATTTCTGATGGACCTTGTAGAAAAGAATGGGTGGAACTCCAGTAGCTTCTTGGCGCAAGTGCGAAGATTAGGTCGATAGGGCTTACTGGATGAAGGAGTTTTGAGAAAACCGGCAAACGATGCACAGGTGTTGATGCGTTGCCTGTTCAGATATGAGCTCAATGTGATATGGGATCGAATGAGCTAACCTTGAAAGTACATCACTACCGTTTTCGGCTCCTGGTCTGGAGATCGTTTGACTTGAAGACAGGATAAGGATACACCTTTTTCGGACTGAATTTTGAGGACTTCGCAATGCAGACCAGGAGTTAATGCAGGAAGGGTTTCAGATCGACCGATGTAAGGCATATAGACTTGCTGGCAAGCTCAGAACAGTAGAAACCGTACAAAATAGACTGAACATACTGATCTTGCGCTGAAATACGATCATCATAGCGCACTGCATGATGTCTTAAGAGGCGCAGGCAGCGAAGCGTTTGGAAAAAGGCAAACTTACTTTGTAGGTCCAAAGAGCAATCGGCAGACTGTTATATGATGAGGACTAGCTCGCATAGATAAATGTCAGCTTACCCGACGACAACAGAAGATACAGCTAGCCAGGAAGCATGACGAGAACGTTCTGAGACACTTGAGAAACACAGTCACAGCAGTACGAAGCAAGACGCACGCAGCGGAAGGGATAAGTGCACAGTTGCACGAGATGCGCTGGAGGAGCGCAGGAGAGGAAGAAGGCTTTGAAACATTCACATCTGCAAAAACGGGACTCGATCGAACAGGTAAAGAAAATGCAAGCTTGATAATGTTCGTATTTCGGTCAATATCATAGCAGTTAATGGTTTTAGAGTTCGTATGAAATCATCTCTGTTCATCTAGGAGTCGTGGTACCGGACGATCTTTCTCTAAACTGACCCAAATGATCTACCAAAGCTTCATCCGACGTTCTTATAACAGACATGCCTGCTCTTGCGGTGATCCAACCGGATATGAGTGAAGCAAGGAGTTCCGGTTGACCTTTCTCATCCCAATTATGCTTGATACCTTCTAACAGCATGACATCGCTTGACCCTCTTCCTCTTTTGATAGCTGCATCCGTTTGTAGTGTCTGTTGCCATGGTACTGCAGATCTTTCTTGAGCGAAGAGACGTGCAGATTATAGCTAGCTCACTTGTGCCATCTCCTTTGCCATGCAAGTTGAGAACAATCGTGTCATCCGGTAAGTTCTCGACGCATTGCAATGTTCTGGTACTGTGCGAATCCAAATCTGCTTGAGTCACGACATAAGGTCTCCGTTCGGGTCTTTCAGGTTCTGGACCAGCTCGATAGTTCAGCCAAACGAATGAACCTTTTGATCTGAGATCTTCGTTTTGTGCTGGACTGAATCGAGATTCAGGTGAAACATTGGATGATTCGTATCTTCCAGAAATATTGACTAGCTATTATCATGTTTGAATGGTAGCAGGGCCGCAACGTTCTAGACTTACCACACGACATGGTATAATCTGGCGAGCTGCTAGATTCAAGAGTACTACGGCGCCTTTTGAATGCCCAACGAGAGCGAGAAGAGTGTTGTTCGGTGCTGCATAGTTGGCTCGGACATGTTGTAGAATCATAGCTAGATCATCCACTTCTTCCTTTCGCCAATTCAGCTGCTGCAAGTATGGCAGAGCATAGCCTCACGTCTACGTTGTTGTACCCTGTCTGACCTTCAGATTCGCCCATTCCTGTGATGCCAGCTTAGCTGGTCGGTAATCAATTACTTGCTTCGGCTCTTACCTCGAGCATCGAATATAAGAGTTGAAAAGGGAAGAAGCGGCTCAATCATAGAGACGATGCCTCTTGATTTGGTGTGAAAGCGACCATGACAGAGTACAACCAGACCTTGAGCAGCTGGGGTCTTGGCAATCTATTCCAGTGATCAAATACAGTAAATCCTCGAAATGGCTGCGGACTTACGCGTAAAATGCAGGAGAGCCTCGTTCCGTCTGCTACCGTCACAGTGAAGGCCTCACTAGACTTCTCTATTGCCATGTTTCGGAAAACGAGAAATGTTGAAGCTTGTCCTGCGCTGTTTCAACTCTTTCTGCTCTTCCAGTCCTGTTGAACCTTGTAAATCGTATCTCGCTCTTCTCTGCCCCTTGAGTGTCGTTTCTGTCCTAATCGGTCGGTCGTTTGTTGTGACCATGGTCCAGAATGCAGATTTTCGCGTTTCATGCATAAGATAGACGGTCTTCTCGTTTGTGTACTGAACATAGCTTCTTTGACTCTGAGGCTCATGAATGTTGTCAAACACGACGCGTAAAAGAGGTACAAAGTCTCGATCTCGTAATCACCGATCTGTACTTATGAAAGGATCGTCATAAATTTCTTGTTCTTGCTCAACGAACTCTTAAACAGAAAACATGTCTGAAGCTGCAAAAGATACTGGTGCTGGAATCGGAAAGGCTTTCAGAGAAGATGGTGTAATTGGATCTGCAGTGCGTTTGCAATGATGTTGGAACCGAAATTTGTGTGATCCGATAGCTTTCAATAGTTCAAAGCGGATGGGGCTATCGGCAGCATTCCTCAAGCTGTCGGAGGTGCGTAAGCTATTAAAGCAGGCTTTTCTAGAGTTCCTGAACGATGTTTTGCAGGTCCCTTCGATAAGGTACGCAAGCTATTAAAGCAGGCTTTCCTTAAGTTAATGAACGATGTTGTGCAGAACGGAGCAATTGGACAGCAGGTAAACTAGGCAACAGCGCGGTACTCACTTAAAGCTAATCACCTTATAATCATCAGTTCACTACGGAAGGTGGGCCAGCTGCAAATTGTCCATGAGCTATACTAATGCTGCATTGAATCAGGTGCCATTGGAGGAACCGCTCAGATCATGGGCGAGAAAATGTTGGTCCCTTCCACTTGAGTCCAGATTAATCTAATCGCGTCTGTTCTTATTTGACTACAGATCAGGAGCTGCCGCGTAGGTCTCTTCCTCTTTGTCTAAATTAGCCTGATTGTGTCTGTTCTTATTTGGCTACAGATCAGCGAAAGCTAACCCTCAGGTCAGTATAAATGTATATATTGGTTGAAGTCGCACTCATCGCTGTGGACAAACAGGATGGAGCTGCCGATCGTACAACAATTCCCAAGGACAGGTAGTCGGTTCACGTAGAAGAAATGAAATATGCAATGCAGTAACAATCGGCGTATTCAAATCCTTATAGAATGCGAGGTATTCCAGTTATCGTTGTCTCTACATACATTACGTCTCGGTCACGGAATCCGTCTTCTTTTCCTTTCGGCGAGAGTGTCGCCAGTTCACCATTTGTGTTGACACAGTATTGAAAGGCGTCCCTTTCCCGCTGCTCTTCTATACTCTTTTCCATTCTCTTTCTTTTGTCTACACTCGTATCATTCCTTCCTTCCTTCTGTGTTCTTCTTTTGCAGTGAGAAGCAAGAAGAAGAACAGGAATCAACCACCAATAGCTTCTAAAGCCAATCTCAACTGTTTCCTAGCTTCATGCAGATCATCGAAATTCAAAGCAGAAATTGCAAATTTCGCATGTTTCTGACTTGTTGAAATAGATTTGAAATCGAAAATCTTGTCACCTTCTTCCTGGGAAGAAGTGATAGAAGATTGTTGTTGTTGTTGTTGTTGGATAGAAGAAGCTTGTTGCACTATTTTAGGAACTGAGCTGGTTGGGAACAAAGTACTGGACGACTGAGGTTGAGGAGTAGAAACAGGTGGGGTTGGGACAACAGAAGGATGACGCATCAACGGAGCAGGCGGAACTGGAGCGTTAGGCGGTAATGGAGATGGAATAGGAGGTGCAGAAGGTTGAAGGCTGAAAGAAGGAGCTAAGGGAAGGATTTCTGATTGAGGAGTGAAAGAAGGCGCAGAAGGATCCAAGGAAGATGTATCGGTTGTTGGGAATGGATAAGAAGGTGACGCTGGTCCGAAATCTGTGGATCCATCAATTCGAAGAGGAGGACTAGGTAATTTCAATGTAGATGAACTCGATTCTTCAACTGTTGACTTCAAGTCTTGCACTTCATCTGTCGAAGGCGTCAACCCACGGAGTAGCATCTCTACATCCTTTGCCTCTTCTTCAGTGTTTGCGGAAGTATTGGAAGATTGATCTTCTGTGGTTGGAACAGATGGTAATTCAGTCATGGCTTCTTGTTCCGCTTCTAAACCTCCTGCTGGTCCTGGTACAGGTTCACGACCTTCTTTAATCGCTTTGACAATGTCTGTGGCTTTCCATTTCGCGTACTTGATCTTTTCCTTGATCTAGTTCCAAGAGAATCAGCGGTTGAACAAATTCATTTGAGTTGTAATCCACCTCTGGATCCGTTTCACCAAAATCAGCAAGCAATTCGTAGAAGTTGGAAGCAGCTAAGAAGCTCTTCGCTGTTGCTCTGTCGTAAGCGATCAGATCCCATCAGAACGAATACTGAAGGGATCAGATCTGCACCGACTTTGTTGCTTTCCCTGCCCGATCGGTATTGTCGGCTCCATTAAAGACTTTAGCAGCAAAGTTTTCGATATAAGCTGCTCCTGCGATTTCTTCTGTAATGGCTTGATTATCTTTCAACGTCGCTTTAGCCTATTTTCTCTGGTATCAGCCTCTCGATTTGTATGTGATTGAATCAAGCATACCTCTTCTAGCTGATCCAAAAGGGAGAAGAGAAATTGACGTGATTCTGACGCAGTTGGTCGGAGAGCCATAGCTATTTGAGCAGCATGATAATTGCCTGCATAGAAGGACACAGAGAAAGAGTATGGAATGAGAACACATATAGAAAAGGAGAGACCGAAGGGGGTTACACCAATAAGCCATGACCGCATCATGCTGCTGCAATTCTTGAGCGCGTGCAAGGAAAGCCGTTGCTTAAGGTATCTATTCAGTATGATGCTGTGGCTTTACAACGTTAATGAAAGACTGACCAGGCTTCAATTCGCTTGGTATAGACATCCCTTGCTCGTTTGCGGACAAATGATTCTTTTGTCTCAACACAGCCAGTCTCTTCTGTCTAGTCAGGCTTCATACAGATCACTATTTCACAAGTATCTGTATCTGCTACAGTTCCCTCTATTCCGGAACTCTACTTTTGCTACAATTCCGCAAAAAATGTCTTCTACTCAAAATGAGATCCAATTCGCTTCTGGACTCTTAGCAATCTTAGCAATCTGGCCAGCTTATCAACTCGCTCTAGAACTCCGACCACCTTCTTTAACTTCCCAAGAATCAAATCAGGAAATGACTATACGTTTAGCTGAAGAATTAGTTGACGCTTATACTTCTACCACTGCCTCTACTACATTACCTAATCAATCTGCTCTGGAAGATTTCTTGAAAGAATTCTTGGATGTAGAATTGGAATTGATGCTAGAAGATGGGAGTGAGAAATCAATAGTTAGGGATCTGAACGAGTTATGGATTCAATGTAAAAATGGTCAAGGGGAAGAATTGGTTAACAAGTACAGAGCAATGGCGGAGAAGAAACAAGGAAAGAAGACTGATGCGCAGAGACAAAGAGGGACAGATGAAGCGGAAGAAAGTTCAGGTGATGATGAGGATGAAAGTGGATCCGATGAGGAAGAAGACGAAACAAATGACGGAATGGATGTGGATGTACCTGCTCCGCAAAAGCAATCGAAACCACAACCTATAATAGATGAAGATGGATTTGAAATGGTTAATCGAAGAAGTCACGAAAGTAAAGGGAAGGAACCATTGTAGTCTAGGGCATCGTGCGCATTATTAACCAACATAATATGTATGAATACTGTTCAATACCCTTTCGCATCTAGTGCTTGATTGCTCGCGGTGAAAACCTGGTTGACATTAGATCAGCGGCCATACAATGTGAATGACTCCATGACTCACTTCAATCTACATCCATCCTTAGGGAAGATACTGCAAAGAGCAATTAGTCAATGATCAATACAATTTAGACCAATTAGACATACGTGGCGATAATTCTGCAATTGGTAGACATTTAGCTTTCTTTTACTCGCACAGATCTATGAAAGGGCTTACTGAATTTCATCACTATCTTTCGTCCTCTCATGCGTCCAATCCATAGTAGCAGCAGCTGAACCAAGAACAGCAGTCATATGCATGTAAACGTATTCTTGTCCAATACATTTGTGAGGTCCGCTACCAAACACAAGCCAATGTTTTGGATCTGCGTTTTCGGAATTGCCACCAGGTAAGAATCGATCTGGGTTGAAAGTATTTGGTTCAGGGTAGACGACTTCATCATGTAACGAATTCCAGAAAGATGGGATAACGATTGAGTTTTTAGGGACAGTGTAATCTTCTGAAATTGGGAATGGTTTGGTAGTCATGTAAGGAACCATCAAGACTGGTGGTCGGTATCGCAAAACTTCTTTGACCACAGCTCGAGTGTAGGTCATCTTGTCCAATTGATCAATTTGAACATCGGATTCATAGTCTCCACCACGGATTCGTTCTTGCTCTTCTCTGACTTTAGCCAACACATCTGGGTAATCGGCTAAGAATTGGAAACCAAAAGTGACAGAAGATGACATGGCATCTGTCAATGAAACAACCACAACATCAGTTTCCAATCTGATTGCAGCAGGCACTCCACTGACCTTGAGAAGCGAAGATGAAAGACAAGACGACCAAAGACATTTCAGTGTTTGTGTATTTCTCAACACCATCATGTTGTTCCAACAAATTCTTGACCCATTCATCCAACAAACAATTCGGTTGACTTCCAGGTAACTTCATTCTCTTTTTAGATTCAGCACAAGCATGTTCAAACCATTTCACT
Source organism: Kondoa subrosea (assembly GCA_039545335.1). Classification (NCBI taxonomy): domain Eukaryota; kingdom Fungi; phylum Basidiomycota; class Agaricostilbomycetes; order Agaricostilbales; family Kondoaceae; genus Kondoa; species Kondoa subrosea. The sequence goes on along the minus strand of BCIN01000002.1, from coordinate 2,701,054 downwards.
GCAACTTTTCTAGCTTGCACAGCAGCGTAAACTTTAGTTCCTGGAACAGCTAAAGGGAAATTGACAAGTTCCAAAGCTTGAGTGATGAGCCAGTAATTGTCTGAAATTTCTTTGGCTCCTTTTTCTGGAATGTATTCACCACAGAAAACTCGTAAAGAGGTTTCCATGTTTAGATCACGGAATTCCATTTGATAGGGATGATGAGAGGTTTCGGGTGAAGCATCCTTGGCCAACCAGGAAGTGAAATGTTGGCGGTAGATCTTTTCTTGAACTTTCAGGTAGATAGCTAAAGCGCGTCGAGTGAAGAGGACGTTGAGACCTTTGCGGTATTCGGCGTGCACTTTGCCAGTCAGAAAGACCCTGTAGAATGGATTAATTGCGAATGAGCTATAACCTCAGTCTCGTCAATGCATCCCCTACCAATTATCGGCAACTAAGATTTGTTTAGCAGAAGCAACCAAACAAGGTTCGGCGTAAGTAGGACTGTTGAGGATCTTGCGAGTGAAAGCGTTGTCCGAAGCCATCACAATGAAGCTGTCGATGAAACATTCATCAACCTTCCAACTTTAAATGGGACGGCACTAGAGAACTAACATATTGAAAACTGAAACTGCAGAAAGCTTGGTTGCCCATGTAGCATGATAAGCTTTCATAGTAGGTGTGAGCTGATTTGATGAACGCGATCAGTCAAGCGAAAGAGTGGCGGATTGAGTTTCCTCGGAACTTACTGAATCTGCGAATTTGCCAATTACTGGAATAGTCCATTTTGGGCCAGGAAGATGCTCTGTAGACGTGATTGGATGAGCAAGCTACATGATCGATCGCGTCGGAGCTTACTCTTTTTTGAGCGATAATTCAGTTGCTCGAGCGCAAGTAAGGAAAAGATGATAACGAGAGTTGTGGTCGTCCAGCTGGACAAGTTAGCGAGATAAAAGTGTTTACCGAGTGTAGGCCAGTAGGCAGCCGGACTGGAAGCTCCGATTGTCTCCTGGTCAAGCCCAACAAGGCCGATCGTTTCCCTCGCCGCTTCTGCGACCTTTTGCGATGAGAAGCTCATACTTGAGTAGGAGGAGCTCTGTGTGTTGTCAAAGAATGTGTAGGTGTGTGTATTAGTCAGCCGTGTATAGCTACAGCGAAAGGGGTATATTATCGAGAATCGTTCGACTCCAACCTTTGGAAAAATAAACTTGGCTTTCAGTAAAAGCTCGGCCGCCGTTCGTACAAGTCTCAGGATGGATCAAGCAGCTATTGAGGAGCAAGTTAGAAGATTGAACAATGATGAGGGATTGGGAGTAGCCAAGATCATCGTGAGACTAAGTCAGCAAGGCATCCAAATGGACAGTAAAGCTGTGCGATCCATTCTACTACCTGGCAAGACTTCTCTTCCTTCTGAATCGACCTTACCTCTGCCGCCGAAAGTGTCTAAAACAAGCAAAAGCAGCAAGAAAGGCAAAAAGCCTTCAAGGGCTACTCCAACATCTGATCCAAGTCTATATCAACCTTCTTCTCGTGAAAAGGCAGAAGAAGATATAAAGACTTTGATCCTTACTAGACAAAGACCCGCGAGCAAGAAGCATATGCAGTTACATACCGATCGATTGATGAAAGGTTTACCTTCTGGATCTGGGATGTTTGCTGTGCTTAAACTTACTGCAACGGAATACAAAGAAGAGAATGTGATTTGGATCAACGTTGCAAACACTCCTGCTCATTCACTCCTTGGTAAGCAAGTATGTCTCTGATGTGACTTTGAGCTCAATGCGTGGTATAGAACGTATGAAAGTAGAAGCAGGACTTGGTCATACAGCTGGAACGCTTCTTCTCCTTACTAGCTTGATGGATGATCTGGATCGAATGGGTCGAGCGCAAGAAGTGACTATTGAGCGTTTAGCTCTACAATTAGAGGACGAGTACGTACTTTTCCGTAATACTTAGTATATTACGGTTGAGCAACAATCTCCGTTTGCACAGATATGGAATACCTAATCTACTAGCTCAACATAAAGATGTTTCTCGCGGTGTTGGACCAAATATGATACCTCTCAAAGCTTTGATGGACTCCATTTTCCAAGGTGCCGGTCCTGCTTCGGCACTCACAGCAGAAGAACGCCGTCAATTAGGAGAAGCGCACGGGTATCAAGCATTACTGGATAAAAGGTTACCGAAAGACTGCACACAAGAATTGAAATGGCAGTATATTTGTCAATTGTCGGGTGAAATGGATGGGTGCAACAAAGCTGGCAGATATGCTTGTTTACCGGACAACAATCCAGGTTTGACGGCTAGAGATTAGTAGGTCTTTCCCTTCGTCGTCGATGCTGTTTCCTGATTTGAGATGTTCCAAAGTGAGCCGAATCTAGATGGTAGGCGCAATATATATTGGGTCACAGTCTTATCTCCAGTGGATATGATTATGGGTGAGCATTTCGTACATACATTCGAGACTGTTATCACTTACAGATTCCCGCAGAGAAACACAAGGAAGGATCAAAGAAAGGCAGTCCAGAAGATGTTTACCTCCTATTCGAAATTATTTGGTTCTTGCTCAAAGCGCAAAAGGGTGATAAGCACGTCTCTCGCGAAAGATTGGCAAAGCAGCTCAAGATTGAGTAAGTTCTCTTGTCAAACAAAGAAAATCTCTGCTGATATTAAATGATATAGAACTCGAGTAGACCCTCTGCAGTATGAAGATCAGTTCGCCACGGCATGGTTGTAAGCTTCTTCCTGTTTCGTCCTGTCTATTGATACCGAAGTCAGGCTCACTTGCAGGCAAACGATGATGAGCTTCTCTGATCTAATGTGATCAATGCGCTGGCGCAGACTATGGCATTGACCTGTCGTTTGGTCATCAGCTTTTTTAAGCTGCGGCAACAAGTATGTCTTCTGATCCAGCTCGTCTCTCTCAAAGTACTGATGCTAACTTGGCATTGAATAGCCAGCTGTAAAGCTGGATAGCGTCGGCCGTTCAGAAGGGCGACAAGGAGGTTTGAGGCTTGCATTCGATTTTCAGATTGTACAGTATTCCATTGCGGCACACCTGCAGTCCATCCATGAAGCTTTGAATTGATCTTCTGCTGTGACTCACGCCTTCCGTGATTTTGACATAGTATAAATTTGTGACTCTTGTCCGGGAATAGTTCAGCTAAAGATCCACCAGCCAGACACTGCAAGAACCACCTGCTGTGGTTTGCAGGCACAAGAGTTGCTAAACCTAGCTGGACTTGGGCGCCATACTCTGCTTGCAAGGCGAAACCTACATTTCGCCCTTGTTCACGAGACTCGCTCTGTCTAGCCTTTTGGTGAATACAAAGACCGGTTCTACACCAGACTATATCTTGACGTATCAATAAGCGAAGGGAAAGCGAAAATTGGCTGGCATGCCTGCTCCATTTCTTCCCGATGAAGTGCTGGAACTAATTTGGAATTGTCTTGAGGAGGACGATACGAGAGAAGGAAACTATTGGGAGACACCAGATATAGACCGCTTGGGCGGTGATCTGGCTCGACTCTCGCTCTCTTGCTGTAAGTAATTGTGCTTCTGGTTCGAAGCGCTAACTGAAGTTGTTGCAGCGCGCTTCCGTTACCAGTTACTGCCTCGTCTGTATCGGAGGATTACCGAAAAGCAATCTGTACGATATGAACTTGCAAGAACAATCGAAAAGCAACCCTGTCGCGCAGGTTTGGTCAAGGAGTTCACTTGGTGCATCACAGAGCGAGACGACCAACGGGGAGATGCTCCACGTCGACGAAGTAATGCATTTATCGCAGAACTATGGCGCATAACAGCACTTCTCGAGCGATGCACAAGTATCGAGTCTTTCACCATCATGTTAATACATTGCGCTCGTAAGGAAGATGACTTCGGAAATGCATCTGGCGCAACAGATCCTGATCATATTCCATATTCAATACCACACGGGCTTCTGAAGCAGCTGCCATTCCGATCACTACTCAAACACTTTAGCTTTCAATATTTCGGTGCCGGAACCCGTTCTGTGCCTCAAGGCGTTTGGACCTTTTTGACTTGGTTCTTGATGGCGCCTCGTCTTGAAACAGTCTCATTTCCCGCTCTGATGCGATTCGACGGTCTATCGCGGGATCAACTTCGAATATCGCCTAGTGTTCGCAAAATTTTCACCAGATCTCTTGAAGGTGTAGGACCAGCTGATCTGTTGCAACAAGCATCGCACATGCGGGAATACGTGTGGGACGTTGGCGAGCGCGAACAACAAGACGATCTGCCATCATTCTTAAACCATATCTGCAACTGCTATGTTATGGGCAGCGTTACAACACTTCGCCTAATTGCAGTAGCACTGGGGGAGGTGCTTCCAGATCGCAGCCTTGATTCTATGTTTCCTAACTTACAGCATCTGCAATTGGATTTCTGGACTGCGGATTCTGCTTACAGCTACGCTTGCCATATCAGCGATCATTTTTCTCAGCTCTTCTTCGATCCTTGTCCCTATTTACTTACATTGTCAATGAGGTCTGATCAAGACGAAGAATACTACTCCATCGGCTTCGATGACTCTTTCACCTTCATGCATCCTTTTCTTCGTTTCGTTTCCAGAACAACCTTTCCGCTACTCAGAAGCTTCACTTTCAGGCCTGATCTATTACCGCTATACGATGTCTTTGAGAACGATGAAGACACTGGGGAAAGCAACGATGAAGTGGATGCAGAGATAAATCAGCGCAGGCAAATCCGAAATGTCGATCAGGCCGTCATACTTCAAGCAGTCAAGGACGGATTCAGTTGGCTAGCACGTCAATTGCCAGAAGGATTGGATCTGGTCTTCGAGTTCAATGAGGACAGAAGGCGCGGAAACAGTATGCTGAGAAGTTTTGGTTGTTACGGTAATGGCAAGATTCGGATTCAACAGTACGATAGGGTCGATGAGGATGGTTACTTACGAGGATTTGGCTCGGTTGCCTGGGAAGAGATATGATAGCGCGTTGGCTATCGGGCTATCGGAACGGTCAATCAGTTCTTTGGTAGCAAGGGCCGCTTCCGCTATTTTTTTCACCCGGTATGTCCTGCTCTTCAGTGCTTCGTACATGCCAAGCTGATCGCTAGCCAGTATTTCACCTTTGCTGCATATCGAAGCCCAGTACAGATTGGTGATTATCTGAAACTGCTCAAAGCGGACATAGGGAAAGGCTGCTCTAGCGCTGATTGATTTCCTTTGAGTGCATATATGAGAAGCTGATGTGCTTCTGCCACATTCATGCGAGAGCTCTGGATAGCTCAGCCTTTCTGAGATTTGAGCTCTTCTGCATACAACCATTTCTTCACTTTCGGGTAGCGCATCTCTTCATGACAATAGGAAAAATGGCAGCGAACGACCTGAATACCAATCTGCCAGCCAGCACTATGACCTTAGTCCGAGCCTTTCTGTTTCTTTCCAATATCGAAGCTGCAAGCGATCTTGCCCTCCTGCAAAGTCTAGGCATCACGCATGTGATCAACGCGACCTACGAGTACTCAAACTTCTTCCCCGAACACTTCTCATACCTCCAGCTCGCTGTCAAAGATAGCACTGATCAATTTCTTTCACCTTATTTCGCTGAAGTCTCTGCCTTCATCAGCAAAGCTCGCAGGATGGATGGAAAGGTTCTGGTTCATTGCAGGGAAGGCATATCGCGCTCGGCAACTCTGGTTTTGGCTTACCTAATGCAAAGCGAAGGTAGGAATCTCGAGACGACCTTCTGCGATGTGAAAGCCCAGCGACCAAGCATAGAGCCTAACAAGTCTTTCTTACGACAACTTAGACAACTAGAGAAGGACTTAGCGCTGTCACCTACGCGTGAGAATTTGACATTGCTGGATGAACCGGATATGCAAGTAGATGAATCGCTCGATTTGCTGCTACTATGGACATCTCTAAGAGCTACAAACCATCACGCAATACCAGAAACGTTGATCAAGGACTTCTCTGATTCTGTAGCCCTCTTACCGCCAAATCAACGGATATCAAAGATACAATTCCTCACCTGCTCCATCTTCGACGCCTACGCGACTCTCGCAGATCGCGATACTCAAGCCAGAAATGTTCTACCAGCAGCTATGAAAGCACTCATACAAGCGAAGACTTTAGAGGAACAGGAATTACAAAAGGGTATCCGCGAAATGGCGGAGAGCGAGGCATGGGAATTGCTGGATCTACCACACGGTAGAAGGTACCTGAAGGAATTGGAAGAGGCATTGCAGTGAGCAGCAGGGAGAGTTTGACCGAATTGACTTCGTTTTGTTCCCATGAGAGCTTTTAAGACGACGCGATTGAGCTCCGCAGTAGCTTCAGCATCCTTCGACATGACTGCTTGTGGAAGTCCAGCTTTCGATATCACGTAATGAGGTTAAAGCAAAAATATGCCTCTTGACACTGAACCAATACTTTGGGGCGACTTCAAGGCAGGACGTGGTCAGGATGGAGGTCATCACTGAGGCTCAGCATGAAGCCTTGTTGAATGTGGTCAATACCTTGGCCGACTTCAGCAATAGGAACAAACGCATTATAGCGCTTCGTTATAGGGATGTCCCTTCGCCTGCTGAGAACGCGGATTACTACACGCGTATTCCTAGTCCTCGGTCGATAAATACTGTTCGAGTGAGTCCCTCTTCCGCAAGTTCACTGCCCAACTGAACTGAGACTACCTCTTGATTTTGTAGAAAGCGTATGTTCTGCTTCGCTATATGACTTGCGACGTTTGAAAAGATGAAATTAGGCTGGAGGATCATCAGTATACATCACTACAGCAAGTATATACGGATCTAAAACTCGTCTTTCTTAATGGCCAGGAATACTACAAGAAATCATCCGAAGTCTGGCGAGATGCTGACAGATGTCGAAGTGGTATTGACGAAATCTGGGACTCGTTTGCGAATTTGTTAGGTCCAAGTGGATCGATGATTTTGCCTGTTCGAAGAGATTCACCAGAAGAATTGTCTGGCAAGACCACACCTAAGAAAGCGCGCAAAGATTGGGGAGGCTATTCTCATCCTGAAACAGACGCGATTCATCGAGCTTATATTCAATCCGGCATATACGCTGGACCGGAAGACGAAACGAATCCAAATCAAGCTCGAATGTCTGCTACGATAGATGATGATCATAATGCTCTCTCCGGAGCTCACGATCTAGCTGCTTTACTTCAAATGGCTTCAAACGCTGCTCCAGATCTTTTACCGCCTCAAGAAGGCTATCCTTCCATTGTAGACTTCACCGGTTCACCCGATGCTGCAATGCTTTCTCCTGGTCCCTCTCCTTATGCTTCTACATCTCGAGCAAACACCAAAGGCAAGACTAAACCAGATGCCAAGAAAGCTCGAAGAAGTGCCAGTGTCGTTAGTGATGGTGAGGATATGGTCGAAGTCACGAGGGGCAAAAAGGAAGACAAGTATCCAGACGAAGATCCAGGTTGGCTGCAAAGTCTCGCAGCAGGTCATCCGGCACAAGGAGAAGTATTGATGAGGATTTTTGGAACCATCAAAGGAGCTCGACATCCATCTGGTCGACCGCTTTGTGCTCCTCTTCTTCGCGCTCCACCTCAAGCTCTTTCACCAGATTATTATACCAAGATACAAGATCCTATTACTCTCGAGATCATTGAAACTAGATTGTTCAATAACGCTTATCAAGATGTAGCGAATTTCGATCGAGATCTAAAGAAGCTCTTTACCGATGCTCGACGTTGGATGAGTCCGGACAGCAATAAACTGCAATATGGTGATGTACTTACTCTACAAAAGATCTACCAAGATGCTACTCGATTGGATGGTGCTACTTTACCTGAACCACTCGGAACAGTGAAAGAAATCTCGAGCGGAGCGAAAATGAATTACATCAATAGAGTCGTTTTAGAAAGCGTCAATTTCAAAGGAGAAGTACTAAGAGCTGGAGATTGGGTTCATCTTTACAATCCTGGCAAGCCGGAGACTTGCATTGTCGGTCAAATCCATAAGTTGCTCAAGAAACAAGGGTGAGCAAAGGATTCGATGTATGAGGTTCACGCTCATAGTAGTCATCCATTGCTTACAGTATGCAACAAAGAGTTATGAGCGTAGTGTGGTATCTTCGACCTGAAGAAACTATTCATCCTCAAAACCGTCAATTCTACGAGAACGAAGTCTTCAAGACTCATACTTACCAAGAGCATCATGTCGAAGATTTCATCGAGAGGTGCTGCGTGTAGGTTTATGCTCAGCTTATTACATTAGTTTCTGCTGACGACTCTCGATTCGCTTAAGCATGTTCAATACTAAATACATTAGAGGACGACCAAAACCGCCAATCTGGACTCCTGGTATGCCTTTATATATCTGTGAGAATCGATATAAGGACAAGACAATGAAGAAGATCAAGAACTGGTTCGTTCGAAGTAGTGCTATGCGATTATTCGCTTAACGTTGCGTCGCCGAACAGGACTACATGCATGCCTGAAGAGATCCGAGTCGCTGAACAACAGGCTGATCTAAATCTGTTCCCTCAACCTCTGAATTTGGTCAAGGTTCCTGGTCCTTTTGCTGATCTTCCTCAGCCTGGTTCGGCACAGCCAGTTCCAGCAGAAACAAGACGGACTGTAAGTCTAGGAGTTGCTAGTCATGTATCTGCGACTAACTCACTTTCCATGGCTTACAGTTACCGCAAAGGAAAGCACAGGCAACAATACCAGCTCAAGTTCAAGCACCTCAAACACTACGAATCAACGCACCTGCCCAAAATTATGCACCTTCTCCAGTATATGAAGCGTTACCTCAAGAGATCAGGCCGATCGAAGCTGCGGCCGATGCAGATCAATTCTATCCATTACCAGAACAACTTTGTGAGTCATTGAGAATCCCAGTTCGATATTGACTTAGAAAGGACATTGAATGCACAGCCTCCCGATTCCGATGTGATCCTTCTACGAATGAATTGCTTTGGTTCAGTTCACCGCCTGCACCAATTTTCCAGCAACGTTGTTACGCGCCAGTTCACTCACTTGAATACTTAGAACATCTGGCTAGAATGGGTCAAGTACAACCACAGTATGAATCTAGAGGGACGAAACGAAGCTATGAAGAAGTCTGAGAGTTGTAGTAGTTGGTAAGATGTGATCGACTTACCCCAGTGGAGGAATGCGCAGGGGAATGGAAAGTTTGTGGAAGGGCTGTAGATAGTTATCATTCGTGTACTCTGTAAATGCTTGGACAAAGTAAGTTCGTACAAGCCAGTCTCTCGATCCCGCCCAAATGTTTGTCTTTCTGTTAAAGTCAACCATGTCATTCGCACTTTCTCGTCGTGTAGCTGTCAGGTAAGCTCAGCGATTAATCATAGCACAAACAGTGCTAAGCCATCCGTTGCTCTACAGTTCTCAGCGCGCTTTCTCGATTGCAGCATGTCAAAGGGTAAGTTCCTGGTGCAACTGCTGGTGGAGCTTCTCTTCACAGCTGAGTATTACAGAAGGAGAAGCTAGGCGAACCTGTACAATCTGGAACTGGACAGACGAACGTCAACAAAGCTTCTACATCAGTGAGCATACCCCATTATCCATTCACAGCAATCAATACGACTCATGCTCCACTTTGCCTTTAGGAGAGGAAACAGACTGCTAGTGCGTCCTCGCAAAGCTGCTTCAGTATTGTCTGATGTTAGCATCATTTGCAACGCACAGAGGAAGCTGCTGCTTCGCTAAAGGATACTATTGTCGGTGTAAGTTCTCCTCCTCCTCAATCATGATCGCGCTTGTATCTGAGAATACAAGCAATAGGTCTTCTCTGATGCAGCTGCAGAAACCGCAAAAGCGTAGGTCGGCGCAGCCTGTATTCAGCATTCGAAACCGATTTGGGATTGTGCCTGCCTACAGCGGAGAATCTGGTAAAGCTTCTATGGCGGACATGCTCGCCAAGTCAGGCTATGTTACGAAAGAGCAGGTAATTGCTGTTCGCTTATTAGCAAGTCTTCTTGCTCATGCCTCGCAACCATTTTGCAGAAAGCAAAGGCCGAACACGAGAGAGATGAGGCAGCTAAAAAGATGGACAAGCAGGGCGGTTTCTAGGTGCAGGTCAGCAAGACTTGCATGCCTGTGCTTCGAGGTAGCTCATCTTCAAGATTCTGCAGGCTGTTGATTAAACTAGCAGGGATTATCACATGTAGAAGCGGCCATGAGAAATGTGCAATGAGACTATAGCTTTTACTTGTCTGCACTGAGACCCGATAAATTGACTCTCTCGCGTCTTGACCTATTCGACCATTAGAAAGGATTGCAACCATGTCAGCCTTTGGTGGGATGGCTAACACGGGCAACGCTGGAACCAGCTCAACCTCTTCATCCTCGCTGAAGCAGCTCACCTCGTTGCGAGATTTCCAAGTCCATTCGCTCGTCAGTATGCTAAATCTGAATGCTCTCAACACCTCAAGCACAGCACTACCTACATGGAAGGTCCTTATACTGGACTCAAGAGCTCAAGATGTCTTAGCTACGACTCTACGTGTTCAAGACTTGCGCGACAACGGGGTCACTTTACATATGCAGCTTCATTCTGATCGACCAGCTTTACCTGATGTACCAGCTGTATACTTTGTGTCACCTACTTCAGAGAACATTCAAAGGATAGCAGAAGATCTAGGCAAGACACTCTACGAATCCAGCTATATCAATTTCACTTCACCTCTACCTCGAACGCTTTTAGAAGAATTCGCTCAACTAGTCGCTGCCAATGGAGCTGTTTCTTCCATTGAACAAGTTTACGATCAATATTTGGATTTCGTAGTACTTGAACCCTCTCTCTTCTCCCTTTCTTCTTCTTCTTCTTCCTCCTCAAGTAAAACGACAGATAACAAGACAACTTACGAACTCTTACATGATCCTAAAGCGAAAGAAGAAGATATTGATGCAATAGTCGATCGAATTGCTGGTGGTCTCTTTTCAGTTTTAGCTACTTTAGGTCAATTACCTATCATTCGTTGTCCAAGAGGAAACGCAGCGGAATTAGTAGCTAGAAAATTGGATAGTAGGTTAAGGGATCATGTGGCTTCAAAAGGTGGGAATTTGTTTAATGGAGCTGGAAACGATGCTGGATTCCAGAGACCTGTACTCATCATTTTGGATCGCAATATCGATTTGGTTCCGATGATTTCTCATTCTTGGACTTATCAAGCATTGGTGAATGATGTTTTGGAGATGAAGCTGAATAGGATAACAGTTCAGGTTCGCTTTGATCCCCTTGCGTGACTGTATTTCAATAGCTTATGCTTTCGCACAGGCTCCTGAAGGAGGCAAACTACAGAAGAAGTCTTACGATTTAGACGCGAAAGATTTCTTTTGGGCGAAAAACGCAGCTAGTCCTTTCCCTCATGTAGCTGAAGAAATCGATTCGGAATTGACAAAGTTCGTGCGAACATTGGTTAAGTCAGTCTAGTACTGATATTTGAGTTTCCAATCGAACAGGTACAAGTCAGACGCAGCGGAGATTACCAAATCGACAGGGATTGGCGATATCAGCGATGTTAGCCAAATGTGAGCAGTTTGGATGATTGCTTGAGACTTATCTCATACATTTTCATTCGTTTCACAGAGATGTGGGCTCTAATGCGGCGCATCTCAAAGCTGCAATTACTGCTCTTCCGGAACTGCAAGCTCGCAAACATACTCTCGATGCACATATGAACATCGCTTCTGCTTTACTTGAAGGCATCAAAGATCGGGGGCTGGATACACTCTATGAAACGGAAGAAACGATAGCGAAACAGGTTAGTCTTCATTTGCACTTCTGATTGTGATCATTTGGGCAAATGTTGTCTCTAACAGACTAAAGCTACTATTCTTGAAGCACTGAGAGATACAACACATCCTCAAGGCGATCCAGAAGACAAACTACGATTACTCATGTGCTATTATCTTTCAGTCGCCGACAATGCGTTGACGAGTTCAGATCTGAGCGAATTCGAGCGAGCGCTGAAGGAGACGGGAGTGGATTTAGCTCCGTGGGAATATGTGAAGAAGTGAGTTGGACAATTCGAAGGTGTACTTCAGAGCTGATCGAGGGCATAGAACGAGGGAAATATCGAAAATGTCTGCTTATACTACGACTGCTGCACAACCGCAAATGGCTTCAGCTGGCACTGAGCTCTTCCGCGGTCTCAATTCCCTCAGTAGTAGAGTGAGTGCTCCTTCTCAAATGCTCCTATATATGCTAAGTCTTTCCATAGCTTACTGACAGGCTGAAAGAAGGAGGAGTGGGCTTTGACAACTTATTGGCTGGAGTAAAGAACTTCCTACCTGCACACAAGAGTCTACCCATCACACGACTAGTAGAAGCTATCATGGATCCTTCAACAGCTTCTTCCCAAGCCATTCACGATACTGAAGACTACCTCAATTTCGACCCTCGATCTGGTCGATCAAGAGGTGCTGCTTCAGGAATGGCAAGCAAGACTAAGATGACCTTCTCGGATGCATTGGTCTTCGTTGTAGGAGGAGGAGGTTACGTAGAGTATTCGGATCTTTTGGATTTGGCTGCTCGATCATCAACTACTCAAGCGGGCAATGCTGGTTATACTTCTGGGCCGGGCAAGAAGAGGATTACGTATGGGTCAAGCGAGGTTTTACAGCCAAAAGAGTTTTTGAGGGCTTTAGGCAATATAGCTTGATGGTGTGCCGTCGGAAATGTACATTAATGACACGACAGTACCAGTCGCTCCATCATACAGATGCAATAACTGAACTGGATTGCGAAACGCCCTTTCTTGTACCTGCATCATCTCCAGCGAGAAGCAACCATCTTAATTATCTGCTTTATCTTTTAGCTAATCAGGGACTGTTCACCTGTGTACCGAGAGCTCACCCGAGTCCTTGCTTTGCAACGCATACATCCTGTTTGCGCTCTTCAATTCACGCTTTTGCCAATACTTTCCAAAGGCCAACTCCCAACTCTTCCCATCGAGCACTGAGCAATTCACCGATATGATCAGTATTGACATGAACGCCGTAGGAGTTCTTATCGAGAATAGGCTCAAGCTGCTCCCTGATCTCAGGCGGTATCATGTAAGCTGGACCTAGTAAATACGTTTCTTGACCTCGGTAAGTGGTCAGACTGCTTCCCAGATGTTCAGAGGGTAAATTGAAGACTTTAGTAACGTTATACTGTTGCCGAAGGGTACTTGTGGGCATGACGAGATCTGTTGCGTCAATATATCAGTGATAGGCGATCCAAGAAGCAAGTGACCTACGTGTAGGATGCTCAAAAGTGCGCCAAAAGAGGATGTTGGCTGGATATTGTTCAGCCGGTAGAAAAGCAAGATACTTGTTGAGTTGAAGTGAAGCAGGGAGTGAGCCGCCTTGGTGTAAGAAGCTATAGAAGATGCAGACGAGGCAGGCATGGATGATCCATACTATCTGCTATTGGTCAACTTTTCATGTAAGCAAAGAAAACAGCGAAGTCACCTTGAAGACTGGCCGGGCACGTCTCGCGTTGTTGAACGTGCCTGGTAAGAGAAACACAACGGGAACCAGCAGAGGTACTAGAAAGCGAGGCTCTTGATGAGGAACAGCAGATAAGATAGCCAATCCAGATAAGACAGACTTCGCTGAAACTTTCGCACACGGGATCAACGCTAATCATCACAAACCAGACGAAGGCCTCACTGTCTTCGAGTATAGCGGCATCCTTTCGTGATAGTACGATATTCAGAGATCGTAAAACCACCACTAGGCCTGGACCAAAGACAAGCGGAAAATTGACCGCGAGATGTAGCCAACGTGGATGAAGTCCATGCTGCTGAAGGTTCGACGATTGCAAGTTGTGTATCATAAAGCTCCAGGGCGCGAGAGATATCTGACCGAAATAGAAGGAATCGCTTATAATGAAAAAGCAAGCTGCCAGACTGAATCCAGCAAAGAGGCTGACGATTGAGCGAATTGGATGCGCATACTTCAAAAGATCACAAGAAGATGTGAAGCCGGTCCCAAAGCGAAAGCGAGGAAGGTAGGCCTTGCGAAGATTCCCATAGCAGACACGGTGCCAATGGCGAACAGAATGGTTTCCTTCGCTTACTAACGTTGAATACAGCAGAAAGAACAGGTACGCGAGGTACAATGTTTCGGGAGTTGTCGAGAATGGGCGCAAAAGAAAGGAGAATGCCACGGCTGATGTTGAGAAGTACCATACTGCTTCGGAGGCCCTTCTGTGTCTGGATTTCTGCGTAATAGCCAATAGAATAAGGCCTTTCAGATAATGTTGAGACCACAAACACTCAGATTGACATCAAATTTACCTATCATTTCGCAAATTGACCAGCTAGCCAGCCTCTGCGATAACACCAGATGTCTAGCAGATATTGTAGCTATAGAAGACATTGAGAATCAGAGCAACAGTGAGAAAGAATCAAGAAAGACTTACGACCACCGACTAATCGAAGCAATGGCATGAAAGAGCTCAGATAGAGCGGAAGTATGCTTCGCACTGGCCCGCTCGAAGTATTACTCTGCCATTCCCATGTCTTGACAGGATTCACTCTTTCGAACGTGAACATATCGCTGGCCAATACCTCTCCTGCTTGGAAATGCTCATCTCTACAAAACTCCAGTAAGCATCTGTGCAGTGAGTGTTTCGAAAAGTGTTAAGCTCACGGGAAAATATAGCTTGTCCCATATATAGCAACTAGTAGTCTGATTGATGACAACAAGAAGTACAGCTTCATATTGAACCGCATCTGGCTGTACTTCTGGACGCGACAACAGTTGCTTTGAGCTGGAAATTTCAATGCACTCGTTGCCAGCAGAACACTGGGAGCACACAGCCATTCTTGTGTGTAAAGTAGAGAAGTAGGCCGCTTGCCCGTAGCTATAGAAGCTGGCCGCTTGTCCGGACAGAACAAAAGAAGAGGCATTCCGTTCACGATGGACGCATCCGAAGCGTCGCCTTGAAGTTCATAAATACTACAGCAGAGTTGCGTCACTGCAACAAAGCAATGAAAGCATTCGATTCAGGCTGTGTTTGAGGATTGGGAGGTGAGACAAATCGGCATTTTGTAGGAACGTCGCTCGGTCCCGACAATACGTTGGCAAGAGTGCCAACGTACTGAGCAGAGATACAAGTCGGAATGCAAGAAAAACAGCTGCCAGCAGGAATTAAGACCATAGCAGTGATGGCGGATGTAAGCGGATGAATTGTCGAGCCATTGATGTTGCACAGATTACAGCATTGCTGAACATCGACAGAGGCAGTCTTTTTACGCCTGAGTGTGATAGCAGGAATGCGCGTGAGGGAAGCCAAAGATTGAGTACGAATCAACTGCTTTCCATGAGCAATGCAGCTAGAGGAATCTCTGCTGTACGGGGCGCAATCAAACACGCTTCTGAAAGGAATCTAACGAGCAGTGAGGACCAAGAAGGCGAATAAAGACATGATCTGATCTCGGTTTCTTCTACTGTTGACCAGCAGATTTTGAAGTTAAGTAAAGTTTCCACCACTTCTCAAAGTCCACGGTCGATATGTCGACTCCCGCTTGTTTCAAAGCGGTGTTGGCCAAATGACAATCGCGAGGACGAGGCTGTTGGATTTCATCGTGATCAGCGTTCTGTGGGAGAAACACCTTGGTACTAACCGTTTCTTCAGGACCCGGCGCATCATTTTGAGCAATCAAATGCTCTCCATTATTGCCGGACAAGTTAGCGAAGATCATAGCGATCTTGTACTTGGTAAACAGGGTTTGCGACGAGAAATGGATAATTTGAGGAATCTTTCCATGGGTGCCTCCGAGCGTTATAGAGTAGAGAACTTTCGCTACATCTCCAATGTACGTTGGGTAGCCTGCTCAACAATTAGATCTTGTCAAATGGATCTGAACTTGATACTGACGTGTAGCATAGTTATCCATCTTGGCAGGTTTGCTACCTTGAGCTGCATCAAGAAGGATGTTTATAGCAGACTCTTTGTTCTCTTCTGCTTCTCCGTACAGAACTGGTACTCGAAGAATGTAAGAAGTAGTTGAATCAGCGTTCTCGATAATTGCTTTTTCGCCAGCCAGTTTCGTTTCGCCATACAATTGTAAAGGATTGGTCTTTGCGTCAGGTTCGTAACCACCTTCTGGTGCATGACCATCGAAGACATAATCTGTTGAAATGTAGATCAAAGTGAAACCTTTCGATCTGGATAATTTAGCCAATGTCTCAGGGACTTTGACGTTCAGTCGTCTTGCTGCTTCGGGATCCTGTATCTCATATTTCGATAGAGCTTGTGTACACAGCTTCTCTTGACTTACCGCTTCTGCGACGTCTGGTCTTCTTTCCGCAGCGCAATGTACAAAGACTGCAGCACAGAAAGAGCAGGAGTATGAATACTGCCAACGATACGCAGAGTATACTGACCATCTGGAGCAAACGCAGAAACGAGATCTTCTACAGCCTGCTCGTCATGTAAGTCCAGCTTGACTAGATCGCCTTGTACTCTTGAGTGAGCCAGACCCTTGACTAGTCCAGATGAGTTTGGTGTCGTTCAGCGGAGCGCCCAACCATTGCTTACCTTCGCACCCTTGCGCCTTAAAATGTTTGCAAACAGCTCGACCCAGAAGGCCTGTTGCAGGTATGAGCTCTGAATAAGTGTGCTAGAGGTGCTCAGCTGACCTGAGGCTCCTGAGATGATCACTTTCTGTCCTTTCATCGTCGTTATGTAATCAAAGAGATATGCTGGTGTCGAAGCGGATTCGCATGTTATATATACTTCTCAAACCGACTCATGATATGCTATACATGTCTTATGAAATACAGGCCACTCAAAGCTCGCCATAAAAAGCCGTCTCTCCCGATCCGAGAACTCCAACCATGCTAGCGGCAGCCAATGATTGCTCACGCATAAGCTGTAGAGGTGGCTTTTCTCCATAGCCTTGCGATACTGTTAATACTGTCATTTCGAATTGTCACAGAGACGAAGCCAATCATACCAAGCAGAGCAACATTGATTTTCGCCGCTAATTCCTCCCTCTGCTTCTCCGGGTCCAAGACTAGCTTGTACGCATCGTTTGTTAAAGCTTCTCTTGGATCTGTGTATGCGAGAAGACTAGTCAAATCAAAAATCTTCTCTTTAGCAGCAGAAGAATGTTTGCCGTATTCTTCATACAAATCTCTTGACATGGCAACAGCTTCATCCAAGAACTTTTCTTCAGCTTCTTCAACTTCCACAGCTTTACCTTTTCCTTTATTCAAATAGTACGAAAGATTCTTTTCTTCTACTTCCATTTCTCTAGCTTTCCTTTCTTCTTCAGCAGGTAAAACTATTGCCATCATTTTCAAAACCACTTCCACAAAAGCTCGACATTGTAACAGGAAAGCTAAGGAGTTCTCATCTTTTGATTGGTTCTCCAAAACGGAGGGAAAGTCCTTTTTGATGCCTTCTAGTGCTGATAAAGCTTGACCAGCCCTGATGAGTTCCAGTATCCTTTGCCTCGAGATCATAAAGTCAGTTTCTATTGACGTCGTCACCGAAGCGGGGAAAGAAGTTGTTATATCTGCAAAAGCAGATTGACGATTACGGGTCTCTTCCAAGAAAGCGAGAGAAGTATCGATATAACCATGGTGAGCGAGGTAGGAAGCGATGATTTGGCACAAAGTAGAAGAAGTATCTTGATGTGTTATAGGTGTAGGTTCGCCTTCTACAATAGCCAATGCAGCGAGAGAAGCGTTGGCCAGACTTGAAGCTTCATCTTCGCTGTTGAGATAAGAAGCAGGAATAGGTCGTTCTAGAATCCGGGATGTGCTTTGCGCTTTTTGAACAGAAACGAAATGATCGATATCGAACCGGAATTCCGTTGCGCCGAAATTGACTTTGACTACCTCTCCAGGTGTTCTCAATCCGACGGAAGGGTACAGAGGGCTTTTGAGATCCGTGAAGCAGAAGCCTGTACGATGGAGTTACTCCTGGGCACACTTAACGCATCAAATTAATTCCGCGCACCTATAAGCACTCCGTTCTTGGTGAAGAAAGCCTTCTTGAGAGTCCAGTCGATTCCACAACCAATCACATCATCCGTAGTGAAAGTAGGACCGAAATGTTGACCTACACCACTTCCTGTGAAGCTGTTGCCATCATCACCGTGGTAGCCATACGAGTTGTTCTCCCATCCTATTCATGACATACTATTAGTCACAGGACACAAATAAAAGAGAAAGGCAAGGAAATATATACCAGGCAAACGAGTCAAAGCTACTTTCTCACTCGAGAAACCTAATCCAATGAATCCTAATTGCCCTTTTGAAACAACAGTGACTTCATAGTAGTATACTCCAGCTTGAGGTGGAATAGCTTGATCAGCTTTAACAGCCGCAGCATCATTTTCGCCATTCCTTCCGCCCGTGCTTTCTGTACGTAACTATTTAATTAAAGTAACGCTCAATCGAAGAAGACATATATTGACCTTTGAATGATACTGTCAGACCATCTGAAGACATTTCCAATCGATCGCAACATCTTTTAGGATCCCATCGTGTAGGTAAATGGAAGACTTCTTTGTTGCTAGATGGACCCGCTATCAGGTCATCATGAAAGTAAGAATGTCTGAGGTATGTAGGTAGAGCGAAAGAAGTAGGTTTCGAAATGACGGAAGAGGAAGTTGAAGGAGTTGGCTGAGCCATAGTAGGTTGATTTGTTTGAATGTTCGAAGTGGAAGTAGAAGAAGGCCGACCTGAAATGCCCAAGAGACCACTTGATCTAGCTTGAGCTGATGAATTGGCAATACTGGGAGAAGCAGAGGAAGCCAGCCTGATTGTATCTTGTAAAGAACTTTGAACGCTTGCCAAACGAAGAGCTAGATCTGAAGCTTGCGATTGTGGGATTCGGACTGTATTGGTGGTTGTATCCGGCGCAATACTTCGCATGCGCTCTAAAGCTTGAGTCAGCTGAGCCGAAGCGGAAGCCAAGGCAGCTTCTGTCGTGGACGATAAAGAAAGAGCAGGCGCAGGACTTGATTGAGCAATCGCTGAGAAGGTACTGCTGCTCGATAAGGCCGCGTTCAAGGTATCGACTGAAGCGGTAAGGGAACGAGAAAGGGCTGCCAGATCTTGCACAACACGACTCTGGCGATCTGATGAAATAGGAGGGCGGTCGCTCATTCACTGACAGGCACTCGCATGCGGCCGATTATAGCTCACGAGCTGATGGGTAAAAGCGAGTCCGATGGTATATCAAGTCAGGGTCGAAAGGCAAGATGCATTACGAAGTAAGACTTTCGGTTTTGCGGAAGTACGGCACGGCATTGAGCGATATAGTTGATTACTCGTCTTCTAATCCAATATAGTGCGCCCGCCCTCAAGCTAATGACTGTATAGTACATGCATGATGCTATACATGCATGATGATGCTTGATTGCGACCATGTATACCTGTGCGGAAGGCATGTATATCGCTTGGCAAGTATCTGCTTGAGTAATGATGTGAAGTCTGAGCGGGAATGAATAATCACAATCAATACTGACTCTGTTCCAGGAAGACGAGAACTCACGTTAAGAACAGGCGCGCGCTTTGTATGAGCTCCATATCGGGTTTTGATCTGCAGCTACAGACAAATGAAGATGAAAGAGGTATCGAAAGTGGATGGTAATGAGGTGTTGGGTGATGACCGTAAGTCGAAGAGTCTTGAACAATTGTGGATGCTTTGGTGGACTTGTGCTTCGAGGGTAATCAATTGTTGAGTCGCCATGTGTGACCACAAGCTACACCATGATGGTCAGAGAACACTATTTCACTGCTGCAAGGTAACGAACCAGGGCACTGGTAATGCAAAGTTGAGCTCATTTGCTTGTCAAATGTCAGAGAAGACATACATCATAGAAGACAGTAGCGCCCTCATCCGCCGATCTCAGCTGCATAGTGTAAAATTCGACGGGGTTCTGCTTGCATTTGGGACAATCTTCATTAATGGTAGCTTTCTTTTGGCCTGCTTCTTCGCCGTCTACATTCTTTGCTTGAACGAGAGATCTTTTCTGGCGCAGAGCAGAGGGAAAAGCACTCTCTTGCGAGCGAGTAATAATGACTTGATTTTCATAGGCTGTCAATCGCACCGGTATCAACACATTCCTGATTGAAATGACAGGAACCAGCACTGACCTGATGCAGGAGTCTGTTCACCGCACTATAGCTTGCCTGAGCTGCAATGCGACGCCATGGAAAAACGAGGACATACATCTGAGCAAATTATTTGTTCATCATCCCCAGGCAGGTCCAGCAGATTCCCACAATTGCAGAAGAGCAGCGAGTTGATACGATTAGGGAGTCCAGACGCCATTAAATTTTCAGAGTCGCGCACTGTTCGGCTCCAAATACTCGCATAAGCTCTTCCCTTCTCTACCATCTCGCCCCTTTTCAAGTCTCTCGTTCGCGTCTAGACAATCACAGCCTGGTGCTGCTCGTTATTATACCTCTGTCTCACGACATAATCGCAAATAATCGCTTACATTCCTCTAAATTGAGATGACTTTTACGCGCTTTGTCTTGCTTTCACTGTTGGCCGTCCTCTGCCTGGCGCAAGACGGTACAGTATTAGATGATGCCGACCCTTCAATCACATATTCTGGTCAATGGACGCACGATGATGTTGGCTCTGACTATCTCGTTCAAGGCACTCAGTAGGTTTCATCGCATAGCGTGCTGTAAAAACTTCAGGCTGATGGTTTTATCACCAGATCTTGGACTAATGATCCGGCAGCAACACTTTCTTTTGCATTCAATGGAACTGGATTCGATTTTTGTGCTGGATTGAAAGCTGATCGAGGCACATTCACTTGGACTGTGGATAAGAATGTAGCTAGTGGGACTGGTACGGAATTGGGACCGAGTATGACGGAAGGCCCTTGTGTTGTGGTCGCGTCCGTGCGAAATCTGGATGCTGGAAATCATCAAGTAGTCATTGCCAACACTGGCGGTCAATATGTGAGAAGTTCGCTTCATCTATTTGAGTGCTTACTAATATCTGTCCAGCTCGCTGCCGATTCTGTTACCTACTTCGCCGACGGACCGGTCTCTGCGACTCTCGTTCCCTCTTCTTCCGCTTCTTTGCGAAGCAGGCCTTCGTCTTCTCTATCTATGTCTCGCCTTCTCTCATCATCATCATCATCAATTGGGAAAGCTACAGTATCCAATGCCACAAATCGAACAGCCAAAGAAGAGGAAAATCGTCAAGTCTCAACAGGTCACAAAGCGGCCATGATTGGCGGTTCGATAGCGGGCGGTATTCTCGCAGCGATCCTCATTGCACTGTCATGCTGGCTTTGGAAACGTCGCCAGTCATCTGATCGAGATTCACTGCTTTACCCAGACAAATTTTCACCTTCAGCAGAAGAAAAGAGCTTTCCCTGGAATGAGAGGAGACCTTTATCTACAGCTGCTGGACCAGCTGGCGGTCCATCTCAACAAGAACAAGCTTACTCTCACTCCCATTCTCATTCTCTGCCTAGAAGTCAAGGGGTAACCAATTTACACAAAAGACAAATCTCTCGTCAAGATTCTTTGGAATCCTTCACAGAAGTCTTCCAACCTGAAACATTACGCGTTCAACCTCAAGTCGAACCATACTTTCCTTCACAATTCACTCCTGCTCAACAATCTCAATCAAACACTTCAAACATTGCAAACCCTTTTGATGTAGCTCCTTTACGTACCAAAACTTCTTATGAAGGAAGATTAGCAGCTGCAAGTGCTTCTTTACCTGATTTTCATCAACAACCAATCCCAAGAAGAAATCCACCTCAACCTTTTGTCAATGCGGACAACAATAGAGTGAGAAGTGAAGTTTCTTCAGCTTACCCTGCAACGGAAAGAGGCGTTTCTCATGTCGAAACAAGACATTCGGCTGCTTATTCGGGTATTGAGATGGAAGGCGATGAGGAAGATGATCAGGAAGGTTGGAAAACTTTTGAGGCGTACCAGAATTCACCCATTGGATTCGGTGGACATGTTTAGACGGAGGGAAAGAAGGCGTACAGCGTACACATAGAGGGAGATGCCTGAGGTTGGCTTGAAAAGGGTTGTAAGA
This sequence comes from Kondoa subrosea, assembly GCA_039545335.1. Lineage (NCBI taxonomy): Eukaryota > Fungi > Basidiomycota > Agaricostilbomycetes > Agaricostilbales > Kondoaceae > Kondoa > Kondoa subrosea. The sequence continues at coordinate 2,679,048 of BCIN01000002.1, read as the reverse complement.
AGTTTTCGTATCTTGTTTGTTTGGGAATATCTTGATGTTGTAGGGAACAAAATGCAAGCTTGAAGTTATGCAATTCAATGCTCGACCTATTGTCGCGTATCTGCTTCCATATAACATTCATTCGTTCACTCTTGTAATATACACTTCAAAGCATCGTACACATTTTGTTCATCAAACAGCGGTTTCTCCGCATACCCACTTTCAATTTCTACAAGGCTAATGCCTAGCGCTTCGATTGCTTGCGGGTCATCGATTTTAATACGCGAGCCACGAAGATAGATAACATGCGTTCTTGCCGGGTAATCAGTGAAGAACTACTAATCCGAGGTCGTGATGGAGCTCACATATAGTCATGAGCTGCAAATCGGACAGCTGCATTTGTATCTTCCACTTCCAGATTCTTGTTCAAGCACTTCTGAATAGCAGTGATAAAGTCTAAACCATTTGTTCCGCTAGGTGTTTCCCGATCTGGCAAGCTGTTGAGTAGTAGCACTTTGTATTTCAACGTTGGCGAGGTTGCAATCTGGACACAATTTGAGCGGCTTGAATGAAGAGGAGATTGAAAATTTACAGCCCTTCCAACGCCTCGAAGTGCCAAACAAGGAATGATGCTTGTCCAGAGCGAGCCCTACTCCTTTGTTCAGCTAAAAGTCATTTACTATCAAACACTGCTTACGCAAGAATAGATCAATAGCTTTGATGACAGCAAGCTCTTTATATAATTTGGATTAGGCTTGGGGAAGACCTGTAACTCAATCAGAACCTGATCAATCATGATGGACCTGACATACTTGTCTGCCAAAAGAGTTGATGTAATGGATATCCTTGATGGGTGATCTAAGTGTATACTCATCCATCTTGTTTACCAACATGGACAAGACTTCGTCTGGCCGTTCATCTGTCGATTCGCCAGGTGTGGATATTCCAAGCCCATCGTCATCTCCCTGTAGACTGTTGGCCCTGATTTGCTTTAACTCGCGGCTGGGACTTACTAAAAGCATAGGCTGGCCCTCGAAGATAGCTATGGATTCGCTTGATTGCTTTTGTTGAGGATGCGAAATATCATTCTGCCCTATTATACGAGAACCATCTTGTAGTTCCGCAGCAATGGTAGCAACAGAGCTTTCGATTCCATTAGTTCTAAGTTGTGCGAAATTTAAGTGACAGACTTGGTGAAAACGCATGGGATAACTCGAGCTCTTTCCTATATGTTACGGTGAGCACGATATAAATATTTTCTATCTCGTCGTATACGACCTACGGGTATTGCCGTCAAGGCAGAGAAGAGAAAAACTGCCGACTCGAGCGAACGAAAGAAGGAGATAGCCCCGGAGAGAAAGAAATTGCCTATCTGTATGTAATCAAGCAGCGAGGCTATGAGTAGTCGTATCGTGATCAAGAGACCTGTCAGACATACGCTGCCATTGCGAAAATTGAAGCGCTTGCTTTGTTCCAAGCATGTCAATAAGCTTGAGCAGAGCGTCTGCACGCGGTACTTACTCTATTATATTCAAATAGATCAGTATAGGACGGTATCAAAAGCACAGACACGGACGAGCTCGCTTCAATAATTCCGATTCAAGATGTACCAGAAATGCTCTAATGCTGCAATTACATTGAGCTCTTGCCTCAACCATACAATTTTAAAAACAAACGTTTCTCGTCTTTCGGCCGGTATCCCTTGCCATAACGGCGAGGTGCCTTCAACGATAGCAAGCCAATCAGCTTTGACTTGTTGAGATGATGCTGTGCTCGATAGGCGATGCGATAAAAGATTTTTGATTCGTTCTGCAGGACTTCCATAAGGAGCTTGAGGGATAAGTCGAATCAAACGAGAGCGGATATCGCCAACTGCTCGGCGAAAATTGACGGATGAGCAAATAAGAAAAGAAGAAAAAAAAACAGACTCCGAAACATACCTGAAGGCCCCCCAATCACTCTGATGAGCTCAGACGAGGATCCTCCGTTATCTGATATGGGTAGAATGAAAGAGCAGGTAGTCGATAAAGCTAAGAAAGCGTCAACAAGGCGATTTGCTCCAGAGCCTAGGAGCGATTCCCTTGTCAGTCTCCCTCATACAAAACAACGAGCACAAGCACCTCCTGATATTATAACGCTGGACACAGCATGCTCGTCCGGCGTGACGGGAACGAAAGAAGAAGAAGAAGTGAAAGCATTAGAGAGGAGAGCGGGAGAGTGACTCTTCGGCGACTCGCTAGCCTCTGATAGCGAGATGTGAGGTACTCCAAAAGGCGTGTTTTGGCCAGATCGCAACTCGTCGACCTGATGCGCCAAAGCAGCTCTGAGCATGGCTCGAGGCGATTCTCGAACCCTTCTTGGACGAGTCTGGTATAGCTACTGTCTTCGTATCGCCGAATAGAGACAAGCAACGATCAAAGGCCTATCAAAAGGTTGTTTGCAAATTGCCAATAGCGATGCAAGACACTTCCTCTTAAAAGAGCGTAATGCTGTCCCATTGCACTTTCCTCACACACAAGCTACTTCAGTCCAGGCTTGCGACGCGACAGATCGCGAAGTCAGTAACCTTTTGCTCAAAACAGCCCATAACCATTTTAGGATTTCGAATGAAACTGATGTTGGCTGATGTGGCTACGCACTGCCTTGTGGCTTTTCCTTCTTGCTCTGCCATCTTTCCAGCTTGTCATTGTCGTTCCATAGCCAAGTCGAACGTTTTCGCTGCCCACGTTCGTTCCAAACACTGCTTGTTTTTGGGCACCGCTCTCTCGATTTATCAACGCGATCTTCTCTCTTCTTGTAGAAGCCTCATCTCATACTTCCTTCTCAGCCCTTTAATCCTCATCGCGCCTTGTATCCAGATGCCACAAGTATGGGGCCACAGAGGCTTGAAGGGTCAGCTCCCAGAAAACAGTATGCTCGCATTCCGAGAAAGCATAAGGCAAGGAGTGGATGCGATTGAATCAGGTTCGCGATGAGAACATATCCCGAAGATAGCATCTGACCGCCAAAAACAGACGTTCATGTTAGCGCAGACAACGTCGTGGTTCTACTTCACGATCCTACTCTAGATCGAACAAGCAATGGCTCTGGTGAAATCGCAACGAAGAACTACTATGGCTATGTAGATCAGCTTCATACATCTAAAGCACCTCATCAACCAATTCCTACTTTCGAGCAATTGATCAACCTTCTTCTGGAACCTCAAAACAGTCACGTTGGTTTCAATGTGGATTGCAAGCCTACGAATGATGCGCATAAGCTGTTCTATTGTTTGTCTCCCGAGCCTTTTATCGACTGTTGCAGCTTCCTTAGGCGATGATACTTACAGTGATGAATGATATCGTCCAAACGAAGGAAGATTGGCAGACCACTTTAGCACCCCGTCTGATTCTTGCTGTTTGGCATCAGGATTTTATTGCTCCAGCTCGTTTGTATATGCGTAGGTTTCTGTCTTTTGGGCTCCTTCTCCATCTGTTCCTGACGTTACTACGTCTTAGCATACGCAAAACTTCTACATCTTGGTTGTTCCGTCTCTGTAGCAAAAGAACAGTTTATGCATCTCGACGGAATCAGTCTCTTTTATTCCGCCTGGCGTACCACAGAGGGTCAAAAGTTGCTGCGCGAATGCAAAGAACAGAAAAAGATGACTGTAGTCTGGACTATCAACGAGGTCGAGGAGGCGGAAGAAGCGTTCAAGTGGGAGCTGGATGCTTACATCACAGACAAACCAGCTGCGTTGTATGTCTCAAGAGCTGCTTATGGCTGTAAGTTTATTATGATGATACTTGCTAACGTCACTGACTCTTCTTGCAGATGATCCAACATCGCTAAGGACCAGAACTGGTATGGTCACAGCTTTTGTACGAGCATGCAAGCATTGGGTCAGTCATTTGCTGCAACTTAATACAATCTCTCATGGTCTGTGTAGCGCTTGAACAGAGAATTCGATTCTTGGCAGAAAGATCTATGCCGTTCGTCTCGTCAATCATCACTATCTTTCTCTCCTCCTTCTTCGGTCGCCTCATCAGCATCAAGCGATTCAGGTCACAGTGATTCTTAGAACATTTCTATCTAGTCAAATATTCGTTACATTTGGGTGTTGTACATAGAGAGATTTATTTGCTCTGCATAATTTATATCAATTTTGGGTGTTTCTCTTTGAACAGATCTAGATCCGTTCGTTTATCGTAGATTTCTGTTGCTGCTGGTTCGAACTTCATACTATTGGCAACCTCATCTACCGCATCCAGTATTCGAAGCATATTGCCTGAACGAGATCATAAGTCGCGGATCAACTTAAAGGTAGATACCAACAAACCTCCCATCAATCCAATGATCTCTTCATCAGTCCATTTCCGCAGGATCATTTCTGCTATCAGATCGGCTAGAAAGAGTGGTAAGCTTTCTGATGACCGGGCACTTGACAAAACATACGGTATTTCGATACATTTTGCAAACATTCCACTCGTGGACCAGGCCCAATTCCATCAAAGTCGCTTCCTGATAGAAAGTTGAGCATTGAAGACCGACTTGTACGATTAAGACAAACCTATTCCGATGTGTCTGAATATCCTACCGTCAGTCAACTTCTCTAATGTCAAGGAAGCTGACAGACCTTCTACCCGCTTTCATACCAAGGTGATCGATCTGATCAGCGACCATCTTAAGTGTAGCAGTACCGTTCGAAAGGAAAGGCGGAACAAAGTTAGCCATAATCAAAGCATCTCCACCCAAAACACCAGAAGCGCTTCGATCGCCTAGATCCACTCGTGCTATTCGTTCCAACTACAATAATTGTCAGCTTATTTCAGCCTCAATCATCATCATCCCGAAACATAACTTACAATGTAGTCTGGGACGTTTCGTACACTTGGATAGAGTGCTTGCGCCAAGGAATGCGAGAATATTGGAGGTGCGCGAGAATGAGTGAGTACATCAGCTGCTGTTTTTGCTGTAGTATGCGAAACGTCGACCATCTGCAAACGAAACTTTCAAATTGGTCAAGCAGAAAAGTGTCAGGTTCGGAACAAACCATGCCTATTCTGTTCATTTCATGCACCAGAACTTTTCCAAAGTCAGAAAGACCGCCATGAATCGGTTCAATAGGTTTCGCATCGTCTATACAGAGTGTAAAGAATAGATGTAAGCGCAGATGGTGAGGACATACAACCGCAAGAGTCGGCAAAAGCATTACTGTTATACTATCAGCATCTGATTCGTGACAAGTAATTGGATTGAAACTGACTTGCAAGTATGGGTCAAAGTCATATATCGAGCTCCTAGCCTTCGATACTGCCTCAAAACTCCAAGGGAATTGCCAATCTGATGAGCTCCTTCCAGTCCAAATAAAGCTAGAGCGGTCGAACAGCTACATTCAAACGACGGAACACCAACGCTAGAAACAGCTGTACTCACAGGCGATCTTTCCCTCTTTGAAAGCCCTTCGCACATCGTCTGCAGTTTCAGCAAAAGCGAAAGTGTCTTTGTACTTCTCAATCAGAAGACGAGCAACATCAAACTGTTCCAAAGTATCCCGAACTCTCCAAGTTGCATTCAAGAAATCCGGTCCTTCATTATAACGAGACCCAAATTCGTTGGCGCATGGGACGAAAAGACTGAAGAAGAAACCACCAACTTGACCTTGTCTGAGAAGAGGGATAGAGACGTCTGTTGTTGCATTGACTTTGTTGAAATCCATGTCCAGCGCTTGGTTTTGATAGCTACATGATCTGCCTTGAGAATCCGTGCGGAGGAGACATTCGCAATAGCTCACAAGTATCGAACGTAAACTGGCACATCAATCTAAGTACGCAAAATCCAGATGAGAAAGAAATATGGAGATTAGTCAAGCAGCGACTTGCATGACCATCTATAAGAGGATGCCGTTTCATAAGGTAGGCAGCTCTAATATGAGGATCTCTCCTGTTCTTGAGACTCCTGTAGGCATGCTGCCCTCCGTGTTGCAGTAGCCAAAGTGAAGCGAACAGCAAGAACAGATTGAATAGCATAACATGACGCAGAGATCTTCTGCGCTGGTCTTGCAGCTGAGGTATCAGTGGTGCTTTCTCGGATATAGAATACATGGCTCTGGGTATTAGATAGTCACCTCTCAGTGGCTGAGTAAAGGCAAGGAGGATTAGTCAGCAATCCGAAGACTCGTCCATAGATGCAGCCACCATAGTGCAGCAGACGAAGGTTGTACAGCATCTGATAGCATTGTTTTCACAAGCAGACACGAGAAATGGTACAAGAGCAATAGGTGTTTTAAAAGACAAACTCGAATACAGCAATTCTTTCAACGCTTCCACGAGGGTGCAGAATTTCCAGAAGGCGAATAGCGAGTAGGCGAGAACGAGGGTGCTTTTGGGCTTGCCGCACCCCAGGCTGGAGAAGCTTCAACGTCATTGTAAGCTCAGTGTAATCGCATTCAGTTGTAGACATACCAGGACTGAAGTTTTCAGCCGGTGATGCACTGTGAGAATAAATCAGTACTCATTCGATAGTATCGGGAATACTGCCTACGGAGAAAAGCCGTTGGCTGCGGGAGAAGTTGGCGAATAAGCAGGGCTGGTAGGGGAATCTATAAGGGATACAATCATGCTTAGCGCAATTAAAACATGTGGAAGGGATAAACTTGCAACGAGGTGAAGTAGGCGACGCCATGGCTCCAGCAGGGCTTTCAAGCAGAAATGTCAGACTCCTTGCACGACCACTCCATGACAATAAAACTTACGAAAAACGAGGGCTGCTTGGGCTATAATTGGGAGAAGTTGGGCTATACTTAGGAGATGTTGGCTGCGGCCATTCTATCAGATTGCAAAAAAAGTATTAAAAGCGAAACGCACGCTATATCTCGGTGAACTCCTGTGAACAGATAGATCAGCTTGCTGTCCATGCCACATTGCTACGAAAGCTTACGGCGACATGTTTGGCGAAGTTGGAGAGCTAAAGAAATCGTCAGCTTTGCAAAAAAAGGGAAAGAGGAGATAATTTGCAATCTAGGTGAAGCGGGCGAAAAAGATGGAGAACTTGGAGAAAAAGAAGGACTCGCAGGACTGAATCGAGGGCTTTCGAACAAATTAGCAATATTCCTCTAGCCAAGACGGAAAGCTCACCTGCTAGGCGATGTGCCGAAAGCAGGACTACTAATGCCAAAGCGAGGAGACGAAGGTGAGTAGCCTCCAGCAGCTGCATTTCGATCAACCCAGGGCGAAGCAGCTCCAGCACCATAAGGCGATGCTGCACCAAACATAGCAGGGGAGGCTGGCGAAGCGTAGTAAGGCGATGTGGCTCCTCCAGGATTATAAGGTGAGGTTGGAGAGTAGCCCGGCGAAGTTGCGTAAGCAGGACTCTGACCATATCCACCATAAACAGTTGTGTTGCCAGCAAAAGATTCGTTGCCAGGATGATGTACAGGCGAATAGGCAGCCATGCCCTCCTCAGTCTGATGTCCAGGTGTTCTGCCACCATCTTGATAAGGCGTTGCTCCACCCCCGGGCGTCTAGAAAGTTAATGGGATCAGGATCGATCAGAACAATTCTTGACCTGCACTTACCATGCCACCGGTCAATGGCTGCTCTGACATCAATGCAGAAACCGGTAATCGATGATCCAGCACAACATCCTTGAGCATATCGACGTCGAGCATAACGCCTACGGCAAGTCAACATGCGTACTTGACTGGAATAAAAGACATACTGCACGTTCCGGTACCAAGAGGGGCCAGTTGAGCAAGAAGAATGTTCTGTCCCACACCTTTGCAATCATCTTTCTCTCCGATTGCAGCAGCCTCCATTAGAATTTCGACAGTTTCTTCGAAAGTACAGCGCATAAGAGCTCCAGTATCTGCTCTATTGATACCGTGTCGACTGATAGCCATCAAAGAGCCTCGACTTGTCATCAGATCGCAAAGTAGTGAAAGATGGCGATAATTGACATAGGAACCGTCAAATTCGATAACTTGCCGCAATTCTCTGAGTAAAGAGGCACGGCCAGCTTCGATACCAAGCACTTCTGTTACTTCGACGCAAGAGTTGGAATAGGTCCTAACCGCATCAACGCCTTCAACGCAAAGAACCCGCTTCAGGTTGATACCGTCTGTTTCAAGTACCCATTCGTCTTGCCTAGTCAAGACTCCTTCTTCGTTGATTCGCTGTCTTGGCTTTTCAATCATGAAGACTCGGTCGATGCCAGTGATACCGCCGAGCGTGACATCGCTCAACATCGACGCTTCAAGCTGCTTCAACAGCTGATCTTCGTCATCGCCTTCAGCATCTTTCTCATCATTGACCGCTCGACATCGAATGACCAGCTTCTCAGCGTTGTCTTCAGACCAGATAACGAATAAGTCTTTATCGAAGACTAAAGAAATGCAATTTGCAACTTGACTCATTTCTAGATTCTTGTCAAGCATTTTTGCGCGATCGAGTTCGAAGCGGAGAAGCCACGAAGATTGTCGGTCGATAGTTTGCTCGATTTCAGGATCTGGAATAGCGAAGAAAGCGTCCACGAAGTCGCGATCGTCTTCTATGACCGTTGACGTGATGACCGGATCGTAGAAAATTTCGACAGAAGCAGTGACAGTCCGAAGAGTAGTGTGAGCCAAAGTCGTTTGAACAGATTTTGCCTTTTGTACATCTCGAGCCAAATCTGGTTGTAGGTAAACATAAGTGACAGGCGTCTTCAGGTTGCGAGCCACGTTGATGATTTCCTTCAGACGTGGTACACCCAAGGTGACATTCTTCGAAGATACACCGGCATAATGGAAAGTGTTGAGCGTCATCTGTGTAGCTGGTTCACCGATAGATTGAGCTGCCAAAGTACCGCACATCTCGCCAGGTGCAACCAGCGATTGGTTGAATCGTGTTTCAACTTCTCCTAGAACCCATTCGAATGCTTCTCGATTCAAGTGGTTTTCTTCCAATATCCTTCTTGCGGCCAAATTTGCGCGCAAATGCATGCGAAGAAGTAGAGTGACATTGATTTGTGCTTCCCGACTAATTGCGTCGTTTCCACGTACGACAATCAGACGTTCACACAGCGCAGCAACCATGTCCACAATATCTGCCGGCGGTAGATCTGAGGCTTTTCGATGATCAATGTGGAAGATTTGGCAGGCATTCTGAACAATACGAGGAATGTTGACGGGCAGATGAATCTTTGGATCATTTGCTTCAAAGATAAATTCGCGCAGAAGCCTTCGGTCTTTCGTCAATTGCTCGAATTCCGCATCGAGTTTCTCCTGTAGTGCGATAGAAGAGCTGTCAAGACCGACTTGAAGAGTACCAGGAGAAAAGCCCCAGCCTTCTTCTGTTAAATCGATACGATAGGTCTTTTCGAAACGAGCATCGGAAAGAGTATGAGGAAGTAGCCTCTGTTCTTCGAAAGCGCCACCATCCATTCCGTCCTCACCATAAACGAATTGAATGATGTAGTTGAGCGAATTGCGGACTGTTCCATCGTACGCAACTCCGACGTCTTCCAAAGCCTTGACCAAACGACGCTGAATATAACCGGTTTCCGCAGTCTTGACAGCTGTATCGATAAGACCTTCTCGACCAGCCATAGCGTGGAAGAAGAACTCTTGTGGTGTAAGACCTCGCAAGTAGGAATTCTCGACAAATCCACGAGATTCGGGTGAATAGTCATCTTTGGCGAAATGCGGAAGAGTTCGATATTTGAAGCCGAATGGAATACGTTTGCCTTCCACACTTTGTTGACCAACACAAGCAGACATTTGCGAGATGTTGATGAAAGAACCTTTTGAACCTGCTACAACCATTTGTTTGACATTGTTGTCGTTCTTCAAACTCTCTTCTGCTGATTTACCCGCGTTATCACGAGCTTGATTGAGTGCAGTATTGACTTTCGATTCGAAGGATTCACGAATCGTCATACCAGGCAGAGCATCGAGCTTGTCCATTTGAGCGTCACTTATCAGTTCGCTGACTTTATTTTTGGCCGTCGAAATGAAGTTGGTGATGGCTGCATTGGTTGCGGTATCAGCAATTGTGTCACCAATACCGATGGAAAAGCCATTGTGCAGAAGCCAATAGTTGACAACCTGTTATCGACTCAATTATGATAATATGGTTGAAAGACTCGTTCACACCTTCTGCACAGCTCCGAAGAAATCTCTGCATGCTTCCGGACCCTTTTCTCGGAAAACGGTATCGACCAAACCACCGGCTGAAGCACCAGCGATTTTCTTGAGCACAACACCATAAACAATTTCGCCATTTTCTATCCATGTGCCTCGGTCCATAGGATTGGAAGGATGAAGAGTTGAATCGTCCGCTCCACGAATATTGATACCCTTAGGGATACACATAGTGAGAATCTGCTTGCCGGTCCAAAGCGGTTTCGGTTTGAAAATAGCAGGAGGCGGAACCAGACCGTCCCAGCCAGGAACCCATAGAAGAATGTTCTGAACGAAGTCGTGCTCCAGAAAGCAATCTCGTAAAGTGAATTTTCGAATGCCACAAAGCGTGTCTTGCACAATACCCATGACTGGCTTGTTGGCTTGAGGAGAGATAATTTGCCGAGGAACCCAAGCGATTTGCGAAAGCTCGGCTCTTGTTTCTTCGGATTGAGGAACATGCAAGTTCATCTCATCACCGTCGAAACTAGAAGAGGCAAGCAAGTGTCAGGCAGTTGTTCAAAAACAACTGTTGGCATACTTACTCGGCGTTGTATGGTGACTACAAAATGCCATGAGCCTATGAAGAGCAGGCAAAAAATGAAACATACGGTAACGGAAAGATTTAGACGGAATGTAGAATAAGGCATGATTTTCACACGATGTGCCACTGATACCTCATCAGTGATGTCCCACGAGATGGTGCATCAACTCACTCATACTCATTTTGTGCAAAGAAGGTTGTCGATTGAACAGCACAAGATCACCGTTCCGCAAATGGCGTTCTACTATCCATCCATACTGAAGCAGAACAGGTGAGCTGGTGGTATGCCGCAGATCTATCCGGTCTCCAGTGTCCTTGATCACATAACGAGCACCAGGATGTTCGTTTGCACCTCTGTTGACCAGATCTTGGAGGTAATCGAGATTCCAAGGTGTAACTCTTTCAGGGTAGGTCAGATTCATAGCGATAGACCGAGGTACTCCGACTTCATCCAAATCGATGTTTGGATCACCGGTAATGACAGTTCGCGCTGAAAAGTCCACACGCTTTCCCATCAGATTACCACGAAGACGGCCTTCTTTCCCCTTCAATCGCGCTCTGATGGATTTGATAGGACGACCGGACTTCTGCATTGCTTGTGGCTGACCAGGAAGATTGTTGTCCATGTAAGTAGCGATATGCCACTGCAGCCTAGATTAGCTCCAATTGCAACCCTTTGTGACTAAATCTACCTGTAACAGAGCCTCGAATTCATTCAAGACATGTGCGGGAGCGCCTTCGCCTTCAAGCCGTTTCAGACTTGCGTTGGCTTTAATAATTTCCGCCAGCTTGTAAGTCAAATCATCTTCTCCTCTCGTAGCACCACCATCTATAGCCACACTAGGTCGAACAGGTGGAGGAGGAACAGGCATGACAGTCAAGATCATCCATTCAGGTCTAGCTTCATCCACGCTCAATCCCATGAGGGTAACATCTTCGGTAGACATTTTGCGTAGAATGGTCAAACAAGCAGAGGCAGGTAGAGCGACTTTATCTAGAGTTTTTGGTCCTTTTTTGTCCTCATCATCTTCCGACTGACGTTGGTACACAAGGAAGAGTTTCAAGCCTTCTTTTCGACACACAGGTTGTCGATGCCCACATCCTCCGTGTCGACCTTTTTGAGTATTGCTTTCGACGCCAGCTGCTTCTTTGGTCTTCTTAGCTTCGTCGTCTGGCAAAGGATCTTCAGCTTCTGGATCATCCGGCTCGCAGATGTTTTTGCCCTGTAGATCAATGCATGATTAACCTCGATTCAAAGTTCGCAACGCAGTGAGATTTACCTTTGCGAGCGAATGCACAAACAACAGCCGTTTCTTTGGGTTCTTGACAACTTTGACAATTTCCCGCAATTTTGGGTCGCTGTAAGTTTGATCAGCTCAAAATAAACCAATACGGCAATTCAGCTCACGATAGATCGACCTTGAGTTTGCCGCATTGCACACAAACGCATTCGATGATCTTTTTGACTTTGTTCAAGAATCCTTTGCGTCACAACGCCAGACATCAGCTAATGCTGAGGCACCCTGCTCCTCACTAACCAACGTGATACACCGGTCTCCCAAGCTCAATGTGACCAAAATGACCAGGACAAGTAGCTGAGCCTTCACCGCAAGTTTGGCACTTGTAGTTTCTGCTTTGCCGTATTAAGCAAAGGCGCAAGCATGAACATACGCTCATGTTGTAACAAACCTATCGATGGTGCCCATTCTAGGATCCGATAGACCACCAACTTTAGGTCTCATTGTCCCTTCCTCCATGGTTTCAGGGAAAACGACATTGACACTGGATTGGGCTTTGATTTCCTCTGGCGCGAGTACACCGAATTGTATTTCTTTTACACGCCTGATTGGCGCTGCCGAATACGCGAAACTCATGATGCCCTCAGAGGTAGACTAGCGAGATTGTAACAAAGCACGCCGTTCGTTCAATTCCAGTCTTTTCGTTACAGAACAGACTGATCTAGTAAGCCGAAAGGGTGTACAACCAAGCCAGACTGAATCACGCTGCGCTGAGGACCGTTTCGAAGCTGCTCGAGCAGTGGCTGATGTGTTTTGTGGATATATTCCAAAGTCTGAAGACGGCACGACAGTGAAGCGGCCTCTTATTGGTATATCGAGACCTGTGCGTGGGCTGGCAGCAGGGTCCGGGTATGTAGACTTGGTGGTTTTAGGGCTTCCAGCAAAAGTCGAGAATCTGTCGAAGACTTGAATTGCCTCTGTCTTTCTGCTACTTCCATCTCCTCCAGCTCGAAAGAAGTGTGAGTCGTTCTGTAGCTTACAGCATCAGCACATGCTAACAGGTTGTACGCGGGCCATTAGCTAGACAAGCCTCGGTTTTTACGCTTCCGTTTTCTTCTCTTTTCCTCTTCTCTTCTCAGTCTCTTCTTCAGTCTCTCTTCTCTCATCTCTTTTTCAGTCTCTGTAGCATCTTCTGCTTCATACGGTCTCTGTATTAACTTCTCTACTCTTTTTTTGGGTTTACGCAAATATACACAATGTCCTACTCTGGTGCTCCTCGTCCTCAGCAAGAAGCTATTGGTGGTTATCCCGCTGTGGCTCCTTTCCAAGCCGCCCCTCCTCCAGATCAAAAACGGGTGAGTCTCCATAGCCGTGGCAAAAAGTGATATCTAATCATACAATAGGCCCATTTATACGTTGGCAACTTATCACCTCGAGTAACTGAACATATGTTGCATGAAATCTTTGCCGTCGCTGGTCCAGTTTTGGGTGTCAAGATCATTCCAGACAAGAACTTTCAACATGGTGGTTTGAATTATGGTTTCGTCGAATTTCATGAAATGCGTGCTGCGGAGACAGCTATTCAGACACTCAATGGAAGGAAGATCTTTGATACCGAAATCAAGTGCAATTGGGCTTACCAGAATCAGCAAGCCAAGGAAGATTTGACAAACCATTGCCAGTGCGTGGTCTGGTCTTCTTCGTAAGGTATTCTTTTGAGCTGACTTTCTTCAATAGCGTTTTCGTCGGCGATCTTTCACCTGAAGTCACCGATAGCGTGCTTCAAAAGACTTTCGAAGCATTTGGCAGTTTATCAGATGCAAGAGTTATGTGGGATATGAACTCTGGCAAATCTCGTGGTTATGGCTTCTTGGCTTTCCGGGATCGTACAGATGGAGAACAAGCTATTGCTACCATGAACGGTGAATGGTTAGGATCAAGAGCTATTCGAGTCAACTGGGCCAATCAAAAGAACGCTGGCTCAAGCATGATGAATGGTACTGGGGGCGGAGGAGGAGGAGGAGGATCTTCTGCACCACCACCTCAAATGGCACCACCTTCAATGCAAGCTATGAGTCCAATGCAACAACAGCAACCTCCAATGGCTTCAATGGGTGGCATGGGTGGTGGATATGGTGGACCTCCAGTTCAACAAGCTCCTGTCGCTGCCGCACCAGTCTATGTTCAAGCTGGTGGATCTAGCTATGAACAAGTTCTAAGCCAATCGTCAAACTTCAATACAACGTGAGTAGCGCGATATAGTAACCAGCTTGACTGATTGTTGATTTCGCATTTCTCACAGAGTATACGTTGGCAACTTGGTCCCTTACTGCCAGCAAACCGATCTTATCCCTCTTTTTCAAGGCTTTGGCTACATTGTCGAAATTCGTATGCAAGCTGATCGTGGTTTCGCTTTCGTCAAGCTTGACACTCACGAGAACGCTGCAATGGCTATTGTCAACTTGCAAGGTACTCCAGTTCATGGTCGAGCTTTGAAATGTTCTTGGGGCAAAGATAGAATTGGTGGTGACGCTGGACCTCCACCTGCGCAGGGTGCAGCGGCAGGCTATCAGCCTCAACAAGCTGTAAGTCCATTGCATTGCATTAAGCAAAGATGATGTTCAATCTTCGAGGATATTTAGGCTTATGGTGCTTATCAGCAACCACAGCAGCAATCGTATGGCTATGCTGGATACGCTCAAGATCAGAGTGCTGGAGCAGCTCAACAATGGCCTACAGATCCGGCAATGCAAGCTCAGTACCTTGAGTAGTACGTGTTCGCTGAATTTCTGCCATATGTTTGGCTAAACCTAGCGGGTCTGTACAGCTACCGAACGAATTACCCTGATTACTACAACACCCTCATCCAGCAAGGATATGGTCAAGGTCATGTCTAGTTGCTGGACATACGGGATGAAACACAATTTTAGGTTTATATATCGAAGTAAAATCATGCTGCAACAATAGCTCACAACAATTCCCATGCCAAGCTGACACAATGTGTGCTTCAAATTCGTGTCTGCCGTCAAGTTGACTTGTTCGAGCTTCTTGACACTGAAGAGCGAAGTCGAATACCAGCTGATCTATATCCTTCCCAAGCTGCTATATACCCTATTGTGGCTCTATGGATGTCTACAGCGTCTTCCTCACCTTCGCCCACAGCCAACGCTGACGTTCCTCTAGGTGCATAAAGGAATTCTTCCCGCCTTGGACTTATGGCTGACAGCTGCTGATCAGATCCAAATGCATCATGGGAGAGCTTGGCATCCTCTACTTTGTCCAATCTCGCAACAGCGACCAGTTCCCGTACTCCAGTTTCGACTTTGGATCCAATAGCCCAACTTCAACCTGACTTTGTCTATTCTCTGGTAGCACAAGTTTCTGCACTATCAATGATTGCAACACTTACTATCGTCTTACTTGGCCTGTTGCTCTTCACAACTCGTTATCATTTGGGTTTGTCGAAACTCAATTACGCTTTGCAGCAAGCAGCAGTTTGGGTCTTTTTGGCTTCTACTTTCACTTCATTGGGAACGATCTGGAGCAAAACAAAGAAGAGGAGCTCTGCTTGGCCTTATATGTTTGATTATATTGAAGTGTGGATCCCGAGGGATGAATGGAATACACCTCAATTGTATGGTTGGTATACTTTGTTGGCTTTGGTCACGTTTACTTGTCATGTGCGTTCGGAATATACTCATTCATTCTCTTTCATTGAGATTCAGAATTCGTTTGACCTTGCACAGATCACACACATCCATATTTTAACTCTACTCTTTCCATCTCGACTTGAGCGTGGTCTGATTGTCGGCTTACTAGGCAAGCTGTTTCTTCTCGGGGTCGCAAGCCTCTCACTAAAAGGAATTGAAATAGGCCCGTTGGCAGTAACAGCTTGTGGTCTGGCCTATCTCGATTTACACACCAGTGTGAAAATGCAAGATCTAGGCGATGCAATCCGATCCGTCTGCAATGCTTCTCTGACGCTCTTATACATCGCCGCTCTCCTCATCTGGGGGTTGCTAATCAATCGTTCTCGAGCATGGCAATCCGAAGGTGGTGCAGCTGGTTTTGGAGTAATTGCTGTTTCGCTAGGTTTAGCTGGTAGCGCATTGAACTATGTGGAAATCAAAGAAGATCGATTGCAATGGTTACCTACTCTGAATTGGTGTATTCTTTTATGGCAATCTTGGGTTGGGTTTTGGTGGTGGGTTAGCGCTGGAATGTATGCTGGTGAAGTTGCCGAAAGGGATAAAAGGGATGCTGAGAAAGCTGCTAAGCATGCAAGAAGGAAAGCGAGAAGACAAAGGAAATTGTTAGGAAGAGCTTTACCGAGTCAAGCGCTGGAAGGGGAAGGTGGTACTTCAAGCAGTGTGATCCATCGATTGGCTAGAAGGATAAGGCCGAATCAAGTTGTCGTTCCTGGTGAGAATACATCAAGATCAAATAGAAGTCAAGCTTCAGCTGGTCAATCTATAGAAATGCAAACTCTTCGTCCACCAAACGCACCGCACTCAGTATCAAGTAGTTCTGGTAGAACTTCAAATACACCACAAGGTCGAATAGCCAGATTCTTTAAACCTCCAGCCTTTATGAACGATATTCTGGCCAGACTATCTTCAGAACATCAAGCTGCCGCTAGAACTCGAGCTCTGGAGACACCTCTTCAGCCCCCGAATCATGCACCTGGTTATGATCTTTTCACTGGCAGAAATCGACCTCTTGAACCAAGAGGATCAGATGATGAGGAGCAAGATATAGTGGATGAAGAAATCACTATGCAAGAAGAAGATGCGGAAGATGTTGGTCTGGAATCTTACCCGCCTCGACCTTCACCTGGTCTACCTTTACCTGCTTCGGCTCAACCGTATAGTGCTGCAAGATTTAGATTGCGATCGAGGGATGTGTATGATTAACTTATTTATTGGCCTCAACAGAACAGAATAGATGTAAATATGTCCATAGCATGTAGCATGTAACAATACACGCGGCTGAAAAGAGAGAATCGAGCTCGTTTGCGAATTCATTTGGTGGTGCTTCTATCTCTCAAATCATCACTAATAGTATCAATGGCTTGCATGAATCGCCTATCAAGTGGTCTACGCAATCGCGTAGCTACCAGCAGCAAGCCTGTAGCTTCTACTTCCCGCTGCTTCGCTACAGAAGTTTCCACACCTGAAAACATCGCTTTGCACAAATCCCTCTTATCTGGCAAACGAGTTCTACCTCCCAAAAGGCCGCTTCGTGTACGTGGTCCTAATCCAGGTTATGGTGGTCGAATCCCTCGACGACCGATAGAAGAAGCAGCCCAAAAAGTCTATCTCCCTAATTTCACTCTTACAATGGTTCGCAACACTGGAGCTCAAGCTAATGATCCCTTCACTGCTACTTTCCGTGTTCCTACACAACTTACAAAACCGGATATCGTTCAATTCTTAACCCAAGTCTACAAACTCAATGTCACTGGAATCAGAACGAGCATCAAAATGGGTAGAGTGTATCATCATCAAGCTGCAGACGCAGGATTCAAGAGGTTCGCGAGAAAGAAGACGATCAAGACTGCTTTTGTTCAAATGGATAGACCGTTTTGGTATCCTGAAGCGAAAAGCAAGGAATGGTTGAATGAGAACTTCGAAGTGTAAGACTCCTTTACTGACCTTGTGTGAAAGACTGCATCTGATACATAATGTTGTATAGCCAAAGGCAGAAGGATGAACAGAACAGACGACAGAGACAAGTTGGTAATATTGAGAGCCCGGCCTATAACAAAGGAGGTCAGAGATATAGAGGAAGCAGTGAGACTACGATTGGTGCAGGAGGCAGGTTGTCAAAGGTCGCGAAGAATATGGGCAAAGCGAGACAAGGCGGAGAAGACAAGCTGAATGCTTTGGCTCAATCAGAAGGAGAAGCTTTCGTCAAACGGATACAAGAGTTGACTATGCAGCCGAAGAAAGAGGAGACTAAGGAAGCTGAGCAATAGATTGTATATACATTTTGTAGCCCTCAGGCGATTTTGCTTATGTCATTCGATGCTCCGGCCTTTCTTGCTCCACCACTTGCACTACTCACAGCAACATCTTGAAAGCACAACATGTCTCATCAAGTACGTGTCGGCCTCGAGTAGGTCAAACAGCGCTAACTCGCGTCGATCTGCAGCCAACTGTGAATCTCGAAGGAATCAAGTCCTGCTGCACTAGCGGTGAGTGCTTGATTACCAAGGGGTCTGCTATGGCTCATGATAGACAATATCAGGCCACTTGCAGTGCGTTTTCGGTCATTTGTGGAAGTGCGAGCTATTCCTGACGATCTTTCCATTAAAGCGAAGGTACTCCCAAGGGAAGAGAAGGGAAGTTAGGCAATCTGGACGCATACATCACGTGCGCTCTTATCTATGCTTTGCATTATAGACCGAAATGCTCAAGCGCTGGGTCACAGCGGTGACGAATCAAACAAGTCCAAGACGCTTCTCTACTTGGTCGATATCTTCGGCTACAAGCTCAATAACGCTCGTCTCTTAGCTGATGAGTATGCTGCCCAAGGTTTCTACGTCGTTATGTATGTTTGAATGTATCGGATCGAGCTAATGAAGCTGACGATAATGTGAACAAGGCCCGACATCTTAGAAGGCGATGCTGTACCTCATGAGATACTAAAGGCTATTGCCCCACTTTCTACTTCTGAAGCTAGAGGTATCGTCGCTGCTGCTGGCGATATCGCAAAGGCAAGTCCTTTCACACCTCATACTTGCTGCATCTTCCTCATATTGGATTCAGGTTGGAACTACTCTGCCTCCTTGGTTGGCTAAGCATCGCGTAGGCTCTTGAGTTCTTCAGCAAGATAGCATGCTAAAGATGTCATGAACTACAGGAAGCTGTTACTATGCCTTTAGTTCAGGCATCCGTCCGATCTTTGCGCGAAGACAAGGACGTAGGCAAGATTGGAGCTGTCGGATTCTGCGTAGGTGACAGGATGCCTCTATTCAGCTTGGCAGCTGATAGCGGCAATGCTATTCATTTATAGTTTGGAGGTGAGCATTGTTCCAACCGTCGTCAAATGAAGCTGAAGCTGAAGATCAACTAGGCCGATATGCTATCTTGCTCACTCACGGAAACGCTGAGACTCCCGTCGATGCTGCTGTTGCTAACCATCCATCAAGCGTTGCTTTCCGTAAGCAGATTCTTGCAAGACAACATTCGTTAAGCTGATAGATATCACCTCCCAGCTGCTGAAATTGATGGTCAGTAGAACTGACAGTGTGCATTGAAACCAACACTTAAATATCGGTTTAGCTATCGAGAAGCCAATCCAGATCAATGTGAGTGGTTGGCTTGCTTCCGTTGCAGTAAAAGCAGCTGAAAAACTTTCTTCCAGGTCGGCAACGAAGACTCGTATGTGTCGATCTGCAATCTGTATGCAAGATGCTAAGTTTTCGCGATAGCATGATGTCTCTGAAGAACATTGACGAGACCAAGGGTTCTTTCTTGAAGCGCGTCGACGCTGTGAGCGCTCTCTCTGCCGTGGATCGTGCTTCCGCTCATGTATTTGCGAAACAGCCTCATGAAATCAATGTTTGTAAGTCAAAGTCGTCTCTATGTCTGTGCTAGCATTCAATCTATACTGGACAGTCGATCGCGCCGTACACGGCTTTGCTGTACGGGGAGATCAGAACGAGGTACTATCCTTAATCTAAGCAGATATCATTATTCTGAGCCGAAATCTCTCCATAGCCATTTGAGAAAAAGAACAAGGAAGTAGCTGCTCACAAAACCATTGAGTTCTTCAAGAAGTACTTGGCTTAGGTATAGCTGCAGAATGGAAAGGAAAAGCATGCAATGTGTTGCATTGACAAAAAGATAAAATAAAATGCTGATGCTGACTGTTTGATTGGAAGATCGTGATCTGTGATCACAAGGAGATGATGATCGCAGCCGTGCAACATGTATTCACTCTTCTGGCATCTCACTCTTTCTTGCATCTATTTCTACAGGAACTCTACAGCACATTGATTTGGGCATCACAATCGCTCATGTACTGTGCATGTCGCCCCCTTCCAATTTTTAGAGACGTTCCCTTTCAAACTTGCTCTTTTACACTACCGCGCTGTCTGTAGCGCTTTCCAGTCTAGTCAGGCTACCATATATGTGTATCAATCCCCACCTTTCATTGCAATTCTATACGTTCTGCAGCTTCTGTCGTCTGTAATGCTCTGTAAACACTCCATCCTGCGACCAATCAAGAGCAAAGCCATTCTTTTGACCACCTGCAGTAGATTCATGAGTTAATAAAACGATGTGAACAGGCTTTGCGAACTATACAAGTGATCAGTGCGCGATTGCCATTCGAGTTTCACAGAACCATCAGCTTGTCGTTCGAGCTTGCTGAGACCTCCCATGTACCTAGATGACATCTTTAATGCGATCAATTGCGAGTTTAAGGGAGAGTCTTACCAGATCAAGACTGGTGTCAGATCTGAGATCAACGCAGCGGCTATAGCATGCCCAGCGACACAGTGCTTGAAGATCGCAATAGAGCCAATCCCTTCAGTTTCGTCCTATTCTTCCACCAAAGGGAAAAGTACAGTCTGCATTCGTTTGGTGATACTCCGCAAATCCTCGTCGTCGCTGACGGGAGCGTAGCTTGAGAAGTATTCTGAAGAGATACGAGGGAAGACGTTCTTCAAGTTGCTGTTGAACGGGATATAACGATGCGTGCCTATAGTCGAATGAGATAATCCGATCTTTTGAAGTACGAGAAAACACTCACCTTTGTCTGCCATCATGACTTCACCGAATCCTGGTTCCACACAGATTCCCATGTCCAACATATTGGCTAAGGGCACGGCCGTTTGTAAAGCTCTAAAGCAGATTTCAGCAATTTTCAAAATATTTGCCTAAAAGCCTACCTGTAGTAGGAAGAAGAGTACAGTCGATCAATTTTCAGTTCCTCTTTCTTGAAAACCGAAGCGATGTTATTAGCTTGAACCAAGCCTTCCTCATTGAGGCTAATGTCTCCAGGAATCCCGCTCATTGAATCTTTCTTCAGATCCATCGACTGTTAAGGGAGAATAAATTGTGCACTATAGAGACCGTGACGGACATACCCGATTGCCATGTCGAACAAAGTAGATGGTTTGCAACATTGAGGATCAAATACGAACGAGAAGATGGGACTCAAAAGAAAAAGAGTGGTAGAAGAGGGAAAGAACCACAGCAAATTAGCCAGGACTGCCTTTGTTCAGCATTGCATCAGTCAAGCACCGCTATATATCTTCTAAACGAAGAGGGAAATTCGCGCGATCGCGGAAGCTTGTGATAGATAAACACAGGTGTAAGACTCATGCACAAATGCTGGAACGAGCTAGAGCAGAGTCACCGTGGTGTTTCGACAAGCTGCATAATTTCGTTGGTCTCTGTGCAGCAATGATGTTACTGCGCTGAACAGCTACCCGGCACTCTGGACTACGGATATTGACAGTCTTAGGAGGAGCTGAAAGCACATCTGCAGTGGAACAGGACGGCAAGCCAATGTCTGGCACAAATGTGAATCTACTTCTAGAGGGCTTGCTGTCAATTGGTCTTCGCGCTGGTTTCTTCCTGAGCTGCCGTGGATACGTTCAGAGAATTCTCTTTGCAGACCTACGCGAAGTCATCACAGAAGATCAGACGGAACCTGGTTCACCTGCTCCTTCAAGCAGACCTTCGGCTTTTAGCTGGCGTAGCAACAGCTCAAGCGATGTCAATCTTCTTCCTCTTCACTCGAGCAATGGTTCAAGTACCCCTCCTCGGCGGCATCGCTCATCAACGAACTCTCGGCCAAGTCAAAACTCCAAGCAGCAATCTCTATATCCCAAGCTCACCTCTCTAATCTTCTGCCTCACTTTCTCGGAATGTTCTATGCTTTTCGCTTTGGTACTCTTCGGTAGTGCGTTGAACGAGCGGTTCGTCAACATATTTGTACTTTTGAGGAAGAAACTTACACTCGGTCAGCGCACGATGGTTGAATTGGACTACATCTCTTACCATCCTGGTTGCCTTCATACTGCTTATAATTCCTTCTGGCCAATGTCTGCTCATCACGCATCGAAACAAATGTATGTTCAATGACGCCTGTGACCTGCATTACAACTGACCAGAAAGAGTAGCATCGGGTGCTAAATTGACGCTGCCTATCGTTGGTATTACTCTTGTCCTCTTCTTCAGCTACATTTTCCTCTTCAACTATGTTGGTCTTCTGCTTTCTCAAGCTCTAGGCGTACAGCAAGGCACACATTCAATAGGTCAGTGGTCTCTTGTCCATGATTGCGCATGTTCAGACGTGAAACTAGGCTTCTTAAATGCTGCTGTCGAGCGGATATGCGTTCCCGGCGTCGTATTGATTGCTAGCTTGTCCGGAGCTGGAGCAGTGAATACAGCTTGGGAAGCATACGAATGGAGAGAGCGATATCAAGGGTCAGTCTTGGTAGATCTTCCGCGGTTTATGGCTCATTTTATGACAGTCGGCCTGTCACAGATTCCTCCCTGTCGACGGCAGAACGATCACATAGAAAAGCTTGCGAAGACCTCCAGAGTCGGAGAGCTGAATTAGATTTGACGACTGCCAATACTGTAGGTACCTCAAACTGTTTATCGGCAGACAGCATTATATATTGTGTGGCTCATAGAAAGCTTCATCTGGCAACTTTATCAGCAAAATGTTCTCTTCGGATCCTACGCAAGCCAGTAAGCTATCTCTTACCACTGTAGCCTTCTCTATTCTGATTGTTTTTGCCCTAATAGAAATCAGTAATCTTCAGATGGAAATCACTGGCTTACAATCACTAGAAGTACAGATGAAACGCGATCTATCGAATATGCGAACACGGAAAAGGGCTATGGACATGTCTGGGACTATGCAAGGCAAAGCTATACAAGCTGTTGGTCTGCTTTTCACCTTTTACTGTCTGCTTCGGGTTGGATTGGTGCGCCTTCTTTAGCGATTCATTTCTTTGGATACTGAACAAATGTTATAGGCAGCACTTAGTCTGATACCTTGGCTAAGATCGCAGACTTCGGCGACAGAACCTGCAGCAAGAACAGATCGCTTTGCGCCCATTCTGAATAGTATCGCCAGTGGTTTAGGCTTGGAAATAGATGTTGCTACTTGGTCACACACATTGGGATTGTTGATGATTGGTTGTATCATTGTGGTAAATATGCGGACTGTTCTCGCTTCCGTCTCAAAAGTCAGTGGAAGAAGCTGTGCATCATAATGGCGCTGATGCATAGCTTTTCTTATCCTGACAGGTTTTTCGAGCGGCTAGTACCGGTATATCGGCATCATTCATGCTTCTCTTTCTTGCTCAACTCATGGTAAGACATAGTTCTCACAATCAGACTAATCGTGCTCATATCTCTCTTAGGCGATCTACCTGGTCACTTCACTCATCTCGCTACCAACAACAGGTCAATCGAACGAGCTGCTGAGCAGTCTACCAGATTTCAGTATCTTTTCCAGAGTTTTCGATCTGATCTTTTTCATTTCTGCTGTGGGATGGGCATGTTTCAAGTTCTTTGAGCGCAAAATAAGGGTAGAAGATCTAAGTGGGTCCTATGTATGAATAATATTACACAATAAATAATGTTACAATGTGTCGGGAGCAAATCAAGCGAAACCACTGCTACCAAAGCGAGATTTCAGACCAGTCGTTTCTGATGCCGCTTCAGAGATGAACTTCCTTCGCTTGCTATCGTCCATTCGAGCACTACTACCTATCATAGTGTCTCGATCCCAAATAACTGGTGCTTTAGTCATATCTTCCGATTTGGGCGTGGCTTTCTGTTTGCTTTCATGTAGATTGACAAGAGTCTCGCTTCGCGACGATTTCTGTACGTATGCAAGTTCATCCAACTGATTATACAGTCTGAAAGGAATCGAAAACGCACATTGTATTTCTCGACTGCAGCAGCAAGTTTAGCATCCCGTTTCCTCTTGCGTCGAGCTTCTTCTTTCTGTTCTTCCGTCTCTGGTGCGCTGTTCTCCAGGCGTTTTCGTTTACCAGAAGCTTCATCATCTAATCTTTGCGCTCGTTCACTGTGCACTCGGGAACAGATCAATATCATGAGAGATAAGACGCTAGTATATGAGACGCACGCAGGTGTTTCAGTCCATAGAGCTGAGATACCACCCGATTGTTTGACTTTGTTGGCATCTTGAGCGGAAGAGAAAGCTCTTGATTTCATTTTCGTTGGGTCCATAGCTGTATAACAAACATCATTAGAGTCTTATTTACGAGCATTACCACGCCGTACAAGACAGCAAATCGGAATCTTTAGCTGTTCGACGAGCAATCAGGGATCAGCACAAAACTGAGGGCCAGGAGTGATCATACGAACGTGGAACCACCATCCAATCTGCCCGTTTAGGTTTGGCATTCCTCTCATCCTCTTCGTCCCTTTTCCTTTTCTCTAACCTAGCTTCACGCTCCAAGAACTCTTTCACACCATCTGCTTCACTTTGTGCATTGGTAGATGGTGGAGGCGCAGGTCCAATATCATCATCACTGCTTGATTCTTCTGGTTGTTCTACAGCAGGCTCAATTTGAGTAGTAGGGCCATTCGAGTTTGACTGTGTTGGACGAGAATAACCAGGAGGCAATTGAGGTGTATAACCATCGTCTGAATCACTATCCTCTGCAGCTGTAGATGGCTGAAGCAAGTGAGCGGGCAGAGAGGGACCTATCATCGTGGCTGCTGCTAGAAGAAGCGTTCTAACATTTTTGGCAGTCTTCTGCTTGATTCGGAACGGGTTCACTGCAACTCGTGCCCTTTCTCCCTTATGTCAATGGCCTCGGTGTGGCTAGAGTCGTGCGCTACCTTGCAACCTTAGCCATCTCTTCTTGCTCGTGCGCAAGCTAGCTGGAAATCGTCATAACAACAGTGAGCTTACATCGCTCGTTCTGCATGCTGAAGCTCATGGTATATCCCAGTGTCGGACTGGTCTTTCGACGCCCCAAAGAGCAATCGTCTGTCCAAGCTCATACCTCGCAAATCAATGAAACGGCATAAGCGCACCAAGACGCAAGGTGATATTATCCGATTGGACTCGCTGGACGAGCCATTACCAGTTCCTCCACGACCTGTTTCAACTTTGTACAACCTACGTTCTTTCTCTGTCACCAATCTTCTCTCCCTCAAACGAGAAGATCCAGGCGCTTCATATCCTGTGCATGAAGATACCCAAACAGAAGTACTACTACGTTTACCTGAAGTTGTATCATCTCCTTTCAGTGCTTCGTTCGATGACCTCGTAACAAGACCAGATTCCACGTTTTTGGACGACCCGATGCTGGCCGTTATTTCTACAGCTGTCTCATCACCTACAACATACCTTCGTCCGAGATTATTACCGGCTGCATCCATTTCTAAGTCAACTTTCTCTTCTTTTATACCCACTATCTCACCACAAACAACACCTGATTCTTCCCCTTCTTCAACCTTATCCCACAGCACATCAACTTCACCTTCTTCAATATCTTCTCATCAACGAGCCTCAATTCAAGAAAGTTTTAGTCGACCAATCAGTCCAAAAGCTGAGAAAGAGCTTTTCCTCTCTCGATCAGATCATCGAGCCACTAAATCACTCTATACAATACCTTCTCAATCAAATCGAATTGAAACTACTAACTTCCTTCATTATCATTATAATCGGTCAAATCCTTCTTTGCTTTCATCCTCCTTCTTTGGTTTTGGTCAGTCGATCAATAGCTCTCAATCGAGTTTGGTCACTCCTCCGGATTCTCCTTATGGTTCTGCGAGAAGCAGAGGAAGGAAGGAAGTGGTTATGATTGGGAAGGATGAGGAAATTGGGGGAGAAGATGCTGTGAAAGAATTGTTCAAGGATGAAATTTGGAGTCGGCAGCTTATGAGATGAGGTAGACATCAATGACGTTCAGTTTTGGAGGATAGAGGAAGGGATTGAAGAAGATTTGTAAAGCGGTGGTTGTATTATATTCCAAGCATGCGATTATCATCCAGAGATAGGGAATGTGACCATATCAATTTATGCATTCTCTAGTTGTTATGCAAAGGCTTGTACAATCTAGTATGAGCTCTTTGATACTCTACTGGTACACTGATCGGTACATTGAATTCATAAGCGCAAGCAGTTACGAAATCGGAATTTCTAAATAAGATTTATCAGGCTCAAACTACAGATCAATTCATTGAGAGAGTACGGACCTCATGAACTCTCTTCCGAGGAAGATGACGTCCGATTCGCCTTTTTGTAAGATTTCTTCAGCTTGTTTGGGATCAGTGATCAATCTGTGTAAGCAGGAACAACATGTGAGCAAACAATAGTGTGCATAAACGAAGCTTCGAGACTTACCCTACTGCGCTGATAGTCAAACCATCGAGTTCTTTGCTTTCTTTCAGAATTTTGGAGAACGGTACTTGATAGCCTGTGAAGTTTCCAATGAGTACAGTCAAAAGGCATAAAGAAGGTTGAGCTGACCTGGACCAAGGGCGATCTTTTGACCTGAGTAGTTGCCTCCGCTCGACACGTCAATCAGATCAACACCTTCATCTTTCAGCTGCGCGTGCGGATAAGTAAGCAAGAGATCAAGTTGAAGGATAACCCAACAAACCAGTTTCGCCAGCTTGGTCGTTTGCTCTGGTCCCCAAGAGATATAATTGCCTTGTTCGTCTTTCTCTCCTTTCTCGTGCCAATCGGTAGCGGAAACACGGAAAAAGAGACTGTATATCAAAGGAAGTCCAAATTAGCGCTAAGTCTGATAGCTGGATTCCTTGACATACGGTTTGTCAGCTGACCAAGCTGCTCTAACAGCTCGAGTAGTTTCCAAAGCAAAGCGAATTCGATTTTCGAACGATCCGCCATAATCATCATATCGATGGTTGCTCACAGGCGATAGGAAGCTGTGGCCCAAGTACCCATGAGCAAAATGCAGCTCTATAACATCATATCCGGCCTTTTCTGCAAAGTGTGTTAGCAAAAGTACGAAGAACAAGAAAAAGCGGAACAAACCAGCTCTTTTTGCTGCTGCCACGAAAGCAGCCGTTGTTTCTCTGATCTGATCCACTGTCATCTCTTTCGGTGTTCCATGCTTTTCATCGAACGGAATAGCAGAAGGTGCCCAAACATCTTCCCAGCCATTCCTAAATTCCAGTATCAGCAATGTCCATCATGAGGCAAACATAAGGCACGCTTCAGGAGGTGCTGTATTACTAGCTGTTTTGACCGGCGGAGCGCTGATAATACCATCTTGCAGCCAAGGAGCATAGCAAGAAGCTTTACGCCCAGCATGCGCTATAAATTGAGGCACGTAAGCAATTAATCCATACCTGGAGGCTTGCTTACCTAGCTGAATAGCTGCTACAGCGCCCTGAGAATGATGGAAATCGACGATTCGCTTGAGGGGTGCGATATGTTCATCTGACCAAATACCCATCTGTTAGGCAGACAATCAGCCGAATAACGATGCATAATTCCTGTTACCTACATCCTCAGGTGAGATCCTTCCATTCTTCAATACTGCACTTGCTTCTGTAAAGACGCAACCTGCGCCTTTCATGCTGTATTGACCTTGATGAATCAAATGCCAATTTGTAGCCAGACCAGTTCCAGGTGCACACGAGTATTGACACAGAGGAGAAAGCCAGATTCCTGTATCACAGTAAGCTTACGTACGTAGTAAATTTCAATCAAGACAGACGGTTCTTGAAAGTAACTGAACGCAATTTGAGTTCTTGGAAAAGCTTTGGTGTCTCGTCATCTCGTTTAATGACTTCTCCAGACGGTGGGACAGTATGAGGTAGATAGTAAGGGATATCAGGATGACCAGTCTGTTTGCTTAATTCAGCGCTATCACGCTATGAAATCCGGTAAAGGACGAACATTGATAGGATATCGAGCTCCTTCTTTCTGAGGCGGATGACCGACTGCTGTAACTTTGGATTGCGATTCCTGCTTCACAACAGGCTCGACTGTTGCACTCCACTTCAGCCACTGTTGCGTCCCAATATGTTGTGCACACACCCTCGCTTTGGGCAGCTATTGCCTGTTCTTTGTGCTCAGATGCCATATTGGTGCTGGTTGAGGAGGAGGAACGGAAAGAGTTTAGGGAATGACGATTTGAGCGAGTACTAAGCAACGGGTAAACAAAGCTGGCGCGTGAATAGGGCAGAATGATGCTGAAGGTTCTTGACAAGGGTTGCATAAGAGAGTAGGGAATTCAAAGACAGAACAAGCGCGACAGAGTGGAAATTCCGAAGACCTCTTTGCTTGTCTTGCAATTAACAAGATACTATAGGCTGAAGGGTCTAGCTGGACATCTCAGCCCCAACGACCAGTTCTGAGAGATAGCAAGCAAGCGGCCAGTGAGAGCAAAGCCTGACGAGGAGCAAAAAGGAATGCAGGAAATTGAAGAACTTGAAGAACTTTCGGAGCGAGAGGCGAGCGAAGAAGACTTCGAGGATGAAGAGAGCGAACAGGAAGAAAGTGAAGAGGTCCTCTACGCCCGAACATTGAAAGACTTGCCTGCATTGCCAAAACATTGCAAATATGCCTTTGGAGCTGGAGTTGCGCATTATCAGCATGTCCAAGTACTAGGAATATGTCTGGTCCGAGCAAAGACTAGGTACTTCATTGTAGCTTTCATTCCACTTGTCTCTCTAAGCGTTTTTACATAAACAGTCTGCAAAGCATGGCGAGATCATGTCGAATGGCTGCTAGCTAACGTTTGGATCAAGCGTACTCAGATTATCTTTCCAGGCCAAATAGGTGTAGGTTTAATGCCAATCTTTGAAGCGTCACTGACCTAATTCGAGCAGTATATAGGCGACTCGAAAGTTTGTCTCAGCGGACGCCTTACGTATCAGAGAACTGAAGGAGATCGAGCGGTTTTCACGGATACTGATTGCGCCTAGAAAACATTTAGCAGAACAATTGGAGAACGCTAGGTCTATTACTCAGCTGGGTAGCCTGATACATGACGTGAACGTGAGCGGTCAAATGTATCTACCTGAAATCATTCTAATCAGTATCTTCAGCTGAGGCCAACTGAAGAGTACATGATTGAAGACTTCGATAATCTTACTGTTTCCCTACCCTATCGCCCCTTACTGATCTCTCTTTTACAAGCCGAGATCGAGTATCGCAAAGAAACAGCAAAGCAAATGGAGCCTATGATGGAAGCCGCACATGCTTACCGTCGTTCTGTTGAAGCTGGAGAAACAGACCCGAATGATATGAGCAAGCTCTTTGCTCTCATGACAGGCTCTTTGACTACTATCAACGACACATATAAGATTTCAAGAAAAGCTCGCCGAAAGCTTGAAGGTTGGAGTGATGAGACAGATGAAGAAGGAGATAAGATCCTGAACGATATCCGTGTTGCGGAATCCTGGGCAGATATCTATGCAGGTGATGGAAATTCAGGGGATGACGCTGAAAGTGATATTTGAAAGAACTCTTTGGGTCGTACAATTGGCAGTTGAGGGGACATAATCAATTACCGATATGATACACGAGATTTTTGTACAATCACAAAGTTACTCCTACAATTGCGTCGGGAACAGTTTGGACATCTTGTAGAAACTTTAGAGTGACCCGCATCACTACTGAAATGCTGGTCATTGAAGCGAAATGCGCTCCTCCTTCCAAAACCTGTAGTCGCGCGCCACCTGGAACAGAGATTAGAACCTTTTGCAAGTCATACACCTCGCCGATCGGTACTGCAGTATCAACACTGCCTCGAACTGTGCAAACGTATCAGAATCGACTTTGCAGGAAGAATTATACAGATACTGACGGATCAAAACAGGACAGGAAATCTGCTCGAGAATACATAGAGACATGGGTCTTCGATTGATGACCCTGTGCACGCAATTTATGACCAGTAACTCTGAACCTGCATGGTACTGACGGATTGAACACCTCTCGAACAGAATCGCCAGCTTGGCCAGCTCCGTATCTATGCGTAAACTCCTTCTTCCAATTTTCGCGTCGAGAGTCCAGACAATTAGGACCGATGAATGCAGCCTCGATTGTGCTGAACACTTCATCGCCGAAGGTGCCGCTCTGAGCAAAGGTGATGAGATCACTGTTGCGGACGTAAACTAGTACTGACCTCATCCCCCTGCCCGTCTTTATTGACAAGCATCATATCTAATACAGCTTTGAGACCTTCTTCGAGCTCTGGAAGAGGTTGACCATATAGCGGACTACAGAGGATGAGTGATTGTACCATTTGCCTGCGATGCGCATCAGCCAGAACTTGGTACAGGGATGGATAGCACATACGGTCTAAGGAATGCTGCGTATTTGGCTACTGTGCAGCCTAAATAGCCTTCTCCATAGATATGACACCGAGCAATCTGTAGCTTGTCCAGTATTTCAAGCAGGCCCCGGGTGTCGAACTCTGTGTTTGCATCTGGCATAGCTTCTCCATATGATTCACCATGTCCTCGAGAATCTATGGCAATGAGATTGTAATTGTTGTAAAAGCGCTGTACTCTTGATCAGCCTCAGTGTGCTGATATAGAGTGAACACACTGGATCTTTCATCTGGTAATCTTGAAAGTATGTGGAAGAGGTAGAGCTAGGATCTGACGTGGGTTTCTATCAGCATTGTCCAGCAGCAGGTGGAAGTATCAGCTTACGTAACAGCAGCAAATTAGGCTTTGTTTGCTCCAGACGTCCATCAGGATGGCAAGACCTGGTATCTCTTCAACACTGAAGCTAAGGCTATCCTCTCTGCT
The DNA here is from genome assembly GCA_039545335.1 of Kondoa subrosea. Classification (NCBI taxonomy): domain Eukaryota; kingdom Fungi; phylum Basidiomycota; class Agaricostilbomycetes; order Agaricostilbales; family Kondoaceae; genus Kondoa; species Kondoa subrosea. The sequence continues at coordinate 2,648,397 of BCIN01000002.1, read as the reverse complement.
CACTCGGTGCGATAAAAGAAGGTCAGGTCACTGCTTCAGACGTCAGATATGCATTGCCCGAGAGCGAAAGCAGCAGACCAGGATTCGAGCTTAACAAAAGGCATAGCTAAGGAGAAGACGGCGAAATAGAAGAAGAAGACAAAGGCGAAACGAGCGGGAAGAGTAGTTCGAGGAGCATGCAGAGCAATCAAGCGCTTTGATCGTAGCTGTGCTTCCAGCGAGTGTTGAAACAGGCGGCCCGATCCATAGCATCAATGCACAGGAGTCTCAGTAACAGATGAAGAGGCTAGAGATGATCTTGTAGGCGCTCGACAAGACAGATATGCCGTTCAAAGCACAAAACAAATTGCTGGCTGCTTCTGAATTTGCAGTACAGATTGCCGATGAATAGAGTACGACTTGACTCCACCGCTGCATTGTACGAGAGAGCTTCAAGTTGACACCGTAATTCCGAACAGTCTATTTCTCTCGCTTGAAGGTTGTCCGGAGGCACCGAAAACTGTTGGACTTCTGTTGCTAAGTCCATTTAATCAGCGTAAGTCGCAGCGCTTTGAACATTCTGTGTCCGTGCCATTCTGTGGCTTTCCTCGCGGTTGATGACAGAGCATCCTCTCGCATCACTCTTGCATGCAAGGGCATCCACCGTCTGTGTCCTTTCCATCTCTTCACACATGACTATGCAGAAGAGCTGTTTCGCATTTCAGTATTCGCTTTAGTCAGCTTTGTTATGTCATTCATGTCGAGGATTAGGTCACATCAAGATCGGCCGTGACTAATGACCTCTTGATAACTCATTCCTTTGCTTTCGATCATCTCTGACGATCCGTACCGCAGATCTCAATCTTGCTGTTATGCCTTTGCCCGAGTGAGCTCGAGCGCCAGTCTCACCAAACAACTGGCTCATAAATAACAGCGCTCAAATCCACCCTGTCGCAACTGGAGCAGCTGCCAAGACTGTCGAAGCAGCTTCCGAGCCTCAAGACCTGGTCTTCTACTCGGGCTGGGTTAGTTGGAGGAACATTTAGATGCGGGTTGATAACCTTGCATCCAGTTCTGTCCATTCGTTGCCCGCTCATGGCTCGCTTTGATCGAGAAGGGTATCCCCTACCAATACAAAGAAGGTCAGTCCATTGCCAATAGCATTTGAAGAAGAAGAGATTGACATGCATTGGACAGTTAATCCTTACCACAAGGAGCCTGAATTCCTCGAGATCTCACCTAAAGGTCTAGTGCCAGCTCTCAAGTATAAAGGTGAGCGGTATCTTCCAGTGTCAGGAGTCCTGTTTGCTAAATTTACGTTAGGCGAAGCAATTCCCGAATCTTTGGTTATTTGCGACTTTCTGGAAGAAGCCTATCCCGATACTAAGCCTCTGATGCCAAAAGATCCTGTTCAACGTGCTAGAGTCAGGTTGGCTATCGATAACATCTCGAAAAGCATTATTCCAGGCTTCTTCCGTTTGCTGCAAGCTCAGGAACAGGACAAGCAAGACTCTGCACGTGAAGGTAGAATGTGTTCATGTTGTCGTATATTGCTCGAAAATTGATAGCCTCCGCATCAGATCTTTACAAAGGTCTTCGCGGTTTCCAAGATGGTCTCAAGAAGAACAATGGACCCTTCTATATGGGCAACCAGTTGACATTGGCTGATATCGCTCTCATTCCTTGGGTAACAAGATTATACATTATCGAAGAAAACAGAAATTTCGAAACTAAACAGGTTGGAGAACAGTTTGAGGGTTAGTCGATAATCTCCTGCTTTCGGATCACTGTGTCTCATAATTTACTGCAAAGCCTGGGTCAAGCATGTACTGGAGATGGATTCTGTCAAGTAAGACCATTCATTGCATGGTAACTTAAGTTAGCTGCAACTCTGATATTTCCTTAGAGCTATTACGTCAGACAAAGAGCACTATACTGAAATCTACGGTCGCTATCTCAGAAACGAGGCACAGAGTTTAGCAGCTCAAGCTACTCGGTGAGTCTCTTCAACAGCACCCTCCATTTGCTCATATCTATGCGTCTTGACTTCCGTAGTGCTGGAACTGCTATTCCTTGAAGGCTGACTTCAAGCAATACGAATGTCTGATAACTGATAATATGAATACATTGTCTGAATAAAGTACAAAAAATGAATAGTATGAATATGTCCCATGTCTCTTGCTTTGCGTCCTAATTGCCCTGCGATCCGATCGTGACTGTCTTCCTGTCGACCAAATCCATCTACTAAGACTTTGATCAACCTCGCTTACGCCTAGCACCCAGTCCAGCCTTTTGCAAAGCACTAGCACAATCAGGACAGAACCAGCTATCCTTAGGCGCTTCTTTGAGTCCAACGCAAGGAAGATGAAACCACTGTAAGCAACAGAATCAGCCTGGTTCAAGGCTCTGATAGAGCATAGACAGACCTCGTTGACACATGCTGGATTATCGCATCCGACCATCTGAGCAATTTATCGCATCAGTTTCCGCTCAACATTATCTAGGTCACGATATTCCAACTCACCTCTCCATAAGACACCTTTTGACAAATACAATACAAAGTATCATCACCATTGTTGGTCTCACCCATTTCACTGCTCGCAATTTCACCCTCTGCATCCTCTTCACCTTCAGCATCTTCTTCATCAGCAACAGGAGCAGCAACAGCCGTTCGCAATCCAGTCCTTTGTCTCTTGTTAGCTGGTACTTGGGGAGAAGGGGCTCGAGCAGAAGTAGATGGAGATGGAGCGGCGTAGGCTTGCGCAGATAGTCGAGATGGTCGATGAGAACGAGCTGAATCCGGTACTGCTGCGGCGGAATAGGCTGGAGATTGAAGTTGAGCTGGGGCTGCTGGTACTGCGTAAGGTGATGGTGAAGCAGGTCGAGAGTGATGACCTGTTGTATCGATCGCCAAGTTTTTGCGTTCTACAGAATCAATGTAAGCGAATGCTTATGGGGACATTGACAGGTTAGGCATACTCTGGGAACCTCTAGATTGAGCATCATACGCCACTTGAGGAGGAACAGCAGATAATGTATGAGAAGGAATACCAAATTCCGAACTGATTGAAGGTTGAGGAATGCCTTGCAATTTACCCAACTCTTGAATTAATCTTGCCAAATGCTTGGTCAACAATCTTACACCCCTTTCAGCCAATTCAACCTTCTCATCCGCCAACAAAGCAGCTCTACCAAAGTCTGTTCGACACTTGCTAACATGACTAGCCTCTTTCGGATTTTCAACTAAGAGTGAAGAAGACTTGTGATGTTTCTGTACTGAAGCATCCCTTTGACTGATTCTGCTGCGATGCTCTTGAAAACGATGTTCCTTGTGCGCAATTTCAGCGAGAATGTGTTGAACTTCCGAAGGCAGATTGTCCAATGAGAACACAAAGTCTTGCAACAGCTGAGACGCCTCTTCGCTCATTTTTACACTGTGCGCTGTAACGCAGGGTTTAGAAGTTACTGATATTCGACTAGATCACGGTTCGAAGGCAACCTGGAACTCGCGGCGAAACGCAGCTTGGTTCAACTCAGCCACTGTGGATAGCGGGCCTTCAGCACGCATGCCGCGGAACCTCTCTGCCCAATGAAGTGACGGTGGAAACAATAAGACTCGGATTGAGGAAGATGAGAGAGAATTCTCTGATGACAGAAAGTGTCAAGGAGAAATTGGGACGTATGCGGCTCCAGGCAGCTAGGGAAGACTTCAATCAAGGCGCTGCTGGTTCAGTAAGCTAAATGTCCTTAACTTCTGCCTCCCCTTCCTGATCATTTCCCTGTCGATCGATAGCTTGATCTACCCAGCCGAAGTCGCTTAGCTGAACAAGAAAGAGCAAAATTGACTGCTCTACCTGGTGCAGATGCCTACGAGCAATCTCAGCTGAGAATGCAAAGAGCTTCGGCAAGAGCAACCCTGCTGCAATCAGTCGCTGGACCTTTGCCGATGGCTTGGGACAGCGCAAGTGTCCGTCGAAGACTATCTGAAACAGCAACAGCGTGCTCTATATCTCACGAACTTGCTCAGAGCAGATTAGCCACACTTAACTCCCTCTTTTCAGTAGCCCTTTCCGCTCCTCTTTCGCTTTCCGATTCTTGCCTTGCTGCTGTATGTCAACTGCTCTTTTCTGTACCTGCTCATACTGTCATCGAAGAAGATCAAGCTTTGTTGGATTACATGCGATTCTTGCCAACACATATGAAGGAGCGTCTGATGACTGTGTCTGCTGTTTTAGCTCCAATAAAAGAACGGTCTGCTCAAGCTCTACTATCAGACATAATGCAAAATCAAACGGAAGATGACGATAGCGCAGAGGGAGAGGAATGGGAAGAATCGTTCAAGAGGGAAGAACAAGAACCAATAACAGCTATCGACTTCTCTTTCTCCACGATCCGGACAAGAGTTATTCGTGAACTACTTTGTCGACCTTCATTCTCGACTTCTTCTCCAAAATCGTTACTAAATTCACTCGAGCCGAAATTTCCCCATCTTCAATCCCTATCTCTATCCGGTATGATCAACCTCCAACTCGACACCATAATCTTCACCGTCCTATCAAGCTGTCGGAATTTGCAGATTCTACAACTCGCCAATATCGCTCCTATAATATCCATCTCTGCCGGTCCATCCCTGGTTCGATTATCCTCTGCTACACCAAACTTGCAACAATTGAATCTATCTTACAATCAATGGATTGGAAGTCAAGAACTCTTTCAGGTCGATTGGCAAAGTCGTTGGCGATCTCTTTCCAAATTGGCATTGAGAAACAATGGGATTATCGAAGAAGAAGCTTACAAGAGTCAGAAGACTGGAAGCAGTAGACCAACGAGAACGGTCGAAGAAGCTAGAAGTGCAATGTTGTCTTCAGAAGGAAGAATAGGTAGCAATCGGTCAGAAGAAGAAGATTGGAAAGCTCGAGCTAAACAGAGACTTTGGCACATGATGATCAGCAAAGGAAGCAGACCATGGATTGAGATATTACTATGACAATATGCAGGTATTAATGGATCGAACAGAAGTTGGTTTGTTCAAGGTAACTTTCGGATGCGTTGCAGAAACCTAGCTCATTGCTCTCGAAACAGCTCTTTGCTAATGTCAAGTCCTCAGAACAAGCAAAGTGAAGATCATGATCTTATGATGCTCAAGCTCGGACGCGTGAGGTGTAACGCGATCAAACTTTGCAGCAGCAGGAGAGGAAAGCGCGCTGTACCCGGTTAATGAGAAGCAATGTATGAAGTGTTGTACTAGGACGTGACTAGGACGTGCTGCATGTGTAATTCTCGCTGCGCGGACTCAATCTATCATGTTATGAACAGCCGTGTCAGCATGATACCCAAACTTTGATACCATCCCCTTCGAAGTATGGATAATAACCTAGAGGTCACTGTGAAGCCTCTAGAGGCTTCGTATTTTGCTGGAGAATCGTTTACCTGTCATATCACTTTCCGCAATTTGCAAGCTCCAGAAGCTGGGTCATCTCGTCAAGCGTCTCTACAGCACCCTCTCAATGGACTGAAGCAAGGTCATAGATCTGCATTATCGCTTAGCTCGCCAACAAATAGTCTTCCTCTGCCTAGTCCTTCTTCACCTCTGTACAGCAAGCACACGCTCAAGACTCCTCAAACAGCGACCTTTGGGTCAAATGCTACATCTGCTTCACCAGCAATCCATCTACCTACCCGTCAAGGCTTGATAGGAAAGCAGCTTGAATCGAACTCAAGAGCTCCTTCGCGAAGAACCTCGTTGGAGCTATCTTCAGATATCCGCAAGGGCTTATACGATAGACCAAGAGGTCCTGCACTCCACAAGAAGAATCAATACAGTGTAGCTTTGGATTACAATGCATCGAGTCCTGATCTTTTTGATGCGGCATCTCAACAAGCTGCTCTGACATATCTTCAGCAACAGCAGCAGCCGAAATATTCTGTCGAAGCAAATAGGATTAATAGTGGTCGGTCAACGAGTGGAAAAGCTTCAATACCGCCGATGATTGAAGAAGATAAAGCTTTGGCTAATGGTCGACCTAGTCCCAGGAGGCATCACTCAATCTCACCAGAAAGTCCGGAACATGGTCGATCTCCTCTATATCTACAAACAGACAGTGTAGCATCAAACGCCTCACTGGCCGAAAGTGAATCGGTGGAAGGAGAAACGGCTTCGAGCGTAGACTTTTACAACCAAGGGCGGAACGAATCAATGGATTCGATCTTGCGAGACTCCTTGACGGATTATACGTCTAAACGCCGACGGCCTGCACCACCATTACGAAGATCGATGTCAGTAGCTTCCAATACTTCGCTTGCCTCTTTACAACCTTCTTCAACTACTGTCCCGCGTTTCCCTTCTCTCAACATACCTCATTCGGATCCTTCATGGGACCCTCGCTTTCCGCTTCATGGCGCCCAAACACTACTATGGACTTTTGCTCAATTGCAAGGCAATTTCGAAGTCGATGAAACGCTTGTTAAGCCGGCAGAATTCTTAGCTGTCAAACAATCCTTGTTCGGGGAAGCTGCCTCTCGTGCACAGAAACAACAAGGCCGGAAAACAGGTATTGTTGGCGGCGGAAGTCTAGAACCAACAGAACCTGGAGCTGAAGGGAGATCAGGTTGGATGGGTTGGCTATGGAGCGGAGACGATGATATCTTGAACGATACGCCCGTACAAAATCAAGCCACTACTGGTGTCCTATCCGCCAACCCAAATGCAAATATCAACAAAGGAAGTCTGGAAGATCGACGAGATCGAGCTATGAGCGAACGAAATATTCCTATTCTATCTATGCCTCCTTCTGTTCTGGCTGTAGATCTGGTCCTGGCTCCAGGTGAAAGCAAGACTTGTGCGTATATTTCGGAAAGACCAGATGAAGCTTAAAGGGCCAATATAGTCTCATACACTCTCACTCTACCTGGTGATCTGCCACCGTCTTTCCGAGGCAGAGCTATCAAGTTTAACTATACTTTGCTGGTCGGTACAAATCGAGCACCTTCTAAAGCTCTGGGCGAAACACAGCAACGTAGTAGACTCCTACGTGTACCGATAAGGATATGTAACAACGTAGCAGGTGATTTCTTTGGCAGCTCTTTTCAGACTTAGCCTGATCGAATTGACAGAATCGGGAGCCAGGCCCTTCTACGATCTTACAAATCCCATTGTATGGCTTCGTGATGAGGCTATCACAGCTGAGGTGGACGACGAAAAGCTTGAAATAGCGCCTTTACAAGCTTCGGGTATGCTTCGACTTCGTTATGTGCTAAACTGCTAATGTCTTTCTCAGCGATTGGACTGGCTGGTTTCGAGGCTTATGCATCTAGTCTACTGGACGCTGTCTTCTCTTCCCCTGTTATTGGCAAATCCCCTGTGCCTTCATCAGGGTTTCAACAGCCTGTTCTTACTCCTCCTTCCACACCTCGCACGACCTCCTTCAGTATAGGTCCAGCTGCAAGACATGAAATGCAACATCGTCATTCCATGTCAGTCACACTACCTACAGTTAATGCTGGTCTGGACAACGAAATCATGGGATGCAAAGCAGCGATCGAAACTATCTCCAAGACAGCCCCAAAAGCTTCTTTCGATATCAACAAGGATGGTTACCTTGTCGCAAGTCTCACATTGACCAAGTCTATCTTTAGACTGGGCGAGACAATCATAGGCGCGATTGCACTCAATCTGAGCGACGCTAGGGTCCTTAAGGTATATTATACATTGACTTCGCTACAAGAGACAATACTGACACTTCAGATAGGTATCAGCGCGACTTGAAACACATGAACAGATAGAAACATCGATATCAGTCCGCAAGGCTCGACAAGTGAGATTGGCAACCCGACGTCTGCACTCAGAACATCATGAAGTGACGCTGGACTCGCATAGAATGACATTTGCCTTGAGTATACCGAGTGGCGCTACGCCAGATTTCGCAACAAGCGGAGGTCAGTCGGCTTTCAGACCAATTCTTGCATATGCTTATTCTAAACAGTCAAGCTGCAATGGAGCATACGACTTTCTTTTCTTGTCTTACCGCCTCCTCCGCCTGTCGAATCTATTCCTGTAGCACCTGCTTCTAGACTTGCTCATGTAAGAAGATCTTCCGAATTAGGCGCAATCTCGGCAGCAAGCAGTCACAACCGAAGCAAATCCTTCGCTTTCGGTACTGACGCTAATCCTATCTCTGATCCAATTCCTGTACAAACCGGTCCGAGTCATGTCATGCCTATTGTTGCCGAATCTTCAGATCTCCAAACCTCTTACCGAGGTGTCCCTGATCTAGCTTTCAGACCTGTTCTATTCCAATCGGGTGAGGAGGCATTGGCAAACGGATCGCCTCAGATGCATCAAAGAGGTTCTTCAAATCCTGGTTCGCCAATCAGTACTATGGGTTGGAATCAACAAGCGCCAAAAGAAGTACAAGGATCAGTTGTGCTGATGCCTGCTAAGTCGGAAGTCATTGAGTGCTCAATACCAATAAAATGCTATCCTGCTCGTAAGCCGATTTTATGCGCAATGCTGTTTTGATTGACTTGTTTCGCAGCTACATCGTATCGACCTGCTGTGGGAGTCTTCTATGCATGAAGCAATAATACGAGCTGCCCACACGATCAATTGGTTAAGCAACTCAGGCTGTTGACGCCAGTAGTCAGTGCAATTGCCCTCGTGCCTCGTGTAAGCTAACCTGGCATAGAAGTATGCACAGACTACAAACTCTATGTTTGAACCTGTCAAGTAGCCAGCAAGCGGTAGAGCAAATTACAGTCACTGGAGTTCGAGAAGCTGCTTAGTAATCAACACGTATTTTCAAGCACTAGCGGAATCTTGATAGCGGCTCCTGCCTGGTTTGAGATCGGCTCATTCGCAACCAGGAATGCAGATTCTGACATCTCTTTGAGATTGTTGAATTCTGCTCGCGAAAGTTGAAAACGCATTCGCTTTTACTCTTCAACCAATGATAAGCCCATCGACACTTGAAAGACTTGCGAACCCTCTCTTCGATCAAGCACTTTGGACCCAGCCAGACTGCTCTCCTACTCTCCAGATCCCATATCAGTCTGTTGATTCTTGCGAGATGGACTATATCTTCGGCTACGGTAGCTTGATATGGAAGGTAGATATCCCTCAGTGTCTGACAGAACGTTGGTAGCTGACTGGCTTCTTCTAGGGACCACCGCATTCGACTGAGCGGAGAGCAGGTGAGCTCGTTGATTCTGTATTGAGTTTTGAGTGAATAGCAAGCGCTTGTAGGCTATATCAAAGTGAGCAACACCAAGATGGTCCTTTATTCGCACATCTGATCTGTGAATTACAGGGTTACACAAGACGTTTCGCCCAATCTTCAAATGATCATAGAGGGACACCAGAAAATCCAGGTAATTTAAGTGCTTCTCATTCTGCTCGATGCTCATACGCAATTAAGGACGAGTCGTTACTCTGATACCGGAATCAGAGTGGAAAGCATTAGCTCCGGTCAGCCTGTCTTAGAGTGTCATTATGAGCCAAAGTTGATCAGCAGGAAAGGACGACCCATATCCTTTCAAGGAATGCTACGGAGTAGTGTACACAATAGATCCACGTTATGCTCAGTGAGTTATCTCGAGTTTATCTGGTACGGCCATGCTAATTTATTAAGAGAAGTGAAGGACTACCTTGACTAGTCTGTCTTTTCTTTCAATCCATGCGATATTGCTGATAGAAGTATAGTCGAGAAAAAGATGGCTACACGTTGACGGTCGTCGATGTGTTCGGGCGAGATCCAGAATCAGGCAACGAGCTGCTGGTGCAGAAAGACGTTAGTCAGCTTGTGGTATCGTTGGCTCGTAGCTGAACAATTTGTGCATATATCACAGGCCAAGGTGGATATGCGCGCGCACATCATTTAGTCTTACTAATTTGCTAAATAGGTCTATGTCGGTCACTCATCAAATGAAAGCTTTGTAGGACCACCTACTTCTCTAGAAGCGTTAGCAGATCATATTGTGAGCATGCTCTGTTCCTTACTTCTCGTTCGAGCTGAAATTTGAGCAGTGGCTTAGTAAAGGACCATCGGGCGAGAACAAGGTAAGTTTCTTTAATTCAGCTATATTATGTGTCTGCGCTGAAGGACATTACGATTCAGGTGTATGTCTGTAAGCGCTTCCCACCATTGGCTCCAACAAGGTCTGATTATGGGAATATGGGAAAGCCGAACTCGCTCTTGCTGTGCAAGCTTTGGGACCCGACGCGCACGATGAATATCTGGAAGCTTTGCAAGCTCTTCTTGTGGCTAGAGAACAGCAATCGAAGAGCATGAAATAGGCTTGCACCCATTCCGTCCTGTAGATCTGCTTCTAAACACGCATGCGTGCCCACTTGCCAAAGTTTCTGGCACAAGTCCGTCTCGTCATTGACTATTCTAGCCGAGCCCATGAGGTAGGTGCTCATAGTACTGCTGCCCCAGCAAGGTAGCAGAAGTTCGGGCCTATTTGCGGACTTATGTGCGGAAGACAACGAAAGACTATGCACTTCGTGGCGATACGTATATGTGTAAGATTAATTAGAGCGCCGCGCAAAGACTTCGACTTAAGGTTCATCGCTACCCCGGTCCACGAACTTGTGAGGGATCTACAAAACATGATAAGAGCACGGGGCTATGAAGGCGTGATGTCTAGTGGCTATACTGTGACAGCACACGTTCTTGTATAATCACAGAAAGTTTGCGCACCACGCGCGAGAGACATCAAATTTCGAGAGGGCTTGTAAAGCAACCAAGTCTGGAACTTATTTAACTCGGTCATCAGAGCACCTTGTTCAGACTACTGCCTCAACACAGAATGCTACAGAGGCTCAAGGGATGAGAGAAGCATGCCCAGCGCAAAGAAAATCGAAGAGATTTATGGCTTGAATTCTGAATACCCTCAACTGTCGTTGCATTCAGCTTGCAGCAATGGAAATCTGGGTCTGGTCAAGTATGCTCTCTCGAATGGCCAGCCTGCGAACAGTGTGTTGCAAGGTTCGTGGTAAACAGCTCGACCCATTGTGCCGCTCTCATCACTCCCTTCCTCCAGGCATCAGCCCTCTGCATGCGGCTTGCAGTAATGGCAATGAGGCTATCGTCAGAATGCTCATAGAGAACGGTGCAGATGTCAATGCACCCAGGTCAGCATGCGTTTGTACGAAGCTTATCAAATCCTGATCGGTCATACAACGTTAGGCTGCCCAGACGCTTCACAAACGATAAGAAGCTTCCAGGTCTTAGTGTGGGTACATCCGGATCAACTCCATTACATTTCGCGGCTGCAAATGGTCACTCTGGAGTGGTGGAATTGTTGCTAGCTTGTGGAGCGAGACCTGATCTGACTGAAAAGCGAGGGATGACACCTGAAGACGTGGCAATCGAGCATGGACACGAGGACGTGATCGAAGCCTTGCGGAATTGGGATCCGACCGGAGTCGCATACGCCATGTCAGCTGTTGAAGAAGGAGAAGCGGAGGATCCGCTGGCAAGTAATCTGCCACCTCCTGGATCTGCTTCTGGATCCACCTCACCGCGAATGATATCTTCTCCGTCCTTCACATCCATCAAGCAGTCAATTGCAAACACAAGTCGGAACAGATTTCTTCGACCGAGACGATCTTCTGAAGGCTTACTACCTCAATCGTCTTTCACAAACATGTCAAGAGCTTCGTCAAATCCAAACTTGGCCGCAGCATTTGCTTCCGCGAACTCTTCTCGAGCTTCATTCTTGTCAATGACCTCAATGCCCAAATCTGCAGCCGAGATGTCTCGTCAAAATTCTGGTCCTGCAGTGACCTATTCCGCATTAACTCATCAACCCAACTTCTCGTCCCTTCACCTTTCAGACAAACGTCGCCCTAGTTTGCCGTCTGTTTTCGAAAAGGCTGCTCATCCTCGAGCAGCCATCAAACAAGCTCTTGGCATGTCAGCAAATCGGCCGCCACCTCTTAATCTTGCAGACTCTACTTCAAATGCCTTCAATGCAGATCAGAGCAAGCGACTCAAATCCATGAACAGCAGTCGAAGTAGTCTAGTCTCTTTCTTGCGTGGCCGAAGTGGGAGTATGACACGACAAGACTCTGGCGAGCTCAGCCCCACTGAAGCGCCAGAATTGCGCAGAAGACATGCAAGCGACGATGGCGCCTGGCAAAGCCAAAGCAGTCTGACTTCACCTGTCGATTCGCCCGAACATTCTCCTGAGCTGCCCTCGACTGCTCCTCCTCGTCAATCTTCTTTCGACACTCTATCCATACGAACCCCAGATGGTGATCGAACTCCAAGATCGGCTTCAGCGATGCAATCCAATTCTCGCCAGAGTAGCGCGACCCATCTCTATCGACCCAGACAAGCTTCTCAACTATCGAATCCACATATTTCTGGGGTTGATAAAGATGTAGATGAGGAAGCGGTTGATGCAGATGATGATCTACCAGAATTGCAAAGTCCAGAACTAATGGCTTCTTCCCGCTTCCGCCGCTTCTCCAACAGAACGAATTCCAGACCTGGAAGTTCAGGCTCGCTGCCAGGCCCCAAAAGCCCAGTCGGTTTGACGATAAGTCCTTCCGCTTCACCTCAACCCAACGACTTGTCTCTACCTGAACCTATCTCCTATGTACCATCGACCGATACCAATCTTACGCTAGCGGACGAAGATCAGAATGGCTCAGAAGCTGAAGATGTTGTTCCACTTGAACCTGTATCGCGGCAATACGCTACAGGTGGTGGGCGCATGCGAAACGACAGCGTAGGCTCAAACTCTTCTATTGCATCAAGAGGCGGTCTATCGCCCTACGTACTCAATGCTTCTTCGCCTTTAGCTTCAGCAACAGCTTCCTCGGATCGTCTGCATTCGCCTTCTTTCCGTTCAGATGATCCAGGCTCCATTGTCAATCGAGCAAAAAGAAGCGCTTCCACTGGTACAGAACCTGATCTCCGACATCTGGTTCTCAGCTCACACACAACAGTCGATTCGGGCGCTTCTACTTCTCCTCAATCGTCTTCCTCCTTTTCTGGCTCTCAGTACAATTATCCTTCATCTTCCGCTTACTCTACATCAGCAACCTCAGTCAACGTTTCTTCGCCGTCAGTTCGAGATCCACCGGCTTCACCTAGAAAAGCTTTCCCTGAAATTTCCCCTTCATTGGCACATTCCATGGTTCGAGAAGCAGAACAGCAACTTCTTACCTATGACGCAAACAAGTCGGAATCAAAACTGTCTCTAGCTGAACAACTAGCAGCTTATTCTGATCGCTTATCGCTCGAAAGGGAAGTCAATGCTAAAGCTAGATCATCTCGACCAAGTAGTAGAGAATCTCGACCTGCTTCATCGAAAGTTAAACCTCGTCCAACACCTTCTTTGCCACCATTGAACCGTGGTCCATATGTGTGGGAGAAGTTGGGCAGGGATGGGGTTAGAACACCTTTGGCTAAAGCGGAAGAAACGAATCCTATGGATATTGCTGCCGTGGCCTTGATGAAAAGTACGGATCGGCCATTTCAACAAGGTGCTCTTGATGTAAGTTCTGGATCGAGCACTCTACATTGGGTGATTAATAAATATCCTGCTCACAGCTTCGACGCGCACCTGCACCTTCTCTTCGTCAAGAGACAATTGGTCAGTGCTACGAAGTCTTCTACGCTGATCAAATATTGATACTATGTTTAGTCGAACCGCCCAAACTCGTTGTGCCACAAGCAGTCGAACCGCAAGCAGCTCTCAATTCAGCAGTCAACAAAATCTATGACAGTCGTCTCACCGCTCTTCAATCTCATGTACATAGTTTGGATGCAGGAAGGAGACCTTCTTCGATTTCTTCTGCCAGTACCGGTGGACAAGAATTAAAACGACGTGAAAGAGCGACTTCGGAACGAAAGAGTTCAGCACCGAAATCTGTTTCTTCAGAAGATACTGGCGGTAAATTACAGCGGATTATTTCTCAACCTACTCCACCTGCTTCAATACACGATAAGTCAGCAGCGACAGTAGGAGCACCTATAAGGAAAGTTTCTTCCACTACTTATACACATCGACATACCAAATCCAGTCCGACGTCGAATCGAACTGAAGAGACTATCCCTCCTTATCAAGCTACTTCGTACAATGAGAAGATTGTTGCTGAGATCCCGAGAGCGCATACGCCTGCTGTACCTCCTTTCATAGAGGGCCAACCTTCCTCTGTGACTGGTTTAGGCATCGTCGACAATTCAGCCAAGAAGTCAAGGTTCACCAAGTTCATGAACAAGGTGTTTTGAAAAGAATACCAACAACAACAAAAGGAAGGGAGCGGACGACTCTGTGTAATTTATTGTGTGTATGTGGTTGAAAAGTATGTAAACAAAGGGGTAGAAGGGCGTGAGCATTGCCAAAGAATACAAGAAATTAGGGGGTCTATAAGGGATAAATCGTGTGTATATGATGTGATCAAGTTCAGATGTATGTTGTTCTTATAGATGTGCAGAATATGACATCAGAGAAAAAATGATATGAGCCTGTTGCTTATGAGTTCTCCCTTCCAAAGTGACGTGCAGATATTGTAGGTCGGGATATTTTTGGGAAGCTAGAAATAGGAACGGGATAGGCAATGCTGTACCCAAGATCGATGACAAGAAGAAGATACAAGGGAAGGAAGAGAGAGAGAGACAGCACAATGAGCCTAGACCAATGAATAGAATGCAGCTATATACAAGCATTGAGAGAATTACACAAAATAACGTCCGAACCTTGGGCGAGTCACAATCATACAGCGTTTTGCCTTGCACCGTACGCCTGTTGCTGAGCAGCATAATCAGGATGGTAGTTGTTTGTGCCCAATTTCTCTTGCGGTGGATAATCCATTCCTGACATTGGTTGCATAGCTGGCTCCTCAAATGGCTCCTCTTCCTTCTTTCCTCCAAAGTATCCCTTCAATTGAGCCCTTCTCCACCAAGCCATAGCAATAAGAAGTATCAATCTGAATCAAATTGGGTCACGCGATCAGGTCCCTTCCTTTCGTTGACATTACTGCTTTAGGCTTACCCTGCTCCTAGGAAGATAGGCCAGAGAGGGAAAGAGTTGGCCCACTGTTATGAATACGAGCCATATCAGATCTAGGACTAATGGTAAAATCAAGGCGAAACAAACATCGTATCCTCGTTTCCCTATTCTGTGCGTTGCGACCATTTTGGCTTATTGTGAGTGATGGACGTGTATGTATGCGAGTGTTCGAGTAGATTTACAGCTCGTGAGTGTCGAAGATGGAAGTACAGCGTTGAAACGAAAAATCACAACCAGCGTCCGCGCTGAGGTGGCGATTATCTCAGCAAGAGATGATGAGTTATGCAACTTTGCAAAGTTATGCATAGCGTCAACAGAATGAGTATGTACAGATTTCTTCGGCTTTACGAATCTCTCATCATATATACATCAGCTGAGGTAATCCGCATCTGGAACTCCTGAGAGCAATTGGTAGATAGAAGCTTTACCTGTGACAAATGTGGACCAACGTACCAATAGAGTTCAATGTAATTCAATGGAGTTTGTGCATGTTTACGCATTCAGCTCAATCTTCTTTCCATTGGCGCAAGAGATGTTGCTCGAGTATTTTCTTATTGGAACCTGCTGCTGTTTTGCAAATGAAGTCATATCCTAGTTGACTACTAGATGAAGCGTGAATCTACAGCGGCAAGGAGGTTTGAGCTTTGTCGGCTGATTGGACCAAATTTGGGTAAACCAAGACTCGATATGATTCTCTAAGACAGACAGCACAAGGAACGGAAGAAGAGAATGGTTTAGCCGCTCTAGAGAAGAGTATGTTTTAGCCGCTCTAGCTAAATCAAGACCAATTCTCGGACTAGCATAAACTGTGGGAGAAGATGCTGCCGAGCTGTTCAACGAGAGATAAAGATTAGTAGACAGGGATCACTTGCTTAACCAGCTTAGAAGGACCGCAAACGATCTCTTCAGTATCCAGGTCTTGGATGATCGGAAGAAGTATACCAGCTGGAGCTGATCCATTGCCGAAAGTAATGTCCAAGCCTTTTCGAGTTCCCCCTCTATATCCTCCAACCAAAGTAGTTGAGACTTTCATCGATCAGGCAACCAAGAGAGAAGAGTCCAGAATGAGCTTGTATTGCTCTAGCGTGACAGAACGGATCTGATTGAGCTTCAGATAGATAGTATATCTCTATTTCCAGCAAGCGGAAGCGTCTTTGCTTGTCGTTCGCTTTTATTACGAGTTCCACATTGTTTAGAAGACTGGTAGCGAGCAATCGAAAGTATGCTTGCAATTGATCTGCAGATACATCGTTGGGCACTTTAAGCAATTCTTCGATCGGATTTGACTCTTCCATCTTGCCCTTCTTGCTGAAATACGGCGATGAGTCCATCTTGTTATCAACTGCACTCTGGCCCGTACCAAGCCAGTTCTTCACTTTGCGACACTTTTCTCGAAACGTCGAGCAATCGATAGTGCAAGGCTGATGCGAGCCTCTCTTGACCCAGAAATAGAAGCAGAAGAAGAGTTTTCAAGTAGAAAAAACAGATGAGGAAGAGGGCTCTGTCTTACGATTCTGAGCAATCTGCAGATTATTTGAGCGATGCTTCAATCGAGTCCAACAAGAAGCGCAAGGTAGTCTCGGAGAGCCAGCAAGAGTTGTCTTATGCGTTCCCTTCTCTTTCTTCTCTTTCTCTCAATCAATCCCAGCCTATCGTCGCTGCTTCGATTCAAGAGGTCGAAATGCAGAACAAACCTGATCACGTAATCTATGTCAATTCTCTGTCGGATGCTGAAGAAGACAATGTAGAAAAAGAAGAAGATCCTGCTACAAGACTCATGATGAATGCGATGGCGAGAAAACTTATTCTGATGGAGCAAGAGAAGTTGGCTAACGATTGGCGGAACCCACATTTGGGAGCTGTAGTACTCTATCAACCTGTTGTAAAGCAAGAGGTAGAGAGAAAGGAGGAAGAGGCGAAAGAGGGGTGTTCAACTGGCCAACTCAATGAAAGCGCAATGGACTTGGACGATTGAACTTCACCTTGTTGCTGAATTCATGGAATGTCAAAGTGGAAGATGGCTTCCTGAGGTGTGATTACCTCTGTATCATTTGGCCTCTGCTGTGAGTAAATTCCTCGGCATCCAGGCAAACAGTATTGGTATTGACCCTTGAACTCTACCTTGTAACAGGTGGCCTTGCTGTCAATCTGCCTGCTGTCACTCACTTGTAATTTGAGCCTCCTCTTCTCTAGCAGAACACAAGATCTGCCCAAGCCCTCATCTGGCCGCTCTGCTGTCAATTTGTTCACTCCAAAGCAAATATCCTGTGGTGCACGCGAATGCGCTTTGAGGAGCTCATTAATTACAAGAAATATACACTAGTAAGTATATTGCAACAGGTCTTCACAAATCTAGCCGAATCTGATCGTGCTTCTATGTCCAGCCCAGAGTTACTCCTCTACCTTCTCCCACGGCTTCCGTCCCGCACCCCTCACTTGACCTGCAAGTTTTGGTTCACTCTGCGGCGCTTCATTTAGCTTGTCTTCGATCTGTTTTATCCCTTTGATCTCCTGACCACTTGCAATTCGTTCGGCTAAATCATTGAAAGATAATGGAACAGGCCCTTCTGGAGTCGAAGGAGTAGCAGAAGACTTGGCTCTGTGAGCGAGATAGAAAGTATAAGCTTGGGATTTGGTCTGCTCTATCTCTTCTGTTGTAGCATTCCGAGCGTAAAGCGGTTGAAGAATAGCTTCTAGACCTGCCTGAAGTATTCGTCAGTGTATTGTTTTCACTATTTGAGATCGCCATTCTCGCCTGGAATTCGACATCTTGGTCCATGCTCGACGAAGGGTTGTGTAGCAATCTTTCTATGCACCTTCTCTCAGCTTAACCACTATGCCCTCGTCCGATCAATGTCCCTTGTGCTCCAAAAGTAGCAATCTTCGTTGTTAACGATGTAAGCAAGCCTACTGCAGTGCAGAGCATCAGAAAGAGGTTTGTCGCAAATGCTAAAAACAACAATGAATTTCCGATTAGCATTCTTATCTTATACAGCACTGGACTACACATAAGGCAGCTTGCAAACGTCCTACAGCCTCTCAACCTACTACCACTTCCAATCCGCGGCTTATGGACAGTCAAAGTCTGATAGACTCCATCGATGATCCGTTCAAAGGCAAAAGCAAACAAGAGTGCTATACCTGGTTGATTGACTGCTATCGTCTACGCGTGGAAGATGAATACACTCAAGGAGCGAATACCGTTGGTTTGTACAACGGAGACAACCCACTACCTCATTTCAAGTCCTTCTTAAACAAAGCAGCAAAGAAACAAGTGTTCCCATCATGGTGGGATACGAAAACGGATGTACCTGCAATCATCAAAGAAGCTACAAAAGGAACCAAAGCGAATATCAATGCTGCTGTGGAAAAGAGCGATATTGTCGAAACTTATGGAAACCCTTTTGTACCCATGATGTTAAGAGCAATGGCGGAGAAGATTTATGGCTACAATCCGTCACCTTTCTGATGCAGTAGGAATGGGATCTGATGGTATGAAAGTCTATGGTCGGCTACTGAGACAAGATTGTGCGGGAAGAAGATGGAAAAGCTACATGTAGCGTGACGAAAATGATACAAAGAGAGAGAGAAGGACAAGATAGAGCAAAAGGCAGGCGAAGATGAAGGGCTCGGTCGAGCAAGCTGGCAAGAGCTTGCGAAATAGAGGTCAAGACACAGCATGCTTTTGAACGACGCTTCCCCGCTGCTTGAAGCTTGTGAAGTGTATCAAGTAGTCGCTGGGAGAAGTCTGCCTCTGCCCGGCCTTGCGAAGTCACTGTCGCTCGCATAAATCGCGACCTGTGGGAAAATCGCCGACTTTGCTTTTCCAGCGACCAGGGAGGCTTAGGAGATGACCACAATGTAATAGCTACCTCTTAATAGAGCTCTTGATATCGATTTTCGACCTTTGTTTTTTCGCGACTCGCTCTTGAGCTCTTGCCTTTAAACCGCGACAACTTTACATTTCTTCATGGCCAGACCGAGCAGCAATCAGGAAAACGAACCCACTAGTAGTTCACAGCATCAGCAACAGAGAAGCAGTGGAAAATTAAATAAAGGCAAAGAACGCGCTTCTGCCATGCAACAATCTTCTCAAACTGCTATGGATGTCGATGAAGCGCCTGATGATGATCAACAAGGAGATGAGGACGAGAGCGAAGGATCAGATTCTGGTACGAATAGACAGAAAAATGCACAACAAGCGCCTGTAAGTTTAAATACAAGCAGGTCTACGTCTAAACATTGATTATCCTTGTGGTTTATGCAGATGGAAGATACCTATGATCCTAATCAAGACCCTGCAGAGAAAAGAGAAGTGCGCAAAGAGCTTCGAGCTCAAATGAACGATGCAGAAGGTAAGTCTCCTTCAGCTTTTTGATCATGTGTGTAAGTGTCTTACGCGTAATTCGGATTGACAGAGAAAGCTCGTAATGTCAATGATGTATCCGTCAAAGATCTCACTGGAGGCATCAACAAATCCGAAGCTCTTTTTGGTCGAATCAAGCAACCTCAAGAAGCTGCTCTCGATGCCAAATTCTTACTCATTTCAGCAGAAACTGCAGCTGCTAAAGCAAGAACCATGAGAATTGATAAGAATGCTTTCGATATCGATGATTTTATTGTTAGGTTACAGAAAAAGGTGAGGTTGTTTGGTGGTGGAAAAGCTGGAGGTTTGGATAGCGACGAAGAAGCTGAAGAAGATGAGGACGAAGAAGATGAGAATTTGAGCGAGAAGGAGAAAGAGAGAAGGAGAGGAGAAGCTTGGTTCAAGATTGGTAGACTTGGTTCGAAGTATATGCTGAAAGCGCCAACTATCGATTTCATGTCAGGGATCTGCTTCACTGTGTATCAAGTGCTGAGGTTGTTCTGCTCAGGCTTGGTCCTCTGGCTATCGAACCGAAAAAGCGAGTAGTGAAAGAGCGCGTCAAGAAAGCAAAGCAGAAAGTACATGAGAATGTCAAGGTCTCCCAGGTGCGAATGGAACGTCCATATTCCGGCTGAGCGCTGATTACTGTATTGTGTCCTTGTACAGCTTAACGAAGAAGACATTCAGCGAGAAGAGAACGAAACCACCCAAATGGTCAAACTCGTGCATCAACTCCTTGAAGAACGCAGTGATAACGGCGATGGGAAGATCGGCATCGATTTCTTCGTTTTCATCATCAACCCAGAATCTTATGGTCAAACAGTCGAGAACCTGTTTTATCTTTCCTTCTTGAGTAAGTGACGTCTTTTCTCCTGCGAAAGTTGCTTAAGATGGAACTTCGTCTTTTTCACAGTCAAGGACGGTCGTGCATCCATTGATCTAGAGTCAGACGATTTCCCTGGCGTACCTATTCTATGTGAGTTGACTACTATGAGTCTTAATTCAAGGTGCTGACCTGCCTGCCGCAGACGCCTGCGAAGCCCCGAGCGATGAACAGCGTCAACAAGCTGAAGCAGCTGGTGAAGCTATCCGAAGACGTCAAGTTGTGCTAGAAATGACTATGGAAGTTTGGCAGGTTCGTACCATGATACATGTCCAAAACTGGACTCATTCTTGCGCTCGCTCATAAACAGTCCGCTATTGATGCCTACGGAATCACTGAAACTATCATCCCTACTCGAGCCGCACCTAAGAGCACTAACGGAAAATGGATGGGCTGATCAGTAGAAATCGATCAATAAGGTGTAACATTTGTGGTAGATGTGCAGGGTCCTCATTGTTGTTGTAGCTTTGTGAGAATACCATTCGATTCCATACCCGAATTCATTGAGACTTGCATAGTAGCGCGTAATCGAGAATCTCCTTGCTATTCTACATTGCACTGTCCTTCACGTTCGCGTTTTACAAGAATCTATCACAGAAGCACTCTATACGAAAATACCCAATGTCCCCTCATGCTGCCAAACTTGATCTAGCTAACCATTCACTGATTTCACTAGAGCTATACCCTCTCTTGACCGGTTGCGCACTCCCATCTGTAGTCGTCTGCCTGCTTCTGCTTCTCCTTTCACCGGATTCCCTCGATCTTTCCTTCTTTGCTCGCGATTTAACTCCTCCAAAGGTATCGATCGTACAGGTACCTTCAAAGTACGAGACCAATGGTGTGACTGGAGTAATGGAAGTAGTAAGACTCTCCATGCTCAATGGACGACTGGATGAAGGTGGTAAAGAAGGTGTGGATTGAGGAGGTAGCCGAACGACAATCTTGCTTTGAACGGAAACGATTGGGTCGTCTGGACTCGGTGTATGAATCTCTTCCGATTCCGCCTCTTCTTCTTCTTCTTCTTCATCTTCTTCGACGAGGCTTCTCATAGGCGAAGGTGGAAATGTTTTCAGTTCCAGAGATTGAAAGAGATCAGTGAAGGAGATGTCGATGATTGGTAATTCGCTCAATCGATGAGCCAGTGATCTTCGTTTCTTTTCTGCTTCTGTGACTTCTTTACTTTCTTCCTCCCGTTTCTCTTGCACACCCATGGCAGGTGTTTGAAAGTCCAATTTCGGTGTTTCGGGACTGTGAGCTACAGGTATAGGAGGGGAACGAGGCGAAGATATAGTAGGCGTCTGAGAAGCAAGAGGGCCAGACCCATTCTTCGACCATTCCTTGTAGGCGGAGAAAGCGTCTGTCAAATTGACAGGAGTAGAAACAGATCGTTTATGCACTGGTGGAGGAGGTAGAGGTCGTCTAGGTGATATTGAGACTTGTCTTGCGTGAGAAGGTGGAGCAGGCGAAAGACCTTTATCGACTACATTGGATTCTGGTGATTGATCTTGATCTTCAGATTGCGGAACCAGAGGGAAGGTTTCCATGACTTTGAGAAGAGCTGTAGATGCTGAAGTATGTTGGTCTGAAGCACTTCGATCATTGAGAGAAAGCGTATCGGCTGAGAAGCGAGAAGAAGGATGCGCAGCTGTCAAGAGCGGAAGGGAGATCGGACTAGGTAAGCCGCTGTAGTTTTGATCCAGACGATTTGATCTATTTGCATCAAGTCGGATCTCTAGATCTGTCAATATCTTCTTGCCCTCTTCGAATGCAGACAGACGCGGGGAGGAATAAGGGTTCATGAGCGGTTCTTGTTCAAATGAATCGTAATCCCTCTCGATCTTGATATCCAAAGTCTGAGCAAGCGGACTGTTGTAAGAAGGATTTGTCAGAACCAAGATATTCGGTTTATCGGTTGGTGCAGCTGGCAAAGCAGAACTGTCGATAGTGGAAGTAGCGGAATAAGTTCGAGTAGAAATAGCTTTTGAAGTTGTCAGAGTTGTTCGAGGTGAAGGTTGCCAATGACTGCTGTATACTGATCGACGACGTTTGTCTCCATCGCGAACGGATTTCCGGGAATGTGTTTTGTGAGCGTAAGGATGATGAGAGAGCCTTCGAACGGGTGAAGTAGAAACAGGAGTTATTATTGAACTGGTTCGGGTCGAGCAACAGGTCGTGCAGCAGTCGGACTCTGTGTGTTTGGGTTGATCTTGAGCGGGCTCCTCTTGCTTCGGCGGTTCTGCAATTACAAAATTGGCAAATGGAGGTGGTGAACCAAGCGGATCTCGAATTGGCAGAACACCCAAAGGCGTAGGGAAAACATTGGGAAAGGGCACAGACGATCGGCGAAACGTGTTCTTTCGCTTGATGGTTTTCGGCAACTTGAGGCGCTTGTCTGATGACTGGGTTTGACCCATCTGCGCACGATCAGACGGGGTCTGTAAATATTGAGAAAGATAGCTTACCAGTGAGCCGTGTCAATGGCAAATGTAGAAAGGTTGCGGAGGTTAGGAAAGTCGAAAACGGTCGAGTTTGGGCAGTGCAGTCTCGTAGTTATCTTCTCGGTGCAGTGATGGTCGAAGAATAACGAAGCTGCAAGACTAAGCACTGCAGGGCTTCTTTTGCTTAGCCCCTGATGGCTTGTTAATGGTAAAGTCCTGAAAGCCAATTTGATCTAGCAGCTTGGCCAGTCCATATTGAAATGAGATATGTCGCCCTTCGGCTGTACCTATTGAACAGCTCTATTCTGCGCCATAACAGCGCAAAGATCGTCTAAGCAACAGATGCGTTTAACCGGCAGTCTCGACGGAAGGTCAACAAGGCGCAAGGATCGACAAGACCAATGCAGACCAGATGTGTCTTTTCGGAAGAAGGTAGAGATACCAGAGAAAGAGACAGAGAGAGCTATTCAAGATTCAAGATCAAGATCAAGGCTATAGGTTTCACTTGGCTCCGCGAGAGTCCATAATTTCAGCGATACGCGTAAGAACAGGCAACAGCGAGCAGCCCAACACCCAGCGACCATTGACAACTCACGCTCAGACAGACAGACACAGACATAAACAGAATTGTAGAAGGTGACGCTCTTTCGACAACAGTCGCCATGAACGCTTCAATCGAGAATGATATCGCTGCCAACATTCGGATCAGTGACATCCCAGGTCCCTCTACTGCAGTAGCACCTCAACCTGCCGCCTTGAAGCCAGTCGCAGGCCCTTCATTCGGTGCTCCAGCTAAAGTCGAACCTTTGCTTTTACTGGCCAAATCTGCTCGCGGTGCAGGCGCTGCGGCTCTAGTAGAGAAAGCATTAGGAGCTCCTGGGGTCTACGTCTTTGGAGAATTGCTTGATGTGCCTTCAATACATGAAGTTCGTGGGCATGGTCTTCCTACGCAGATTCTTTGCTAAGGCGAGCTGTGCGACGAACAGTTAGGCAAGACTCCTCAATTTGCTGGTCATCATACTTTGCTATCCATCTTTGCTTACGGAACATGGCAAGACTACAAAGGTCAGCAATCAATCCGCTAGCTGTCTTGTGTTCAGCTATCTGATTCATTGATTGTCTGACAGCGCAAGCCGCTTCTCTACCACCTCTCAAGGATAATCAAGTACAGAAGCTGAAGCAACTCTCTTTAGTCACTCTCGCTTCGACTTCTCGTATTCTCCCTTACAGTAAGCTTTCCTCTCTTGCTCCGCTTGCACAACAAGCTAAAACTGTGTCCAGATGTACTAATGCAGCAACTTGAAATCCCTTCAGCGCACGAACTGTACTTCCTACCTTTCTGATCTTCTTGCTCAAGCTAATTTTCGTTAAAAGGGAGGATCTTATCATTGACGCTTTCTATGCCGATCTCTTAAGTGGTAGATTGGATCAACGTCTATCTCGCTTAAGCGTGGATTCCGTTTCCGGTAGAGATGTGAATGCTTTGACATCGGTACAACAATCTCTCGCTTTCTGGAGTCACAAGATTGGTCAAGCTGTTGATTTGCTGGATGCTAAGATTGCACAAAGAAGACAAGTAGAGTGCGTTGCTTGCTCTCCTTCTGTCACTGAAGCCTGATACTGATTGTGCACGACGATAGTGCTGCGGCTGCTCAAA
This sequence comes from Kondoa subrosea, assembly GCA_039545335.1. NCBI lineage: Eukaryota > Fungi > Basidiomycota > Agaricostilbomycetes > Agaricostilbales > Kondoaceae > Kondoa > Kondoa subrosea. Next base: position 2,624,050 of record BCIN01000002.1, on the reverse strand, counting down.
GACAAGCTCAACAATCTGATCGTATCAAACGTGTGATTCAAGAGATTCAGAACCCTGAAAACAGGAATCAAAGAGGAGGTAACAATGATCAGAGATCACCAGCTAAGACTCGATCTTCAGCAAAAGATAAAGATGCAGATGGTGATTATGGAGGTGGAAGAAAGGGAGGGAAAGATGAAATGGAGGTAGATGAAGATGGTGAAAACAAGCGCAGGTCTGGTAGAAATTTGAAGAGGACTCGTCCGTAAAGAGACAGAAAAATTTGCAGAGATCTTTGATAGATCCGCAAAGTGTATATAGATTCTATGCATCTGCAAGTTTGAAGGGGTAATACAAATGTACAATCGACCGACAATTGCTTTTACAATGCTACTTCTTCCATATTCTTCGATTCTCGAGGTGAAGTACTGCTCGTTGTCCCAATTGACACTATAGAACTCGGTCTTGAATTGTATAGATTAGGTGAAAGTTTGGGAGACAGCTGTACTCAAGTGTGAGAAATGATATTGACTTGTTATATTGCAGCACTCACCCTAGGTGAAGTCGTTCGTGGACTGGAACTCGGTCTGATTACAGGCGACGTAGAAGGAGAGCCCAGAGATAATTCTTTTAGACCTGGAGTTGTAGGGTTGGGATTATTCCCGCTAGTTTTCCGGAAGAAAGATGGGAAGGAAGATGCAGATTCGCTTGTTGAGCGGAAGAAAGACGAAAATGGTGAGGTCACAGACGAAGGAGGCGAGACAGGTGTAGGCGTCTTGATAGTGGACGATTTGGGAGACGTGAGAGTAGCTATAGGCGGGAAAGTGTCTGCTGCCAGAGGTGAATCATTCAGTGGAAGTTTGTTCTCAGTCGGGACCGTGTCAGATGCTGCCGTTGAGGTTGAAGAAGACGCTTCTGAAGGTGATCTGCTGGCGAAAAAGCTTCCCTTCTTCGACGAAAGGAAGGAGCCAACGCTTGAAGCCAAATAAGATGCTCGAGTACCAACTTCTGCAGCACCAGCAATGACTGCAAACACATCAGCTCTCGCGCTTCAGAGCTACGTCAACCGAAACTCACCATGTGTCGAGAGTAAAGGAGGAGACATGGGCAATAATGCTGGATCAGAAGGCCCAGCCTCTTCTTTGTCCTTCAAAGCCTTCTCTTGCTGAGCTCTATAGTCCATCTGCCTCTTGGCTAGATCTCCTTTGACGTTGCTATAGAGATTCCATACACCTGCCGAGCCAGTTGCAATGCCTTTCGAAATGACTTCTCTCGCAGGCGCCAAGTTCTCCTCCAGGTGTAGATCGTGCAAGCCTTGATTGAGTCGAATACCAACGTCTTGTACTAGATGTGTTTGACCTTCGCATGGATGTTTTGGTTCGACGAGATCGAAGATGACTGCATCTGTTGTGTTGTCCCATAAAGCGAAAGCTGGAGTTTGCTTGAAAGCTCGAATCCAGGCTTCGTTATAGCTCGATAAACTAGAGTGAATGTCTGCAAGCAAGCAGAACCAAACATTAGCCTCCTAAGCTAAAGTCATCTTCTGACGCCTACCTGCACCACTAAGCAGTATATCTGCTTCTTTGCCCTTGCTCAGGTAATCGACAAATTTGATAGCAGATAAAGCTGAACAAATGTATTCCTGAAGGGACATCAACAATCAGCTTCTCAAAGAAGATGAAGACTTACTTCGAACTTCCCTCGCAAGAAATCGTCGCTACCGACGAATCTGAAAAGATATTGGCATAAGACCACATGGAAAGAGAGAGAGAGAGAGGAGACTTACTTCATGCCTTTCGGCCGTGCAGGATCAGCAGCATTCCAGCTTTCGCTAACAGTAGAAACGAGCTACACTTGAGATCAGCACAACGCATCGCTTTCAAAAGGGAGGGAAAACTAACGTCGTCCATCCATTTTCGATCAGGTGCTGTTAGATTCACCAACGGCGCTATACTAGGGTCCAGGAATTCAATAGCAGCTGTATCAATCTGTGCGTTGCAAAACTTCTCCCTCAGCCGCAGACTAGGCAAAAGGGATAGCTTGGACCCACATTGACTAGTACATCAATCTTACAATCCCTTTGCTGCTGGAATATACTGTTGGTTGTTCCTACGAGATAGGAAGTAGCTTGAAGAAGTTCGATCTGCTGAAGAGGTAGGTAGGGTTGGAAGAAGGAGTCCTAGATATTGCTTGAGCTGGACACCGACAATGGCTTAAGGGCGGCATACCTTTCCAAAGATGTTGAGAGGTAGCCCGAGATACTTCAATAGACTCTTCTTGTCGGATGATCGAAGTTCTGTTGAATGCTGGGTTCTCTTCGAGCATTCGTCCAAAGAAGGTGATGCTGCATCGTCCAAGTTCAACAGTAGACCTACTCAACTAGGTAAGTATCACTCCTTATGATAGTAAAAGGTCACATGCAAGGTATTAACGAGACCAGGGAATATTGATATGTGCATAAACGTTCCACTTGCTGTCCGTAAAACATGATCTGTACGGGAGTATTCTGACGCATTAATCACAGGCTAATTTCCGAGATACATGCGTACCTTCTTCTGCAGCATGAGCAACTTGAGAAGCATTAAAGTCTTGAAACGGAACTTGTATATCAATTCTCGCAGAGAGGTACCTGCATGTATGAAGCAGGCCTTGTCAGCGATGAAGCTGAAGAACTAATTTCACACGCACCCATATACATAGCGTTCTCTTCCATCTCAATGTTCGCTTTGGTATTTGTCCCACTACTAGACATAGCTCCTCCGAGCCCGCTCTCCAGACTAGAAAAGAAGTCGACCAATATACTCGTTTCGCCAAAATCCTTTTGCGCAAAGAAAGCTCGAGTAATGACCCCCAATTTATCCCTTATAGGACCAAAGACAGGTTTGGAAGCCAAAACGACTATTGCTTTCTGTACTGTACTTCTAGTGATTTCTGCAGATCGGTTCAAGAGTTGATCTGAGGATATTTGACGGTTGCAGGAGATGCCGAATACAGTAGAAGACGAAATGGTTGGACTGAGTAAATGGAAATAGCTGTAATCTTCATCCCGCATGTGGGCGCCATCAGGTAAGGCGAGGAAAGGGAGTGAGCTGCTGAGTTCTGGGTCGTCTATGAGATTGTTAGGCCAAGAATACTCGCATCTGGGACCTAAAGCATGATCGAAATCTACTAGAACTATGCCGAAGATTGTTACAGCACTTGTTGTGGCTGAAGAAGACGCTGCAGAGGAAGGTCTAGACGGGATGTTAGTCGGCGGAGGATCCAGCTTCGAAGTAGACGCGACTGGTTCATCGATTGCAAGCGATACTTCTTGTAATTGCAAGGGATCTTCTTGTTCTGTGACAGAGACAGGCTCAGGTGTAGCTACGATAGAGCGTGGCCTGGCTTTGGGTTTGATTGGACTGCTTTGTTTTGGTAGAGATTTCTGCTCTTGTTGCTCGAACATGGCGAGCCTTGCCTTGACGCTGTTGCTGCTAGCCATCTTAGTATGCGTTTTGACAGGTTCTGGAGGCGGTGGTGTTTTAGGCCTGTCCTGCTGCTCCTCTATCCCAATTTCACTATCACCCAGTCTTTGCTCTTGATCGTCCGAATCTGATCGCGTTGTCTGTGAGGCCATAGCTGTATATCCTGCACTGTGTGGTATATTTCGCGGTCTCACCTCTTACAAGTGCATCGTCGCAAGACAAGAACGAAGGGCAGCATGATTCTCGCTTCAGTGCCCTGCCAAAGGCTGTTACGGTCTATCTGTGCCTCTGCGTGCTCTACATACACAGAAGAGAACCTTTTCACTGGTCACTGGCTTCCGTTGTTCCGACTTGCTTTTCTGAGGTGTACCTCTCAACTTCAAGAGTTAAGCGACATAGCTTGCCTTCACAATCTCGTCTCTTCCTTCCTGTTTTGTTATGTGACTACGCTACTTGACTACGCAGCGCACGCTAGAGCTGGCTAGATAGCTCTTTCCGGGATCGATCTTCTGCTTGTTATTTTGTCAGAGCATTTCATGCATGACTTTTTGTTCTGGATCTTATGGGCCTATGTATGCTTCCCGCCCATTCACTGGCGGGAGGATTAGTGCAAGGCATCAGCTGTCCTTCGTAGAAAGCTGTTCGATGGGCTACCCAAAGGTCCATTATCACCAAGTACTTTCAATTGTGATGTCCTGTGCGTAAGCGTACTATTACATTGTCGAAACTCTACTCCTGCTGATCTGTAGCAATTAGAAACGCAAAATTACACTTCAGGCGCGTCTAGGCCAAAATTAACGGTAAGGTCTCGAACTGCTTTTCAACGTATCACACTAATTCTGTCTGTAGCATCTTTTGCTCTTTTTAGCAGTAACAACCAGATGTATTGAACAACAAACGTCAAAACTTCACGACTCAGTACCAACCTTTACGACCCAACCCACACTCTTTTGAAACAAACCCACTTTCCTTTTTATATAAAGATGCAAGCGCGTCTATTTCTACTGTTTGGCTTGATAGCAATAGTAACAGCTCACATGCATCATGGTCCATCACCTATGCCAGGTCACACTACTGAAATCTCTTCACCAACTCAGCAAGTTCCCCATCATCATCACGCTCAACATCCACAACATCCACCACCACGAGGAAGACCCAATCATGGTCCAGTCCCAGGTCGTCATCGTCCTTCTCCACGACCTATGGGTCTTCCCGACACAGGAGCCCAGAAGACTTCCAATGTCGCTGCTGGCCATGTTGGCAGACCATCACCACTATTCATCCGAAGAACGGATGAGGCTGATCAAGAGGGTTACGAAGAAGAGGAGGACACGTCAGACAGAATCGATTATGCTCTTAAGAGACGTTTGGATTTGGAAGATCTTGCTTCCTGCCCAACTCCAGGTGAACGCAGATGTTTGGTTCCCGGAATGGGAGATGGCTTAGGAAACAAAGCTTATGAATGCATTGATGTGCGTACACAACGACAAGATTTTTCAAGCCTTGTCCGGAAAGCTGATTTTGTCATTAGACGCAAAACACCAAGGATAGCTGCGGAGGATGCGTTTTAGAGGGAGAAGGTGAAGACTGTTCTCGTCTTCCTAATGTTTCTTCTGTTACCTGTGAGTTCTTCGCGCGCAAGTCATCGGTTTTGGCTTACAGAACGCAGGCGAACTTGGAGCATGTCAAATCCTTGCCTGCGCAAATGGCTACGAACTCTCCTTCTTGGGCGAAAGCTGCATCATGGCTCGCTAAAGACCTCAAAAGATTGCAATAGAAGTGTCTCAGTTTTAAGGGTGTAGCTTTCCCTGTTCGTTATTGTCGTTTTGTAATGCTGTTACTCTGTTATATACATACGTTAGAGGTGATTTTGACAATGACAGCATCTTCCTTCAGCCTAGTAGTGTTTTGTGTCAGCACGAGTGAGTCTTTGAGCAAGGCTCTCGATGTTATGCAAAGAAGGAGAAGTATATATTACTGTACACGAAATCGAACAAATGGGTACTATAGCACTACTAGACTAGCTATGTCCTGGCCAACATGTTGCGTCTTGCATTCTCATCAGAAGGTGGGCTCGACTAAAAGACTTAGGTTAGCTTATTCGAAATGATAGAAGAAGGAGAAGCGTACGCCATCTCCGACCATGACCCTGTACCCTTGTGAAGGAACTCCATCAACCAACACATACAGCCAAGCTGGGCCAGGAGGGTAAATGTTGACATTTGGAGGACCAGTGACAGTAAGAGTGCTCTTGTCAGCGCTGAGAGCATTGACCAATCCAACAGAGCGCATGTTGTAAGTGATGCCGTGGCTAGACAAGACAGTCAGATCGAGAATCCAAAAGCTCAAGGTTAAGACTTACGTAGTAAAACCAAGATCCATCAGAGCCACTGCGCAGTTCAACCAGACTCAAAGTGTGCGCGACTGAGGACCGGATACTTACCAGTAACCTTGCCGGATTTTGGTAGCTTGACGTTGAGGTTGAAGTTCTGGCCATACAATATGTTGTTTGGCAGACCAGAGTATGAAGGTCGCTTCGCACGCATGTAAGGTGCTAGGATGTTTTTAGACACAGTTTCGATAGCTATAGTTCATGACTTACGGCTGAGGTATTCAGTCCTGTACTCAGTAGGGTACTTGCGAGTTTGGACATCATCGTTCTGTCCATAGAGGATAAGTCAAACCATAAGCGACCAGCGTAGAAGCTTACAGGGTTCGACTGCAACACACAATCAGCTTGTGCAATAATGATACAGGAAAGAGAAGCGTACGCCAGCATACATAATACGACCGTCTGGAAGCAGAGTTGCAGTGCTGTGATACTATTGTAAAGCGTCAGCACCGGACCAAATGCAGTCGCAGAAGCGTACCAAACGAGCAATCTTGCTTGAAGGGAAGTTGCTAGAGAATCTCTTGCCACGAGGAGCAGCTGGATCGTAGAGCGAAGGGTAGAAGACTGGGTTATCGGCGTTCGAAGAACCAATTTTATTGGGAGCCTGTATGCAAAAATGAGTAATACATCCGAACCGTTCAGAGTTCACTGACATTATCGTAGCCTGAAAGACCAGTTCTTGCTCCACCGACAAACAAGACTTTTCCGTCCGGTGTAAGAACAGCAGTGGACATGACTCGTGCGACATCAGCTTGTTCAACTTGCCAGCCTTTCTTGATACCAGCAGAAGTCAGCACCATTCGAGCGCATTGAGTGCCGACTCTAGCTTGACTGTTGGTTTCCCAAGCATTGATGTTGCCATTTTGCCAGGGAACGGACCCTCCGCAAAATATGACCTAGCTTCCGAATGAGCGACATCCAGTTCGAGCAAGAAACAGAACACTGACTTCTGGTGTATAATTGTTCTCTGGCGTGAGAGGCAGAAGAGCTGAACCAGCCGACCAAGGGTAGTTGACGATCTAAATGTACTCTTAGGGCGTGCTGTTTCGCAAAAAGTGGTTTGACTTACAACACCGTTGGGAATATTGGGAGTTCGCTGTTCGGTGTTTGATTTCCAGTCATAGATCATCGATAGAGTATTGGCAACGACGAATAGGCGACCATCCGGAAGGACAGTGATGAAAGGGAACAAATTAGTGCTATATGACAATTAGACTACTCCTAGATCAGAAAAGAGCACACACTTGAGGGCATCTTTGAGGAACTTGGAAGGAATCTGGAGACCGTTGTAGCCGGCAATGTTCTTAGGCGGGAAATATTCGACTGTGTGCTCCCGCATTAGGCTGCAACAAACTACTGTAGATCTGACAGGTCTCACTTGTAGGGTTGTCTGTCGCGGGAGCATTGTTGAATCCGGTAGTGACCATGCCGCTAAGCGAAATTCAACTTCTAGAACGGGGAAATGAAGACTTGGTATCTTACCCCATGATGAAGACAGATCCGTCAGGTAGACGACTGAGATAGACCAACATCAGAATGCACAGAGATGCTCAGCCAAAATGCACATACCTTGTACCCGGGTACCACCTCTTTGAAGTCAAGCGTAATCGTCCTGGGTTCTCATAGATCTAAAGCAACTCTTCAGCCAGATAGCCTGTGAAATGCGCGCCTAGCTTACATTGCAGCTGCTGTCATCACATCTGGGAAACATTCGAACAGCTTGTAAACCGTCATTATCCCTAATGGAAAGCAGTGAGCACCGGTCAGAGCTATATGAATAGTCATGGACGTACCCGTAGTGATATGTAGGAGGAGTTCCGCCCAAGGAAAGCATAGTTCCGTTACTCAGAAAAGATCCCTGATCATCTAATCAGATCCATTGCTGAATGAAGATAAGTCAAACTTGCCGATGCACAGAAGGAGTTGCTTTGGGAATACATTCCCTTGACTTTACCGCTCGGAATATCGAGGTAGCTGATCCATACTGATTTTCCTTTGACTTTCAAAGGGTTCTTTTCTGCTTTATCAAGAATGAGAACTTTGTTGTTGCCAACGACAGTCAATTGCTACGCTCTCGCATCAGCCTAGTCAAGTTCAAGTATGGACAACATACCTGGGCAGAAACGCCAGATTTGGGTCCGTTGGCTAGACTGCTCTTGCCTGTCCATGAGCCTAAGCTGTATGCAGCTCGTTTGCCATGGTGTCTGTGCACGTCTTGATGTCTTCTTTCGAGTCCAAAGTTGTCCCCTTGAACTAAACTGACCGCCGCGAGAACATAGAAGAGGAGGGAGCTATATTGCATGATTCAAAAGAGTGTGAGTGTGTGATAGAAAAGGAGTGTAAGTAGCCAGGCTCGGCTGTGAGGTGTATGACTTAGTTTCAGAAGAGAAGGAGATGGATGGAAGAGGAAGAGCGCCAGCGTGGGAATTTGTTTATTCTCAACAACAGCGAAAGCCGCGGTAAACAATGCTATTTCGGAGGCGTCAACGTTGCGATGAAGCATGCAGTACTCTTTACAATCTGCCCGTACAGTCCAAGCACCGATCTTTGACGCGTTTAAAGCAATTTCAATCCCGTTCTGCCCGAGTTCGAACTTTGTGCTTGGATCTTTTCAGCTGGGACTTTGACTGTGGTAGTTGAAGACCTGGACCTTGTGGAAGCGCGAAGAGTAGGTGTAGGAGACGTTGATCTAGACGAACCAGGCGATTCTTCATCAGAAAGCAAATTGCCGTTCATGAGCGGATCTTCAAGGTGAGAGTTGTGCAGGCCGTTAGCAATTAGAGGTGAAGAATGCCCATTTCCCCGGAATGATATGGAAGACCTGCATGAATCGTCAAAGTGTGCTGACACAACGCTTCATATGACTTACCGACTCATTACTGTCAGCATTACGTTCTTTAGATTCGGGAGAGTGTCCCTGAGGTCTGGCATCGCAATCCTTTGGAATTGCATCACTTGCTCAATATCTTTGTTAAGTAGGAAGACAGCATATTCGAAGCGATATCTTTCCACGCCTTGTGCGAAAAGAGGAAACCTATGATGAATGTTAGAGCCAGAATATGATCTTGCAATCAGAACTCACACTCTCGGGCCCTTGATCATACTGATGAGGTCCGTTATCAGACTTTTGCTGCCCGCACAGGTCAACGTGTAATGCAGAGGCACGCCAAGGTAAGCAGCGAGCATATTGAGCAATTGAGCTACATATCCCAATGCGGACGATATAGTGTCGTCGTTGACAGATTTTAGAGGAAAGGCAGAGTTAGGTAGATCAAGACCGAGTATAGAAAAGGTTAGGCTGTTATTTTCAGTTGTTGAAGGTATTATAGGGAAAATAAAGTCTAATTGAGACGTTATTTCAGCTTGCCTTTGTGTTGCGACTTGTTTGAGCGCCATATACTTGCGAGTTGATGAAGCGATTCTTACACGCAGTGATTCCATATCCTCTGAAAGCGAGTCGAGCTTCGCATGTGCATCTTTCAGTCGCCCTCTCCGCTTTGACAGTTGTATTTTTTTCTCGTCTATCGATTTGTGAGCTGTCACAAACATTCAGCTCAACTCTTCTGAGACAATCTCTATGCATACTATCATTGATGCGATGTTTCAGCCTCGCTTCTTTCTCCTGATATCGAAGTACAGCATCGCTTGTCTGATTCCTCTGTCTTTTCAACCCATCGGAACTCGCGTGCATTTCATATTCCAACTTCTCTCGTATCCGTGCAGTTTTTGCTTGACATTCATGTATATCCTTTTCGACATCTACCAAAGCGAGCATCTGCTCCAATGAAGCACAGACTAGCATTCGAGTTTCTCTTCTTGATCGTTCAAGCAGAGTATCTCGTTCTTTGCGATCTCTTGCTAGGGTTTTCATGAAGTGTTCCTTTTTCTTGCGCTGCATGGTAGATTGCGATGGACCAGGATCAGACAGAGTAGCTTCTTCGTCTTCTTCATCAAGATCAGAAGAAGAGGAATCCGCTTCCGGTGGAAGGTGTTGCGGATCGATGAAATATTCCTCACTGGATATCTGAACTACCAGCGAGTTGACAGGGAAAGACGGAAATGTATTTGGCTGTGTGTCGGTTGAACAGATGAACTACTGTAAGCCAGGCGACTCACATGCATGCCCAGAGACACCAGAACATCGAGATGCAGGCGCGTACTGAGTGCAAGCGTCCAATCATCCTTCCCTTCTGCAGAAGACCAAATGTCCACTGTTACTTCTCTCTCAGAAGAGTCTAAACTTCCGACTGGTATTTCCCAATCGAAATCCATTCCCGGACCTAATTGCTCGGACGCATATATGAGGCCTCTTGAATCCGATACCAGACAATAACAGCACAGCATTCGCTTATGAACCAATTGCTCTCTTGACCATCGTTCTTTGTTCGCTACATGTTCATTTGTAGGTAGATGCAGTTTGCCCTTGCCTTTCCTTTCTGACGACGGGACTGAAGCTTGCGGCTTCACATGTAGACTAGACGAGTGTTGTCTTTCCGAATGAGATTGAGCATTGACGAAGGAAACAGAGCTAGAAGCACGCTCTCTGGTCATTGTTCTGGTGTCTGATGCCTTAATGCTTGACTTGGATCTGGCGCGATTCAACGCAGGAGGATCAGATGACCTTCGTGGCCTGCGTTTGGAAGGTCTAGACAGCAAAGAGGGTCGCGCAGCGAGAGGTTTGTCCAATGCATCTTGCGAGTTGCTCTTTGATAATGCTGCAGATCCAGTCAAGGCAGAGTCATGTGGTAATGAGCCACTGTCAGGATGGGTATCACCACTGGATGCGACCAATTGCAGGTTCCGCAGACTGATCTGAGTGATTTGACGAGCTCGCCTCTGTATTGAAAGCAGAATGAGGTCAGAGCCGGGTTTGATGATAGCATTGAGCTTGCCTGAGGTGTTACTGAGCTGTCCTGCATGCCTGCCTCATTCGCTATTGTCTTGACATGGCTGCGTTTCAACAACCCTTGTCGAGCATGGACCAAGATGTCGAGTTCCAGGTAAGGATAGCAATCTCAAGGGACAACAGTACACTAATGAATACTTCAGGCAGGTCTAGAAGCTATTCTTCAACCGCTTTACGCTCGGAATGCTACAACAGAAGAGATGGAGCAAACCAAATCTCAAGCTTATACTTTCTATCTCGCTCACAAAGCCAAGTCTTCTGCTGCTCCGTTGACTCCAGAAGGGCCTGTTCCGTTATCTTTCAATGATTTGGCCGAAAGGATTGCAAGTGGTCAAGAGATCGAAGGGATAAAACATATCGAAGACAAGCTGAATGAAGCGCCGCAGAGTGAACCACAACTTGCAGGTCAAGTGAAGGGTGCTGGCAGGAAGCCGTGGGAGAAGGTAGAGGAATAGATATGGGCTAGACATAGAAGCATGATCAGGATCGGCTAGATCTGCGAAGACCTGTTGCATTATACCTACCCAGTGTAGATAGCTTGTAATTCATGAGCTCCTCGAAGCGCATTTGCGTGTACCACTGGATATTGGCTCTGGATTGAACAAATTGACAGCAGAGCGGCCAGATGAGGGCATGGGCAGATCTTGTGTTCTGCTAGAGAAGATGAGGCTCAAATTGCAAGTGGGTGACAGCAGGCAGATTGGCAGCAAGACCACCTGTCGCAAGGTAGAGTTCAGAGATCAATACCAATACTGTTTGCCTGAATGTCGAGGAACTTACTCATAGCAGATACCACATGCTACAGAAATTATCACACCTCAGGAATTCATCTCTCCCTTTGAGAAATCATAAATCCAGTGACAAGGTGAAATTCAATCGTCCAAGTCCATTGCGCTTTCATTTGCTTGGCCAGTCGAACACCCCTCTTTCACCTCTTCCTCCTGTCTCTCTACCTCTTGCTTTACAACAGGTTGATAGAGTACTACAGCTCCCAATTGAGGGTTCCGCCAATCGTTAGCCAGCTTCTCTTGCTCCATCAGAATAAGTTTTCTTGCCATTGCATTCATCATGAGTCTTGTAGCAGAATCCTCTTCCTTTTCGACAGTGTCTTCTTCAGCATCCGACAGAGAATTGACATAGATTACGTGATCAGGTTTGTTCTGCATTTCGATCTCTTGAATCGAAGCAGCGACAACAGGCTGAGATTGATTGAGAGAAAGAGAAGAAAGAGAAGGAAACGCATAAGGCAAATCTTTCTGGCTCTCCGAGACTACCTTGCGCTTCTTGTTGGACTCGATTGAAGCATCGCTCAAATAATCTGCAGATTGCTCAGAGTCGCAAGACAGAGCTCTTTTCCTCATCTCTCTTTGTTGCTTGAAGACTCTTCTTCTGTTTCTGGGCCAAGATAGGCTAGCATCAGCCTTGGATCAGCGATTTGCTCGACGTTTCGAGAAAAGTGTCGCAAAGTGAAGAACTGGCTTGATACGAGCAAGAGTGCAGTTGGTGACAAGATGGACTCATCGCCGTATTTCAGCAAGAAGCGCAAGATGGAAGAGTCAAATTCGGTTGAAGAATTGCTTAAAGTGCCAAACAGTGTAACTGAAGATCAGCTGCAAGCATACTTCTGGACGCTCGCTTCTAGTCTTCTAAACAATATTGAACTCGTAATGAAAGCGCACGACACGCAAAGACGCTTCCGCTTGCTGGAAATAGAGATATACTATTTATCTGAAGCTCACCCAGATCCGTTCTGTCATGCTCGAGCAATACAAGCGCATTCTGGGCTCTTCTACTTTCATCGGTCAGGTAATCAAGAGTCAGATCTGAGAGTCTCAACTACTTTAGCTGGAGGATATAGAGGAGGAACTCGAAAAGGTCTAGACATCACTTTCGGTGATGGTTCAGCTAGAGCCGGTATACTCATTCGGAGTATCCAAGACCTGGATACTGAAGAGATCATTTGCGGTCCTTCGAAGCTGGTCGAGTAAGTATTGTTCTTTTTTCCTTGATACATCGCTGATCTGAATCCGCAGTACTGTTCTCACCTTCAATAAGGCTTCAAACATACGCTCACTTGTCGAAATGTATGACGGAGATGTCTCCGTTCTTCCTTCGGAGCGCAAGCATGATCTTTATCTCTCGATGAACAGCTCGACATCGTCTTCAACCACAGTTTATGCTAGTCCGAGAATTGGTCTCGACTTAGCTAGAGCGGCTAAAACATACTCTTCTTCCGACCCTCGCGTTATCTATCTAGACAGATCATATCGATTCTTTATTCACCCAAATCTGCTCAAATCAGCCGGGAAAGCTCAAACCTTCTTATCCCTATATACACGCCCACTATCTGATAATCAGTCAAGGGAAGACTTCATTTGCACAGAAGGAGGTTTCAGCAGGAAGATAGTCGAGCAATATTCTACAGCTTACGAAAGTGGGAAGAAGACTAAAATCGAAAGCTATTTGGGGAAGAAGGGTAATCTATCAGCTACCGAGTGGCTCAAGATGGCCGGATCGCTAGCTGAAGCAAAATCAAGCGCAGCTTAGATAAATCAAACACCATAATTTGCTGATACGGCAAACATCGCCAGCAAGTGATCTCGTGTTTACATGTACTGAATGTCTATGCGTTTTCTCGGACGGCCCGTGCATTGGTATAGATAGGCAAGATTGAGCGATTATCCCTCCCTCAGTCGAACACCGCATACCGCATCGCCTTTTCTGTATGGAATCCACATCGCAAGAACGCAGACCAATCACAGCAAATCTCCACTCTCATAGCTCTGCCATGGTCTCATAGCTAGCTTGAATACATTTCAGCAACACAAACTGGAAATGCCTGCTTTGAGCGAAAAGAATGATGCCTCGATGAGAGATTGCAATGGCATGGTACTCTGTCCTATACTTATCTTTCTGAGGTCAGTGCAGTAATATCTCCGACTGTAGACCCACACTGATCTGTTTTTCAAACAGCTCTGCTCTACTTCTTGCGATACTGCTCAAGTATAGACTACTAGAACGATGGTTCGGCTACGAGATAGAATACGATGAAGATGAAGAAGCTCAAACTACAAATGACCAACATCCTCTTTGCCCTTTTACCGGTCATCAAGGTCATTTGAACATTGCAGAGAAGGATTTATCAAGCTTTCATCGAAGTTATGGCTCAACCTGTCAACACAAGCAGCAAGATTTTGCAGCAAGGCAGCCATAGAAATTCACCAGAAAGAGCAGATTAAGTAATGGGGACAGTACTAGCAGATATCGAAGCACGACTTGGCGAAGGATAACACCAGTCGAGTGAAGAGCTCAGTATAATAGTATCTCGCTAACAGAGCGATCATGTACACGCGTCTGCATTGACGATCTTACTTTCGAAATCCGATGTTGTAGATCAACCTTGCTCTTTTGTAAACGAAAGACGAATAGTTGCAGGATTTTAGCTGTATACCCAGCTTTTAGAGCATGGTATACCATTCCAACGCGTCTAGTTCGCGATTGTCAGCGGCGGAAGTCTCATTGCAAGATTACTCTGATTCGCATAAATCTTATGCGAATGGACATAAACGGGATGACGATGATTATGAGGATGACTATGAGAGCTCAAATGGAGAAGGAGGAGCTGAGCCTGAGTATCTGAATCAAGCGAAAGAGGATTGGCGAAGGTTTGATGATTTCGTGACTATAGGCAAGTTCCATTCTATTGGCAGCTTAGAGCTCACACTGGTTGACACTAGGAAGTATGCAGATTGGGTACAAGATGTGTTACTTGAACGAGCGAGGAGAAGGGAAGAACAGACGCTTGGGTATGGCAAGTCTACAATCTACAATTGGACTCAAGCTCTCGTCACTGCTGGTCAGAGTTACTTTGTGCTAGCATTAGTTGGTCAGCTATCTTCTCTAATTATCGCTCATTGGACTACGGCTGAAAAGCAAGACTACAGGCGCGGCAATCGGGGTGAATGCAGCTCTGATATCAATCATTACGGCTTGGCTATCAGATCTCAAGCTAGGATACTGTTCAGCTGGATGGTGGCTGAACCAGAAGTTCTGTTGTTGGGAAATAGAACGAGGTGGTGTAGTAGGTTCAGGCGGAGGTGAAGAAGGTTGTCAGGATTGGATAATATGGTCATCTTGGGCTGGTTTACGTTGGCTTGGATACGTTTTCTATGCTGTAGGTTCTGATAGACCACTTTACCAGCGCGGAATGTCTAATAAAGCAAGGGCAGTTGCTATTCTCTGGATCGGCCGCATATCTCGTCAAAGGTTTCGCACCTTTCGCAGCAGGATCAGGTATATCCGAAGTCAAATGCATCCTCGCTGGGTTCTGGATCAAAGGCTACCTTGGTATGTCTACATTAGCTATCAAGAGTTTGTCTTTGGTAAGCAGATCGATCACGCCCAAGACTCGGGCTCACGCTATACAGCCTTTGGCTATTGCTTCTGGCCTGGCTGTTGGAAAAGAAGGTCCTTCTGTACATATGGCTTGCTGTATTGGCAATGTCGTGGGTAGACTCTTCAGTAGGTTCGAACGAAGTCAAGGTGAATTCCATTTTCTAAGCATACCAGATCCCTCCTAACTAGAATGCAGCCAAGATGCGCGATCTCGTTACAGCGAGTTCGGCAGCTGGAGTTGCTGTCGCTTTCGGATCTCCGATAGGCGGTGTCATCTTTGCCTTGGAGGTAAGTACTGAAGTTGTGTTCTACTCACTCATGTAAATGCTATTTTGCTTTAGGAAATGGCAATCACCTTTCCAATCAAGACTATGTGGAGAAGTTTCTTCTGTGCTTTAATGGCTACCGTAACTCTAGCAGTCCGTCAGCTCGACCTTGTATTTGGACATATGCTGAGTGTACGCTACACAGGCAATGAATCCTTTTCGCACTGGTAAACTCGTCTTGTTTCAAGTCTCGTACGATCGAGACTGGCATTTCTTCGAGATCGGTTTCTTCGTTTTGATTGGTATTTTTGGCGTTAGTTATCGATTCCTCCAATTCAAACATTTGCTGATACCATAGAAATAGGGTTTGTACGGAGCTTTCGTCATCAAGTTCAATTTCCAAGTTCAAGCTTTCCGTCGGAAACACCTAGCAGCTTACGGGATTTACGAAGCCATCATTCTTGCTGGTCTGACCGCTTTCATTGGCTACTTCAACAAGTTCCTGAGAATAGACATGACTGAGTCTCTGGATATCTTGTTCCGAGAATGCGAAGGTGGAGGGGATTATGATGATTTATGCCAGTGCGTTTGACATAACCGGAATTGAGTCTTTCTCATCCGGCTTTGTTTCGTTACGCACAGGTCTTGGGCACAATGGAGGATGGTCAATTCTTTGCTGCTAGCTACCGTCATTCGTACTTTGCTGGTCATCGTATCTTATGGCTGCAAAGTACCTGCTGGTATCTTTGTACCGTCCATGGCTGTCGGAGCAACATTCGGTCGAATGGTCGGCATTCTGGTCAAAGCTGCCTACAGGTGAGCCTCATTCCTCCTCTGACTAGTATAAAAGCTTAAGATGAAAGCCAGAGCATATCCACACGCTGCGCTCTTCGCCGCTTGTGATCCAGAACGCCCTTGCATTACACCTGGCACATACGCGTTCTTGGGTGCTGCTGCAGCTTTGTCGTGAGCTACCTACTTTACTGTTTCTATTGGCGCTCAGTTACAGCTCTGAATAGCGGTATCATGCGAATAACAGTAACTGTGGTAGTCATCATGTTTGAACTTACAGGAGCTCTAACATACATTCTGCCTACTATGGTAAGCTATCAAGCGAACGCGTTCAGATATCGCTCACTCTGTGCTTAGATTACCGTCATGGTCACAAAGGCAGTGAGCGACGCTTTTGGCAAAGGAGGTATCGCGGATCAAGCAATGCGCTTCAATGGCTACCCATGTTTGGAGAAAGAAGAAACCACACTGAATATTCTAGGTGAGATCTCTCATAACAGTCCAACCTAGTACTGAGGTGGTACTCAGTATCGGAAGTGATGAAGACACATATAGTCAGATTACCAGCTCGCGGACTCACTATTGGCGAACTCGGTAAGGCAGTAGTAGTCAGCATCATATCGATTCCTGAATAACGGTATTGCGCAGAGAAAATACTCTTTAACCATGATTATCGAGGCTTCCCAATCATTGAAAGCGAAGAGAATCCTCTATTACTCGGTTCGATTGGTCGAGATGAAATAGAGAATGCTTTAGGTTGGGTTTACTTCAGCTTCTTCATTATTGCCAAACTGACTTGCAATCAGCACACATTGGCGAGTCACGAATAATACCTCCACACGCACTTTGTATCTTCTCGAATGTTGATGATGCGGAAGCACAACGATCATCTATGCATGAGGACTATGTAGATCTGTCCTCTTGGGTAAACACAGTAGGTTTAATTCGTCTGCTGAAGAGCACAAGCTGATTAAAACTTGCAGACACCTCTCGCGACATCACCAAGGCAACCTCTTGATATTGTGATGCAGCTTTTCAAGACAATGGGGTCAGTGATTGCTTTGTCGATACCGATTTTCGTATTCATCCGAGCCAACGTCTCACAGACCGAGAGTCATCTGGGTCGAAGAGTATGGTCATCTCGTTGGACTGCTCACAATAAAAGATCTGCTGAAGGAAGTTATAATTCACGAACGAAGAGAACATGCTCAAGAAACGACGGTGACAAGCGAAGAACTGCTAGATGTAATGGAAGAAGCTCGAGCATGGCTAGAGAACCTCTTCACAGGAAAGATGAGCCGTTCTGGTCAGTCTAGTCCTTGCAGGCAATCGAAAAGCGGGAATCGGCATGGCTCGCAATTGATTTTTGATGCGGACAATTCTAGATGATGCATGCATGCTATTGTTGTTTTACATATGTACATATCCCCACTGATAAGCAAAATCATATACAGAGCATCACAGCATGATCCTTCGTCTATAGCTTCATCTGATCCAAAGGAGCCAAATCTTCTTCATCCATACCTATGCCAGTCGAGCTCCGGTGCGACAGTATATTGCCCAGCTGCATTCCTACGGCATTTGAATTCGAAGAACACAGGTTGTAGCTAGAGCTTTTGCTGCCTGTTGAATGAATGGGTGAAGAAGCTCGACTGCTGTTATTTAGTGATGCAAAGAAGGACTGAGGATTGGCAGGTGGAGGTATAGCGATCGAAGTTGGATGCGGATGAGGATTGGAGACCATTGTCGGATCTTGGGCAAGTACCGGCGAGCCTAATGTACTCGATGGCGACACAGCACGACGCTTGAAGCTGTGAGCATTGTCCGGATTCTGTCAGACGTGAGCAGTCAGAGAAGTGGATAAACTCACGTTTGATATTCATATCGATTATCGAACGAATCCATCGCTTTTCTTTTACCTGGTCTTGCATTGCTTGCAGGTGAATCGAGTTCCATTCCGCCTCCAGCAGCAACACCACCGAGAGAAGCAGCAGCATACCGACTCCCAAATCCTCCGACACTTCCTGGTGAACCTCGATGTTCTCTTATAGTGCCCCAAATTTCCTTCTCCTTTTTCCAACTTTCTGAATCCCCACTCGTATTTGCACCACTCATAC
This sequence comes from Kondoa subrosea, assembly GCA_039545335.1. Lineage (NCBI taxonomy): Eukaryota > Fungi > Basidiomycota > Agaricostilbomycetes > Agaricostilbales > Kondoaceae > Kondoa > Kondoa subrosea. Next base: position 2,605,739 of record BCIN01000002.1, on the reverse strand, counting down.
CTAATCTATTGCCGGCGCCAAAATCTAGTTCCAAATCTCCCGCATTTGATTCGCTTATATCCGCTTCATCTGAATCTGAAGAACTATGTCTTGCCATGGAAAATTCTTCATCCTCAGTCAACGCGGTCTCTGGAAATCTATTCTTGATACTCGTTCCGGCACTAGAAGAATTAGAAGAGGAAGTAGAGGATTTGAAATTGGAATCGCTTCTTATTGCAGAAGTTGATGAGAAACCTTTGAGTTTGGCGAAATCGGAGAAAGGTCGAGAGGAAGCTAATTTGTGTAACGCTGCTTCAGAAGAAATTTCATCCACGTCTGGATGAGGTGAAGATTCATCTTGCAAGGATGCGGCTACTCGAAGGTAAGCCTTGACTTTAGGCTGTAAATCATTACCTCAACGCACATTCCAAAGTGGAATCCATTGATGCAGACTTACAAATAGAGATCCTCTGCGAGCTACCGCTCTTCTAACCGGTCCTTTGTTGGGCGGAGAAGAAACTTGTTCCCCGTCTTGTGTAGGTAAACTGACACCCAAGCCATCGAACGTTTGACTTTGATCGTTCATTATACTGTTAAATCGATGTGAAGGTGGTGTTTCCGGCAAAGCGCCTAAAGCAGGTGATGATTTCGCTCGTTGCAAGAAATCCGGTCGAGAGGGAGAAACACTGTCTTGTGATATAGATGCAAAGGTTTCAGCTTTCTGTTCATTCGATCTGAAGCCTAGTGGATTGAGAGGATTGAAAGAAGGTTTTGAGGCGGGCGGACGCATGAAAGAAGATGGTCCAGCTATAGGTTCATTTTGAGTGAAGGCGTTTGATCTCGGCCAGCTCGATAGCAAGTTAACAGACCGAGCAGGAGTAGAAGTAGCTATGCTAGCTTGTGGAGGCGGAGGAGGTGTATCTTCTTCAAAAGGACTATCCATGACATTGTCTTCGGCAAAATCGCCAGTTGTGTCTAGGGTCATTGCACTATTGAGCATACTAGGTCTTCTCGAACCAGGGTATGAAGGTGTGTTCCGTCTAGCTGGGTAAGGTATAGGATGTTCCCACATTGAATCCATGTTAGGGGATAGTGAGGCAGAACTCTGAGCAGGTGAGTGAGGAAGCTTGAAATCGTCACAGCTGGCAGAGAACCCGCTTCTGGTCAAGCTTGCCAGAGCCTGGCTTTCTTGGTTTGCAGGCAATTCTTGCTGTGCATCAACAATATTGGGTGTTGTTTGTAAAGGGAAGGGCTGCTCTTGCATCCAGTTTCCACAGCTGTTCAGGACGATAGCTGTTCGAAAGAAGTCATCACGTCGGCTGCGCGATTCCCTTTGAGATTGACGTGGTCGAAATTCGTCGAGACACTTTAAAGACAAGAATGTGCACAACTTGGCAGAACAGAAAAGGGGCTTATCATTATGAGCTTGTTATCGTTACATAAATATGTCTATGCAATAGAATTGTCCGTCTTCTCCTTTATCTCTCCTCAGAATATCAAGAACGCCAGCGTTCCGAATAACATAGCACTCATTGAAAGCATTACAGAGCTTGCACTGCTGTCACTACCTTGTTGGGCTGCCGCTGCTGCAGAGTTTGATGTGCTCTTGGATGCTTCAGCCACGAAACCAGTAGAAGGTGGAAGGTCAGCATTCTGTGAGTGGTTCGCCCCAGATATCAGAGTTATTCTGATACACCTCGCACGGACACTCACAGGTGATGTTGCTTGTGTTTCAATCTGTCCAGATCCAATCATTACTTGCGCACCAATAGAAGGTACACCATCAACGACAACGAAAAGCAGTGCTGGACCAGGTTGAAAGACTGCTGCATTAGGTGGCTACACAAACGCAATTTGAGCATGCAGTATCACCAGGAAGAGATCAAAGCTTACCAGCTGAGAAACGTGAAGAGTTCCAGTGTTTGATGTTGCATCCCAAGAAGCGGTGTTGTTGAGCTGAATAAATCGCATACCCATGTTCATGCCTACGAGAGCTTCTTAGCTACTGGTCTATCATTCAGAAGATAGAGACCTACCGTGAGTAGAGAAACCGGGTCGAATGACAACGACTTCGGTCAATGCCAATTTCGAGGATGAACCGCCCAAGTCGTCCGAGGAGAGAGTGACGTCGAAGGAAGCCCCACCATAGCTGAGAGATCCAGGAAGACCTTGAGGCGCAGGTCGACGTTCGTTGTAGTACTGTAAGCAAGCCTTTAAACACCAGTTGCACGAACAAAGCTGAAACTTAGCTTACAGATGGGTAGAACATTTCAGTCCTGTACTCGGTGTGGTATTTGTACGTAACACCGTTCTCAACAAAGCCTTCAGGGATATAGTCAGAAGCAGGGTTGGAACCAGAAACCATGACAGCTCCGTCAGCCATGAGGAGGGCTACAGAGTGATAAAGACGTGGTACGACTGATGCACCAAGACCTTCGGTAGACCATCTAGATCCAGCTGGTGCACGAGGGTTGTAAAGAGCAGGAGTCAAGACTGGGTCATCGGCGAAAGACTGTCCGATAGCCCATGTGGTGTTTCCGTAGCTGTAGGCAGCAGACAGCCCATCAGAGTTTTACCGATAGCGCATGTCATCCGACCTACGCAGCTGTTCCTTTGGCGCCTCCGTTGCACATGAAGAGCATTCCGTTGGGCAGAATAGTGAATTGGCCCATTGTTCTACCTTGTGGTGCATCATCATCGTATCCCCATGTAGTGTTGACATCAGGAGTCATGGTAGTGCAAGTCTTGATAGTTGGGTAAGCAGCAATGTTCCAAGTAGCAACGAATCTGTAAGCGAGACTAGTTGTGAGCTATACAAGTTGCAAACAACTATCATCTCGCTCACTGATCAGGTTTCAGATCGTTGCCGCCGCAAAGGAGCATGGTTGCTTGATAGTTGTTTTCCGGTCGAAGAGGCAGCATAGCGGTTGCGCCTCTGCAGCGAGTATTAGTTTCATAAGATCGCATAGAGCCAATGACTTACGAAGAAGGGTAAGTCTTGACACCGTCTGGTATGTCGGGCAAAGGGTGTTCGACCTATTCGATTACAGGGGTATGAGCAAAACTTCACTCTGATTCATCGCACTGACGTTGTTTTGCCAATCATAGATGGAAGTGGCATAAGTAGCTTGCATGAAGAGGTTGCCAGAAGGAAGGAGCCATGTCAAAGTGTAAAGGTTGGCGGGAAGAGATCGGAGAAGGAAGTTGAGACCAATTGGCTGAGCATCGCCTTTGGGTGGTAAAAATTCGATGGTGGGATTTGCTTGCGACGCTTCGTTGACATAGCTGAGAGGCAAACCAAGAAATCAGCACAGCACAAGCTAGATCGCTCTTCAAGTACCCTCCATAAAGACAACCTCCGACGAGTATGGCAGATCCCTAACGACAACATAAGCTCATTCACAGCAGAGCCATAGGCCACTCACATCCTGCAGCGTTTCAAGAGAAGGGTACCATCTAGCGGTAGTCATATAATTCGGTGCTTCAACCCATGAACATGTATCGTTGCCGAGGCAAGGTTCCATGAATCTGACTGATCGACCACCAGCTTGAGATTCATACAGTTCCACATCCGGCATGGTTGGACCCTGTCATTCCCTCATTCTTTGAGATCCAATTCAAACCATCTCCTTATGCAACTCACAGGTGGAAGACCTCCCGGCCCTACTCTTGAGTTACCACCGGTATTCAGCCATGTCTAGTGAGACACTCAGCATCGGGAAGAGACGCAGAAGAGACGGAGCATACGCCGTTTCCTAGTACTGCTCCTCCAGCACAAAACGCGTTGGTGATAGTGTCTAATGGTCTAGGTTGATATGTGTCGACGTCCCATTCTACTGAGTAAGCAGGGTGACCGCCGATATCCAGGTTGTTGCCGTTAGGTTCCGTTTCTATGTAAAAAAACATCGTTTAGCCTTGACCAATGCTTTGCTGTGGACTACTGACTATCAACGACTACAAGGGTACATCAGCACTGATCTAAAGAGGAACATATGACAGCACTCACTAACGACTTTCTTTGGGTCGGCCAAAAACACTGCAAATGAAACGCATGAATTCCTGTACCGTTTTCTGATCAAAGGGTGACTGACTTTGCTGGGATGCAATGCCCGATGATCCGACTGTAGTGTAGCGTGGGTTAGCAGTGTCTCCGCGCGTATCAAGAGAATGTGAAACGAACCAATTGTAAACTGATTGACCGCGGCATTAGCAACTTGAGCTGTTGCTACTTGTGCTCCTAGGGCGACTGCTGCCAGTAGAATTCGCGTAGACATGGTTGTAGTAGTAGTGTGTAGAAGAAAAACGAAGGAATCAAAGGAGTCGGCCAAGCACGAAAGTAGGCCAAAGCTCAATTTAGACTGGGTTGTGTTATACAGTAAGCAATAAGAAGCACGAGTCGTAGGTCGTGAACAAGAGAAGAGTTAGTGAGTCTGAATTTGAAGAAATAACAGACTCGCTCAACGGCAGTTTGAGAGCAACAATTCGCGTTTCGGCACGAGAAGTGTGGGCTAAGTTCGGACGGACGGATGAATAATAATCATAGTTATTGCAGTGCCTGCCCATCAAACCAACATTGGCAGCTGAATTGTTATGGTATGCCTTAAATAGCAGCACTGCCAACAGCTGTGCACGAATGCGCGATGAAACATTCATCCGAGCTTGTCTACTCCGGCGCTAATCCAACAGCGGCATGCAGAACAAGTTGATAACCTAGTATCGTACTTCAGCCCTTAGAATCGATTTTGTGATTGAAATACTCACATGCTCACGAACCACGCTTGCACTTCTATCAGCCCCGAACCTTTCAATGCTAGTCACTCCGGGACTGTATCTCATGCTCCAGGACCCGAATCTTCCGCCCATATCAGACCTACTCCATTCGCCTGACTCGACACCAAATATCGTATCCCTGTGTAGGTACAAACATACTCACCCCGGAGCTGAACATCTCCTGTGTTCAAAGACTGATTCGGGAATAGCGTTTCAACAGATTGATGAAGATTGAGTACTTCAGTGAGATCGCAACCGATTTTGAAATGAAAAGCGCGAAGGTTAGGGAAAAGAATTGGATCAAAGATATAGGCGAATATTTCAGGAGAGAGTGAGAACGCATTGCTAGTGAATAAAGAGATGGACAGGAAAGAAAGCCGGGTTGTTATATCGGCATGATTTGTCAAAGCCTGTTCCAATTGTTTGCACAGAATTGTCAAATCGTTATCTTCGGCCCAGTCTAGGCTAAGATGTTTGCAAGCGTGTAGGTGTCCGAGAATAGAGGAGACGCAGGATACGCTTGTTGCCAGTGATGACAGTTCGACTTTCTCAAGAGAGTGAAAGAAATCTGCGTAGGGAAGATAATTTGGGACCCCTGTTGTATCAAAGGTGAGACTAAGACTTTTCAGCCAACGCTTTGTGGATTCCAACAGCGATAGTAGGTCCTCATCTACGGTAGAGGGATTGTAGGTGCTATAACCATTGACAATGTAGGATAAGTGCTTCAGAGGAAAGGTGATGTCCAGACCTGTAAGACCTGCATGTTTTGCCAAAGGAATGTTGACCAGCTTCAATGATTCCAGGTTATGCATTGAGCACATCCAGGATATCAAGTCTTCGCATCCAGCTTCAGTCCAGTCCTCTTCCGAAGTTATTCGTAATTGTCGTATAGATGAAACGAAAGGCAGGGCTACTAGTTTGGCTAGAGAAGGGATTTGAAGCCATTCATTTCTAGAGACTAATCTTCCGTATTCAGCGGCGGTTTCATTATGTAGCTCGATATCCAAATGCGAGATTTGCGGACAACAGCGAAGAATCTCCGTTGCCCAAAAGTTATGCTCAGCGAGGCGCCTCTTGGCTACGTGCAGCTCTTGTTCAAAATTGACATTTCGGTCGTGTTTGGGATAAGTCATTTGAAGCTTGATGTCCCATTGCACACTTTTGACCAGGCAGCCAAGCATATTGTTGGATCGAAATGCTCGCAATAAGCTCATTTGCTGTAGATGATCGGCATATAGACGTGAATATAGGTAGGGTAAACCCAATTCATCTGTATTGAATACGGATGAGATTCAAGTCTTCCTTGCGGCGCCTTGGCTCACAGAAGCTTTCTGCGAGCTATTTAGTAAGACAAACGACACAAATGAATTGACGCACTGGAAGCAAGCATGACTTTTAACAGATCCCCACTAGATTCTGGGAGTTGCCTCAAGTTTTGGAAGATTTCGGAGAGCAGTTCGACTGGAAATGTTCCCATCTTGCTAGGCTATCGAGACTAATACTCTTGATCCCTTGCTTGTCATTCAAATGGCTTCCCCGCGTTTTCCACAACCTTCCGCAATCTCTGCTCTGACTTGAAGTGATCTTTTATCCCAAGCTGCTGCGATATCACTAAGGCTAGGTATCTGTTTTGAGCTTGATGTGATCTCTTTTTCGCGTAGCTGGGTCTTCGTTTGAAAACAACCTTGACGATTTCCTATTTTCGAGAAACCCTTACCAATTGCTGATTATTGGTCTTGAATTGTGCCGTGATCAGTGTTCTCCTTCGTCACTATACTACTCCTATTCCACGCAAAGGACGTACTCCCGGTATTCCTTCGAATTCTATCTACGAGAGTGAAGCGTGGCTGCGTGGACTCGTCTGGTTGCTCAGGCTACCGACTGAATCCGTGCTTGGTCTTGTACTTCCACCTCTTAACTTGATCCAACAACTTGATTCAATATGCCTGCGCCGTATGAACTGCTACCGCTACGTAAAGATGTATCTGGCGCCGATGTTTTTGAGCTTCAGGCTATGTACTTCCTCTTGCTTTTACCAGCTCTTCTCAGGAGGCTGATTCGACACTATAGAACGATGTCTGCAGCTCACAACACACTCCTCCGACCTTTGAATGTGAGAGACATTCGAAGCATGTTATCGTCTTATTGATTCAGTCATCTACTGCTTTCAGGCTATTGCAAAGCAACTTCCTGATATCAAGGATGAGGTGTGTCTTTTCTCGTGAATCTGCTCGTGTTCTTGGCTCAATATCTTCCAAAGGAAATCCCTGACTTCATTCATTACATGCAAGTGGCTACGAACATGATGTGCGTTCCTTTATGCATACTTAATTAACAGCTGACAAAGGCGTTTTCAGACACACTCATCATGAATTAGAAGAGGTACTTGAGTTCCAAGCTGTTCACTTGAAACAGTTACTAATCACGTACTAGATTCATTACTTCCCGGCGTTGGAGAAAAAGATGGGTCACGATTCAGTAGCAACAAATCTCGAACAGCACGCGCAATTCTTGGGCGACTTGACCGAATTGCAAAAGCTCTTGCAACAGATTGAAAAGGGAGAAGCAAAGTTTGATCGCGTTCAGCTTCTTGACAGGCTCAACTATATCGGAGATCGTCTTTATCCACATTTGTGTGACGTGAGTCTTGTCATTCATTATCATCGATGATGAGCCTTACATTCGTCCGCAGGAGATCAAACCGCTTGATGCTGACAAGTTACGCGCAAACTTCGAAGCTGAAGAACTGAAAGAGATCTATGAAGGTCTCGAGAATGCGGCAAAAGCCCATGTCAGCTTCTCGGTAGATCTGCCATACGTTCTGGGCGCTCGCGACCCTCGCGCTCCTTGGTGAGTAATCTATTTGGTCTCGAAATGAAGCTGAAGAAAGGCTTTTTGCTTGCAGGTTTCGTATGTTCTACTAAGGGACTATGTGTTGACGTGACTGATTTGGTTGCAGCCGGATTCCCAGCTCCAGTCTCCTTCATTGGTCAATATATCGCTTCATGGCCATACAGAAGATCTTGGAAATTTGCACCAAGCACGCTCGATGGTACTTCTCGTTGGAACGAACCTGGTTTCTGACATGTTGGCTATGCATGGAGAGTGTCTTGCAAGTAGGCGGTTTTGGAAGAGTTTGAATGCAATGCTGTTTGCAAAGCATTGCGCGGAACGGACGCTTTAGTTCACACACATAATGAATGAAATGAGAGTGCTGATATTCTTTGTAATGTGCTTCACCCATTCACCAATTGTTGACCCAAAATTCATGCCTGAGAGCTTCACTCCTTTTCCATCACTGGCTCGTCTCTGTTGTCCCGAAGCACTGCCTTTCTTGCACCATACCGTCATTAGCCCAGGTATTGCTCTGAAGGTATACGACTCCAGCTTCCTACATGCTTCTTGGTTTGAGAGCAACCTGACCAAGATATCGAAAGCAAACAATGTCAAAATTGCCGCCTGCAGAAATGCTGCTCAATGTTCTGGACAATGTAGAATTACTGGAAAGCATGTATCCAGAGTCTCTATCTACAACTTATACTCAAGAGGTCGACAAGCTGAAATCTGCTCGCGCTGCATTGGAAGCCGATCAAAGTCTTCCTACCTTGCCCGAAGAGTTGCGATTCTTACTGGAGGTGTCAATCGAAGAAGAAAACAAGTCTCTTCAGCTAGAAATATGGTTCCCCCTACGTGAAGAATCTTTAGGCAAAAGACTTATGCTCAAGCAATGCGCTTGGCTATCAAGGGCACAGATGTCGACCCTTGAAGCGAATATGCCAGCGAAATCTGCGGGCAACGATGCTCATATCGAGAATGTCCTTATGCTAGTCGAATATCTGAAGGAGAATGTACCGTCTTTACTCTCAGAACCGGAGTCTGCGCAAAAGAAGAAAAGCAAGGAGACTGGTCCATTAATTGAGGAGGAAGAAGAGGGTCTCGATCGAGTTTGGTTTTGGTTGTCAGTACGGTTTTACTTGCCCAAAGTCGATGATTGAGAATCATAACAGCCCAAGTATATCTACAAAAGAAAAGCGGGACGATATAGTAATCAATGCGCCTCGATTCCGCTTGAGCGGCGTGAGCCAAATAACTCGAAACTTGGCCTTTTGCTGATATGTTGATCATCTCAGTTTCTTCTGGCTGGCAAACCCGGTATACTATGCCTAGAAGGACGATCAAACAACGTAGATGCATATATGGGTTGGATCAAGTCTGTTTCTTGGTCTGATATTCCTTCAGGGCATAGTGAGCTTCTTCTCCCTTCGTTTTGAATATTATCTGATGCAGAAGATAGAGAGTACGCTTCTCAGCCACTTTCAGATATACAGCTCTGATCTTCCAAAGCAGAAGTTACCGAGAGACTTCGAATTTCTTCTATTCAAAACCGCTTGTTTCCTGATATGGTCGAAATCACCAACCTCATTACTCATTCTGGTCAGTAGTAGCAGTAGTATTTTGTCTATTTCATTGACAGTAGGACTCTAGGATTCGGCGGCCGAAGAAGCGAAATGAGTGAAGTTCGAAAGTGGATAGAGGATCGAGGCGTATCGCAAGATATACTGGGCAAGGTGTTGAATTTCTGAAAGACGCTCGCAGAAACTTTCAGTCGGATCAGAAGATCTTCTCGATCAGATTATACGGAATGAACGGGCAGAAAGTAGCGTCCGATTTGGGAATAACGGTATATCGTTTTTGCTGCTGCTGGACAGCAAGATGCTCACTAGGTGCACGTAGGTACATCACCAGCGCGCAAAGCGGGCCGCTTTCTTTACTTTTCAAGTGTACATTGGCAGCGAGCCCAAGGAGACAATGCGGTCCGATGAGGCCAAAGTCTTTTCACTTCCTGCTTGCGATATTAACAAAAGCGCTGGCATGAGGCCACAAGCTTGTCATCTGTTGTAGTGTTCCCTTATCCCAAACGTCGAAGCGCAAGACCTTGCTTGCCTTTGCTATATACTAGGCTCTTAGATACCGTCGCATTGTTTGAAGCATCTGGCCAGAATGACCAACACATATCTGTTGGTGAAATTTCTGTTGAGCTGTAATATCCAGCTCCGCCATGCATGCCACCTTGACCATCCTCTCCACTTGCCCTTCTTCCTAGTTCTTCTCTGTAGCTGGTCTTTGCGCCTAATACGATCACACAGCTCGAAACATTGACATGCAAAGCTTCTTCAGCTGATACGACACTCTAAGAGGAGTAAGATAGCTACGACAGAGCGTACATAAAGGAAGTATTCTCCAAATGTAGAGCTATTTTCTTTCACGTGTTGGGCGCATATCATCTCCATAGAGGGTTTGTCTTGCGCCGTTTGACCTGGGCACAACGTGCTGCAAAGCCCATGAAAACTTATCAAATACAAAGAAAGGCAAGAAGCAATGAAAGAAGAGTAGACAAAGGAGACAGGAAAACAAAGCAGAGGAGGAAGATGGCATGATAAATCTTGAAGGCTTTTATTTCACGGATGCATGCATCATAGCGCAAAGAAGCAATTGCGGTAATTGATCAAGCTTGCTTTCCCTGTTATGTAACGAATAAGTTTCGCGTGCGTCTCCGGCAAGAAAGAAGCTTGCTTACAGGCTGAAGAGGAATCTCATGTTCTGGTTCAGGTGCTTTCTTCTCTTCCGCCTCATCGGAAGCTTTAGCAGCTGGGTCTGCAACTCCTCGAATCTAGGACCGTTAGCGAAAGCAAATAAAGAGAAGCTAACCGTCTCCATCATCGGCTGCCGATTCTAGCTCATCACGAATAGCATGATCCTTATCGGGACTGATTCGTATCACTGAGTAGCGTACAATATAGTGTAGAGAGCATGCCTACAGCTCATTTGGACCAATATTGTCTACTTACGATTAGCATTATTAGATTACATAAGCATGAAAGCTCACTCTTTTGGTGAAGATCGTGAGACTGCTTATCATGTCGAGCAGCAGCTACAATGGTGTTAGAGTGTCGTTTATGAGCGGCAAGCTTGATTCTCACCGGGGTAAGCAGCCTATACTCCGTCACGAATCAGTATGCTGTTCGACAATAAGCCAAAGGACAGGCCTACTCGTTCTGTTTTCTATGAGGTCGGAGTTAGCTTGAGCCATACAGAAAGCTGCAGAAGGCGATAAGCAAGCGCTGCAACTGACCTGAGGGATTGTCATTGTCTGCTCGTTGCTCTTGAACAACCTTTGCACCAGTTTAGGAATATCGCAATGCAATGCCCGAATGGAGTGAACAGGAATCCTATACCTGGCCGTGCGTTTTCTCGTTTGCTTCAGCAGGAGAAAGCCTGATGTTGAGAGTGGATTACACAGACATTCGTTCAGTTCTTTGGTCTTAGCCTATGCGAATCGCTATCCTAACCCTCTATCACCTCATATTCTCACTCAAGATATACTATCATGTAACTTTGATGTCGAAACGCACACTTTGAGAACAAAGAAGCTGATTCTCAAGTCTGGCAAACTACCGAGATGGGCACCTAAAGGCATTATAGCTAGAGCAGAAACTTGGGTCGTTGAAGAATCATGTGTTAATGTGTTGGATGGTCAAGCTTGGTACATGACTAGAAATATAGACCATCTGAATGTGCTTGAAGTTGAAGAACTTATGCGTTTCTCTGCTTTAAATCCTGCTTCGTGTGTCTCTCTATTTTGTCTCTTCTCGCTGTGAAGAATACTAATGTTTAATTTAGAACGCTGTCGCAAGTTTCAACAGCTACTACTTCAGCTATAGGACAACATTACACTTTCGGTTCATTACTAAGCACTCGAATAGCCAAATACGGCATTTCTTCTTTCAAACGCAATCTACCTAGATCCAGAGCATCTTTAGGTTTAACTCTCTCTTACTTATCTCATCCTCAATACCGTCAACTTCTTTTGCACCCAAACTCGAATGGAAATGATTATGGATTACCAGATCCAAATTTACGTCCTAGTCTCTTTATCGACAAGACGGATTTAGCGACTGGATTTCAACATTGGGAAATTATTGGGTCTGGCTTCTCAGGTCATGGATTGAACGTCATTAGAGAAGAAGAAGTTGAACCTCATTATCCTTCTTCCACACTCAAACAAGATGTTGGGCTTGGGTTTTGGAACGAGAAAAGATCAAGACCAGATTATCTACAACCTGGTAATTTTGCTTGGTGGGTGAGCAGATGGAGGCCAAACAGTGAGATAAGATTGTTTCCTGCTGCAAAAGAAGGTCAACAAACTGTAAGACAAAGAGTTTGGGGTTGGTTAGAGGCTAGAGGTTGGGTCAAGAAACCCCAAGATGAGTCAATGAAGAAGGATTGAGGGGCATTGAATTCGTTCAGTATACGTAGAGTTTGGGTTCGGTGTATAGAGCTTTCACAAATATGTAGATGTCGGTCACTCAATTTGTCGGTCACTCAATTGCTGCCTGATCGCCCGACATGAATTTACTGAGTCATGACATTCCCAAAGTTCGTTTCGCTATTTTGAAAGAGCTTATGCAGACCGCTCATCGTATCTTCGTGTATCAATCTCCAGCTCCAGTAGGTCTTGATCGATCTCGGAACCAGTCCACGGATGAGTCCACGCCGGTCACAATAGAAGCAACCCGTCTTCTAGCATCTGTAACATGTACATTCCATGGGCGACGGTATACCAGTACAATTGAAAGATCCACTATAGCGTTACATTTCACCGGAACTGCAAAATGAGATTAAAATCGGTGCGACGTTGTGGAAGATTCACAACACTCACCAGAAACTGAAAGTGAAAGGTTGAAGTATCCGGGTCGAACTGTGCATAGAAGGACTATCGAATAAGACGAAGGCTGAAAAGCACTTCATCACGCACGAATTGCCATGAAGACCCTTCTGTATCATCAATTTCCCTCGACTGCAGCTTATAAGCAATAGACTGGTAAGGTTCGGCAGCGACCTGTGCCATGAATCATGAATAAAATCAACCAATATAAGCTGAAATGTTCATGCTATCACGCACGATCAGATATTGATAATTCCGATCCGCCTGTTCCACTTTTTGTTCAAAAGAACTCATCACTCTATAAACAGGTAAAACGCCTTGCTTGATTCTAGGGTATTGAATTCTGAAATAGAGACCTAATTGACCAGTAAAAGGATCTTTGACTTTAGTAACATCATAACCTGGTGAACCAATCTTTACAAATTGTTTTATTGGTACTGCTAGAGCTTGCTGTTGAGCTGTAATAAGAGCTTGTTGGTATTGCGTTGAATCTTTGGCTTCTCTTGCTGCTCGTCTGTGTGTGCAATTGGTTCAGTCAGCTGGATTAAAGCTGATGAAGCGATTCACGCACCTTGCCAAATTAGTCTGATGCTTCTTTCCTTGTGTATGTGCCAAATAAGAGCCTTCATTCGTATGCAGCGTCAAACACAATTTGCATTCCAATCCACCCAAATGATTGCGAAGGATATAAGGATCTTTGGCCAAATCAATCGTTTCCAGAGCCTGTCAAGCTGGAACAGTCAAACAACTACAACCAGCAGTAGAATTTGATTGCATGAAGCTGACAAGTTTGCGCAACCTTTCTCTTCGGTCTACATTGGCTTCTGAAGCTGAAGCGACTCCTCCTCCTCCGAATTTGGATCCTATTGGGCAGAACAAGAAGGGAGAGCAGTTGAGTGACCGAGTATCTCTATTTGTTTTCCACATCTTGACATACCGACTCGATTTTGATAATCTGGACATTGAACGCCTAGAATAAGCTGCTGTTGGCTAGACATTGGACGAGCAGACGTACCCATTGCTGTGAGGATTTGCTAATAGCCGAAAAGGGAGGTCGCTTGCTCGAGGTTTGAGAGAAACCTAGGTCAACTGTCCTGTTCAACTGCCTGTTGATCGGACTTTGACACGACGGACACAAGGAGGGGTTCAATTACAAAACTTGACCGGCTGTCAAGTCAGCTGTCAATTTGAGTACAATACGGAGATGTTTCTATTCTTGCGTAACTACTAACTCGGCCTCATTGTACCAAACTGTCCGCCCAGCCTTTAACTTCCCGACAGATCCATGCCTTGATCACTTCTACCACAGGGTTGCAGACCATCTTCAGTAAATAGCGAGCGAGAAAATGCGTAGCCGGAATATTCGGTTTTGGTGCAGGTCGGACAATGGCGATTGCATCGAAAGTCTGACGATACGCGCAGTGAATGACAATTTTAGTCGAACTGCTTTTGTTGAATGCTTTTCCCGCAATATCTGAATCGGGAGTTCGCCAGACATCTGTTGCATCAAGTTGCATGAGGCTTCAACGGAGATTGCCGAAGACCGGGCTGCAGGACGGGTCTTGCTATTACAGCTGTGTGATGTTCGATATCGAGGTCTGATCCAGTTGACGGTTTCTGCGAGTACTTTTCTTGCCCTCCGTTCATCGAAGCTTTCATAAATAACGGAAATCGAGCAAGCATCTTGAAGTAATGTTGACTCGTTATAGAGGATACTGTAACATAGCTGAGGCAAAAGAGAGAGGTGCCATTCTTGCTTGACTTGACAGATGATGCACAAAGGGAGGTATGTTCACTTGGAATCCAATAGGCTCATTTCACTCGCTACTATTCCTCTGCTGATCCAGTTCTGACTGCCTTGATTCTAATGCGGAAAGAACCTGATAGGCCTGTTGACGGGTTCCTGCATCAATCAGATAACCATTTCGAAAGTTTTCCCACAGCTCTTCATTCGGCCGAGGTCGTGGATGATATGGATCATTGGCAAAGAAAGCAGCAACGACGTCCGAGATTGGATCTCGTTCAGCATGCCAACTGCGACACTATTTCCGGATTAGCAAACAATACCGAAACATAGAGGAAACTAACTTGATTGAAATCGAAGCAGTAATATTCTGATGTCTCCTCGGCAGTACCTCCTAGAACAAACTCAATGTCCCTGCCATCTACCTTTGCCGCAAAGTGCAAACGGCCCAGCGTTTCGCCCATTCCAAAAGCAACTTGTGCAGCGGACGGTAGAGAGAATTCTGAAGCCAGCTGCGTATACCGCTGAAGATCGAGGATGAAGTTGTTAGTGTTGAGAAAGCGGCTCGGAGCTGATGTTGGCTTTCCAAGATATATTCGACACAACCTCACTAATGGTGCGTCTGGTGTAGAGGAGTGAGAGGGGTAGAAGTGCTGGCGGATATATTCAGCCACATCAAGAGTGATTTCTCGCACACGGGACATTGCAAATGCTGCCGTCTCGAGTCCAAGAAGCTTTAGATCTTCGAAGCGAGCTGGTCCAATATTTGGCCTCCGTCGATGAGAGCTGGCGGCTGGATCAGGCGAGGTTGGAATAATGAGCAAATCTATCTCTTGAAGTGAACTGAAAGCGAGAGCTCGCGGGATCAAGAAGAGTCGGTTAGAGTTACAGGTTTCATAGATGACTGCCAAATGGTGGAATTCTTGCTTCAGATCGTCTTGTCCAGATGCTTGCAAGCATACTTTGAAAGCAAGACCGCCCGCGCCCCAAATGGATGCAAAACTTCCTTGGCCAATCTTCACGTTTCTGCTTTCGCGCACAGCAATATCCGTAATCTGTGCCATTCTGCTCTTGATGCCAGTCTGAGCTAAATGACAGAAGCTTTCAAGCTGCTGGTTGGCTCGTGGATGCGTCCAAGCCAGGTTTTCTGACAGCTGAGGCCCTACTTGGCGCTCGCTGACTATAATGAGACTCGTAGATCGCTAATCACTCCTGACTATCTGTGTCGAGGCTTGACTAAATGTGCGATGCGTAACGTGAAAGGTTCAATACAAGAGAGAAATCGGCTAAGTTATACCTGCTCCGCCACGTATCCCTTCTTCCTCTCCTTCTCTTGCACCTCTCTCAGGGTCCAGCTCTGACAGTTTCAACCTGGATCTTGCCATGACCCAGCTGTACGGTTGACAGTAAACTTGACAGTTTTGTAACTTGACACCTCTTCTGCTCGTGGTGTAATGTAGAAATATTGCACACAGCCAAGATTGTATTGGTAAATGTCAGACAAGATACAACTACAGTACAGTAAAGCTTAGTAAGACTACAATAATGACCATACAAGGAGGAACAACGCCAGTGTCCCCTGCAAATGAGGTATCGAAGTGATAGAAGCAGCTGAAGTATCTTCCTGCGCGTTGTCCGAATCAAGAAGACCGAGTTGATTCGTTATAGTCGTGTTCAAGCAGTCGAGGTAAGTCGAATTCACGCCTGTCGGTAATGGGGCAGGTGTAGCGTTTGTAATGTCGGCCTGTTGAAGTATCAGCGAAGTAAATTAATGCACGAGTATTGACCTACAGGTAAAGCTGAACTGTTACTCGAATCTGCTTCGACGTTGGGTAAACCATTGTCATAACCGCTGAGCATGAGTGAGAAAGTCGAGCCTCTGTAGTACTCAACAGCCACTACCCGAAAGGATCAGAATTAAGAATTAACAGAGGAGGAGAGAAGCTTACTATTAGGTGTTGCTGTTATATTCGCGCCATAAGTATTGTCGACAACCGAACAGCTTTGCGCCAGTAGAGGTATCAGATCAGTGACTGAAGAGATATCGCCATAGAGAACGAAGCCATTATCAGTTGGCGGTGTAGCTCCGTTCGTCGTTGTTGAAGCCCATGTTGGGAGAAGAGTCCAAGTCGTAAGCTGTCCGCCAGGTCTGGTGTCATTCGAAGGTGGACCATATATACCACTTCCATAGTAGTTGTTGTACCCTCCTCGAAAAGCGAGAGGCCAGAATATGAATGCTATACAAAAAAAGAAGATCAGGAATCGCGCGAGTACCACAGATCTGCTGACTTACGGAAAGCTAGACCGCCTACTAGTGCTCCTCCCCCGAATGCTCTTCCTGTGTTGATCTGACTTCGACTTCCACCCCCTTAGAAATTTTGTAAGCGAGATCACGGACACGAGCAATATCGCATACCGACACTTCTGCCTGCAAACGCATTCCCTGAAGCAACAGTATATGGTCTTCCACCTCCTACTGCGCCTGTTTGCCCTCTTACAGCACTTCCCCCACTAACTGAGTACTTCAAAACAAATACGCATGAGCAAGTCATCGACAATCGTAGGATTGACATACTGGGGGCGGAGCAGCTCCTGGCGAATCTTCATCGTGAAGTCAGGATCTGAACGGGCAGAAGAATTGCAAGATCCTTACAAGCTGGAGGTCTACTAGCTCCTGAACTCTTGCCTGAGCTTGATCCAGAGCCAGATCGTACACCACCACCACCACCTCCTCCTGAACGACCTAATCGATACAAATCAGCACAGAACTCGTTACGATTATTTGACATACCGCCTGAATCACAAAAGATCAGCTCATAATATTAACATAGATAAAGGACATCAACATACCACCACCACCGCCTCCTCCTCTGCGTTTTGATAATAAAGGTATATACATGACTGTTCAATGAGAAAGGACGAGAACAGCTGAAGCGAATCGTGAAAATCAGCGTAATCTTGGCATCCGGGGGGCAAAGCGGTAATTCGGCATCGTAACGGCATGCCTATTTGCGAATAATGAGACCATAGTATTGCAGAGAAGAAGTAGAAGAACATAAGACCAGCTGATCAATCAATCTACCCAAACATTTTCGCATACTTTGCTTTTTCCCTCTTTTTGGCGTCTTCAGCTCCCTTTTTAGCCAAAGCCAATTGTCCTTTAATAGCCGCATCATCCTTCTTCAACTCGTTCGCTTTAGTCAGATCTACTACCGCTTCATCGAATTCTTTCAAAGCGATTCGAGCCAAACTTCTTCTGTAAAGACCTTTGACTTTCTCTTCGTTGGTCAAAGGTTTCCTCATTTGAGATGGTAAAGGTGTAGATGAATAGTAATCCATTGGTGCGTCTAATTCTAAAGCTTTAGTCGCGTGTTCTATAGCGATTCTGTATGATGCGTTGTTGCCCATTTTCAATCCGGTTTGAGCAATATTTAGATGCAAAGAGAGACGCATATCGACTTGTTGCATTTGCATAGTGTATTCTTGTGTAGGTAGAACGGGATTGACCTGTGACCAGTATGTCCTCAGACAATATAAAATGTCAAAGAACTTTAGATACTCACATCTAAATACTTCAATCCTTTCTGATCTGTACAAAGGTTATAAAGAGTAAGCCACTTGATGTCGCTTACTCTCAAAACCCAACGTACATTTCTTGAGAGCCGTAGCATAATCACCCTTTTTGAAGCAGTCCGTTCCAATCCTTCTTAATTCCGTAGCGATTCTCAACGGTACTTCAGGCATATGTACGTCCTGTCCGAAACAAAATCTCTATCAACACTCAGGCTGAGGGACCATTTCGCTCAAACGGACCTCTTCTTCATCAGAAGGATGTTCCTCATATTTATCACCAGTCTCATCTGAAGTCTTTTTCTCTTCAGGAATTTCTTCCCCAGGTGATAATTGACCGCAATCAACAATGACTACTTCTTCTTCCGGTTGATCTTGTTTGTTAGTATGACCAGCTTCTATTAACCTCACTACTGATCGACCTGAAATGACTCTTCCAAAAACTACGTGTTTGCCATCCAAATGAGGAGTTTTGACAGTAGTAATCTGTGCGATTATGTCAAATACTCTAGGTTATGAATACACCTAAAAGAGCCGAAACTACGCACAAAGAATTGAGATCCGTTTGTTGCTGGACCAGCATTAGCCATAGAGAGCAAGAAAGGTTTATCATGCTTGAGTTGGAAACTGTACGTGGAATCCATCCCTCGAATCAATAAATGAATTTGATACAGAGATATGCTCGACGTACTTCTCATCTTCAAACTTCTCGCCATAAATTGATTCGCCGCCTGTCGACGATAGAACTCTGTAATGAGACGTATCACATATGAGCGTACATCATCACCGACCTGTCGGTCATCGATTAGGTTGTAGTCAGGTAATGTGACCGCAGCACAATCGAAAACTGACCTGTACCGTTTCCTCTAGTAAAATCACCACCTTGCAACATGAAACGACGAATGACTCTGTACGGTACCACGACAAACTGAGCTGCATCCAGCACAATTGAGGAGTAGAACGCACCGATGAAACTTGCTTCCTTTGTAAGTGAGAGGTTTCCCACTTTCCCCTAACCGAGGTTCTCTCTCTCCACATAGGTAACGAAAGTTTTCAGCCGTCCTAATTGTTGAAGTCGTGCATGAGATTGGAAATTGGTAAGGAAGAAGTGAGAAGACGTACTTTGGTACTATATCGCTAAAGAGCTCAAAGTAGATCCGACCTGAATCAATTACTAGTATAAGAGAACAGAGATAGATGGATGCATGAAGGGATAATGCACCAGCTTTGGATCCATTGATTTCAATATCCTAAAACATAACATTGAGCTGTAATGAAACAGTACAGGCTATGCAGGAGGGGAGCATACAAACCAAACTCTAGGTCTTTCAATTTCAGACATGGTGGTTGCCTCTTGTAGAGAAAGAAAGAGACGACTTGTCTCCAGAATATTCTTGTTCCAACACGAGCACTAGTATGTCAGATACCGAAATCCCAGTGAAGAAGGCCAAGAAGGCTATACCCGCTGCTACTGTTGGAGTAGATGCTACAGTCGCAGAAGAACCAGTTTTGAGTCACAAAGCAGCGAGAAAATCAAAGAAACGGAAAATTGACCAAGTAGAAGATGGAACTGGAGAGGACACTAAGAAGGGAGAGATCAAGAGGGAGAAGACTATAGGAGAAGCTAATGCAGCTGGAGGTAAAAGAACACCTTATGGAGTTTGGATTGGGAACTTGAGTTTCAAGACTGAAGTTTTCCAATTGAAGAATTGGTTAGCTGGTTGTGGTGAGATTGCAAGATGTCATATGCCTGCTGGTGTAGGTGGTAAAGATGTAAAGAACAAAGGGTCAGTTGTGCTGTTGATCATTCGGATGATTTTGCTCTCAAGTATCTGACAATTCTGAATATATATAGATTCGCCTATGTTGATTTCGAAACTGAGAAAGCTCAACAATTAGCAGTAGCAATGTCCGAAGGTCATCTCGATGGTCGAAAACTACTCATTAAAGCTTCTTCCGATTTTCAAGGGAGACCAAAACCAAGCGAAACGACTACAAACACTGTTGCTGCTCTACTTAAAGAAAGTAATGCTGATTCTACTACTTCTTTAAGCAAGACGGCTAGGAAGATTGCTGAAAAGCAAAAGAATCCAGTTGGTCCTACTTTGTTCATTGGGAATCTAGGTTTTGAAACTACCGTATGCCTGTCATATCTGTTGTATCTGCTTGTGCTGATACATTAGACGCCGGTTGTACAGGACGAGGTCATCAAAACAATGTTCGACGCACATTATCGAGCTGCCTTGAAATGGGAACGTCGAGCTAAAAGATCCAAACCCTCAAAATACAAAGATACTTCTGCTGCTGCTAAAGATGGATCAGCTTCTTCCTCGTCTGAGTCACATGATGATAGTGATTCAGATGAAGAAAAAGTAGATGAGGAAGACAAGAAAGCTACTTCTTTGAAATTAGGACCAAACGAAAGGAAGACGGCTGCTGGGATAAGGAAAGTTCGAATGGGTACTTTTGAAGATACAGGGAAATGCAAAGGGTCAGTCTTATCATTTCCTTGCCTTCAGCTTTGAGCTGATTCCGGGGGATACTTGATTGACAGATTCGCTTTCGTTGATTTCCACACACCTAAAGCAGCTACTTTGGCTCTCCTCAATCCACATAATCACCGACTCAACGGCAGGGAATTGAAAGTTGAATACGCATCGGCAGAAGCGGTCAGAAGAGGTGGTCATCGACCTAAACCCAAAGAAGAAAAAGTTGAAGAAGAAGAAACAGCAGAAGAGGAAACGAAAGTTGAAGATTTGGTTCTGGAAGATTTATCTCAACCTGCTAAAAAGAAACATAAACCTACTCAAGAAGAAAGAGCTGCTGCTAGAAGTTCTAGTAACAACAAGAAATCTGAAAAGAAAGTGAAATCAATTACTAGTAGTACGAAGATGAAAACTCCTGGTGCTGTTTTAGCTAGTGCACCTAAAGAAAAGATTGGGATAGTAGCTAGTTCGGGTAAAAAGATTTCATTCGATTGATCCCCTTTGTAATAACTTATTCTTCTTTGATGCTATTCTTATTATGGTTTGATATTTCAATGGACACCTGTGTTGGGATAGCTTTGAATTGTAGGACCAGCCCATTCTTCTCTAGCCATGCTTTTTCGCTCAAGATAGGTTTAGAATAAGGAGAGTCAGGTTCATTTGGACCTCGAAGATATTTATCTGAAGGTAGAAGAGTAACAGCGATAGGCTTGAGTAGTAGACGAGAGTATGCTCTGTAGAGAGGATCAATCAAAGTAATAAGGCATTTCTTATGAGGTCTACTTTGATTCTGAACTTTCATTTGCGTTGATGTCCATGACAGGTTTGACGAGATAAAGAGCGTGAGGAGTACAGAAAGAACGTAAAGAGTATTGATGAGCAGACTGAAGGCAAGATCACAACTTGAGCTTGTCGCAAATGATGGTTGAGAGAAAGAGAGGTTGGAAGATTACTTCGCTTAGAACATAGCGCACTGCTTCTGAAAAATGGAGAAGGATGCTTATCGTGCAGAAAGTACACGTATACGAGTCACAGGATACGTAAGAGGGTTGTGAAGCAGAGGAAAGACGATCAGAAAGGGACTACGACCAGAAGAACTTGAAGAAGCGGACTGATTCAGGTGAAGGTGATATACATGCTGAAGGTCCGAATGCAAAGAGAAAGAAACAGTCCTCTACTATAATCGTACAGAACCACGCGGCTGCCTTCTTGCTGCTCCTAGCTGTGAAATCGCAAAGCTCTAAGCCTGATTACGGGCTGTCAACTCCAACAAGCTCACCTGACACCCACAGAAGACTACGAAAGCTGCATACACTCCAGCCGCGGCGAACAATGTCTGTGCGAGAGCGAATCGATCATGAGCTGCTTGTGTCTCTTTTGAACGCTATTGCTTACCTTAGCTACGGCTTTCCCATCTTCTGGGTCGTCACTGTGGCCCATCAGTACCTGTGACCGTTTGATGAGTCTCTATCTTGACAAATATGAATCTTGAGCCTACATGAGCGTTTCGTTCAAATGCCAGCCCCAATCCGCATAGAATAACGACGCCAAATAGAGAGACGATAGCTATCTCATTACATCAGTCATGTGCAGATGAGTAAAGCCACAAGGGAGACGGACTGCAGCAGCCAGCGAGGCCTGAGCCAAACCTGTTTTCCAAGACTTGTCAATGCCATTTCTCTAAGAAGGGAGCACAGCATACATTGGCCGCGTCAAGAAGTTCATGATCATTGCCATTGCTTCTTTCAGGAGCACGTTCGGACGTCGACGCTTACAAAGTAAGCTGGCTCTGAAATCTGGCGTCTCTTGCCCTCGTACCAATATCCTCGGGCATTTGGCGGGCTCTCAAGACAGCCTCGTATATACCTACAGCAGCCAGAGTATACCCTGCCAGGGACTCGGCCTTCGCTGTCATTTATCGCCTCCCATTGTTTTCCTAAGTTATCTGATTCGACCTGATCTTCAATAATGCGGGAAGTCAAATCAACGCCAGAGATGAGGGACAATCCAGCTATCGTCATCTCGTCTGGCGAAGATCAGGCTGAAGCTCTGCCTTCTTCAATCTCGACCTCTACCATGAACTCCGCCTCGCAACCTCCGTATTCGCCTGCCTTGACAGAGAAGCCTATAAGACCTCATTTAGCTTTCAGAGAACCCTCAGTACGAGTCCGAAGACTCAGAGCTGCAACTGATGCTCCGACAAGAGGCAAACCATGCGCGCCAGTTGTCGAAAATAGAGCAGCAAGCCCTTTGGCTTTCCCTCCCACGCCTTCTCAACTGGAATCAGGTCATCACTCACATGCTTCACCAGAGAATACCCTTCCCCCATCAGCTTCAAGCGGCGCGGGAAATGCCCTTTCTTCATCAACTTCTGCTAGATCAGCAGAAGAAATGTCTTTACATCCTCATGTCGGTGGTATTCGACCTAGATCAGCTACAGTCGCAACCAATGAAAGTCCGAGGAAACCTCCTTCAGCTTGGAGATTCGGCCGCCGACCTTCGACTATGTCCTTCAGTAAAGCGCACCAAGAAGCAGATGATGTTCGCTCACTCAACTCTGCTACTTCCATTGGTGCAAGTGACAGCGAACATTATCCTCATGCGGTAATTGATTTATTGGATGTTATTGGTTCGTCTCGGTCCCAATGCCAATTATATCTCAAGCGCTTAAACTGGATATAGATCCGGAAGTTTCAACTATATCAACTCTCTCAAACGTTCAGAACTCTCTCTTCATACCCAACTTAGGCGCTTATCTACCTTCCCGTCGAACGACTGTAGATCTAAGTCGGCATCCAATCGTAAACACAATAGAATCCAACGAAGGTCGAGCAAGAGCTTCTTCCCGTGCTTCTCAACTTCAACAACAAACAGTAAGACCATCATCACCAATTAATGCTGCTGCAAATCAAGGAGGACAACCAACACCAACTTTAGATGAAGCTACTCTACAAGCTGTAGCTGGTCCACCTGCAGAAAGAAGAGTTTCCATCTTATCCTCTCATGTTAATGATGAAGAGAATCGGGAAGCTAAAAGAGCAGAAAGAAGATCTTCAATTGGAGCAGGATCAGTTTTGAGTCATGCTGGAACTTTAAGAGGAGAATATGCAGTCTTACCTGATGATTTGGATTGGAGTGATTGGACTGAAGAAGAAAAAGCCGAATTGGATGATTATGTGAGACATATGATGCATTCCAAAAAAGAGCGAGCGAAAAGGAAATGGAAAGGTTTTCTGAAGTATGCTAGTAGACGTAAGTAATTCTATCACGGTAGTGATGACATGAAAGCTGATGAGTATGAGATAAGCTCTGGGATTATTTGTTACTGTTTATGCTACTTTAATTACGCTGTTTGGTGCTGCTTGGGTTCTCTTTTTGTAAGTCTAGCCTCTCCGTCGATCATATCGAGCTAATAGCGGTGCAGGATTGGCTGGATATATGTGGGAGATAGACGTAAAAAATTCCAGGCTGTCAAAATCCTGCGCTGATGCCTTTTTTTTCTGCAGAGGATTATATTGTGGAAGTCATTGATCAGGTTTTGACTGCTCGTATGTGAGATCGAGGCTCACACTATCTTCTGCTTACATCCTTGTCCCCTGTGCAGTCTTCTGTGTTGTGGGAAGTGAGTAAAAATCCCGTCATGCTGACTTTTCGAACTAACAGTCATAAATCTCTACAGTTGGAATGGCTCCGTGAGCTGTATCACTTAAAGGATTCGATCAGAAGCTGATAGCAATGAGCAGCTTCCGCGCAGTGGACACATATCATATGATCTATATTGCGAAATATCACAACAAGACGGTCAAACTTTGGAAGAAGCAAGGTCACGAACTACCAGACGAGAATGATCTACCGCACGATGATTTGCTCCAAACTCGACAATTAGCAGAGAAGCATGGTGTGCAATATGAAGAGTCACCATTGACGCATGAAGAATATGCGAAATTCATTCATCATCAAGCTATCTTCTGCAAATCACATACTTTTTACAAACCTCATGAGACTTTTACACATACCGTGAGTGATTCTCATCAGTACATCCGTGGATGTGCAGATTGAAATCATTCACAGGCTTTTCGACTTGATCTTATGATTGTTGTTGTATGCTTGCTGGATTGTCATTCCCTGTTCCAAGTAAGACGGCTATCCTCAACCAAATCCAATGATGCTCATCTTGAGATAGATGGCGCTTGGTGGAACAACATGGGGTATCTACTACAAAGACAGACCAAAAGAAGTAACCGCAATTATCTTGAGTGAGTTGAGATATGATATGTGCTGCTTCTCAGCTACATATTCATTTGGAATTCACAGCCTTCTCTATTTGCTGCAACATCACAGCAGGTATTATTATCGCTATCGGAGATCGATTATCGCGGAAGAAGGATGTGCTCGAAAAACGGATGCATCAAGCTTTGACAGCTGAAGCTATTCATCGAAAGCATTTGGAACAGAAATTAGCAGTCAGGAATAACACAGAAGCAGGTCGGTGACGCCGTACTCTTAGCGCTTCAATGTGCTTACGAAGATTGCGCGTCGACAGATGATTGGATGCATGCACCTGAGCCTAAAACGATCAAAGACATTATCAAGCATAAAGCTGGCGTTTCTGAAAAGCACCAAGAGAAATCCGCTGCGCAGGCGCTCGCGGCTCCGGTCACTGGAGATATGTCAGGTAAGTAATCGGAAATGTCATATCTTGTAATGCGGCGGAATTGAATCTGCTTGTCAATGAATAGGACCTTCTGCTTGGGCATGGCAAGATACTCCATCGGAAGAAATGGAAGAACGTCATTCGCAAGATAAGAAGCGAGACAAAGAAGAAAAGAAACGGGAAGAGAAGTTGAAGCTGGAAAGAGCTGCTGCTGCTCATGGCAAATCTCTTGGATCGCTAGAAGCGTCTTACGAAAAGAGTTTTGTTTCAGATCCGGTACGAAAAGCTGAAAGTGAAAGGGTGAAAGGAGGGTAAACTGGTTTTATGTCTCAGGGTAGTTATTATGTCAAAGTATAGTGTATATAGTCTGCATTGCATAGAGACTGTTTGTCTGTCATTTTATTATGAGCAAATGACTAACTCTTCTGTCGCTCGAACTCCCCACTACTTGATGAAGTAGACTATACAGAGAGGGTTGCACTCGTCTCAGACTGAAGCGAAGTAGGCTGGGAAGCACAAGTGGATGGACAGTGTTTCGAGTGACGAAGCAAGGCGAACAATTCACAACTTCTGAGCAGCCCAGGATGCTCAAAATGAAAGTCCAGAGGGGATTAATGAAACGAAACGGCACAAAATGGAAGAGGAAATCAGATTGCATTGTTGTATAATTGTCAGATCTATGGTCACTGCTCTAATGTCA
Organism: Kondoa subrosea; assembly: GCA_039545335.1. NCBI lineage: Eukaryota > Fungi > Basidiomycota > Agaricostilbomycetes > Agaricostilbales > Kondoaceae > Kondoa > Kondoa subrosea. Next base: position 2,580,110 of record BCIN01000002.1, on the reverse strand, counting down.
AAGCCCACTAGGAACTATACCAAGCATAGAAATATAGATCTCCTTCTAAGCCTTTTGTCGTCATCCATCTTTTCGCAATGAAGCGCAACAATCGTATACACTCCGTCTACCTAAACCACAAAGATCCATATACCAAACAAAGCCATCAACCCAGCGTGAACCAAGGAGACAAAGTCAGAGAAACACGAATCTCTTAGAGCAGTAAAAGTTGCATAGGAGGAGGGACAGAAAGTCGTGAATGACAGTAAAAGGCGAAGAAGAGGTTTTTCTTGGGCCTTTCGTGCAGAAAGGGTGCCACTCTCGATCCAAGACGCAGTTGCAGCAAATGTGGACCACTGCGTCTCCCAACGATCGAACAACTGAAGAACGCGAATTCAACAGTGCTTGAGTCCCGTTGAAGAAAGAGAAGCATTGTCAATTTTTTTTTCGCGAAGTCATTCTGCTGTCGGCTCGGAACATCCATTGCTGGCAGTCTACATCAGAGCTTCTCTGGATATACCTCTACTTGGCTCTGTGCTTCCCTTGCTCCCTGTGCTGTTCCGAGTCTTCGATCACTTTCTTGTTGATTTCTCTTGGAAATGAGTTGCCTCACTGTCGGTGTACTGGCTCTGCAAGGCGGTTTCCACGAACACTTGGATCTATTACGGACGGCCGCTTCGACTGTACTGCATCCCAGTCTGTCCTTTCAAGCTATTCCAGTGCGAACAGTCAAGCAATTGGAGTCATGCGATGCTTTGATTATACCTGGAGGAGAAAGTACTACAATGACTCTATTGGCCAATAAAGGAGGGATGATGGAACCGCTGAGGCAATTCATACAGCAGAAGAATGCGCCAGTATGGGGTGAGTCATTTCATGCGCTCACGATTTCCCTCGCTGATATTATAGATTGACAGGAACTTGTGCTGGAATGATTATGCTCGCTGATGAAGTAGAAGGAGGAGCTCTATCGGATGACGCAACAGGCAAAGCGATAGGCGGATTCCCTATTCGCGTATGCCGTAATCAATATGGTAGACAAGTGAGTCTCACCTTCTCTCTACCTTACAATCACGTCTTATGTTGCATACAGACTGAATCTTTCGAGCACGCTTTACATATAGAAGGTCTGCGAGACGCATCAACCCCATTCCCAGGCATATTCATTCGTGCGCCAATAACTCATTCTCGATTGATGCAAGACCCATCGTTACAAACACTATCAAGTATACCTGCCTCTTGTTTACCTTCTGCAAAGAAACCTGCAGCCCAAATACCTTCAACAAGACAAGAAGTAGAATTAGGTCCCGATGCAAATTTGGTAGCTATGAAAAGGGGTAATCTGATGGTTACTTCTTTCCATCCTGAATTGACAACGGACGCAAGAGTGCATGAATTGTTTCTGAAAGATATTGTATTACCTTACATGCAAGCGAAAGACTCTGAAAGCTGAAAAGAAGCATAGAACTGTCAACATAGAAAAGCACAAGTGTAAAAGATGTGTATTCATAGAGCATGCATAAATAGAACAATATAGACGAGTGACTAATAACCTCTCTGGGACATTTCTGCATCGCGAAATGAATTCAGCTAAAATCACAATGATATGACAGAAAGGGATGTGGCTTACTAACTAGACCCGGTCTGTTCAGGTCGTTCTCTCCCTTCATACCGGCTCCAAGACCAGTGCATACTTCCGCAAGCTTGGCTGGATCGTTATAGTGAGTTGTAGCTTCAACAATAGCTCTTGCGTATGCTGCTGGGTTCGATGAGTGGACTGTATGACAATGTCATTTCGTTCAGCTACATAGGAAGCGAGGAAGAAAGCGAGGACATACAGATACCACTTCCGACAAAGACTAATCGTTTCTCATTAGCCCGACACTCTATTAGGCGACCTCAGCTGCTCACCTCCATCTGCACGATGTGATACATATAAGTAGAGAACTTTATGCGAAAATCAGACTTACCGCATCCCAATTGCATGCACAGAGCAGCATCAGCAGGTGTAGCAATTCCTCCCTACCATATATCCGTCAGCTCTGCCATTCATCCGCGGAGTTTGTGCACACACAGCAGCGAAGTTGACAACAGGCAATCGACCCAACTTAGCAACTTCCCTCAACAAATCCACAGGTGCAGCCAATTCTTTAGCAAAGTCATACAACTCCGCTTCCGTTAGCATTTGAGCTTTACGAATAGCGTTTTGAACAGCTCGGGTGTGGCGGACAGCTTCAATCACGTTGCCTGTTCCTGCTTCTCCTTTGGTTCGGATCATGGCTGCACCTTCTGAAATACGTCGGAGCGCTTCCCTGTCAGAAGATGATACTGCATCAGCATAAAAGCATGCGAAAGGTATCACTGTTATTGACCCTAAATCTTTGCAGCCGCACACGAAAGGAACAGAGAAAGAATGCTTGTCAACATGGAGCGAAGGATCAGCGGGTGTGAGTACTCTGCAGAAATTTTAGCACTGCAAATCAATACAGAACATGAGGGCATACTCTGATTCGTCAATGTAGTCTACGCCAATAGCTTGCAATATCTGAGCTTCCACAATGTGGCCAATACGGGCTGCCGAGAAAGGTTAAAGACAGCCTTAATAACGCCTAAACTGCGCATACATTTAGCCATGACAGCTGGGTAAGAAGATCAGTGGGTGCTTGATGTGCATGGCTGCTCAAACATACGAATGGTAACAGCTGCTTGAATTTCCTGTCGGGATGGATCTCGTCAGTTTCCAAGTTAACAATGATAAACCCATTCTGCTGACCTTGATCATTTGAGGACTGTAGCAATCCCTTTAGCTGACAATCAACCTCGACAAATGAGTTGAACTGACTCGCTCATTCTGGCAACGCCTCCTTCTTTGCGAATATCGGATGGAACTCGCTCAAGAGCCATAACAGCGCATGCGCCTGACAAAGTACGAGATCAGCCAATGCATAATGCATGTGGAGAGGTGCTTACCTGCTTCTTGTGCGATCTTTGCTTGTTCAGCATTGATGACATCCCTGAGCAATCATCAGCCGAAGATCGAAGAGTACTATGAGAAGCCAACATAATGACACCGCCCTGACAAAAGTGAATGAGGATTGCTGCAAAGTGAGTCAGACGAGAATAGCATACCTTCATCATTTCTGGGCGGAGCAAAAGCAAAGCACATCAGACCGTATCACAGTATTGTATGCACTCGTTACTGACTTGCTAGGCCAACCTGAAGCAATGGGAAACTGAGTTGACTCGAATCTCGAAGATCGATCAAATATTTCTAACCTTGGTCGCAAAGGTTCCCTTGCTTGAGCCATTAGTGCCATTGGTCTGTACTCCGTTGCTGTTGGACATTGTGTTTGATAGTGAGTGTTCAAGACAAGGGGCACTTCATGAAATTTCGATTGAAATAGTGGAGCTTCTTGGAGCCGCCAATCCAAAATGGACGATCTCGTGCTCGCTAGTATTCAACAGTACTTACGCGAGAAAAGTCTGAATACGACACGGGCTGCTCTAGAGCAAGAAGCTCGACTATCTGACAGGACAAACGTAACTGATTGCCCTGATCTGCTTGAACTCGTGTCTGCCTGGCACAAGGAACACGGACCCGCAAAGGAAGCAGAGAATGTAACACAATTGTTATCTTCACTTGCATTGGATCGCAAAGCTTTGCAGTTGCCCGAGCGCATGACGCGGAATCTAGCAAATCATTCATCGAATGTTCTCTCTGTTGTATTGCATTCGCTGCCTCGCAAGACATTTGATACAGCTACAGCAGACTATGTGTCCGTTTTCTTTTTCTGTTTTCTGTTCACTCGTTGATATACCTCGTGAAAACAGCGAATCCTCAATACCGTGTATTGTTACCTCCGACGCTGCCAAAAATGCCATTGTACGTTAGCAACATTCTACTAGTCGCTTCATCTGATGTATTTAGTAGTTCTCGAATCTTGAAACTGGCGATCCTGAAGAAATCCTTCAACCACATACAAGCGTAGTGTTGCATGTGGCTTTCCATCCTCAACAGCCGCATCTGATGATCACGACCGCGATGGACGGATCTGTCATCATTACGGATTTATATAGTCGAGAAGCGGTTCAGACTTTCAAAGATCATCAAAGTTAGTTTTGGCCTTGGGCTCGTACTTACGTATTGACACAGATTGATAGAGTATGTGGTCCGATCTGCAATTTCACCAAATGGCCATTATCTCGCAACAATTTCTTATGACAAGTCACTCAATCTATACTCGTTTACATCAGCATCTCAATTCGCGAAGATACACTCTATATCATTTACTACTAATCCAGAAACGATACTTTTCCTTCCAGATTCTTCCGCTCTTCTTTACACCAAGAGGGAAGACAATCATCTGCATTACTTATCTCTCCCCTCGCTCACTGCAACATCGTACAACCTAAACGAACGTCAAGATTCCCATATCTCTTTCTCCATAGTTTCTCTAACTCTACATCCTTCCAATCTTCTTTCATTACAAACCGATCAAAACCCAAGTCAAATTTTGCTTTTACCCTTTCACTCTCATTCTCGGACAAAAACTCTCTATACTCAATCTTCTCAATCTATTTATTCCACACCTAGACACGTTTGGACTCCGGACGGTCAACATTGTATTCTCAATTCAGATGAAGGTTTAGTACATATTGTAAACCTTGATGGGAAAACGATCAAGACTTTGAAAGCTCATGGATTAGCTGCTGTGGATGTTAGCGAGTATCCGAGAGGAAGTGAAGAGGTTAGAGCTTTGTGGAGTAGAGAAAGAGGAAGTAGTAATGTAAGGGATGTGGCTTGTTTGGCAAAAGATGGAAATGTGGTCATTGTCAGCGTTGGCTTTGATAAGAGGATTAGAATAGGAGAAGTAGAAGTGAATTCAAACTAATTGAAAGGCGGACATTTGGGAATATAGCATAGTATACCAAGCACAGAGTTAGCGTTAATCAGTCGCAAATAACGTTTAGGTATGCGTAGACCAAGAAGTATCAACTTTGCATCTGGTACAACTCAAATACATGCAATCAAGCAACCTCAACAGCAGGAGTGACCTTCTCTGGCTGTTGTGGCGCATCAGCAGCTCCCTCTTTTTGTTGTTGTCTGTTATCTCTACCACCACCTGTACGTGCCGTAAATGATGAGCTGATATCAGCACAAACGAGATTCACATACGAGCTGGACCTCTGTTGTTCCTGTTTCCCCCTTGCTGTTGACCTTCTGAGTAGTCTAATCTTGCTGATCGTTCCAAGATGGACTGCATTTGAATCATCAGGTTAGCTTGACTTGTCTATCTCAAATACGATTTAGCTGACCTTTGTTTTGTCAATTACTGTCTGATGTGCTGTCGTATCATAGCGGTTCATGTGGACGAAGTTCTGTTTGCAATCGCAATGCAGTCAGCACGTGACCTTACTGAAAGCATGGATGACAAACCTCTTTGAGATCAATCTTTGCATCTAATCTTGCATCCCTAATCAGGTTGACGATCCACTTCTCTCCTTCATCAGGTGACAATCCGAGCTGTTGACTCAATGACCTGTATTTGACCGTCAGCTCTGCTGCTCGACCATGTGTGTTGAGTTGCACTTACATAATATCAATTTGATGATGCACCCGACAGTAAGCTTCGCTGTAAGCCCATCTAGCTCTTTCCATCCATTCGTTTTCGAACTGATTAAGGAAGAAATCCTCTTGAACCAATTTTCTACTCTCTTGCAAATATTCACTCGCAGCAGGGAAATCCAAATCCACAAACAAAGCTTTCACAAACCCAACCAAAGGATCTGATTTAGCTATACTTGGTTCTTGTTTGATAGTCAAAAGGATTGCTGTACCCATTTGTTCTCTTGTACTTATTCTAGCTAATGACCCAAGATAGGCGTTTCCTTTGAATGCTGCTGATCGGGAAAGAATGACTGCTGCGATTAGGTATCGAAGTAACCATGGAGCATTAGCTTGAAGAGCTGGCAAGAAAGAAGTTAAGTAGTTTGATTGATCTCGACCATCTCGACCTTGAGTTGCAGGTAAAGAAGTTTGACTCATCCATGCTTCTACTAATTTCTCCCTTCCTTGTTCATGATTGAAGTAAACAAAGAGAGACCAATGTAAGAACCAAGTCCGTTGTTGTAATCCTACAGCTGGTGAATTGGAATGCGAGGAAGTAGGTGTAACAGGGTAAAGAGTGTCGATGTTTTTGCGTATCAGATCCAACTCAGATAGAGCAGCATCCCAAGATCCTTCAAGTGTATCAGAAACTAGTTTTCCCCACATGGCTGAAGATTCCAGATCTGGGTCGACCGTCAAGACACGGAAATGGTAGAGGTAATCTGAAGCTGCTGGATACTGGCCAACAGTGTACTGATAGCGACCAAGTTTGTAGAGACTGTCGATGTCCTGAATAGGGAGCTGTGCAAGAAAAGAACGAAGTATCAGCATGCATGCTGATCCTCGTGCTTTGTCAACGCACTCCATGCTGACTTTTGAGGAATTCCAAGTTCTGCTGCTTATCCTGCTTAAGTGCTTGAAAGACTTGAGGGTTTGTGATAATGTCCATGACAGTCTTTGCTTTTGATTCCAGATCTTCTAAAGTTGAGAGAATAGTTGATTCGCGCTTTTTGCAGTCTGTCCTCGGAGAACAAAGTAAGCAGAGTACTACTGCTAGCCCGCATCTCACGACGGACCTGCTTGAGTCTCTGGATTTCCATCTGGCGCATGCAATTCTTTGTCTACAGTAGCAATGTAGTTGACCATATTTGTAGATTGCAGAAGCTCCAGCTTGGCTTGCAGTAATTCATTGTGAGGGTAAGCTTGTCGGTCGTCCAAGTGATCAATCAAAGGCAAAGCCAGATGTCTGTCCAGGTTTGGCAGCAGCTTTTCAGTCAGATCATACTTTGGCGTTGTTGTAGCCATATTGGGCAGAGCAAGGTGTATCTGGGCCGTCTCAAAGGGGTATACGTCCTCTGCGTGTGTTGCAAGTTGGCTCTTACAAGACAAAAGTGCATGAATTTTCTTGTTCAAGTGTCAACCAAGCTAGCTTGAAGCTAGACTACGAAGACTGCCATAGCCAGCTGATCTGGTACCATAACCTTGAATCTCAACCAGAGACTCACTCAGAAGATTCATTTCAAGGCATTTGACACCTTTGCTGGAATCTTTACTCCAAGCATCCGCAGCACCTCGCACACAAGCGCAAGACCATGTCCGTCTTTGTAGGATTGGATCAACGCGAGAAGGATGCATTCTTTGCACTGCTAGACGAAGTGCGCCGTCAGTCAACCCAATTCTGTCTGTCTAACTTGATTCGCAGTACTTCGCTTCACGACCCAATCTCCTTTCGCAAGGCATCACAGCTCAACAAGTCTCCAATGCAGCTTTCGCAAATCCAAAGATGACTTCATCCATTCTGGCTCGGGCCAACGCACCGCCGATTGTCCAATCCGCTTTCTCTCGATTGTCTGCACCTAATCCACCTGCTCCTGGTGCGGGTCCTGCTTCTTCCTCCTCTTCTTCTGTACCTCCTCCTGCAGCACCCAAACCTTCTAAATTCGCTGTATCGGGTCTATCTTCCAATAAATCCATAGGCGGATTAGCTACTTCTTCCAAAGCTGCTGCTTTCAAATCAATGATGCCTTCCTATGTTCCAGAATCACAAGTACGCTGCCATCACTTTACTGTTATTTTCATTGTGCTCATCGATTTTGATGAACAGCAACAAGCTCAAGCAAAAGAAGCGGAAAGGAATGCCAAATTCCCAACTTACGTGAACAATTCCTTGAGTTCTTCCTCAACACCTTTACCACCTCCTCCAAGTAGGACAAGAGGTCCACCTCCACCTGCTCCTTCGTCCGCTTCAGCCAATGTACAAATGGTAGTAGCTTTGTATGATTATGAATCGGATGTTAGTGTCTCTTTCTCTTGTTCGCTTTGCTTGTATTGACAAGATAATGCAGGACCCTGCGGATTTGCCTTTTGCTGAAGGAGCTCAGATAGAATTGCTAGAGAAGATCAGCGAGGATTGGTGGAAAGGTCGTTTACAAGGGAAAGAAGGTATCTTTCCAAGCACGTAAGTTCAGCAACCTTAATGGTCTTGTGCTGAAGCTGACGACTCGCGTCAGGTATGTACAAGAGCAGTAATATGTATATTCAATCTTCTGCTTGGACACTTTATACCCTATATAACTGTGAATCTTGTTTCTGACGCCTATATCCATAAGCTCTGCTCTTTCTTTTCCAAGATTCAAGATCTCCACAGAACTCGAGTAATCGTGTCTATGTGACGAATTGCACAAGCATTCCTCTCCGATGAACTTCGATCGCTTCTATGCTGCTGTTTCTTGTTGAATTACTTTTCCGTCCTGACGCTGTCTCATCGACTTTCATCATCAAGAAAGGCGAAAGTCAAGTACAAGCTTACCTGCTTTATGTATCGATCAATCACACAATCTCTTGCTATCTGGTGCTTCCGGCAAAGCCAGCTCTCCTGAGAAATCTCGCAGACCTTTCTTCCGGCTTGTCATTCTGGAACAGGATGTTTTGTCTGTCATGTGACTCAGCTGAAATGCCAGAGAGTCTGCGTAAGTCTCGACGCTCACGGCCATTTTCCCAATCGACGATTTGACACTGACTGCTGCAGTGAGTAGCGAGCTGTGAAACCATATGAGCGAAAATCCGGGGCTTCCTCACTACGAACTCACACCGCAGTCCGCACATAATCTCATGATTCTCTTTGTTTCTTCTTGCCCGAAGGTTCTTTTCCCGCAAGTCATACAAGCAGAATATTCTGTCGAGACCATCTTCTCTATTCGACGCAAAGGTACTGTAGGATCTTGCTGATCTATTCGCGCGAAGGATGTAGTAGGACTAAAGTAGGCTTGGAAGGTGGTATGCAAAAGTCGGAGATCTCCAATCGATCCCTTGCGAGACAGCTCGTTCCTCAATGCGGTCTTGCCTAGACCTCGATCCACTGACTCAAGTGCAGATTCCATGTCGAGATGATAGATAGTGTTTGTTTTCCCTAGGCAATCTGGACAGCATCTCTCTTCGCGAACGTTGATACCCATAATGTTCTCTTCTTATCATTTGCCGCCCAAGGACGTTACACATAGATGGATGCAGCCGTATAAATTCGATCTGCAGATTTATCAAGCTTATCTGCGCTTGCGACTGGAGGATATCGACTCACCAAAAGCGCAGCTGTTTGCGTGAGATTTCCGTCACGGAACACCCTCTCAACGTCGGAAGGGATACAACCTGCCAACAAAGTAAATTGTATGATGCTAAGTCGAAGTACAGCGCGGAAGTAGAGTAGAGCAAGGTGATCAGGAAGGTGTCGAATAACTTTGAGGTAGCAATGAATACGTCTGCTTAGGTTTACATCATGTAAGAAAACTTACTTCCACTCATGGCCAGGAGGGTTGAAAGTGTTGTCGCAGATCTGAATAAGCTGAACCGGTCCTCTGCATTCGTTTCCATAACTTTTACATTTTGAGTCTTCTCGATAGCCGGGTCCTGGATGTCACTGAGACTCAAAAAGCTAGTCGCAATCATGAGAGGTGATCTTGCTAAACATATGCGACCTGCAGATCCCGTTAAGTAGCTGACACAAGGTAGATAGTTGAAGCACTGATCATACTTTGTTGAGCTATCATGACATTAACGCCATCGCCGTGTCTATAAGATCATTAGCACAGGCGATGATCATGCAAGAACCCACAACTGACTTGAGACAGAAGCCATTGAAGTAGGTATTTAGCGATATATGATCGTTTGTGCGTAACATGTTACTGTTCAGTCATCAGACAGGGGATATACACATAGATACGAGCAAGCCACTGTATCATCGCTGCGCCATGAGCAATTCTGCGTGCTATTTGAGCTGGATCCGTTTCGCAGCGTGCGCAACTCTCGTGAATGTGCTGTGTTTCTGTAGACGGTAAATCTGATGGAGTAACAGAGTTTTCTAATGAGGAGACGATGGCTGTATTGCTTGTGCTTGATAACGGCTCTTCATTATGCACATCACTCCCTGGGCCTATGCCCTCTTGAGCTGCCTTCGCTGCTTGTAATTGCACAGCATCGATCTTACTCTCCTCCGACATGACAGTAGCCTTTGACTTGGACTCTCTGCAATCCTAAGCGAAACTTCAAAATTGCTTCACCGAAGCAGATGTCGGAAGCTGATCAGAGAGATGGACAGTCAAATGCCTTATATGTTCTTCAAAACACAGAGCTTGTATGAAGACAGCACTAGCAGAGTTTCTATAAGAAGGTATCGATGTTTAGAAAGGAACAGCGAATGAGAATTTGGCCAATGCTAAGGCTAGGAGATGTCTGGTAACTGGTCGATCCGAATGATTACGTGATATATAACAGACGCAGTATGCATAAATCACTTTATACGCAAGTGTATTAGATTACAGATTGATTCTACACCAAAGCCATAATCACCGCTAACAAAGCCAGGCTTGCACCAACATGACGTGGAGAGTTTGATAGGCCACCGGATTGAGCATAGTCTGAATCCAACAGACCCACATTGCTGCCGATAGTAGTGTTGAGGCAGCTGAGGTAAGTCATATTGACGCCAGATGGAAGTGGAGCAGGTTGAGCATTCATGGCTGCAATCACATCGGCCTGGTATGAAGTCTAGCTCAGCTCCGTCAAATACCCTGGCAAGAAGGCTTACAGGTAGAGAAGTTGTGTTGGAAGTATCAACCTGAATATCTGGAAGAGTATTGTTGTACTGATCGAGCATAAGAGCGAAGGTAGAGCCACGGTAGTACTGAACAGAGTCTGATTGAAATTTAGCTCGAGTGCATACATCAGGCAAAACTTATCACTCACTAATAGGTTAAGCAGTAATATTAGCACCATATGTATTCGCGACATTGCAGTTTGCGACCAAGACTGGAATAAGATCCGCGACTGAGGAAGAGTCGCCATACAAATAGAATGTGTTGTTGGTCGGGCCAGTTGAATTCGTGTTGTAGAGCTTGCCCAAGTAGGCAACAGCGTGTATGAAATCAATTCACCGCCTGGCCTTGAGTCGTTTGTTGGAGTGCCATAGATTGCAGAGCCATGATAGCTAATCATGTATCAGCGATGCAGCCTCCTCCCATTCAATGAAATCACTCACTTCGAGTATGGACCGGAAAATGCCAAAGGCCAATACAAGTAGGGGAAGCTTGTATGACCAAGAGCATAGCCACCAGCCAAACCAGCTGCGCCGCCAAAAGCTGCACCTCTGTTTGACTAGTTGAGCGAGGCACAATGCAGTCTGATGACAGCGAGACCTACGAGTAAACTCCTGATCGCGTACCTCCACCAGCTTGACTACCAGCAAATGGACTACCTTTTCCAACAGTGTATGGCCTTCCTCCTCCCGTTGAACCGAGTTCATGTCATTTCAGCATGAAATGGTGCGCTTCGCATAACAAGACTCGCCTATCACGCCCCGAACTTGACTGCCTCCTCCAACTGAGTAGGCAGGAGGAGCATGACCAGGTGAATCTAAAATATAAGAGATCAGCCAAAGCTTTCTGAACGCATGGGAGGAAAACTAACAAGCCGGTGGAGCATTGCGAGAGTTTGGTTGACCCACTTCAGCTGCTTTCCCGCTGGTACTAGATCCACTGCGGGTATTGCCTGTATTTATAATGCTTCAGCCAAGATTTGAGAGGAATGTGACTATATATTTTACCTGACGAAGATGATCTACCTCCCGAAGATGCATGACCGCCTCCAGAAGATGCATGACCACCACCACCACCACCACCACCTCCTCCTCCTCCTCCTCCTAATGATAGAGATAAGTCAGTCTATCTAAGGCAGGAGATGTTGGCTTACCTTTGCGTTTGGTCAAGTTGCTGATGATAGGAATATACATGGCAATTTATCTCGATTCTCAGATGACAAAGTATGCAGAGAAGATGGTATAGAAGAAGAAGAAGAGAAAGAAGCGCGCTCGATGCACTAGCTTGTTATGACACCTAGTCCACCCGTCAGGCATAGAATTTTGCCCAATCTAAGGCAAGAAGCCGGTGCGACGCGCATTAGGAACAAGATATATAGGCACAGCCTCAAGCCAAATTTTATATAATAAATGGGAGCCTTGAACGAGAAAAGTGCCTGATACCGACAGAGCAAACCATGCAAGCACAACGTGAACGGGATCTGATCCTAGATCGTAGATACGAAACACTCGAGCACGAGAGCCGTAAGGATAGTGGCCATTTGTAAGAGTCTTCAGGATTCAATCAAAACGCATTGTTATGCTCGTGCAGCGATACTTTGTGACATCGACGATCCGATTAGCCTTGAGCAGGCCAATATTCAAGCTATATACTGGAGGGAAGGAGTGTAGTCTGTGCGAGGAAGCGAAAGAAGTGTTAGAAGAGCTGCAAGAGACAAGGGACGATTTTGAGGTCGAATACATTGATATTCGGGACAAGCCACACTGGAAGCGTCTTTACCAATACGACATACCAGTACTGGTCGCAGAGGGATTCACGATGAAGCATCGGATAGATCAGGACAAACTCAATCACTTCATCGAGACATGGCAGAAACGAGCGTAGACCTGTCAGGTGTGTAGGATCGCTGTGTCTCAAGGCCAAAGATCTGATTCCTCGAGACAGATACCTTTTTTGTCGATCTGGAACCGGTTTATAAGCAACGCTTTGTCGACGAAACACCGGACTATGAATTGAGTGTAGACTCAGTTATTGGTCTATCAGCTCTCGCTGCAGAAGAAGAAGAGAAGGAAAGAGCAGCGCCTCCTCAACGGACATGTTGGAATTGTGGTTCTGCAAATCATCAGCTGTCGTCCTGTCCCGAACCAAGGAATCGCACAGCTATCAATGCGGCTCGACTGGTCTTTCAAGCTTCCAAGGCAGAAGGAAGTTCTTCTTCTTCAAGGCGAAATAATGGTCCTCCTGTCAGACTGCACGAGGCAGAAGCAGCGGAAGAACGGCTTTTAGATTTCGTCAATCGCTTCGAACCTGGCAAGGTTTCTTTGAATTTGAGAGATGCAATTGGATATGGTAGCGAGTCTACAGATTTTCCATGGCTCAAGGTATGTCTTGCAAGGAAATTATTCCATCTTTCAGCTAATTATCGCACAGGAAATGCTCACATTCGGCTACCCTCCTGGGTATTACCTCAGACAAGGAGATCCAACACCTCAAGAGAGGATGCGTAGACGGATAAAAGGCGATGATCATGAGGCTTGGAACGCAACTTCTCTACTTCTCATCTCAGGCGAAGACAATGCTGCACCCGTACCATTTGGAGAAGCGCCTGAAGTTCCTCTGCCTCCACCAACCAGTAGCAAGCCAGAAACGGTTTGGGTGCGATACGTTTACTACAAGACAAGTTACTTCGACTCCAATTCTCTGCCTTGCTGTTGGCCTTTACAACTACCGCCAATTGACGGCCAAGAAGAGGTTTCTAGCCGGCCTGCTACCAGACCTGCAACACCTGTTGACCGAAGATCACGTCAGCAAAAGCAGAGCAGAAGCTTACCGCCTTGGCGAATGCTTAATGCTTTCGAGAAGCCAGTATTCGTTCCTTTACCAGTGAAGCACGCAGGAGAAGCAGAAGGTAGATCTGAACTACAGGCAAATGCAAACTTGGTCCGTGGGCATATAGATCAGGCACAGATAGCGAAAGAGCTAGCTGAGGAAATGGACATGAATTCGGATTAGGCAATACGCATAGCATCAGTTGAGATGGGGGGATTGGAGATATAGAGTTGTGTCTCGCAATGCGCCCGACCCCGAACAAGATTCGCGTATTAGAATTCGCGAATTCTGTCTTGGTTCCTGACAGCCGTCTTTCTGTATACCTGTTCTCGCGTTGAACCTATACCCTACTTAATCGTCGCTGGCTTGTCGTGGTGCCGCAAGACTGGAGCGAGTCAAGTTTGGAGTACTACTCTTAGAAGGGATCTGTTCAAGCCAACATTGGAAAGAGAATTGGTTTGACTAGGCCTCAACAGAAGCTGGAGTATGTTGAATGGACCGGCAGTCTCTGTCGAACTTGTTCCTTTCCCTTTCTTTGTCTTCGAGTCCGATCATTTGGTAGCGTTCAACAATGAAGCATCGACAGCATGTCGGTGCGAATTCTACCAGTTGCAATGTGGTGCAAGGCCAGAAGAGGTGTTCGACCTGCAAAGCCGGACTCTGCAAGAGTGGGCTACGATTGGCAGAATAGATGAGCTGCAATGTCGAGCAACAGAATTGAGCTGGGAGGCTATAATTCGCAAGAACTCATCTGAACCTCTTCAATACTCTATCACACTAGTTTCTCCCATATATCCTTCAGGCCCAACCTCGACGCAGTCTGAAACAACGAACCCTGATGCTCCGAAAATCAATTCGCTAAATGATATTCTCGTCAAGCTTGAAGCTGCTCGAAATCCATCGCCGGAAGCTCTGCGCGTGATAGTCGATCGAATACCGCATTGCATCTTTACATCTTCCCATTTGGGCGAACTCAGCTTTATCAATGCAAAGTTTTTTGAGTATACGGGTTTACAAGAACATCAAGCTTATGATATGACCGCTTGGTTCGAGATATTCCATCGTGAGATTGATAGAGTATAGATGAGGAACTTGTCTTATAGTGGAATTAGCCGAAGATTTGGCGACAGCAGTCGCTGGCTATCAACTTGCAATGTCTACAGGTTCTCCTCTAAACATACAATATCGAATCAAAAGAGGTTCGTGCAGAGTTGTGTCTTGCTTTTATATACTCAATCCGCGATATAGCTGACGGTGTTTGGCGCTGGAACACGGCTCAAGGGACTTTGGTGAAAACATCGTCTGATGATCTTGGGACCTGGGTCTGCAGTATAACTGTACGTCCAAGCGCGAACATCGTTAAACTTTATACTCAGGATATATCAAGGACATCGAAGACCTGGTCGCTGCCAAAAACGAAGTTCACGAGAGGAAGAATCGCATGCACGACCTTCTTGATGAGGCTCACGTTCTTCTGATAGCTGTTGATCCAGTGGACCGTCGAATCACTTTCTTTGAAGGGTCGGCATATACTGCTGATGTGTCTCGAGAAGGCACATTGGGCAAGCTATTGTCCGATGTTTGGCCACAGTCGAACATGGCGGAAGATCTGGATCTTTTACTCGCACAGAAGCACGATCCAGTAGGTGTCCGCTATCATCTTATGGTATCGTAATTTCATGAAATTTCAGCAGTCGCCAGGCAAAATCCGCGGAGCTTTTTCGCAATTTCGATATCGGGTAAGCAGAATTATCGGTTCAGATGAAACATTCCTGACATTCGCATCAGATGCACCTTCAATTTGCCGAGGGCGAAAGCAAAGACCTCATCAGCGCGAATATCGTTCTTCAAGATGTCACCGAAAACTTAGCTGCGCAAAATGCACTTGAGAAGGCTCAACTCGATCAGGCAGCAGCTAAAGAGGCTAACTCGATGAAGACACGTACGTCGAGAGCCTCTGACTAGCAATCCCTTGTCCACTTACCGATTCTCTCTAATTGCAATAGTGTTCATAAGCAACATGTCGCACGAAATCAGGTCAGTTCCTTTGATATCCACTTCTTTCTGGCTACGAGGCTAATTGAAGTCCTGCAGAACTCCGAGTAGGCACCTAGAACTCGTTGATATTAACCATTCTCAATTCTCGCGACAGTCTCCATTATCGTGGCAGCGGTCGACTTGTTGCTCTCAGATTCCACCTTAGGTTCAAAGCAAACAGAACTAGCTGAAAGTGCATTGAAAGCTGGACAATACCTTTTAGCTTTGATCTCAGAGGTGAGTTGCTGAAATGCATCGCCTTTCTATGGAAACTAATGCTAGCGCAAGGTTCTTGATCTGGGGCGCATCGAAGAAGGGAAACTGGATCTGGACGAGCATCCCTTTCACCTTACAAAATTCGTATCCGACATCAATTTGTTGAATCTTACGCGCAAAAAGACGCCAATCATCATCAGCAACGAAGTAACGTATCAAGGCCAAACGCTGGGAGACACGCTTCGCCTGAACCAGATTCTCAGTAATCTGCTGAACAATGCGATAAAATTCTGTCCCACCGGCAGAATAGAGTTCTCTGCTACTCAGGAGAGCGAGACTACTGAAGAAGTGCTTGTGTGCTTTAGTGAGTCCATCTTTGCCTTAGGTGATCGGAATATGAGCCGACTACATTTCCAGCTGTTTCTGATACGGGATGTGGCATCCCGGCAGAAGCCTTGACTACAGTCTTTGAGCCCTTCAGACAAGCTAGTTCAGCAACAACAAGGATGTATGGTGGCTCTGGTCTTGGTCTCACTCTTGTCCAAAGCCTTACCTCTCTCATGCGTGGACAAATTGATCTCAAGTCGAAAGTAGGAGAAGGAACACGCGTTGATATTCGTATACCTTTCAGCAAGCTACCAGATTTAGATCAGGAAATGCAAGATGTTCATAGGAATGGTGTTGAGGTTGATCGCAGTGCATTGCGTATACTAGTGGCAGAGGGTGAGTCGCAGACTCCTTTCCTGATGATTGGCTGATTATGCTTCCAGACAACGATATTTTGCGCAACCTTGTTCTCAAGATGCTGCAGAAGCTTAAGGTCCGTGGTCGATCTCTATGGCGTTGTCATGCTGATTTCCAATAGTTCACTGCGACCACTGCTGTATCAGATGGAGCGCAAGCAGTGGATGCAGCTGAGAAAAGTCACTTTGATCTTTGTCTTTTCGATCTTCAAATGCCAGTAGTGCGCTCTCTTTCGATTTTATCGGACTTTTGGCTGATATTCTGCTGCAGGTGGACGGATTTGAGGCCACAAGGCGATTAAGAGCGTCAAGCAAACCTCATCTGCACCGGATTCCCATTCTGGCTCTGACAGCGTCTGCGGTAAAGGGTGTCGAGGATGAGTGCATGAGGAATGGAATGACATCGTATCTAACGAAGCCTATACGGATGGATGCGTTGGAAGAGGCGATATTGAAGTATGTAGAGTTGTAGAGGGTTGTTATATAAGTGTAGATGGTTGTGAAATAGAAAGAGTGGTGTAGTAGCAAGATCCACAGTCAAGCGAAGATCACTGTGAAATATACCGTAAAATTCTATTCCTATGATTCTCGAAATTTTGACTGTTTCGTGTTTGCTAGGCAGATCTGGAGACAGTGGACGGCAACCTATACAAGGATCACTTGAGCAAAGATTAACTTCAACCAAACCGCTCACCTTGCGTTTCTTTGACTTTCCGTCCATAGAGATGATGCATATGTAGATCGATCATTTGGACATTCTACACCGCCAGACTAAGCTTAATGAAGAGCACAAACAAGCACTTCAGCAGAAAATGACAAAGATGTGCTCTTCGAGTGCAACCTTCAAAGTCGAGACAGATTTGGGCATTCGGGTCATGATACACAATTATAGAGAGAGTGGTTAGAAAGACCTGGGCAGCATCACACTCAAGATCTGGAACGATAGCTTAGAGCAGGGTAGCGCAGCGTAGAGGACGACTTGAAATTGGAAAATGGATACGATGAACTGGGAGTATCACAGGAGATTGAGTACGTTCTCGTACGTTCCCACACTGTTACGCTTTGCAAAAGAAACCGACAGTGGGCGCTAGGGCTGATCGGACAACGCCCACTGAGGGATTTGTGCGGTTTTGGACGGTGAAGCAAAAAGATTGTGCCCGAACGCAGAATCGAACTGCGATTACAAGATCACACGTGAAATATGAGACTTATGTACCTAGTTCAGACGTTAGGAAGGGTAGAGGGACGTAGGGAAAGTTACTTACTAACCATTATACGATTCGGGCGCGGTTTTGGATGCCGGGGAACATTTTGCACATATCCAATCTCTTGCCAAAGCACTTGTAAAGCGCTGATTCGTTTCGGCGAGGAAGCCGATCGAGAATCTCGTTTCATCGTTTCACTATGATTGGTGCGGAGCGAGGGATTTCTCTTGTACCCCATCTGTCGGCCGTAGTTGACTTGCGAAGCCAATCGAGGGTGTACATATCAGCATCTTGTTCCATCGTCCCATAGTTTAGACTTTTTCAAATTCGTTACGAAAGACGAAGTCCAAAGACAGTTCTCCTGTTGTACCACTTCGCCAATATAAGAGACAAGACTGCGGTGAAGATACGACAACGCACCTAGAAAGCAATATCACAAGCTTTGCTGGCGGCAGAGTCCTTGCTCCCGAAGAAGATGATGCTTGTAAAGTTTGATCAAGCTTCTCAAACAGCCCGGCAGGAAGTCAGGTTAGACTTGTTCATTGTTCATCCTGGAATCTAGTGCAGGTTCAGAGCAAACCAAATGCGCCGTTGATGCTTTTACTGCAAATCATTCTCCTCTCGTCGTCTGGCACAGCTATCAGGTTGCCAACACCACGAGGAGCAGACAGCACATGCTTCTGAACTGGCTCTGGTCGTGAGCTGAGCAGAGTACCGAGTAATTGTAAGGAGAAGTATCGAACATAGAAATGCTGTGCTGCAAGAAGGGAAAGAAGAGCATGCGAAGGTCTTTCGGAAGCAAGAAAGCGATCTGTATTGCGCAAACTAGGCGAAGCTTCTTGTCTAGCCAAAGAAGCGCGTGACTCTTTCTGACTTTGAGCCGCTTCTTCCGTTTCGCAAAGCACATTGAGCGTTTCCAAGACCACTCTGGCTAATTCTGGATCTTCAGAAGCATCCCTCTCTAGCATGGTGATCAGAATAGGTAAGACCGCATTACCAGCGTCCAGCTTGTAATCTCGCGACAATCCCTTGATGCCCAGCAAAGCAGCTTTCCGGTCTTCCAAGGTTGCGCCATTGGCCAATCTTTCACAAAGCTTGTCTATCGCGTCGTTCGTAGATTGAGGCTTTTCAGTCTCGTCTTATAAAGCTGTAGACTAGTCTATAGATCTTCTGAGCATATTTCACTTGGTTGGACAGGAAATGAAAGGCCATAACTGAGTATATCGAAGTAACTGGGTGTAGCGCGCGGTATCTGGAGTCTTGGGGGGAATCAGTCAAAGCGACATCAATGTATGTGTCGGAACAAGATTGTCGAATTATTCGTGGACTCGCGACATAGTGTGTGCGTCTATTCTCTGTCTCGACACCTGCATACAGCGATATGGAAGAGTCCAATGGCTACTCTACGTCACGTCATCCACGTAATTCTTATGGAAGGCAAATTACGTAATCTGACACAACAATTTCGTGAAATGATTTCTGAAGCGCGATCACAGTCCAAGCAACATATGGATACTAAGTCAAACTTGTGTAAGCGCTGCGCTGTTATGAGTTGTTCGTCGCGTTGATTGCTTCTCGCGCGCCTCAGAGCATTAAGCCCGTATCAGGCTCAAGATTCGGCGCATGATAGCTTAAGAGGAAGTAGCGAAGCTGGAGGAATGCTTGGACAGAAGAGAAGGGATACACAGAGTAGAGGCTCCGAGAAGGGTTGAACACATTTACACTTTCACGCTTGCATTGCATACACCAATGAGCCCTCATCGTATGTCCCGCGATAGCGCGAGAGTGCGCTGAGCATGGTGTCTCCAATAGAGGAAATACCCCCTGATCATTGCTGGACAAAGAGCGGATATACTACCACAATGAGCTTGGACAAGTATTACGAGACGCGTGAAAGTAGAAAAGAAAACAAAGACGCAGTCTTGGAAGTATTACAGAAGAAGAAGAAGATCAGTGTGGGCTGTGCGCGACAAGATGGATCAGAACAACACTGGCCTTTCAACTGAGTGACGCCAAAAGGCACCGCAAGAAATGGGATGAACATCAAAGGGGTACTACCTGACGTCGGAAGCCCGCCGTTTCAAGCAGTTAGTTATGTAATAAGCACACGAGAGGGATGAGAACGGAATGAGGAACAGCGTACGTCCAAGCGCGCCGGACACAAAGATAGCAATGTGATGAGTTTAGCCCAGAGTGATAGGGCATCCCGCGGTGATAAAGATCGTACGGAATGAAGAGCACTTACAAACGAAATTGTCATGCACAATTATAATACTGTCATACATCCCTCTTAGCCGGAATCTTACAGGCAAGTAATTGGACACTACCTTTTATATCTGAGGAGCGATTCCACCACTCCTAAAGTAGTCCTTTGCTTCTCTACAAGTCTCGTTCGTACAACCAGGACATCTCAATCCCATTTGAGCACTTGTGTAGGTGCCTTTCTTAATATGATCGCTCGCAATATCGGCCAAAGCTCTGATGAAAGTAGGCGAATCGTTCAAACTATCACATCTCTTGACACCTTTCATACCCAATTCTTTCGCTTCATGTACATACTCCAAATCCAGTTCAAACAATGTTTCGATATGATCGCTTGTGAAAGCTACTGGAACGAGTAACAAGTCATTGACTCCTTGTTTAGCGTAACCTTTGATTGTGTCGGAAGTTTGAGGTCCTAGCCAAGCTGAAGGTCCGACTTGAGATTGCCAAACCAATCGATATGGGTTTCGATTGCCTAAGCGGTTCATGATGGCATGAACTGTAGCTCCTACTTCTGATGGATAAGGATCGCCACGGTTCACGACTGACATAGGAAGAGAATGGGCGGAGAAGCAAATGATGACTTGATCTCTTGTCTCGGCTGGGTAGGAAGCGAGCGAGCGTTCGATATTTTGCGCAAAGGCCTGACAAATATTTCAGCGCGACCAAAGGAACAGAAGAGCAGACTTACCTCTACTAGACCAGGATGTGTAGGCCATCGATCAATGACAGACCATTCTATCCCATCACCTCCTTCAGTCTTTAGTGTCCGATACATTTCGTTCAAACTCGATCCAGTAGTAGAACAACTGTATTGAGGATATTGCGTAAACGCTACCGCTCTCGTCACTCCATCCCTTTTCATCTCAGCTAAACATTCTTCACTCAAAGGTCTTGCATAACGGAAAGCGACATAAGCTTTATGCGGTGCTGTTTCAGGTGAAAGTTCATCAAGAATCTTAATCATTCCATTCCCTTGAGCTCTTGTCCATTTCAGAATAGGTGAACCTCCTCCAATTTTAGTATACTGTTCTTCAATTTGAGGTGTTCTACGTCGAGCGATCAAAGGGGCAAGGTAAGATTGGAAAGGTAAAGGAATAAGATCTTTATCGCTGAAGAGTCTGGTCAGGAAATCGTTCGTATGTTCTACCTGGTTTCCTTGACGTGATGAGCTCGTGGCTATTTTGCTGAAGTGGAGCTAATCCTCACTTTCTCTGGTCCACCCATGTTCATGAAGACGATAGCAGTAGGTCTAAATGCAGCCTATGAGCTTGGTCACCAGGCGAGAAGGACATTGTAACTTACGCTTTGGCCGATTGAACAGTTGCAAGCGATCGAGCTGAACTCAAAGTGTCAGGACTAGGACCGTCGTGTAGAGGGGTGGACTTACCTGATTGCTTGACTGCTTTGACGGCATTCTTAGAGAGTGGCATGGTGGATAACAGATGAGAGATTTTTGATTTGGTCATGCTCATTGCTTATGCTCAACCGCCATCGCCCTGATAAGATGGACCCTGCTAGCCTCCTTGACTTGCCTGTGTTCCGCTCGAGGCATCCGAGTCGTTTCCTTTGGATGCGCTGCAACTTTCGACGTGCGATGTTGGCATACAGAACTTTTAATCATGGATTGTGCAATAGCTTGTTATCTCATCCTATTTCTGCGCTTGTCTTTGATACGAAATCACCGGGATAGCTTCCCTTTGTACTCGCTATGGATCTCTAGAATGGCTCTGGTCGTCTTCCTCTTACCATCGCCATATATTGTTGCATCATGACTACCCAACGTGTAACTCGTGCTAATGCTCCTAAGGTCTCTATGGTCGATCGCTACTGCCAAGCTCTGACAAGTTTGCTCAAGGACGAGAACGTCAGAAATTGGGCGGGTCGTAACCAATTAGGATCTTGGTGTACGCCCCCTCATTCTTGGCTGAACAATTATGCTAATGCGCCCATTCAGTATCCTGTCTGGATTTAACCCCTGGGAAGATCGACGAGCTGTACCTGAATGAGGAGAAACAGCCTTCTAATCTCCTCACGGAAGATCAATATCAAGTCGTTCATCAGATGCTCCGGCGTCATATGCCAGAGAGATTTCACAACAATGCAAATTACGGCTTAGAATCAGTGAAAGAAGTCTACAAATACAGTCATCATCGAATCTTGCTTCACAAACTCGTCGACCTGGCTGCTATTGAAAAGGACATGATATTAAAACGAGAACCATCTCTTCGCTTCAAAGCCCCCGCAATGTCTGATGAAGTGTACAAGCAATAAAAAGAACGTCAAAGAATGACCCATCTGGTCCGTATGCAGGCACTGTTTCTAGGCGAACTCATCGCTATTCGCTTGGAATATTGCCATGCCCAGAGCGATCACTCGAAGAAGGTGGACTATGAGGTCGAGCTGACGAATGCTGTCAACCAGAAGAGCAAGCAGATTTCAGAAAATCTTGCAAAATTGCACCTCATTCTGGTTGTGAGTTCATGAGGCCCTGTCCTGGAGTCAAGTCTGACTTCATGTGCGCGCGCAGAATATGAAGGGAGACAATTTGCACAGCAAGGTTATCGAGTTCACGAGAATCAACGGGTATCAAATCATTGAAGAAAATGAGGCGATCAAGAGTCTGATGGGATGGATGGTGTCAAATTATCCAGCGCCTACAAAGGTTAGAGTTGACGTGCATTCGTAAACAAGCGGGAGCAATTAGCATGCTCGCAGTACCTGTGTTTCCCACGAGTCTGTTGTACCTTCATCCCAGCGACAGATCGGTTCCACAGAGGCCCTTCAGTACTGATGAGAACATGATAGCATTGCTCATGGAAATTCACCATGTAAATCTTCAACTTGAAGTTGGTTAGAAACCATCATGCCAGTCAGAGTTCGTCCTGCTTGCGGTCTGCACAAAGACGATGTGCTGACCTCCTCATACTCTGCACAGCTCAGATTAGCACCTCGAGGAGTCAAGCGTTCGCCAATTTACGATTTAGTAGCAGTTAGGCAATCCAAACGAGTCGCAGCTCAACCAATAGAAGTCCTAGGTACATACAATCCTGTTCCACAACTCGTTAGACCTACAAGCAAGAATTTGCTGCAACCAATGCAAGAACCAGTTTATCAGAAATCTCTCGTTTGCAATTCTGAAAGGATACAATATTGGATAGCTCAAGGAGCTCAACCTAGTGATAGGGTCAGATGGTTGATGAAAATGGTCAGCGACAGCAGTTCTTAACAGCTTGATCAAAAGCTAGACGCTGCTGGCGATGTGACAGGCTGGTCTATTCCCTGCGAAAACAGCAAAGTCTTCTACTACTGCCACGACTTTTGATCCAGCAGAAGCAGCGGCATCGGCCAACAACTTATCAGCAGAGCAAATATCTTCCCCAGAAGCCAACGTTCAGCCAATACAACCGACAGTATAGCGCAAGAGTTTTGGAAAGCAGAGACCGGATATGCAGTGCGCGATGGTCTTTATGCGAGGTTAGGAAGAGGTGTAATGCAGTACAATTCGACCAGAGCAAGCAAAGTCTGCCATTGGTCTACGGCTCATGTTCACTTTTCTCTGTGTCTTGGCCTGCTCCCAAAAGTCGTTCAAACGAATGCTCTCACACGTGGTGTACTCGCGAATACCCTGTTCAGCTAGGCAAAAGAGCAGAGCCTGTCTCTCAGGCTGGAACACCTCTGCTTTTGGCTTTCTACAGTATTGCTTACTTTCTGCCCAAATCGCCGCACAGCAGTCGGCTTCTGTACTAGAGTGAACATGGATCTCTTCTTCGGCTAGGCTCAATCTTCTTCGTGTCAATCTGTCTTCGCTCGTAGCGTCCTTACCTTCTTCTCAGCTAATTCTTCGTCTGCTCGCACGCTTGTCATTACTTAATATCTGCACCTAAACTATTATACGCTGTCCTCAAGGTTATCTCTCTCTGTGCTTCAAGCGGATCTATCTTGCTGCGCTGAAATGAGATCAAAGGTTGTATCATTGGGGCGAAGGAAAGGATCTTTGCAGCTAGAGTCTAGCTTGTACGACTGTAGTCTCGCGTGCAGACAGTATGCTATATCATATGATGGCGAGTCTGAATTTGTCTCGTCACCTTATTGACTTCAAACAGCGACCGATATCAGAAAGGGTGAGCCAAGACCCTGCAAGCTACAAAGATTTCCAGGCTATGATGATACCCTTTGTATAATGTCATTCTTGTTCTAAGAGTCCAGAGCAGCAACTACGGCTCGCGTCTGCACGCTGACGATAAATCTTTTGCCAAATACTTTTGATTCTGAGCCTGCTTTGCTGTCTCCTTTGTACTGCTCCGCCTAACAAGAATCTGGTCTGATCTATTTGATGGTGTGACAGAACCGGGGAATGGCTCCAGTTGATAAGAAACGAAAGCGATCCACTTTCGCTGAAGAACATCATCCAGAGAAACCTTCAGCTAAATTCAAGCCTTCTACCAGTTCTGCACTACCTTCAATAGCTGTAGCTCTACCTGGATCTATCTTACTGAATGCACAATCAGAAGAGCTTAAAGCAGTCTTAGCAGGTCAAGTGAGTTCCTTCTTCGGTTCACCTTTTATCATAAGCTTATGATGATGATTGGAGATTGCTAGATTATGCGCTATCTTCTGTATTTCTGAGATTGTTATCTTTCATGAAGAAGCTTTCCCTTCATCCGTTCAAGCGCATCACAGAAACACCAAAGGCAAATTCAGGAAATCAGCTGCGGAAGAGATTGATCCCGATGTACATCTAGCTAGGATCTTGGAATATCTTGAAACGCCTCAGTAAGTCTTTGTGAGTCACATAAGATGGAAGTGAAAAGCTCATACGAGACAAAACAGATACCTACGAAGAGCTCTGATACCTATGCATCCTTCACTTCGACTAGCAGGTATCTTACCACCACTAGATATGCCTCATCATGTTCGAAAATCCGATACATCTCGCTTCAGAGAAGGAGTAACTTTACCTTCTACTTCTGGCTCCGAATGTCAAGTCGATATTGGGCTGGATACGCCTCTGACGATCTCAACTAAATCAATACCACCTCCTAATACAAGAGTCACTATAGATCTCTCTAATCCCGATGAACCTAAAATCGTCACTCCTTCTTCACCATTAAAAGAAGGTCTCTATTGGGGTTATACAGTTCGACTAGCTCCTTCACTAGCAGCAGCTCTTGTTCCGCCATCTCCTGCAAAACCTTATGATCTCCTTATTGGTCTCTCAGAACGTGGAACCCCCGTTGAAGCATTACCGACTACTTTCAACACTTTCACTAAAGGTTTGATCGTTTTGGGGGGTTTGGCAGGATTGGAATTGACTATTGAAAAGGAGAAGGATGCTTTAGGATTGGAAGCGGATCAAGCGGGTGATTTGTTTGATTATTGGGTTAATGTGTGTCAAGATCAAGGGAGTAGGACGATCAGGACTGAAGAGGCTTTGGGTATTGGGTTGAGTACTTTGAAAGGTAGATTGAGGGGTAGTAAATGAACTATTGTGCTATGTTACAATGCCTGGAGAATGTACAAGTCGCGGTTTTACTGTATCTTTCGCTACCTGCCTTCTTCAATGATTCGCTACTCCATTAGCCTATATCAGAAGACCCAAATCAGTTCATCAATTGTATTGTCAAAGTAAGGGATCCTCAGCAGACATACCACGATCAGCTACACGTATTACTCCTCTTTCTTGCATGCACAGTTCCGAGCGGCTAGCTGCAAATCTTCAATCTGCTGATTCCGATATTCAACCTCCTTGTTCAATTTGTCGATGACATCTCCCCATTTCTTAGGACATTCTTCATTAATCAGGGCGAATTCTGCGGCTATATAAGGAAGAGAGGATGTTGGCTGTTGATCCTGCTTCAGTAAGTGTAACAGAGTGCAATGGGCTGCAATATACCTTTGTACCGACCTCTTCATCAGTACAAGCCGGAGGAGAAGCTTGTTGAGGGTTTGATTCTCCTGCAGAATTTTCTTAACTGTCTGTATCCTTTTTCAGGACGAAAGGAGATAATTTCTTGTCCTGTTTCGATGTTTTCTGTGGACCCTTTTGGTATCAGGAAACATATGTTGGAAAAAAGGGAAAAAGTACCTTAGCGGCTGTCTTCACTGAACTGTTCTTAAGTAATTTGTCTGCCCCAAAGATTTTGCCAGTACGAGTCTTCTTTGGCGCTTGATTAGACGCTATAGAGCTTAGAGGATTGCGCGCTCCTTTGGTCATGGTCATCTTGGAAGGAACTCGAAATGCGAGAAAAGACTGTGAGGTATGTATGTAGTACGAGAAGAAGAGCAACGGAAAAGCAAACCAAGATGCGCAACAAACAGTCTGTTGCAAAGCAGAAGATGAGAGAAGAGCAAGATAAGCATAGAAGATCAGATCAGATTCGGTCGGAAGGTTCAAGACGAGAAGCAAAATCGGAACATATTTCCATCAATGAGCGAGGTGGTAAATTTGTTGTTGGTACTAGCATATAGTCAGTATTGTGTAAAGAAGATCGTTACCAGACTTACCATATTCACAAGTGTTGATCTGCTAAACGAGCTCATCTACCCAACCGCACTCTTCCTCTACTAAGATAGTAAGCCGCTCCGACAACAGCTCCACCAACTATCACAATCGTCAGTATACAACTACCTCCAAGCAGAATATCAAAGACACGAACCATGTCCAGCCGAGGCTACTCCAGAATTCTAGTATCAGGCATTAGCCTTGATCCATTCTATATACTTGAGTACATACGGGTCGTTTTAAAGCGCTGTATAGATCCCAAGCGAACAATCCGGGCACGAGTATCTGAATTTAACATTAGAGTCCCGTGAATTACTAAAGCACGCAGACTCACGAAAGCCGGCGCAGGAATGACGAAGAATAGCAGGAAGGTAGCACGAGGGTATAGACAAGCGAAATATCTAATGTAGGAGATCAGCTTGCAACTCCTCTACACTTCAGAAACGCACGCCATTGTCCCGTAGATACTTCCACTATCATCGAGTTCAGTCTAGGTCTATAACAGAGTTAAAGTGAGCTGACCTAGCTCCGTTGGCATAGCTCAGAGCAGAAGTATCGTACGACCTTCCTCTGATGGTCATCTCCGGAGGCACCAATTTCTGGAAAGCGAGGTATAGTATGGATCCTCCCACGCCCTATATAGATGATCAGCAATATTAACAGAGCAAGAACGATACTTACTGAAAGCATGTACAGCGAGAGGAAAGGAGCAACACCTATTGACCCCACAACAGCAGGCGCAAGAAAGTAGAAAGAGACCATATTAAGCAGAAGGTCTTACAGCATAAGTCAGGTCTATATAGAGTGGAAGATATAACGACATACGATCTAGTTTCTGGTGCGAGAAACAAGCAGACAATAGGGTCCATACCCTTCCTTCTGAACTGAAAGGGGAATCATTTCCGTTTCAGCATAGAAAGAACAAGTAGATGAAGTGACTGACAGATTACCATTGGAAACAGCAAAGTTCTTGTGCAGAAACTGCCATAACTTGAAATCACGAAACCTTGAAGTCGTGTCTCCATGTCAACGCGCTGTCGAAGATTGAACAGATGTTTGCACTCACCTTCTTCCTGATGCTTCTGCGTACTGCCAAGCCCCAAAGACGAGGACATTGATACCCATTATACTGTAAACGACTTGATTGGAAGACAAGCGATTGATCCGACGAGTGAGTGATGAACGCTGAGGTTGAGAAGGTGTATGCCATGTTGAACGATTGCGAGCGAAGAAGCGCTGAGCTGCAGGCCTAGACCGGTTGAAGAAGAGATTCGACATTTCGTTTGAGGGCAAGCTTGGGTTGTTCGGTGACGACGAAAGGGGAACTATACCAGGCCTTGATAGAGTCGCCTCCTATATACCTCAACTTTGGAATATTTCAGGCATCTAGAAGCCATCCTTCAATAGTCTAAAGCAGCCAATAGTGGAAAAATGCCGAAAGCAAAGAAAGTTCAATTGGAAGGCTTAAGCAAGACGAAGCAGAATTTACGGAGTGCGAAAAGGTTTCTAAGCAAAGGTGGCATCACTCAGCAAGAGCGAGAGTACACGGAACAGAAAGTGAAGGATTTGGAAGCTTTGCTTGAAAGTACCCAGCATAAGAATGCAGAGACTAAGAACGAGGCTAGGTACAAGGGTGTCAGATTTGTTGGTCAGTCGGTATATACATGAAAGGTTGCGCTATTATTCATCATAAATGCAGAAACGAAGAAAGTCAAACGAAAGATCAAGCAGCTCAAGAAAGATTTGGAACAAGAGGACTCGAGTGCCGCCCTGCAAGAACAACTCTTACATGCACGAGTAGATCTGCATTATACTCTGGTATGTTGCTATTTGCTTTCACGTGTCTTTTACTGACAAGAAAGCAGAACTACCCTCTCGATACACGTTATATAGCTCTATTTCCGGAAGGCGAATACGTTGAATTCTCTTCTGATCATCTGCAATCAGAAGACGTCTCAACAAAGCAGAGACAAACGATAAGACAGAAAATACTAGATGATATGAAAGCTGGAACGATAGCAGCTGAACCGGAAACGCTTGACCCGCCGAAGAAGAAGAAAGTAGTCAAGCCGAAAGCGATCATGCCAGTCGCTGAAGAGGAAGCAGAGGAAGAGAAACAAGAATCAGAACCTGAAGAAGCGGATGATTTCTTTGAGTAGGCAATTGTCCCGCAGCCATATCATGCATATCATACATATGATACCCTTTGCAATCTTGATACTGCTTCAGACTTACGGGCAAGGTCTTGGATTTTAGTATTCCAAGCTGATTCATCCCTGTCCCATTTCGAATTGTTCCTGCAATTCCATCTATTCTGTTGTCCGTTGTCTTTGGACACTTAAATCGATGATAAGTATCCACAGCGCACGTCCCGACGAACTCAGACAGTTCGCAAACCGACTTGGGTTGATGAATGCAAGAGTAGCTACGCATGATGAGCTTTTTTTCCCTTCTCCCTGTTTCTGAGTTGATTGAAAGCTTCACAACCCAATTTGTTCCATTCCCACACATTCGGTCTCGATGCAAATTCCAAGTTATTCTATTCTTCCAGTGATATGAAGCTTCATCCTGGGATCAACCATTTATTTGATTTTGAACATGCTCTTGTCATTGATTGGTGGATTTGATTGCTTGTATAGACATGGAAAGTCGTGGGTGAAAGATTCATGAGGCTATCAAAATTGATTGACTTAACTTGAAGCTCGAATACTACTGAGATAATAAGACCGATGGAGAAGGTTTGAAAGACCACAGAAAGTCTAGAAAAGGAACAAGAGGTCGATGTGAGTCCCGTAACAGTCTTTCTGCAAATCGCTACATGAATCAGCATGTAAGCAAATCTTGCCTTTAGGATGGAAAACGCACGCGTAATATCTTTCGCAACGGTGAATTTCTATACAAGCCATGGATTGTGACTTGACGGCGTTTTATGGAAGTATCTCGTAGCCAGCTTGACACAGTCCAAGCGATTGTGCTCTCGTGTACAGCGTCGCAAGAGATAGAGAGAGAGTATAAGGTGTGGGGAAGGTACAGCAGACTGGTCGGTCCTAGACAATTTTGCGCGGCGATATCGACACATGTCAAGTACGGAAACAGTTTGAGCCAATCTTCTTGCAATTCGGGTTCCCTTGCGGAAGAATCAAATACGTAAGTGTTGAGAGTCAAGTGTGTTAGTGTCTTGCAGTGCAGCGCCAGACTATCGATAGTTTGGTTTCGTATTAGCTTCCCTGTGCCGAGGGTTAGCCGCTGTAGCGAAGGGAAAATTTTGAGCATGTGTTCCAGATATGAGTTGTCTTGGTTATACCACTCAAGGTACAGGCTTTTGTATTCGGGTTGGGATCCTGGCTTATCGGAGCAGTATTTGCAGGCGGGGCAAGTGGAATCTGCTCCAGCGAAAGAACTGGGAGCATGGGCAGCTTCAAAACCGGAATAGCATCCGTCCAGTAGATTACAGCATCAGCATCGTCACCGTTTGCATCCCAGCGCCTGTTCTGCAGGTTCAAGGATTGCAACGACTGGAATTGACAGATCTCGGTATTCTGTCTTGCATGAAGTTGGCCCAACGAATGCCCGGTATTCTGTGTTGAAGAGATATCGGACATTTAAAGGCCGATAATCTTGGCAATTTCGAGGCCAATTCCCAAGATCGCATGTAATTCCAGAGAAAGGTAGCGCATTCAGGTACATCAGGGTCAGGAGCCAAAGCGTAAAAGGCATATTCAAGATTATAAACCCGCACAAGCTTTGCTTTGGAAGGATTTCTGGCCAAATATTCATGGAACTTGCGGATCGCGATTCCATTGTGATCTTCACTAATATCTGCGTCCTCTGCTCGGAAAGTATGCATGAGAGGCGCTTGAGCGATGGTGTGCCATTGCTTGCAGACAAAGAGCAAATGATAAACATCCCGGTGAGGTAGCTGGAAAGCGATCTGCTCGAGCAGTTCTGGGGAGAGGTCCAGCAGATGCGTCTTGACCATATTGAGAGAGCTGACCAATGCGTGACAGAGCGGGAGCTGCAGAGCTTCGCTTGCCTTCTCTACAACTAGACCTACCGTATGCTGTACTTTGAACGCAGCCAAATTCGATGTTATGCCTCCCTCGCCTCAATTCCTGCTCCTACAATCTGTTGCTGCGCCTCGTTTTCACCGCTTGCACAGTCTCGTACATCAAAACTCTGTCCAACTTCTTTAATTTCGCTGTGAGTCCAGCAGGGGTTTTAGTTTCACAGTAGTATTTGCTTTCACTGTTCAAAATAGGTGACTATGGTAGTCTAATGGACAATTTCGGGTATTTGAATGGTCTGAGAACAAGTTGAGATCTTGCCAGAAACTGAATTACCATTATTTACCAATCAATAGCCTCGGCCTGCCGGTCTATGTCCAACGCCCGCTTGCTACATAGACGAATAATGGTTCCTGACGTTCCACAAAGCATTTAAGGCCCTTACAGCACTTTCCGTCCCAATATCCCGCTATTCAGCTTGACCAAACTTCACAGTCACCTTGCTCCCTCTACAATCCTCCTGTTCGAATTTTCAGTAAAACATGCTCTGAGTTGAGCAGCAAGACGAACAAGAATAGCTGCTTTCAGGTCTTTATCTTTCATCTCGTCAACTATTACTACCCTCTTCGAGATCGCTCCATCCGTTACCCATCGCAGAATACTATAAGCTATAGCTGCTTCGGTCACTTGTGAACGGCTTAGATCGATTGCGGTTACATGCTTGCTAAGATATAGCAATGAGATGTTGGCAAGACAATTTGGGATGTTGAGGTGTAGTGTCCGTAAATTTGGCAGAGACTCCAACCAGTTGCTGGGCGGAAGATCGATTATTCTGCTCTTGGAGTTGGAAATGTGCATATGCTGAAGTTGTTTACAATACCGGACCACAGATTGGATTAGGGATGCTGCTGGCACTTGATCTTCTTCACCCAGTGTGAGGGATAGTAAGTTTGGGACTTGCTTGAGGAATCAGTTGAGGCCATCGACATTCTTAAAACATTCGGAGGTCGTCAAGCTACGTAAATGGCATCCGTTGAATTGTCAAATCCTAAGGCTGCCCAATTTGATGAGACGTATATTGACAGAAGATAATTGGGTAGAGTTCATGATCTGGCAAAAGTGTTTACTGTTGAATTGGGAAGGCGTCCCTTCGGACGCAATTGAATTGGCAAGATCCAGGTGTCGTAAGTTGTTGAGAGCTCCAATGTCTTCAGTTCGCTCTGAGTGTCTTCAGTTCGCTCTGAGCCCCCCTGCTTCTCGACTCCTGCGGGCAAAATGGCGCGGCGGAAGCTGCACAGTGCCGTGGCTACCAGCCGTACTGAACTGATATGCAACTTCCAGCAATAAGGATCTAAAGCGCAAACGTATCTAGAAAATTTGACACGAAGGAGAAGCACATATACTCACATCTGTCTGCTGTAGAGTTGCTGCTGGTATGAGGTGGTGAGGCGGCAGTATAACTTTTCTAGGTGTACAAATCTCTATATCTCTTGTCCATATCGCGATCACTAGTGCTATTTCGGATATAGGCAGACCGGACCGCCAAAGCTTGACTTGCGCTACTGATTTGGAAAGGCCCAGAAGAGCAGTCCAGGTAACAAGATTCGGGCATGAAGCAAATACAGAAAGCTGAGGGAAACAGGATAACCAAGTTTCGACCAAAGCATCATCTTCTTCGAGTGCAGATACTTCATCGCTGAACAAATTGTATAGTACCAATCTGTGCAGACCCGCGCAGGTCTCAGATAAAGTCTCCAGTAGCAGTTTTCTATCATCCAGACTCTCTTCACCATGGACTTCGAGTTGTGTTAGATTAGGAAAATCTAGAAGTATTCGGCGCAACTCTGTGTCGGTGCCATGAAAGCAGCTCAATTGTAGGCTGGTAATGTTCAGAAACGATATTTCCAAGGTGGTAATAGTGTGAAGGTATTTGCTTCCAGATGTAAGGAGCGAAGACCAGAAAGAGCTGCCAGAGGTAATATTTGCTCAAATGCTAAGGGGTTGTTTTCGTTTTCCTCGGAATTGATCAAATGCAAGAATTGCAGTTTGTGGCAGGCCAGAATATCGGCTATCCGATCATTCGTATAAGTTGAATCGTTAGAGGGCGGCATATACGGTGTCACAAAAGAGACCAGGTCAGGCATTCTAGATGCTATCGCATTAGGTAAGAACTGGATTCCATTCAGACATGCTGTACCTTTCGAGCAAAGCATATGCCATAGCCAGATCTTGATAGAACGATGCGCATTCCAGCACATTGTCCGGAGCAGCAGTGCACCAATCCAGCAAGTTATAGTGCCTAACATGTTTGCCTAAGTCAGGGCGTTGTTTTAGGCGTGTCGTCAGATGCTTGATGAAGAGACTCTCATTGCTACCAGGAGCGCGTATGTATGCATGTAGGGCCGAACCAGAAACAGCAGTGGAAATCTTGCGACTAACGAAAAGCAATCGATAAACTCCTGAAGTGGACAATTGGTGAGCTATATTTTCTATCAATTCGATTGGCAGATCTTGGAGCTGGAGGATAGCGAAGGACAATAGTGTGCGTAAGCTGCAACCGAGATACCGCAACGAGCTTGGGCGCTGATCTACTCGTCGGCAACACATCTCATCAGACTTTTTGAAGTAGTCTCAGCTGCTGTTACTGACCTGCTGAAGTCACTCAAGAGCAAGATCTCACTTGGCCGCACTTTCGCTATCTTCAAGTATTCGAGCCAAAGACTGCATCACCGCCATACAAATCAGCATTTCGCGCAGCATCAGAGTCTACAGATAGCTCTTACCAGCCTTCGCTGCTACCCTAGCTTATAAAGCCCCACTCTTTGACCTATTAGATTTCCCAACTTTCTGCACCAAATTCCGCCCCGATTCGGCCCTATGGAGCTCCAGCAATAGCCTAGGTATGCTCTCTGTGGTATACCTCTCTTCTCTAAGGTATCTTCAGGCCCGATTTTCCGCGTCTTCGTCGTACCAAGTCGAGCTCGTCTTCTGTTGTTTGCGAACCACCCAAAACAAATCGGAGGAGCCTGTCACCACACGCATTCATAGCAAAGCCACAAACACAACATAATACATCAATCGAGAATCTACCCAGCATGGCATTCCAAGAGACTTTGTTTGATTTCGAAAACGAGAAAGATTGGCAGTACAAGCTTGGTCTCTTGCCTTACGACACACGTGTAGTCTTGACCAAAGGTAATCTGGTGGCCTTCTTGAAATCTCTTGGTGTAGAAGTGGATCCAAAGTGAGTCTATGTGATAAACACTAGATATGGAGCAAGGTCTGACCGTGTAATAGTGGTCAAGAGATCAAGAAACTTCCTCGTACGCTTTGTATGTACTGTATGGACTATATCTTGACGCGTAGAGTCAGGCTATGTGGAAGCTTTTGGCAAATTGGACCTGGATGCTAACTCTGCTACACAAGCTCCAGAAGTCAAGAAGGAAGAACCTAAGAACGAAGGTTATCCTACTCCTCCTGCTTCTGGTCGCAAAGAGAAACAAGCGGAACAGGTTATCTTACCTTCAGGCGAAGCTTTCAGTAAGTATCCTTCAGCAAAAATGGCTCCTTCAGCTGATTATTGGGTACAGAACCTACTAGGAAAGTCCGCGAATTGCCTGGAGGTGGATCCAAACAGATTGCTAGGTGAGAGATCCTCTCGTGTCATATAACATTACTGAAGATCAGGCATACAGTTTGTTTGGCGGTGAAGAATCAGAAGAAGAGAACATCCCACCTCCATCATCTAGAGCTCGTCAGCACCGTACTCCCGTACATGTACAGAAGGAGGAAGAAGCTCAGGTAGTAGAGAAACCTGTTCCAGCTTCAAATGTCGAAACCGCTTCAGGGGGATTCAAGCCTACCAGACGCGTTCGAGAATTGTACGTCGTTTCAAAGATGTATACCGCATCAAGCTCAATATCAATGTAGGCCTGGAGGTGGTTCAAAGAACGCAAGTTACTTCTATATAGCTCATTCGCGAAGCTTATAAGGATTCAATTCTATAGATTGCTGCTCTCTTTGGTGGAGACGAAGACTAGATGTCGGTATAGCAGCTCTCCCAACTTCTTGGTCAATACAGCTGCAAGGGCTGGAAACAGTCTTTGTACGGATTCGCGTCAGATGGACATGTTCCTCGCACGGGTTCTGCTATCTTGTACTGCCTTTCTTTCGGAACGTATTCGTAGCATTAGAGCATTATCGGACTTCATCCGCCTATCGCTCTTCGCGAGCTTATCTTGACTCTAAGGGTTCTTTTCTCACCTCTACCATCTCGAACTATAAAGATGCCTGAAGTACAACACGAACTGTTATCCACACCAGCGGACAAAAAATCCTCTCTCAAAGTCAGCTCTTCGTCTTCCCGCAATTGCAGTGCGACTTGTCGAATCTAATCTAATGGTTATAGCTACCTGCTAATGCGCATACACTTCGAAGAACAGCTCAATTAGATGCTCTACTTACTATCATAAGAGATATCAACACCCCAAGAGGAGAATTCATGTTCGTCTTACACTGCGTATAAAGCAAATCTGCATTGCTTATTATCGAGTGGAATGGACAGCTTCTATGCTGATAGAATCATTCGATTACTCGTTGAAGAAGGACTCAATCATTTACCAGTGGTAGAAAAATGTTGGTCGAGCTACTGTTGGTTCCAGTGTCCATCTGATTGAGCAGAACCTTGATGTACAGCTGTGAACACGCCAACGGGCGTATCATATAAAGGTGTTGGATTTCAAGGGAAAAGTGTGTTCATCCCTAGCTCGAAGCAGTCTACGTTGCTGAAGAATTGGGCCAATGCACAGTCTGTGGAGTGAGCATCATGAGAGCAGGGGAAGCTATGGTTCGCTATCTCAAATGTCCTCGCGAAGATGCGTTGTTTAATCATAGCCTACAGGAAGCAGGTCTTCGAGAATGTTGTCGGCAAGCTCTATCTCATTCTTTTGGGCTATGCTGATTTGACACAGGTCTGTACGGATTGGCAAGATCTTAATACAACGAGTACTTCTCCTCACTTCTGTCTGGTGGGAATTTTGCTGAATGGGATTCATAGGATGAAGAAACCGCTCTTCCCAAACTCTTTTACGCTAAACTACCTTCCGATATCTCTTCTCGCTATTGTTTACTCTTAGATCCAATGTTAGCAACAGGTGGATCTGCTAGAAAAGCTATTGAAGTATTACTGGATCATGGTGTTCCCGAAGATCGAATCATTTTCTTGAATTTGGTTGCTAGTCCTGAAGGGATCAAAAGTATGCTGGAAGCGTACCCTAATGTGAAATTGATCTGTGGTTGGGTTGATGAAGGGTGAGTCACTATGATAGTCAGTTAGCGCAAACCTAATTGATCGGATTTAGTTTGGACGAGAATAAGTATATCGTAGGTGATGTGGATCTGTGTTAGCTTAGGCTAATTTGTGAGCGGCGACAACCTACAGGTCCCTGGTGAGTATACGCTTCTTTCTACTGATTTACGTTGACTGATTTTATGGCGTAGGATTGGGTGATTTTGGTGATCGGTCAGTTTCAGCTCATTCTTCCCCATCGTCCGCTTACAAAGCGTCTCTGTAGCTACTTCACGAGCAATTAAGCAGCTCAAAAGATCGACCTAGAACGTAAGCGATAGATTGGGTATCTCGGTTGATGTATTGGGCTGTAGGGGAAGAAGGGAACAAACAATGAAGGTGCACAATTAGACATCGAAGAATGTCAATGATCGATTCATATAACCACCTATCGCAATTGCTTTGCACCTTAGTAATACAGAAGCTCTTATCTCGAATCTCGACAATGGGAGCACATCAACACTTCATACCGTGACTGCTGCTTGCTAGATACCACTGCAATTCGTATATCAATTGCTCTTAGCTTCTCTTGCGCTGTCCTGTCGTTTTTGACATCTCTGCCCACATTTCGAATTGCAAGTTTCGCAAGAATAGGCAAATTGCTATAGGGCCAGCAAAGCTATAAGCAGCGGACATGCCTCTACAGCGTAGTCATAGTCTGTTGAATTTACCAGCGACTACCCAACCACCCTGGCTCTCCCTGAATTATGGATCAGCTATTCAAGTTGCCCAAGATGCATTAAAGTCTCATCAGATTGACAGCACTTTAGTAGATAAGTGCGCTCATTGCACTTACTCTTGTCTCTTAAAATTGACGGTGATGTAGTCGAGGCGGTGACTTCGAGCGATTCAGGTAAGTATATCAACTCTGGTCAAATGGGTTTGTATTGAGAATACATTCAGAAAGGATGAGAAGGAACTCAAAGGAATGAAGAAATCGCTTCGACAATTCTATGAGAATCAAAATGAGCTGTTGGACGCTTTTGCAGAAGGTCACTTACTGCTTCTTCAGGATTTAAGAATCCTGCTGAATCAAGTTTGTTGACAGTGGACGAGATACTGGACGATTGTGTGACTACCGCTTCGAAAGATCAGCACACTAGAGATTTGGAAAGCGCTCCTCTTTTACCCAAGGGTCATATGTCATCGCATGGGAGAGAAGAAGCAGCTAACAAGACCGTCAGCCGAGCGATCAATGTCAATCTGGCTATCAATGTCCTTCTCCTAGCGGCAAAGATCTTTGTTGTGCTGCTTACTAATTCAATCTCTTTGATTGCTTCAACTATTGATTCGGCCATGGATCTATTATCCACTCTTGTAGGTGCTGATACAACTGCTGCTGAAAATCTCAGCTAAGCATTAAACATTGCCCACAGATTATTTTCTTTACGTCAAGATGGATAGCGCATACAGATGAATCGACGCAATGGAGATATCCTGCAGGAAAGAAGAGATTAGAGGTGACCTTACCTCTTGTCGAGAGTTTCTGCATGCTGAAGCCTCAATATACGTAGCCGATGGGTATCATTGTCTTTTCTGTTTTGTTCGTTCTCCGTCTTTGAAGCTAGTGGTATTACTAATGTTGAACATAGCATGCAAGCGTCTTTCATCCAAGTTCTGTATGCTTTTCATCCAACGAAAATAGAATACTGCTAATTGTACTGGCTCAGCATTGAATCTGTTCAAAGACTGGCCGACAAACAGCTCGAAGCGGTCAATATCAGTCGGAATGGCCTGATTATCATGTCTGCGACAGTAATGATCAAGTTCGGTGTTTGGCTGGCTTATCGATCCTTTCAAAATACTTCCGTCAAAGCTCTAGCGCAAGATGCTCAGAACGATGTCGTTTTCAATCTACTATCTATTGTTTTCCCTGTTGTTGGTAATCTTATTGGATGGCCCAAGCTAGATCCACTTGGGGGAGTGATTTTATCGATCTACATCATTATCGATTGGTCTTCAACTCTTTACGACAATGTGGTCAATCTTGCTGGAAGAAGAGCAAGTCCAGCAGCCCATCAGAGGGTTATTTACCTCGTCACTCGATTTAGCCCTTTGGTCAAGCAGATTACGCAAGTATCAGTCTATAGCGCCGGCGATAATCAGGTTGTGGAGTGCGATATCATTCTTCCGAGGGAAACACCTTTGGTAAGTTTTCGCTTTCCTAAACATTGGACACAGAGCTGATATGGTTCTGCAGCCGACCGCTCACAATTGTGGCGAAAGTATTCAACTAGCTCTAGAGAGTCTTTCGGGAGTTGAGCGAGCGTATATCCATGTAAGTGCCATCCTTGGTTATTTGTGCATCCGATTGACGCATTAGTCGCAGCTTGACGACGATCAGAACCCTGGTACAGGGCATCTAGTGGCTGGTGGAAGCAACGGAGGATAGGCTTAGTCAAGTACAGACAGGACCTATTAGCATTGGATTTTGTGATTTTGGGTTAGTGAGTATTGCAGTTGCACGCAACTCATTGGCAGATCCTCGAATCGCTCTCTGGAGTCTGCTGCACACACTGTCATCGGCCTTGGACGCAGTGTTTGAGTTCAGTTACCCCGCATTAATTCCACGTTCAAGCTTTGTTTTCGTTCGGGCAGTGTTTGGGCCCACGATTACCCAAAGCAACAAGCTCCTGACTTATACCATTGACTGATAACCGCTTGGCTGATACCCTGCCTCTATATCTCAGCAACGAATTGCTTGACAACAGATTCTTGAATTTCCACAAAGCCGCGCTCTTGCGACTCTTCCCCTACAGCTCTTCAGCATCCCTCATTCCTTTCCTTTATTCACTGACTTTTATCGCCCCCACTCATGGTCAAAGTTGATCTATTGCTCGCGGCTTTGACAGCTTTGCTTCCTCTCGCTTCCGCTCAGAACCTAGCTCAAGGCGGTCCATCTAAAGCATATGGAGTCAACTTGGGCGGTTTAGTGGGTCATCAGGATCTTTGTTTCTATGTATGGAAAGCTTAAACGATTGACAGTTCGTTGCGGAACCGTGGTTGTACGCTTCACGATGGGAATTAATGGGTGGTCAAACATGTCAAGATTGTACTACTTGTATTCGAGATGAGTACCGTTTGACGAAAGCCTTGGGTCAGAAGAAAGCAGATCAAGTCTTTGCGAAGGTGATCTCCTCCTCAGCTGGAAGAAGATCAATGCTGAACTTTTTCTTTCAGCACTGGCAAACGTGGTTCACTCAAGCTGATGTCAATAAGCTCAAGAGCTTGAAGATCAATATGGTTCGCCTTCCGATTGGTTGGTGGATCATCGAGTCCTTGAAAACCAAAAACGACTTTTATCCCAACGGAGGTCTCTGGGCTCTAAAGAGAGCATTGAAAATGCTCAAGAAAGCAAAAATCAGCGTGATGCTTGACATACATGCTTTGCCAGGTGTTTCTGCTACCAATCAAATGTTTGCTGGTGAGCAATACTCGTATTCCTGCTTACTCGGGGACAGACTCAAATCGATGACCAGGCTACTGTACGCAACCAAATTTCTACACGCCAGCGAACTTCAAGCGAGGTCTTCAGCTCAGTGCAGTCTTGACTGCTTTGATTCATGCTGATCCTGATTGGTCAAGTACGTCGCTTCACTGTATTGCTTTTACATGCATTGATGAGCGTGAAAATGTTCAGATGTGTACTCTCTACAAGCTATCAATGAGCCGGATCAGAATCCTGACAATACGCCCGGTCTAGATACATGTGAGTTGGTTGTTAACGATATGGGTCAGACCTAAGCGGGACCTTTGCAGACTACAGAGGCTTTGTTGATAATGTTCGCGCGACCGAAGTTTATGTTAGTGTTCTGGTACATTTCGTGCCAACAGTCTGATCATCGTAACAGCTTGGCATGGGTTGTCCTGCTGGCGGATCTTCTAGACCTCTCCCATCTTTGGATTCGGCGACCAAAGCTTTGATCGCTCGCACCTTCAAAATACTTAAGCTTTCCCCTCCAGCGACTTACAACAAACCTTCGAAACGCGCAATCCAACAGAAAGGCTACAACGCATGTCTTACAACTGCTTTCGAATCAGCATCATGGCAATGGAGAGACCCAAACCGATACAATCCTGTCAAAGCTGTTAATGGACCAGCAGTGTATGATGACCACCCATACTTCTCTTGGGGCTACGTAGCAGATAACTCGACCGAAGCTGCATATATGCAAAAGATCTGCAGTTAGTCGGGATTTCGTAGCGTTGTCTTTGCTGTATGCTCATGTCTCATATAGATTGGGACCGGGTGAAGAATAACGCGGCTCTTGGTAACTCGCCTCTAGTCGCTGGCGAGTGGTGGCTAGCAGTAGAGGACAGCATGTCCCCCTCTGCTCAATTCTATCGAGAGTGAGTTTGAGTGTGTTGGTTGGCGACTGCGGCTAACCCGTCTTGCCAGCTTCGGAGATGCACAAAAGCTAGCTCATTCGACTGGAGCCGATGCAGGAGGGTGAGTCTTCGTTTGTTATGGTGTTAGGGCAGTAATTGATTTAGAGCAATTTTAGCTGGGCTTTCTGGAATTTCAAGATCGAGCAAGGTGCTTTGATTGGTAACGGAGGTGGTACCGGAACAAAAATGGGTGGAATCCTGAGAGACTACGTTCAATCAGTAAGCGATTCTGACCTCTTTCAAGATCTTATAGTGATGTCACGCTAGGTCGAAAATGGATATCTTCATCCCGATGCAAGGAAAGTCTTCAACCCACGAGTATGTGATCCGTATAGAAGTAAGAGCAGGAAGCGAGCGCAAGATGGGGATCTTTGATTATGTGATGCAGTATCGGGCAGTTTGTATTTCGGTGTCTTCGGGTGGCTTTCAAGCTTTGCAATGATCAATAAGCGGGCTGTCTTTGATGGCAGCTTGGCGAATGTGGCATAGACACAGTTGATCACAACCTGTTTGTATCATGTATCTCACCTACACACAACCGGACCTTGCGTACAACCTAGTTATCTCGGGAAGTCGAAATAGCTCTGGACTATTCAGTAGGACTAGCTGTATTGTTGCTGTCTCCCGACTGAATCGCTGCAAACAGACTTGGCTCGTCTGCAAAGTGCTTCAGTGCATACTTCTCCTACCGATTCAACATGCAAGCTTTACCACCAGAGCTTCTGCACCATGTATTCGAAATCCTCGAGCTGCAGGATCCTAGGCAACAGCCGAAGGGGACAATGCTAAACCTTGGTCTTACATGTCGTATGTACCTTTGCCATGCAGGCCTTCTTTGTACTGAATGCGGTGTCGCAGAACTCTTCTGTAAGTCCGAGCTTATATGCAAGACTTTGCGAGTCTGACTGTGCGCTTAAAGCTCGAATGATGTTGCCGTACCTCTACAGAAATCTCTCGACCTTCGACATGTCTCACTACGGGCTACACAGCACACTTTCAACTGAAGCGGCCAAAGGTTCTCTGGTGAAGTATGCTCATTGAGACTTCACTCTATTGATTGATCACGAATATTCTTGTGATGGCACTTGTGGTTGGAGAAGATGTGACCTGAGATTGGAGCGGAAAGGGGCAATGTGGCAACAGCAAGCGGATCTACGTCGGCAGCTAAACTCTCTATCTTCCTTCACGAATCTTGCATTTCTCAGCATTGACTTTGATTATTGCTATATTGAGGATGCTGAGGAATTTGACTATGACCAAGACGATTTCACTCTACCTCAGTTTGACCAGCTGTCGAGAATGCCTTTCATGTCAACATTGCGGAAATTTCGCCTTGGTTGCCTGGATATACCGGATGCAGGAATTAGCAACGTTTTCATGCCCTGGATTCACACCATGCCCCAACTTGCGGAAGCTGAATTTGCCAACGTACTCCTATGGAAACCATCTGGAG
Source organism: Kondoa subrosea (assembly GCA_039545335.1). Taxonomy (NCBI): domain Eukaryota; kingdom Fungi; phylum Basidiomycota; class Agaricostilbomycetes; order Agaricostilbales; family Kondoaceae; genus Kondoa; species Kondoa subrosea. Next base: position 2,538,446 of record BCIN01000002.1, on the reverse strand, counting down.
CAATTTTACCCTTGGAAAGTCTTCACATCGACCGGCAAGAGTCCAGTTTTCCAGAGGATCTGGCAGCGGAAGACGATTATCTTGCATCGCTCTTGTCCCACCCTGATAGCAAGCTAAAACATCTTTCGCTGAACTGGCCACGATTACCTTACTTCGAGACCAGTCTCTTACAATTGGCGAGCAACTTCGATCGGCTCGAAACCCTGGAACTCAATCCTTTGGATACCGCAGATCTAGAAGCTGACTTCCTTATGCACATATTCAGTCATCTACACAGGTGCAAGAAGATTCGTCTTGCGTGGGAACGTCTCGGCAGCGATGACAAGATATTCTGGAAAGCAGTGCAAGAGGCTTTTGAGCGAGCAGAGCCTTTGCGGCGCGGATTGCGCAGTATCAGCCTACGTCCGCCAGTAGGTCTTGCAAATCCTTTAGGCTTTAATGACTGCAGCTTCTTTCTTGACGAAGTCAAATTTCCCCAACTATCTTACTTGTCAATTTGTCAATGGGGCGGTTATAAGGGAGTGTGCTCTGTTTCTGACGGACTCGACGCAGCAGATCGCTCTGCTGTGCGTCAGCATTTCATTCGCGATTTCAAGAAATACGAAGGGGTCAAGGGAAGGGTTAGGGTCCAAGGGATTTGCAAATTCTTCTGGCCTCATGAACTTTTGTCGATCTTCAATGACGAGGATGCGTCAATGGTAACTTGGAAACCATTCAATGATTCAGCAAGATTCTAAGACAGTGTTCTTCGAGGAACATATTGTAGCGGGCAATGTGCTTTGTAGGGACTCGGAGGGAGTATACAATTTTAAGAAACGAACAAACAATACTGAACTACTGAACGACATCTATTACAAATCTACTTGTCTACACCTGAAATGTCCACTGACTCTCGAGTTGTCGAAAAGCTGCAAGCCCGCTTGATAGCCTTCAACTTTCTCCTCTGTTCATCCCTCTCTTTTGTCAAGCTGACTACTTGTTGCATCAGCCTTTCAAAGTCTTGTGATCCTTTTTGAGCCATTTCTTTAGCTTGCTCCGCCTCCCTCTTCCATTGGGTAATGAGCTGATCCTCTTCCTTGATATTTCGGCGTTCAGCTACTTGCAACGCTTCCCTCAATTGCTGCATGTCTGTTCGAGCAAGTTTCAATTCGCCCATATATCTTTCCCTCTCATCCGAAGCCGAAGATTCCTGGCTTGCTACTTTTCTGAGCAGAAGATCAATTTCCGATCGAAGTTGCTGATTGCTCGATTCCATATCTGTTAGCTTCTGATAACAAGGTGATGATGTTCCGCAAGGCGTATCAGCTCTTCTTGTTTCCCTCGTGATCACAGATTCCGATCGGTCTTTCTGTGGCGGTTGCTGAGAAGAGTGAGTCGGTTCATGAATGACAATAGGCGGATTTGCAATAATTGGGCTTGCTAAAGCTGCATTTTGACCAAAAGTACCATGATAGGAAGCCATTGACGCAGTACTGTCTTTGGACATATGGGGTTGATTGACTGTTGTGGACGCCGATCGTAATGAAGCAATCGACGGAACTCGAGATGGCAATTGATCAAATTGACCTTGACCTTCCCGAACCTGAGAAGCTTGCGAATCATGAGATTGTTTTCTACTCATTGTGGAGCCGGCCTTCAAAGAAGAAGCCTGAGAATGTCTTTTACTTGTTTGCGCAGGCGCTGTTTGACTACGAGAACGATCCCAAGTCATGATAGGCGAATCAGACATTTCAGGTGTTGAAGACATTCGTCGAGCCGAAGGAGGCGGTGGACTCATGAATGTGTTAATCGGAGGAGGAGGCGGTTGAACAGATCTTTTACTGTTCTGAGCGCTGTTAAGATATGGTTCGATAGCCGAAGATGATTTCCGAGCTGGTCGTTGTAGATACCAATCTTCACTTTCAAGCTTATTCTGCAGGAAAGCAGAGGGAGGTCTGCTATCGGATGTGTCTTCCTGTTGAGCGACAAGTTGACTATTTCTATTGAATCCGCTTCGCAGAACTTCGTCAAGGACAGATTGCGAATCGTTAACCGGCGGTTCTCCTTGTTCTTCGTTTTGCTGCAAACCAGGCGAGAGAGGTACATCTCCACTACATATAGCTTGCCAATGATCGATAGTCCATAGCAGAGCAGCTTGTGCTTTGTGCGCTACTTCATCGGCTTCTGAAGATCGGCCCTCGTTGCTTTTCTTACTGACGGATCCGACAGGCAAGCCTCTGTAACGAGGAGCGAATATTGCTGGACCTAGAATGATGGACAGACTTTGAGCTGAAAGACCGTTCGATGCTTGATGTTGGGACAATTGACAAAGGAAAGCCAAGAGATAAACGAAGAGGGAAAAGTTGGTTTGAGGTAGAAGTCGAAGGATAGTTTGAGCTGCTCGGACTCTATCTTCCAGTGGTGCTGTTTTCCGCAGACAAGCGTTGATGAAAAGAGGATATAGGGCAGGTTCGAAAACTGGATCTGCCAATTCTCGTAGATGCCTTTTGAAGAGTGCAGCGATGTTCTCGATGGACTCGTTGGCCAGATCGTTTCCATCTCCATAGCGTGGTGGTTGATCGTATATTTTGACTAATTCTGCTATTCGAGAATCACTGCCTTGTATCCGGAACAGAGCTGGAGTGAGAATGCCTAGATGCAAACATCAGCTTGACATTGTATGCAACCTGGAAATTTTAGACCAACCTCTCCTATACATCTCCTCTACAGTCGCAAAAGTGATGATAGGCAGGAAGTGCGGCTGTTGTGCAATTACAGTGAAACACGATGCTGCTTCTGGTAATTGCGACAAAGATACACCAAAGACACCACACCGAGGTGGTCTAGGTATAGCTGGAGGTGTCTCTTTTATAGGAGTAGAAGGTGTAGAACGAGAAGCTAAAAACAATTCAACAACAAGTCCAGAAAAACAAGCGATCGTTGCTCACGATTCGAAGTTGATCTGCCATGGGTAGGCTGGGGTAAGGCAGACGGTGTGTTGTGTTTCTTACTCTTAAACCAGACTAGCATGCCTTTCTTGGGCGTGGTAGTCTGATGAGCAGGCATAGGTTGCGAAATTGGTGGAGAAGGCTGTGGAAGGTGATGACTTGATTCATTTTCCTGTCGCTAGCTTCAGTTACAAGCACACAAGAGGTATCAAAGAGCTGACATGCGAAGTTTGAGAAGTTTGGCCAGGTTGCTTCTCATTCTCCAAATTCAGAATAGCTTCGACATCTACTCCTTCCAGCACTTGCTGTCCGAGGCTTGCTACCAGCCGTTGAACCAATACATTGCGTAGATTTCTTTTCTCGTCTGGATTTAGCTTTGTAGCGTCAGCGCTGTAAGCTTGAGATGTGGGTGTTGCTTCCGTTGAAGTAGGTGCAGAGCTCTGAACTTCTTGACCATCTGAATTACTTGAATCGCTCGTGTGCTGAGCTTCATCGCTGTAGTATTTAGCTTCTTCAGGTCTTGGTGGTCGAACAGGAGATTGAGGTACAGGTTGATCTGTTTGATTGCCAAAGTCGACAACTTCAAAGACGGAGTTCTTCCTCTTCTTCCCAAAGCGAGAGACTGAAGTAGCTACTACTTGAGGTTGCACATTATTGGTAACGACTACAGGTGGTCTAGCAGGTTTCTCGGTTGGTGTGGAAACAAACCGCTTGGTAGGTAACCTGGAACCTTTGTTAGCTGAAGAAGGAGTGCCAGTATTGGCTCGAGAAAGGGAAGTTGTAGGTGAAGTATTTGTGTTGTTTTTATATCTTGGTATAGCTGAAGGCGATGAGGGGGATGTAGGAGCCGAGCTGGACTTCTTATGTTGACTCGACATGCTTGCTCACAGGCAAAAGCAGAAGCAGCCTCAAGAAAGTGAGCGGCTTGAAATACACTATTCGACGGATTTGGGATTTTTCGTTCCAAGTGGTCCACGCCAATCTAGCGCATTCTCGTGCTCGAGCGGGTAGGTGTTGGGTCTATCAGCTTGCGGTATAGACCAGTCAATCCAGTAATGTCGCTGTAACAAAATAAGCCGATGTGGCTTCGAGTCTTTGTTTTCCCCTAATTGGCAACCAATACTTAGAGCCGATTGAGAAGGTCGTCGAGCTGAAGAGAAAGTATATACAGTAGTATTGCTGCCAGAGAAGCATGCTATATACAAGAATTGGAAAAATGATCATGATAACGTGACAAATTGAGAATGTTCTTCGCTGGGCATACATGCCTTAAATGCCTACCACGTATTGCAAACCGAAGCTTATGCAACAAAGAATGAGGGCCATCGGACCATCGATCTTCCCAGCATTACTGAGAGAAAGGGTTTCTGTTGAATTGCCAGATCTGCGGGATGGTGATGCAGAAACAGATAAACTGGGCCTCATGGAATTACCCGTGTTGCCTGAGACGTCTTCATCACCCTTGCCATTGAGGTACGCATTGCTCAATAAGCTAGGTCTAGATCCGGATGCTGAACCGCTACCAGACGAAAGCAAGCTGTTTAGTGAAAGTCCTTTATCCACAATTCCTCCATTCGATGGAGCAGGAGTCGATGCCGCATTGCCGCCTTGATCTGATACACTTGGAACAGCAGAGGGAGTTGGAGCTCCTCCTGCTGATTCGCCGGGGCAAGTTATTGCAGCAAATGCCTGTTATTTGCCCTTGTAGTCAGAAAAAGCGAAAAGCCAGAGTATTAGAATAGTAAGTATACCTTAGGAAAGAAGTCCGCGACAGGCGCATCGGTACCGATACAGGGTTGAGCAGCAACAGCCTGCATAGCTGCAGCTGTTCCAGCGTTAAGACCAGGTAGGAGAGGAGTACAACCAGGTATGGTCTGTAGAAACCAGAATGAAGTTCCAAAAGCGTCAGCTGGGTTGGCGTTTAGGGTCTGAAGTAGCGCTCTGTGCCAAAGGAAATAAATGTGTGTGTAGGCACAAAGATTGAGTAACGCTTACTCTACGTCGGAATTGGGTGGAATAGCATTTGCTGCTGCATATTTTGCGATATTTTCGGGCGGGAGCATACCGTACGCTATCGAACACGGTAGGCTGGTTGGCAACGAGCCACATTCGGTGTGATGTTGCACTTACTTCCTTGACCAGGCGCTCCGGCGCAGCCTGCAGGACATCCGGCGTACTATCATCGACTTTCAGACATGACGTCTCACGCGAGGGGAGTGGAAGAGACATACATGATTGTGGTTGCTGACTTTTAATTTGGGCAAATATACGGAGCCAAAGAGCGGACGCAGACTTACTATAGAAAGCTCTTCGATTCGCCAACTACCAAGACCATTAGTTTTGACCGAAACAGAGAAAAGACTTCACATACGCATATGCGAAATTCCAGCAGCCGCTACGGCGGTGTTGCTTACTTTCTGTTTGGCCAGAGCAGCATTGATCCCTTCGACAGCTTTTGGTAGAGGTGCGCATTCGCTTTTCAAAAGATCAGCACAGCCATTCTGCTTGTTTCGTTGATGCACTCTACCTAGCTTTAACAAACGGTAATTGAGCGGTAGCTGCCGCACATGCGGCATCATCAAGGTTGATAGCAGAAGAGATAGCTTGGAGCTGAGCAGCGGTGATCGTAATCGGGCCTGTCGAATTCAATGATTAGAAGATGACTACTTCCTGATCGTAGCAGCTTACCTGAGCATGTAGATGCACTTGCTAGCTTGAGGCCGACGGTCAGCAGCAAAGAGATGGCTTGGGACGAGGCTTTCATCGTGATTCGAATAGAGAAGCGAGGGATGTTCCGATAACGATAAAACGATGCCAACAAGAAGCAGCTGAGTAAGAGAAGACTCTAATAAAGAAGACTAATGACCGAGAGCTTGATTTGGGAGAAGCAGCTAAAATGAGAAAAGAAGGCGTGAACCACTAGAAATGCAACAAAGGGGAAAAGAATGTGCTCAATGGTCATGCTTGCGATGACATGCAGGCCTGTTCAGGATCAAAGAAGAGAAGAACAGCAGGAGAACAACTCTCTAGCAATTGTTGTTTTTACACACTTGTTTCGGAACTTCGGCGAAGAATGCTTCGAAAATCAATTTTGCGCTTACTCCTCCTCTTCCTCTTCGTCGTCTGATACATCCAACTTGGCCTCACGCATCTTGACCTTGTCAGCTTTTCGCTTGGCACTGATCTCTTCCAATAGAATCAGCAGATCTTCTTGCTCTTTTTCGCTATCCGCTTGCTTGGCTTGCGCCTCAGCTAGTGATTTCTTTAGTTCGTCTTGTTCTGAAATATCAGGCTTGTGATTTTGCGATGATTCGAGCTGCTTCTTGAGTTCTGCAATTTCTGAATCTTTGGCTGTCAGTTCTTGATCTTTGGCAGACAAAGAGGCCTTAGAAGAGTCCATCTCTGACCGTAGTACGACCATCTGCGAATTGAGAGTAACAAGCTGTTCCTCTTTCTCGCTGGCCAGTGATTTGGACGATGCATTCGCAGCTTCAATTTCTTGCTTGAGACCACTTATGGATGTTTCGGTTGTTTTGCGCTATCCATACATATAGAGTCAATACAGCGCCAGGAGCTTCTTGCATCGGACTTACTTCCTCTGCTCGCTCAGATTCAACATTCCTCACGCGGGTTTGAAGCTCTTCAAGATCCTTCTTCTGCTGGGAAATGGTCATTCTCAGGTTCGCTATTAGTTCTGCTGATTCTGCTGCATCGAAAGATCCTAAACAAGGCAGAGTGAGGTCGTCTCGAGAACAGCGAAGCACAAGAAGGTTACCAGAAGCGACAGACGACCCAGGGTCTAGTAGAATGGCTCTCTGGACAGATACTACATGCACGTCAAGTGAGCTCTAAGCATGTATGGAGCACTTGTACTCACGATAATCATTCCGTACGAATTCGACGAAAGACCAATCGAACCAGAAACCATCTTCTCGCCAATCCTGAGCATCTTGATCTTCTTCATTCAGCTCGAGCACATCAGGACCAACGTTCTTGAAGCGGACATCTTCTCGTAGTCGAGTGATACGATTTACAAATTGATCTGGACCAACTCGAGAGTGTAATATAGGATGCATAGTTGCTCTGTTTACAGATCAGATTACAGATCAGATCGGAAGTACGAAACGATATGGTCGAGCCCACCTGTCTATTGTGCCAGCTTCTCTGTTGTATTCATAGAGAATGCCAAGCAAGAAAGCACATAAGCCTTGAACAACTGAATCTACTCCGGAAGCTTGGGCAATAGGTTGAATCAGCTAAAGGGCAGCATTGAGCTTGAATACAGATACTGTTTTGTGATCAAACTCACCACTTGTAGATTCGCCCCTTCTGATAAGAAATCCTTGACCGTTCTCGGGCTTTCCCAGCACCAAACAGCCAACACTTCTAAATACCCTACCATAACTCTACTCCATTCTATACTGAGTTTCTCAACAGCAGGATGACCTTGTAAATTGGATTGACATTGAGCTTGTTCCCTTTGAGCGAGCATCAGATTGCCTAAAAGTACTTGAACCAAACCAATCTTTTCTTCATCATCTTCCTCTGAAGCAATCGAGATTTCTCTTGCTATCCGTTTGCATGATTCGGTATTGCGTAAAAGTTGGGCAAACATAAGGGAAGCGAATAGTGGAGCATGAGAATCGAAAAGTTGAGTTGTAAGGGATGTAGGGACAGCTCTTAGACCGGCTAAGAGTACACTGCCTGCTGTTTGAGGTTGAGCTACAATAGAAACTCTTAGCTCGAGCTCGCAACGAAAGGGGCCGGCGAAACTCACGAACAAAAGGTTGACCTGGCTTCTGCTTGATTGGAGCCATTTCTGAGACGATTGTGACTTGCGCATCCGGATTGTTCGCGACATAGCTCTGTACACAGCTCAACCGCTTCACTCGCGAATCGAGATGAGACAGATGATCGGCACACCTCAAATAAGCCAACTGCCGCTGCTCTGATCGCGATCCCTTCTGGTCCGCCAGCATCCATGCTCAACCCAGGATCACCTTGAACTGCTAAAGCAATCAAAGCCAAAGTAGCCGGAACCGGTTGAGCTCTTCTCCAATCCGGTTGAACTTCTTCTTGCTGTTGTTGAGCGTTCGCTTCTTCACCTTCATCAGGATAAACAGGAATCATTGGTTGTACAAACAAGTTGGTAAGTAAATCTTGATTTATAGGTGATCCTTTGAACAAATCGGCCAAAGCATTCAGAGCGTGAGCTTTCAAAGTAGTAGGGGCGTTTGAAGCTAATGCTAATTCCAGCAAGCACCGTGTTATGCCAGATTGTAATAGAGCTTTGGTATTCATTGCTCGACCTTCTCCTGCTCCGCCTACGAGCATTCGAATAAGGCCTAGAACCAATTGAGCATTGGTAGCTTTCTGTTCTGGCCAATATTGGTTTGCGAAAGACTCTAGACCATGTTGCGCTTCGGGTGACAGAGAAGTAGGAGAAGGTGGATTAATAGATTCGCTGGGATCAATAAGAGTATGAGGTGGGAATTGAAGTAGAGGAGCTAGATGAGGAATGCAGGAAGTTTCGCGAAAGTAGTTTTGATTAGAAGGGTTGTACCGAAGAAGACCAACGATACCAGCTAAGCAGTCTTGAACTACTATACCGCCTGATGCCAGACCACCTTCGAGCTGGATAATATTGAGGAGTTTATCGAAAGCGCCAACGAAAGCTACTATCTTCTGTATGTCTGCGTTGGTGGATGCAAGTGATATGAGTAGTAGCAAGCCCTCTGTAAAGGGAGATCTAGCACATCAGAAGGACACTGATAATGTAGCATCTCTCCTCACCATTGCGAATAATCTCTCTCTTATCGTCTAGCACATCTACTAGATTACCAATACCACCGGGAGCAGACAGCACATGCTTCTGAACTGGCTCTGGACGTGAGCTGAGCAGAGTACCGAGCAACTGTAAGGAGAAGTATCGAACGTAGAAATGCTGAGTTGCGAGAAGGGAAAGAAGAGCATGCGAAGGTCTTTCGGAAGCAAGAAAGCGATCTGTGTTGCGTAAACCAGGCGAAGCTTCTTGTCTCGCTAGTGCAGCGCGTGACTGTTTCTGGCCTTGAGCTGCTTCTTCCGTCTCGCAAAGCACATTGAGCGTTTCCAAGACCACTTTGGCTAATTCTGGATCTTCAGGTGCATCCCTCTCTAGCATGGTGATTAAAATAGGTAAGACCGCATTGCCAGCGTCTAGCTTGTAATCTCGCGACAATCCTTTGATGCCTAGCAAAGCAGCTTTCCGGTCTTCCAAGGTTGCTCCATTGGCCAAACGTTCACATAGCTTATCTATCGCGTCGTTGGCAGATTGAGGCTTTCCAGTCTCGCCTTGTAAAGCTGTGTAGGTCTTCTGGACAGATTTCACTTGGTTGGACAGGAAATGAAAGGCCATGATTGAGTAGATTAAGAATCAACTGAGTCTAGTGCGCGGTATCTAGAGTCTTAGGGGAATAGATCAGAGCGACATCAATGTGTCGGAACAAGATTGTCGAATTGTTCTTTGTCTCGATACAGCGTGTGTCTCTCTTTCCAAGACCTGTGTACAGCAATATGGAAGAGTCCAATGGCTACTCTGAGCCTCACGCTCGTTCCCAATTCAGCGTCAATACTAGAAGTCGTGAGCTCTTGTGTATTATTATACTCAAGCTTGCCTTGGGCTGATTAGAACTTGACTTGTGATATGAATAGATGAAGAGATTGATATCGATTTATCTGAGATGGATGGCACACAAGACTTTATGGATGGTTTGCTCAATGTGCTTCGTTCAGCTGAAGTGGAACCTAGATTTTACGTTAAAGTCGTCGCTCATGCTTGGGAAGCTGGATACAAGTCATTAGCTATCTCCTTCGCTGAAGAGGGTGTGAAGGGTTAGTAGCTTTGGACTTGAGATTGTCCAGAGGATCTTAAGGCCAATGTGCGTTCTCGACAGATTGCAGAAATGCTGGTATACTCAAGAAAGGCATTACTCTTCTGGCTATGCTCGCTGTTTACAATCTATCGCTATCTAGAACTGCTCCAACCAATATCCTGCACGAGTTCAGTATGTTACCAATCGAATTAAACCCAGTCTCTTCATGCTGACAACAAAACAGTCTTTACTGATCTAACTAAAGAAGTACCCAAAGAGAGCTATTTGTCCAAAGCCTTTGGCGCACTTGTTGAAGCAGAAAGTCTGGATAAAGAACATCTTCAAGTTTTGGAAGCTCGAGGTATTTGACTTGTCCTCTTTCTAGCCGGAATACATACTGAGCACATAATTCAGTCGCTATCATGATTCAAAGCAAGAAGTTTGACGATGCATTCCAAGCAGCTGAAAAGATCCTTTCTTTCGAGCCAACAAACATTACTGGCAATCTAGGCAAAGCTCGCGTTTACGTCGCGCGGAAGAACTACAAACAAGCTTTGAAACACTATCAATCCATCTTACGACTTTCTCCTAATTGTTTACCTGATCCTCGAATAGGGATGGGTATTTGTTTTTGGCATTTGGATCAACAGAACACAGCTCAAAAAGCTTGGTTAAGATCGATTGCGGTTCATGGAGCAGAGAAAGCTATGCCTGCTTATGTTCTGCTTGGTCTAAGTATGTTGAATCAAACGAAACGTATTGAAGATGTAGAAGAACAAGGTGAACTGTATAGGAAAGCGATTGGGTATCTTCAAGTGGCTTTCAAAGGTTGCAAGACGGTCGCGAGCACTGCCGTGGCTTTATCGAATCATTTCATTGCCAGGAAAGAATGGAACAGCGTCAGTGTTATCGCTTGTGGTCGGGTTGCGACTAGCAGCTGAATGAAATCTGACAGGTCGGCAAGCTTGCTGAAAGAGCATTACAATATTCCGACACCAAAGCGATATCAGCTGAAGCTCACTACGCTCTTGCTCGATCGTATCACGCCCAAGGAGAGCTTGTTACAGCTTGGACTCAATATGGTCTTGCTGTCCAAGCTAGCGGTCAGCAAGGTTTCACTCCTGCCGCTCTAGCTGCAGCTCGCTTGCTCCTCAAAATCAAACCAGACGCTACTCCTGAAGCTATCAATACCTACGAGACCGCTTTGATCAAGAGTCCAAACTGTATTGAAATTTTTGTTGGCCTGGCTGCGATCTATGCACACAACGCTTTCGTCGCTACTTCGGATAAAGATGCTGTCATTGAACAAGATAAAGCGAAAGAGAAGTATGAAGAGATTCTGCGGTTGCTGCAATCTATCAATCAACCTGACTTCCAACCTCCTGCTGGATCGTCAAAGAACAGAATCAGAGCTGCTGGACAAGATTCTGCTCTTTTTGTTGAAGTCGCTAGATTATGGGCTGCAACGGATCCGAAAAGGAGTTTGAAGGCCTACGAAGCTTCTATGGCTGTGAGGCAAGATGCTGGAGAAGATGTACCTGCAAATCTTTACAACAATTTAGGCTGTCTGGAGTATGGCAAGAAGAACGTTCCGGCTGCTAGACAATACTTTGAAAAAGCTCTTACTGCTGCAGGAAGAGATCAGGAAGCCGGAAAAGATCAATCATCTGTTTTGTTCACTGCAAGTTACAACTTGGCTATTACTATGGAAGCTTCAGGCGAAACGGAAAATGCTATGGGCATTTACAAGAACTCGATCCTGGCTAGCCATCCGGAATGGTTTGAAGGTTGGTTTGATCAAAATTTTCACCCTTCATCTGACTAATAGGCTCTAAAATAGCCAAAGCTCGACTTGCTCTGATCTACATCCACGGTAGAAACTTTGAAGCAGCCAACGAGATTCTCAAAGAGGCTTTGTCATCAGCGGAGAACAACATTGAACTGCGATCATTATACAACTACTATCTCATTCAAGCGAAACAGGAAGCCGAAGCTCGTAAATTTGCTACAGCGACAATCAAGAATTTTGCGAAACGCGATACCTACGCTTTCTGCGCGAACGGTATTCTGCTCTATAATGCTGCAAGAGAGATTCGAGTGTCTAATCCTGAGCAAGCAAGCGATAAAGGTAGCAAGACTGTTCGAGCTGCCGACTTCTTCCTTGCAGCCCTCAACATGGATCCAAATTGCGCTGTTGCTGCTCAAGGCTTGGCCATTATTCTTGCTGAGGGCGCTCTACAGCAAGGAGCTCTACAAAATGCAAGCTCTTCCGCCAATCGCTTGAAGGATTCTCGTGATGCTCTTACCATCTTCACCAAGATTAGAGATACAAGCGTAGACGGAAGCACGTACATCAATCTAGGTCATGCTTATTCTGCAAAAGATGACTGGGAAAGGGCAATTGAGAATGTTGGTGTCTTTCTTTGCTTGCGGGCGAAGCTGATCCTTGCTATAGTATGAGACTGCTTCGAAACGATATTACAAAGGCAAGAATGGTCCTCTATTGCTCTATCTCTCGAGATCGTGGTATCAGAAAGCTGCCAAGGATCAAAGCTTTCCAGCCATCAAGACCGCTTTGCAATATGCTCGTGATGTGGGTAGAGATGCTGTGTCTGGTCCATGCTGAGCTTACTCTGTGTCGCGTATCCATAGGCCTTAGAGCTTTCACCTAAAGACGATGGCTGTCGATTCAACATCGCGCTCATTGGGCACAAGGGTCTTGAAATTGTAGCTGATTTGGCACCCAATAGGCGAAGCATGGTTCAAATTCGTGAAGCTATTGCTCAAGCTAACGAAGCTCAAGAGTAAGTCTGCCATTTCTTTGGAGAATCAAGCTCATCGTTGGCTAGGATCTTCGCTGCTCTGGGCGCGAAAACTCAAGGCACCACTTATTCCGTTGATATTGCCCAACAGCGTGTTCGTTATGGGCTTGGTCTCGTTTCCCGAGCGAATGGCGAAGTCACTCAATCGCAAGAACAATATGAAGCTAGTGCTCAAGCCACTTTGGACAAAGCGAAAGCGGATCGAGAGGCTGAACGACAACGCATCAAAGACGCAGAAGCTGCTCGACTGGAAGGCATCCGGCAGAACAATGAACGCCTAGCGGAAGAGCGGAGGATCATGCAAGAAGAAGCTTCGTCGTGGTATAGCAAGAAAAACAAGCTTTCCGATTCTGAAGATGAAGATGGCAAGAAGAAGAAGAAGGGAGGCGGACGAAGGAAGAAAGCAGCTGGAGATGGCGAAGACTTTGTTGCGCCAGATGGTGAGGGGGAAGAGAAGCCAAAGAAGGCGCCGAAGCGCAAAGTACGTTGAGGGGTGCCATCATTGAATGCGCTGATGATTGTCTAGAACCCTGGTGGCCGGTCAAAGAAAGACAAGGCAGCTGCGGAAGAAGTTAAGCCAACTGCGCAAGACGATTCTGAAGGTGAAGAGGAGCAGGCCAGACCTTCGAAGAAGTCCAGGAAGACATTTGTACGTCTCAAGACTATTTGCTTAAGTTATACTAATGTTTCTGCGCAGAAATCTGCCGAATTTATAGAGGACAGTGATTAGCTCAAGATGCAGTCACTGTTTGTGTATTTGCTTTTACACTTTGATACACACGTTGGCAGTTGCTATCGACTTGTCATTGAATTTAGGTTGCATATGGTTGCATCATGTTGAATGATTTTTTCCGTGACTACATTACTCCATCCTGTTTGGGCTGAAATAACGATTCTCGCAATACTCCTCTTCGATGCTGCCCTTTGCAGTATCACCCACAACGACCCTATTGCACTCCGTCAACATTCTAACCACAACTCTCAAAGCCTTCGCTTGCTTAACCCAGGATTGCAACAACGCGAATTGCCGTATGAACAAGTTCGTCTGCTTCTTTTGCCAGAACATTTTGTTATGAGCATATCCGCTGTCGAAGCGATAATCCCAGACAACGAGCTCGATCAGATTTAGTCTCGGGAAAGTCAAAAGATGTTCGAGAAAGGGATGAAAAATGATGCCAAAATCGAAATGAAGAGGAATTTCAAGTCGGATAGAGGTTAAGGAAGTATTACAGCTCGCTTCAGTGGGAAATGAGAGCAGCATATCGACAATTATTGCAGAAAGACTGTAAAGCCGGTTTCTATCAGTAAGCATGGATCTGGTAGAAGAAGTGCGACGGACTTAGGAGGTATCCTCTTGAACACCCTAATGGTCAGACCAAAATGCTCCAGTCCGCTACAGATTTCCAAGAGCTGTCTGTAAATTCGCGGCATGTCGTTATATGCACCTGCCCAATGCGCGAAATCCATCTTGAGTGTGCGAACACGCTGTAATCGCCTTCGAGAAGCCAAAAGATCCGTAATCGGAAGGGCCCAACGATTGATTGGAGATGAGACCACCAATTCCAGCGAAGCAAGATCAATCGGGAAAGTATCCAGTACGGAGAATAAGTCTCGTCTTTGCGCCTGCATTGATGTAGATTCAGGTGTCCAATCAACTCTCAAGCGTTGTAATTTTACAAACGAATGCTGCTGTTTGTAGGAATGTAAGAGGGGGAACTGAAAGCCTTTGCAATCCAAATCTTCCAGAGCTGGTTGTTCCGTTATGAAAGTAAACAATCGTCCGGCGAACCCGGAGGTCTGAAGAATACTGTCTGAACATGGTGGTGAGATTGAACAGCTGAGGGTTTTCAAATGAGGTAAAACAGTATGAAAATCGGTAGTAGGCAAATAACGCTTGATGTTGCTATCATTTGGCACGCCTCCAAAAGCTACGGAGACGGGATCAATGCTCATCTTGCGAAAGTCGAATCCAACGTTTACAAACCTATAAATATGTAGAGCAATTTCAACTCTTCCAAATTGACTGATACGCTCAATAGCTTCTTTAAGTTGATATACATCGAGTCCATATAGGACAAATCGTCCGGCATGTTATAGGACAAATCATCTGCCATGTTCATGCGCTTGTTTGGATTGCCAACAGATATGACGATTGGTAGTCGCCAAGTGATCTTGCCTAGCAATCCGATAAAGGAAACCTTATTCAATACAGCGGCAACATGTCTCTCTTCCTTTGAGTAGTAGGCCCGCGTATGATTTCTGTAATACAAATGGAAAGATGCAATTGCAGCTGGTGTGTATTGAGTATAGAGCAAGCCAATGCTAGATAAATCTTCACTGTCCATCAGAAAATGCCTCGATAGCGCTTGTAGTCTTACAGAAGCTACGATCAACCCGAGCGCAACGAGCTAAATCTCCTTCACACGAGATTCGGTCATCGTGCCCAACAGCGACCAGCGCCATGATCACATCCATGATCTCTGGAGGTAGAACAGGTGCATACTCTGTCATCGGTGATGGAAAGAAACTTGAAGAAAGAGACGAGCGAGTAGATACTGAGGGATCTGTCGAGGCTCGGGTATCTCTAAACTTGCTCGATGGGTGCTGGGCAGCTCAAGAGTCAAGCCTATTTAGCTAATGCTGCCGGAAAGATGGTCGCCTTCTGTTGAGGTTCATCCTGGAAATGCAAGTGAAAGTACTTCTGCCATTCAGGCGACAACTACAAGAGCTTTAGCAAGGATTGCTGCTGCTGACTGTAAGTCCTTTGCACAAGGGAACCCTCAACCAGCCATTACATCGGAATCGAGAAACTGCTGTTCATTGTGTCCGTATTACACTCTTGTATCACAAGCTCGCATTCGCTATTGCCTTTAAATCAATTGGACGCACGCCCGTGACTGGATCTGGCGTCATAGACTTGACTGTCTCCAAAATATGCTGGCTGTTGCGAGTTCAGATCGCGATATCTCAACGCACTACTCAAACTCACTCGTATGCCGCTGGATCTTTCCTGTCACGAATAACAGGTGAGAATATATTGACTCGAGGAACCACTCGACTGACTTTAAAAGCGTATACGCCTCTGTTTGGCAAGGGTTATCGGTATCGGCGGGTTCAATATCTCCAGTAGGCATTTGAATACCTAGATAGAGCGTTAGCAAGGGTGTGATTCAGATCAAAAGAAAATATGCAAGAGATACCTGGGATAATCGATCTGGCTGGGCCTGGAAAGACTGGACATAACTACGGAAACCCGATCTGAAACTATCACACATAAAGCCATCGCGAGAACCGCCTGGTGGGAAACCTTGAGTTCCGGATCTGCGAAAGGAGCAAGACATCATTAGCTTTCACTCTGCTTGGACGCAGAGCTGATGAATTTTCGCGTACGGAAATATGTTAGGATGCATGATCGGGGGTACGTGCTTGACTAGATCACAGGATCAACACCGAAAGGTACGCATTGTAAGCAAGAACATACATTTAGGCAGTTTCATTGAATCGTCCGGAAATATAACAGTACAAAACAGGCGAGCTGGTTGCCAGACTGTTCCAATCGGACCGTTGAAATGTAGGTGCCAGATAGTGAGGTCATTGACGTTTGCAGGAGTAATGGAAGCGTTCTGCTCGCCGAGATTAACCTTACGTAATCAGATTCGGTATAGACTCACAAGAGCTGTGAAGGCATCACGATTGCGGTAGACTTCCTGATACGCTAGTAGCTCGTGTGTTCTGGCAGACTTGTATTAGGCTTCTGGTAGCAACCTAAGTCATAGACATGGATCACTCACGTCAAGCTAGCGAGCTTCTCTGCGCTCAGAATCCATGCTCATATGGACGGAGTAGAAGACTCCAGCTTCCGAGCATTGGCATACTCCTCAGTCAACGTTGACAGAACTGTATCCACCGCTTCGCCCGACAGCTCTTTACAAGAAGTCAAGTCTGATATGGCTTTCTTCAAAGCAGAGCTGCTGTATATAGGTTCATCTGGCCTGGCGCGCTTTCGTGAAACTGAAGAAGACATTTCGCGTCTACGAAACAACAAGCTGGGCCTAATTTCTGTACTATGCTGGCTCGCAAATAACAAATCTGCCAATATTGCCACTTCGAGTAGCAACGTTTCAAGAAAGGTATCTAGAAGCTTCCAAAGTCAAGGAGAATATCTGATGCCGAAACCGGACAAGAAACTTCAAGGTCAAGACAAAGAGTTTTACTGAATCTGTGATGCAAATAATCCGAATGCAATACAGTGGAGTTCTGTCGCACTGAAACAGCGCTTGAGTGGTACTACAGATCCCTGCATGGGCGATGAGCATGGTCTTTCAATACTGAAAAGTGGGAGAATACCAGTTGCCAACGCTACATGGCATCGATCAACTTTCTCTGCTGGTTCCCTTGATGAGACTGCATGTGAAATTAGCTTGAACAGAATTGAGCATATGCAAAGACGAGATTTACCCAGTTCGTCGAGCTGCAATGAGACCTGCTTTCTGTCCTGATGATGCTGATCTCTTGATCGTACTTGCCTTTCCGATGTGTTGATGATTACCACCACTGGATCAAGATGTCAGCTACAAGGGAAATTTTAATATAAACTTGTTGCTTACCCGTGAGGCTAGGATATGACATGATGACAATCAGCAAAATGGAGCAAGAGAGAGCTGCCCCACAAACATGGTCTACAGGATTCTGGCAATCGAGCATTGCAAAGTAAGAACAACTCTAAATTCAAAAGTAACAGAACAAACCATAGCAACACCACGAGTCTTGGGCCAGCTGTTTCTCTTGACTCTGAACTTATGGTATGCATTCTGCGACAACACATAAGCAAAACATCAACGAGCGAGGAGATTGACATACTCCTGCCTTCAACAGAGGCTTGTCCATTCGTCCACCACCAGCTACAATACCAATGGTTGCTCTCGCTGATCCAGTAATGGTCTTTTTCGCGCCAGACGGTAGCCTGACTCTGGTCTTGTCGTTTTCTACATCATGACCAATAATGGTAGCGTAGTTTCCTGATGTTCGAGCCAAAGCTCCACGGTCTCCTGGCTGTTCTTCTACGTTGCATACAATGGTACCTTCTGGTAATCTGCTGACTGGGAGAACGTTGCCAACTGCTAGACCGGCCTTCTTTCCGCAGTAGACGAAAGTTCCAGTAGCGAGACCTTCAGTAGCAATAAAAGTTTCTGTGCGAGTCTTGTAGTGGTAACTGTTAGCCCGTTGGATGGTCAGAGCCAGACAGGTCTGCAGATCAATGGGACTGACGGGTCTTTGAATACAACACGGGCTAGAGGAGCACCACGTCCAGGGTCGTGAATGATTTCCTTGACCAGACCACGAAGGTAACCATTCTTTTCAGCGAAGTCCAAAGCTCTGAATTTGGCAGGTGCTTTGCGATGTTTGGTGTGCGCAGTGAAAATACCGCCGCTCTTACGCTGGTTGCGGATAACTCGTCCTGTTTACATAGTAACAAAGCACCAAGCAGTCAATACAGTGTCCTTCCAATCGATTCATAGCTTCGAGAGAATTGTAGGCAAGCATGATTTTTTGCTCAATGAAGTCGAATCTCATCAATCCGCTTGGAAATCGCCAGGGTATACGAGCCAGACGAGAGATATAGCAGAGCAACTAACCCATCTTTGCGGACTTTGAGGTATGGAAGTGGGAGATGCAACCTTCACGAAATCTTTGAAACCTTCGGAATAACCGGCATTCTGACCCGAGCAAGTGTCAATGGAAGGGAAGGAAGGGAGACGAGGAGTCAGCGGTATTGGATGCGAATTGTAGTCACAGCTATCCTGAGGACATGAAAATCCCGAAGCTCATTTCTTTTCACTTTTCGAGGTTTACTTGCCTAACTGCAAATGAGTAGATTGCTACCTTTACTCTCCTTCCCTTCATTCTTGCCCTCTTCATGGCATCCATTGTGAAGCAATTCTCACCCAAAAATGCTCTCGAAATCGGAAACCAAAGCAACTTTGGTGCTTTGCCTATCGAAGAACGGGAAGCACTGAGTCTTCGCAGCGCTGTGTGGATCTAGTACAGTACCTATCGAGTATCGACGATACGACAATATTCTGTATAGCCACTTCTTTAGCTGATATGATATTCCTCACTACAGCTATTGCGATTTGACAATCAGCTCGGAAAAGCTAGCACTCAAAATACACTCACATCACATGTCATAATGTCAATAGAACTCAATGCACTACTCCAAATCCGGATTCAGATCCAAATCAAAAGCAAACAGGTCTGCCTCTTCCTCTTCTTTTCTCGATTGACCAAACGGACCATGCGCGACTTGTCTTTGATGACCAAACTCCATTTTGACACCTCTTGGTTCTATTATACCAAAAAATCAGCTTGTATAGCTAAAGTCTAGCAAAGTTAAACTTTACCTCCAGTGAAATCCGAGATTTGACCTATAACTTCTGGCATAGATTCACCTTGCCCTAATACACCTCGACGCATGATTTCTTCTGTTGGGAAAGGAGCTCCATGAGATCTATGAGGAACAGGTGGGTATGGTGCAGCAGTATAAGGAGCTAATCTTCTTCCCAAAGCCAAGATTTCTTCGCTTGTAGGTGAATCTAACAGCAAATCTAAGCATGAATAGAAGAGCCTAGAGGAGAAGAAGAAGAGAGGACTCACGTAAAGTAGATTGATCAATACGCTCTCTATCTCTTTTACCCAATTGTACCAAATCCCATAATTCTCTCCTGACTTTCTCAGCAGCGATAATCTCTTCTTTCCAACCACTATCGTACTCTTTGATTTGTGCTACTAGTTCCGTTATCCGTTTCTGATTTGCTCGATGTGCTGGTAAGGTTGCCAACAACGAAGCGAGCTGTTTATCCAATGACGAGAGAGTAGCTAGATGAGTCGAAGCTTTCCTAGAATGGGATGTGGAAAAGGTAGAAATTGTGGAAAAGAGGTCTTGGGAAGTAGTTGAGAAGCGAGAGATCAGGTCAGAAAGCTCTGAAGCCAGCGGTGTGCTGTCAGGAGGGACTGATGACATGTTCGTAGTCGTTATGCTACAGTGACAAGCGAGAGACTGGCAGGCCAATCTTGCTTGACGAAGTTAAAGAAGATGTCGCAGCAGATGGTAAGAGGCGAGCAGAGACCGCTACAGCACGCGCTTGTACCAGACCAGGTATATATCCGTGGGTATAGTAGCCAACAACTGTGGTATACGGACGTTCTCAAATGAGCGCGTCAATTTCGAACATGGCAAGGATTAGGTAATCTATCAATTCTAGATAACGTTCCGATACAGCTTGTCACAGTAATACGAGCGGGACAGACTCAGAGAGCCGTGAGCGGTCACATTGGATCCCCAAGCAAAGGAAGTTCACTTCTTGCCCTTTTTCTTATTCTTCCCACTCGGCACTGCGCTCTTCTTTGCCTCCACAGCAGATCCTAAGCCTCCTTGATGTGCTGCTTTCTCTCTCTGCAGCTTAACCCTTTCTTCCCTCTTGCTCAACTTCTTCTTGGGTTTCGGAAGCCATCGATCTGGGTCTGGTGCTGGTCTTTCGTTCTCTGGCAGCGCAGCAATAGCTTTGGGTAGTTTGCTAGCTTTCTTCGATTGAGAGGGTCCGGTTTGTTTAGGTTGAGGCAATGTTTTCGGTCTAGGTCGCAAGATTGGGTTAGCGGAAATTAGAGAGGATACAGGCGTAGTTTCGAGCACTTCAAAGGAAGGAAGAGAATCGCTCGCTTGCGCTAGACGATCGGGAACGGAAGAGAGGAAAGAGAGATGTGCTTCACTTGCATTGAGATTGGTTTGCAGGTCGGCATGTTCAGGTGAGTCCTGATCGCAATCTCGTCAGACATTCCGAGAGGAGAAGACGAGGAAGACGTACAATATCAGCTGTTTCGAGCAATTCTTCATAGATATCTCGACTTTGCTGGAAGTCCTCTAGCTTGTATCTCTATTCGCACAACGACCAGTATATCAGCACAAAGCTGATACATTGATGCGTGACGAACGATCTGCGCCTCCAGAGCCCTAAGACCACGTTGTTCTTCGGTGTGACCTTCAATCAACTCCAGGGCAGCCTGTTCTTTGCCTAATTTATACAGCGCATACGCTCGTTGCAGCAGTGAGCTATCTTCTGCCTCTTCTAGCAATTGCGAAGCTTCTTGGAAGCGTTCGAGCTGAATGAGTAGTCGAGCTTTAGTTTGTTTCGCTAATGCATCCTCTGGATCCAGCCTGAGAACTTTGAGACTTGGTCAGCTAGAGCTGTACTTATGTACCGTCCCACGTACGCTGTTCTGTCGTCTTCACTGCATGAGCTGGCAATTGAGCTTGAACTTGTGCTTGCAAGGCAATATATCGCCTAGTCACTTTGTCTTCTACTGGAATCTCTCTGCGCTGGTAAGGCTTCTTGGACTTCTTGACCTCTGTACTCTTCTTCTTTGGGATATCTCTGCTTTTGGGCATCTTCGCGATGGTTTCTCGTCAAGATGCATGTTCATCTTGTGCAGCCGTATTCGTTCGAAGTGTTTGTGTCTTCTAGAGCTGTGAATTACTCTACACTGATATCACATACCCTTTCCATGTAAGCTCTGTTTAAGAGCTGTCCTCGTTGTATTACTTGTCATCGATTTGGCGTGATCGCATCGACTCAGTGTGCCCTCATCGTCTTCTTCCGCTATGTCTCGTATTCCTAAACGACCTCGACCTCCTTCACC
The DNA here is from genome assembly GCA_039545335.1 of Kondoa subrosea. Taxonomy (NCBI): domain Eukaryota; kingdom Fungi; phylum Basidiomycota; class Agaricostilbomycetes; order Agaricostilbales; family Kondoaceae; genus Kondoa; species Kondoa subrosea. Next base: position 2,517,152 of record BCIN01000002.1, on the reverse strand, counting down.
GAGCGATTCGAGTTCGTATGCATCTTCTTCCCAGCATTTCTCTCAAAAGAGCTTTCGGAAATCGATCTTCAATTCCAGTCTCACTTTCTGCGTACTGGAAGATAAACTCGAAGACGGCGAGAAAATATTCTCGGAATCTCTAATTTCCAAACATGGAGGTCGAATCACCCAAACACCTGAATTGGCAGATGTAATAATTACTGAACTCCGCGGCCCAGCTCGAATCTCTAGACATTTACCTGATCGATCAATGTGGACTTTGAAGACTTTCGTCATGCTCAAATGGGTTCATGATTCAGTAGCGGAAGAAAGACAAATGGAGTTCGAAAAGTACGCTATTCACCCAGAGGAAGTCAAGAGTAGATACAATCCTTCTCAACCTGGTACTCCTTCAACTCCTAGAGCTTCGACGCCTCTTCCTTCTCCGAGTAAATTGTCCCTAAATATGACGCCAAACATCCCTCGAGCTCAACCTACTCCTGAAAAACCTCTTCCTCTTTACTCGCAAGCAGAACTTCAAGCAAAATACAACAACTCAAACTTTTCCTGTCAACGTCTCTCACCTATAACATGCATTAATGAACCTCTAGTGAAAGAGTTGAATGTTATCAAAGCTGGTCGATTGCTATTAGATGGGAACGAAAGATCATCGCTTTCTTATGGTCGTGCTATAGCAGCTATCAAATCTTATCCATGGAAAATCGACCGCTCTACTAATTTACGGGAGATCAAAGGCATAGGCGAAGGCGTTGAAGGAAAAATCTTGGAATGGTCTGATAATGGGAAGATGGAAGATGCAGAACGGTACAGAGAAAGTCAGCAATTGGAAGAGTTGAAGAAGCTGACGGAAGTATATGGACTTGGAGCGGGCAATGCAAGAAAGATGTGGAATCAAGGGATGACAAGACCTGATCTCTTACCTCCTGAATACAACATTGAATACTTGGAAGATTTGGCACACAAGTATGTTAATGCTTTTAGTGAATGATAGAATATGCTAACGGAATCGTTAGAATTCCAAGGCTCGAAGTGGAAGAAATCGCGCAACTTGTAGCTGAATATCTGGAGAAGATACGTCCCGGTGCTGAATATACTATAACAGGCGGCTATCGGCGCGGCAAAGCAGCAAGCAATGATATTGATATTGTCATCACCCATCGGGAGCGAAATAAAGATCGATACATACTGAAAGAATTGATGCACTCTTTGAAAGTTGATGGTAGGTTTCCTGTTTTTTATCAGAACGATTCTAATGCTTTGAATAGGCATATTGGTGAACACTATCTTTCAGACGCATACTGGTAGCGAAAGCATGTATGCTTCAAAGCGCACATTTCAAAGAACAGACTGACATGCGCGTCGTCTAGACCAGGAACCCAGAACTTTCATGGGTAAGTTCCTTCTTTACATGATCTCAGTGAGTCGAGGATTGATCAAATGCATAGCAATTTAGATCCACTCGACAAGCTATTTGGCGTCTTTCTGCCACCTAAGCGAGGTAATCTACAGCAGATACATCGTCGTGTCGACCTTATCGTTGCGCCTTAGTAAGTAGATCTCGGTCGGCCAAACTCCTGCTCACAATCCGGGCACAGTCGTTATTACTGGACTGCTATAGTTGGCTGGACTGGTAGTACAATGTTCGAGCGAGACCTGCGTCGTGAGTGAATTGTACCTCCAGCTCGACATTGTCGATCTTAATCGGCTAATAGGTTGGGCAAGACAGCAAGGCAAGAAGTTCTGGTCTGGCGGAGTCGTCGACCGAATAGACTCACAGGAATTCCTAGCCGATAGCGAAGAGGATGTGTTCAAGGTTCTCGGGTTGGAGTACATACGTGAGTTCGGTCGATGCTAATGATCGCATTTCTCTGATGTTTGGACTAGCACCTAATTATCGCATTGCTGACTGCTCATCGGAAGGCAAGCCAATAGCAGAATAGTCAGCGGTTAGTGTCAGTCCGAACAAGTCAGCTTGTGCTCGCCCTGTCTTGGTCGATTGCAAGTTGGGCATATATACACTTTGTCTACTGGATATTAAAGTCAAGGAGAAAAGTGAAGAGAATTCAGCTAGGTAAGCACACCAATATCCATTCTTCTGAAACTCATTGCTCATTGAGTTGAGTATAGAGGGCGGAAAATTTACGAACCGGCTCGATTCATGTCAACTTCAACAGCGATCCAACAATTTCTTTCCCTACTAGACTCTACATCCGAACTCAATCCAGCAGAAACTCTCGCTATCTCATTAGCTCAAGTCGGATTTCCTCAGCAAGTGATATTAGCAGGAACTCTAGCGGGTCTTGATCAATGCGATGAAGAGAAATTTGGCTCGCCTTTGCATAGTTTCGTCATTGTCGGCAAGAGGTTTCATCCCATGGAAAGGGATTTTGCTGCTCGCTTTGCAGTAGATCAACAAGAGTGGAACAGGGTAGCTAACGAAATATACAAATGTCGTGATTGAATTACATTTCGTATTATTTGCATTTACCTCAACTCAACAAGGACACGTTTGAATCGCCGGGATATACCTTTTATTGAAATACATCCCGAGCTCTGACGGGCACAAAGACTTTGGTACGAGCAGGCGATGCAGAAGGGAAAAGACCATAATGACGCGATTCGCAAGACTTATTGAAAGCTGCCCAATCGTTGATGGCTAGACAGCAGATGAGCATAGTCTGAAATAGAAGAGCGGGTTCACTCACGAGGTAAATCAACTTGCATCCCAGCTGAGTCGAACAGAACAGGTCGCCATTCTGGTTTTTCAAGTCGAACAGCAGAATTGCCTGTTACATGTATGAGAGAATGCGAAAGCTGGAACGATGCAACTCACGGAAATGCTGGACCAAAAGAGGCAGTCCCTGATCTTTTGCAAAGCACATCTGCACCAACTTAGCGCTGTGATCTGGTGCCCAATGAGTTTCAAGTTTGGCTTGAGCGAAATGAAGTAGAGCAGCAGATGAGGTGAAGTTGACGAATGCATAGCCTGTATAATTGTCAGCTACAACCAAAGTAGGCAGCCTATAGACCGACCTAGATTGTTTTCAGTCTTGAAATCGATGCGCAGGTACAAGAAGTTGTATTGACCAGGAACGACTGAATCAAGGAAGTCGAGCAGGTTTTGTTGGGTCATACGATTAGCAATGTTCTGTGGGCAGACAGTTACAATCTAGCAACGGCCTTGCGATTCGAACGACCAACCCACCTTGAGCATAACTGTAGTTCTCTTTTCTTGACCACTTGCAATTCTGGCCAAGTCAAAGTGATTGTAATGAGGTACATCTTCCGTAGTACGCAAACTACCAAAACGTTGTGAACTTTTCTGCTCGATTGATCTGGACAAAACAGGTGGTGAGCTGAAGACATCGCGATCCAGTTGAGCAAAGATGTGAGGAGCTGAATTGAAGCGAAGAGGCAATGGAGAATCCGCCGTAGATCGTTGACGCGAAGGCGATTTCGTTGGATCGCCATAAATGCTACGGAAAGCTGGTGGTGAGAATGGATCGCAAGAGTCGACATCGGTAAAGAAGTCGAAGAGGGATGCGAAAGGCTCAACACCGTTGATCAAAATCTGATGCAAGTGAGCGACTGCTTGATGAGCTGCTCGATCATCAAAGAATTCGACAATGAAAGCGCTCGATTCGGTCAAAGTGATTGACTTGACAGCACCAAAGCTTGAAGTAGCTTGACGAATCATCTGAGCATCTGCTCCAGCAATGCTTTCGATACGAATGAAGCCTTCACAAGCTGAGATAATTTTCGAATGATGATCCTCAGGAATGATCTGGCAGGCAGTGCTTCAGCATGAGGCGATAAGAGCGGAAGAATGACATACATTGAGCAACTCGTTACGAGATAAATGAGTCAAAGCGAGTTCCAGACCAGCTTCAGAAAAACGATCTTCCATCTCGAGTTTGGACATCACAGCTGGGATGAGATTGATGTCATGCAAAGCCAGAACAATCCATCCTTCTTTAGCAAGCTGATCAACATAGACGCGCATATCGCCGTACTCATTCTGTGAGAAGCAAGATGAGCAAAAAACACATAATTATAGCTCTGCGACAAGTCACCTGCAAGATCTGACGCAGAAAGTTCCGATTGATGTGCTTGTCAACTGATCTGATGACAATGTAGCGTTTGTTTGTAGCGAACGCAGCAGACAACTGAGCGGAAGAAGAGGGTGTTGCATTGGCTCGAGTGAATGGCGAAAAGTGAGATGCTAAGCGACGGTGAGGAGGTGTGTAAGACACAGAAAGACCAGGTGAGAGATGACCAACTCGTTGCTTCTTTGGACTGCGCAATGCTGGTGGTGTCAAAGGGGAAAGAACTGGATTGAAAGTCTTGGTCAAAGGTCGACCAGGCGTGTAAGGTGGTGTGTCTGGCAAGTGGAAGGTAACGGAAGATTGCTTCCTAGTTGGAGACTGCGGTGCATACGATCAGCTTGCAGATTAACGCTAGTAAGAGAGGAACTTACGTTCAAAGACATTTCAGCCAAGGTAGTCACAAAGACATCGTGATCGTTTTCAAAGATCGGAGCAAGCGACATGATAAGCTAAGAGAGCAAGCGCTGACTGGGTTCAAGTGAAGGACAAGCTGTGCTGAGAAGTAAAAGTGCGAATGCCAGACTGGAACGAAAGTATGAAAGCAGGAGCAAGAGGCGCAAGAATGAAAGCAGAGGAGATTTATAGTGGCACCGGCATCGCAAGAAGGACCAAAACAAAGCTCTTCGAGATGAAAGGAATCTACATTTTCAGCCTTTCACGAGAATGTAGACCACTTTAGGCGAAGCAAAGCGCATCGTTAGAGTCGCACTGATTCTCTCTATCGAGCGATACTATTCCTGTACTCGAGTATGGCCAAATGACGGAGAGCATTGACTTTGTTGTTTTCGACATCGTCGGAACTCGTTGACGCGCTCGTCTTGGTGCATCTTCTTGATAGGAACTTGTCTTCTTGATGAGAGTGCTTTCGTCGTGTGCGCAAACACTTTCTTGCTCAACTTAAAGATGGTGAACGGGAAAAACTTGCACTTGAAATTTCACGCGCAAAGCGATCTAATAAATGAGTGACAATCATACAGAGCCCTATACCCCGTCTCAACTGATCCAGCAGTTGCAATCCTCTCATCCCTCAAAGTTCAAAAGACTCAATCGACGAAACTGTCCCTGATCTCCCTCTGCCCATATTGAATTCCAGATCCCTCAGGTCAGGTAATTGAGATATAGCAACGCCTTGGGATGCAAGGCGAACATGAGGTTTTGCAACTGCAGTTTCTGGACACGGCACACTATGTACAAATCGAAGTCCGTTTTTACCAAGGGACATAATGTCCGTTAAATCCGGGTAATCCTGTCATGGAGTGAGACAGGTTGATACCCCAGCCGAGACGTGCTTACGTGTTGCAAAGCGTATAGAAACGAGATTGTCAGAGAGGTGAGGAGGATAAGAGAAGGAAGTAGAACAAAACAATCAGCTCTGATATAATTGTTAGTTTGTCAACGCACGATACTGCGGTGCTAAGCACCATCGGTTGCATTAATAGACTGAACCGGGAAATCTGTGATCTTGGTCAGAAAAATCTCGCAAACATATTGTATGCTTTACCTTCTTTTCGGTCAAATGGGTGACAACCCCAAACCAGCCAATGCCAAGCGACAAAGGCAATGTTGCATGCTGCCGCCAGATCGCGGTTGTATTTTCGCCGACATTGTTCGCATTGCAGAACTCTCTGGCACTTGTTACCAGAATCGACGAAATGTGGTTTGTGCAAGCTGCGATAGACCACTTAGTGAGAATCACCAACGTTTGAGTGCACATACGAAGATCGTATCCAATCGAAGCCGACACTCTCTGTATTTGCATCCATCCAATCCTCTCCCGGTGCTCGCAAACACGATGCATCTGGACATACTTGTGAAGTGAACGCCTCATTCACCAGCATGCATATAGCATCAACGTTCTGATGACCAACTTCTGATGCTACTGCCCGAAGAATGCCATTTCGGAAGTCTGCTGAATGCGTCTTGATACCTTGCGCTGGACCACAATCCGCGCCAAAAGCGAAGATGACTTTGATCCTAGGCTCTGTGTAAGTGCTAGCAGTGCCTTCCGAATGATTGAAGCGCCCTGCTCTTGCCCCGGAAGCTTCAAGTACTTGCGCAGCTATTCGATCATAAGCTTGTTGTTGGCGCTTGCGCAAAAGGTAGGCCTCGTTCCGGACGACGCGAGATGTTCGAAAGAAAGTGTGTATCGTTCTTTGAGCGAATGCGACCCTTGAATTTGGAGAATTCTCTTGTACCGAGTCATTGTACTTTTTCAACCAGGCGAGATCAATTACGAAAGCATTCCGTGCAGCGGTGTGATTTCGACAATGGATCTTGATCAGTTCTTGCAGGTACTTCGGCGATTGCAATATCCGCCGCTGAACAGGGTTGCCTGCCTGATTGAAAGTCTTGATCCACCAAGCAGCAGGATAAGCATGACCTTGATCCAGACCGACAACTGCGATACCTTCTAGTGCTTTGGCGACTCTCATGTCCGCAGTAGGCTCTTTCCGTTCCGGTTGCTCCTCTGTTGCATCTTTATCGTCCACATGCATATCCGCAGGCTGCACCGAAAGCTGTTCATCAATATCCTGCGTCGAGATGAGACCTGATTACTGCGAATGTATATTAGCTGGCGTACCATAGTTCCATCCAGCACATATTCTCTAAACTTGTCCAAAGTCTTATCGCTCATCTTCTTCAAAGATATTGGTACACCATTTCTAGTTTTCTCTTTGGTGATGAAAGCCAACTTGACGTATTGTCGGGTCATACCGTCTAACCGACATTGACCTTCACTTGCTAGACAGTAAGTCGGTTTGATCTCAACTTCGACTTTGGGTACACTGTCTTGAAGGTTGTCATCTGCAGATGATGTAGGTGTGATAAGATGCGTCTTGCCGGACCATTTGATTTTATCGGCAAAATGACTGCTTAAGAGAGGTGATGAAATCTGTTTGCAAACCGAAAGGAATTGATCTTTGATGGAGGTCGCGCCATTTAGAGCTGGCATGATACCTCGAGAGACGTCCACGCAATTCATAGCTATCGCAAAGCCATCAAATTGGAAGCTGCCAGTAGCCACAGAGTACTTTGGAAGTATGCTCGTGTTGAAGACATAGTCGACGAGCGCAAGATGGTTGCCATCGAGAGAACCGGATGACATGTTATCTTTCTGCACAATGTGCTGAGCGGTTTGTCTCGCAAAAAGTTCAGCTGCTGCCAGAAAGTCTTCTTTCAGCTGAACATGAATTGCGGGTGCAGCTCCCATTGCGCTGCGGAGAAGCTTGCGCCCGATCGAATCTGAGTTCCGCTTCTTCTGATTTGGATTCTGAGGAAGTGCCGATTTATCATTGTGTTGCAGACAAGTAAGCTGATCGAGAATTCCGGCCATTTGTTGCGGAAAGGTTGACTTTAGCGTTGCGTAAGGATCTGAATGTTGCGCTGCTGTACTTGCGAAAGACGAGGCAGTGGTTGATCCAGCTACAGGCATTGGATCTTCTTCAGCACTTGCTTCCAAAACACCAACACAGCGAGGGAAGAATTCATCATTCAGCCACTCGACACAATTCTGAGCGACTTCTCTTGGATAGAATACCATGCGGTGAAGTCCATGCACATTAAAAGGCAGAAAGGAGGGGAGAAATTCCTATCAGAAGTATCAGTATTGCTAGCGCAATTGAAATGAAGAATAGGCTAACTATCATATTGCCCTGCACTTTGCCTTGATGCTGCATCATAATATGTCGCCAGCGGAAGAGCGATACTGGGCGGTTGCTGATAAGATTGCGGACATCCAATTCCGTCAGACCGTTGACGTTGATGGCCTGATCTCTAATGGCTAAGATAGGATGGATGACATGCTTGATGATGATATTGGCTACAGCTGGGAGATTCTGACTGTGCTTGTTGCGATGCCGGAGAGCCTTGATCAAGCGAGCTGAGGCATCAATCGGTATCTTTTGCGCTTCGCCTGCATGCCAATGCGCCAGTTGACTCTCGCATACAAGGTTGAAACTAGTATTCTTGACAAACTTGAGAGCCTTCCTGATTTCACGATAACCAGAATCTGACGGTTTGATGTTGCCGATAAACCTCAAGATTTCTCGTTTGATGCAATCTTGTAGATCCTCTTTGGCCGAAGTCGTGATATTGCTGGCTATCTTCGTCGATACATCAACCCACATATCACTTGCTGAACCGATATAAGGTAAAAGAGGTAGGTCATCAAGCAGAAGCAACTGAACCGATTGTATGATGAGGGGATCCACTTCTGCGTATTCTCGGATTCTAGCTAGAACGGTTGGTTCCAAAGCGTCGATAAAGGCATCGGCATATATCTTATTCTCGAAAAAAGTCTGAAACCTGGCAGACTTCTTGAGCTGATCGGAGTAGAATTTGAACTGCTGTGGATTCTGGTTGAAGACCTCATCGGTCGGCTTCTTCGCCAGAGTAATAACTTGAGCGATGCATAAAATGACTTTGACAAGCTGATCTGGATCAGAGTATCGTTCGAGCAGTGCAGCGTTCTCAGAGACCATGGCTTGCGAAAGACAATAGTTTACACACAGCAGAAGTGAAGAGAGGCCGATTTGCTGACAGAGAAAGACTAGGGAAGTGGTTTCGAACAGCGGTGTCTGGTACGGGGAATTGGCGAGAAGGACATGTTGACGCAGAAGTGTCCAAGCGCCGCGTATGGTGACTGAAGGAACGTAAGCTGCTAGGAGATTTCTAGGCTTCTTGACTGGTTTCTCATTTTCTTTCTTCTTGCCTTTGCCCTTCGCCTGGCTAGTTGCTGTCTCAAGTGATTCTTCCTCTTGCTCCTGTCCCTCCAGATAATCGATTGCCTGTTCAGCAAAGAGACCAGCATCCGCTTCCAGTTCTTCAACGCTTGTGTCTCGATAATCACTCCAGTCTTCGCCAAGCTCTTCTGCCAACTTTCTCTTTCTCTGCGCAGCCAGACTTGCGACCTTATGTTTCGCAGCTGCTTCCGGGTAATTGTGCTTGTTGTAGCGTGCTGCTTCAGCGAAGACCTGATCGTAATCCACTTTCGTCTTCTTCTTTCTTTTCCGCTCCATTCTGAGAGCTGACCATTGCGGTGGTTTCGATTCTTTTCGTTTCTCAGGACGAAGAGATGGCATCCTTCCTATTTGCTTCGACTCGAGGGTCTGTTGAGCTTTGGACGGCCGATCAGAAACGCCTATGCTGGCAGGATGATCTGGTAAGAGGAGTTCTGGATCTGTATCAGGGTGATCAAGAAGATGTTCAAAAGAGAAGGTGAAGGGCCAGATAAGGTTGCGTTTAAGATGGGGTCCGAAGGTAGTTTCAGGTATAGATATTGATTGATCGGCGTCAACATCACTTGGAAGAGAGGAAGGCGAGACGAAGGAGTGACACAGAAAGGTGAGAACCAAAACAGCCTCCTTGAATTCGGCACGGAAAGCTTCATCTTCGAGCAATATCAGGGATTTGTGCCATTTGGATTGTTGTTTGAGCTTCTTCCATTTTGGCATTTGAGCTATCTCCTCGTTACATAACTCTCTGAAGTTCTCCAAGGTGACCTCGGGATTTCGCTAGTATGATATTCAGTTTATCACTACAAGTATAAACGGGACAGCTCACGTCCATGTAATCAAGCAACGGAAGCAAAGTCTTGACTCCAAAACCTGGCAGACCTTTACCGCGAGTGAGGTCTTGACCAGCCAGAAGAGCTAGTTGTTGAGCTTGCCAAGCTTCTTCTGGCCATGCGAATGTGTCTTCGAGAGCTACTTTGTCAAGGATTGAGTATTGCTGGACAGCTGCGTTTGGTAGAAATTTGACGCTTGTTTGACTAAGAACGAATCGGTAGATGTCGGAGTGTCGAAGAATGAAGAAGTCGGAGTCGTTGGCTATAATGACAGTACTAGCTGCCTTTGCTAGACCAGACTGAATTCGGGCGCTCTGAAGCCTGACAATGGTGTTGTCCGCCTCATCTCCAGATCGGACGAGGATAATTTGGCTTCTGCAGTTGACCAGCTCAGAGTTAGCATGTATGTAAGATTTTTCGAAGGCGATAGCGTCAGAGTCATAGGAAGCAGGTCTGTGCAAAGAAGCTGGCTGTTCTAGGTGAAGAGAGGTTGATGGGGGAAATGCTGCTAGCAATAACCTTGCTGAGTCGCCTTCGAAGTCCGATGGCGCGAAAGGAAAGTCGAAGTAAGCATCGCAGTTCCGATGAAATGTGCTGAAAAGATGACGAAGACGACTTCTCAATGTTGATACCATGGCACGATTGATCTTGTCCTTGAATTTTTTACCCCGATCTTGCAGCAGAAGCCTTTCCAAGTGAGCTGCGACAATGACTGCTTCTTTCAATGCTTGCGTAGCGAGGTGCTTCCTTCGGCGCGTCATTGCCTTGCGATCTTTATGCGTATGTAGTTTGCCGAGAGCATTAGATGACTTGTCTCGATCATCAAAAGTCATGGTGACTTGCGATGCAATTGCCGACAGACGATCAGCTAAGTCGCCAGCGAAGGTGAAAGATTGTTTCTTTAGCCAGACTTTGGAAGCTTCTTCAGTAGGAAACCATAAACGCCGCTGATGTAGGTGTAAGAACGGCCCAAAATACGAGCAATCTCGTTTCAGTCGATTTATTGGACCCCAAAGAATACCAGTGCCATCAATATCTGCGCCTGTTCGACGATTGCCGTTAGAACAGTCATGTCAGCTTCTAAGAGGAACTTACAGGGCTGGCATTTGATCTGCTCCTCTATCTTTCGTAGAGCTTCTTCCCAAGATGTTGCGCGATCCAACACTTGTGTATTGACATGTGCCAATTGGCGAACGGCAGCATGAGCACCTCGCCAGCCCATTTTGATAGAGGTAGAGATATGGACTTTGCAATGAGCTGACGAGATTCAAGGAAGATGGTGATTCAAGCTTTTCGGAAAGGAGTGATACACTAGGTAAAGCTGAGAGTTGTACTTCGCAACTATAGAAGAAGGTATAGAGGGCCAGCAGTGACCAATCTCGTGATGTACTGTTGCTGTTGCTGTTGCTGTTGCTGTTGCTGTTGCTGTTCTCTTCTGCTCCTGCTCCTATCCCAGCTCAAGGCCCGCCATGCCAAGAGCACACAGCAGTCTGATCCAATAGGAGAAGTACTGATTTCCAACCACCAGAAGCTACTGTAGCAGCCAAAAGTTGGTGAGTCCAAGCTCAGCGTGAGATGTGAAGGGAAGCTACCGAATTCCACTGCAAGAGACTGAGTCAGCCTAGTAGCGCTTAGGTATGTACAGAGCACTCACCCAGTAAGACCGCAAACTAAGCAAGTCGTGGTATCTGAATAAACAATCGTCAGAATAGAAGTCGCGTTTTTCGCGATCCGCTTGACATATGGATTACAAGAGAAGTCTCGTCAACAGGTCTAGCTATCGTAAGCTATGATTAGCAGACTAGGTACAACTATGATCGTATTGAATTGAGATGAACCCAAAGTGACATCCGTTGTTCTTGCTCTTCCTGATCATACTCAACAGCAATAGCTCTCTTCAAGTAAGAGAGTCGTCAAAGCATCATTTCCTATGAGCAGAATGTCAGCATCGACGATCAAAGCAAGCCAGAGCAAAATTAGATTCACCTTAAAGGAAGAGTCTGACCTTAAAGGTGTACCAATATTTCACAAAGTCTATAAGGTATAGATCTTTCGCCGCTGAATCTGAATCAGAGCAGTAGCTCTGGCAGTCCGCTAATTCAGACAAGGAATAAGTACACGAATCTGTAAATTACAAGAAAGCAAAGCCGACTTACTGAGCCGTAATAATAATATTCAGCCTGCGCACCAATCAAAGGAAGAGAGGATAGAAAGAAGTCTCAATTACGCCGCGATCGTGACCTTCCAAAGCATATTTGACCACAGCATCAGCGTTACCACATCATCAGCGTTACCAAAAAGATCCGCACGAGGTATGAAAGGTCTGGGAAGAGAACGTTTAGTCGAATTGAGAACGGAAGCAAAGATCAGCTGCGTGAAGTAGGGCAATAGGCACTTGCAGCAAAAGTAATTAGAGTTTCGAAGAGATCATCCCCATTTGAGAGAGTTGAAGCAAACCTGCGGATATCAAAGATCGTTTAGTTTAACAATTGACAAACCAATCAGCCCGGATCACTTACAGGCTTCTAATCCAAAGATCCAGGGCAATAGATGAAACTGAGATAGCTTGGCAGTCAGCGATGCCTGTCATTGCTTGACATAAGACTATAGGCAGTAGCTCACCTGTAGATCCAGAGGCAGACACAGAGTTGAGTTCTAGAGGCAGACATAGAGTAAGGCCAGGTTGACCGGATCAGCAGATTTCTTTCTCTTAGGTCGCAGGACTCTAAGATTGCGCAAGAACAGAGGAATGTTTGTTAAAGAGAGTCAGAAGTCCGAATACGGAAGCATGAGCCACCACACTTGACGGCGGTCAATGAAAAGCCATTCAATCCAAAAGTTGGCCAACTTTTGGACTTTCACGTGCACATGTGCTCAGTGTACGAGCAGAGTCCAGGGCAAGTCAGAGCTCTCTATGGCATCTTGCTCGTTGATAGGTGAGGGTATAGGACTCGACTGTCGGCAAACAAAGAAAAAGGGAGCTGGAGCGAATGAGCCAGCTCCCACTTTCATGAATTTCGGCTAAGACATTTTTCGTAGGAATTATGACTCCAAACATCCATTACAAGTACATGTGCACTACAAAGAGCTATAGCTAGTACTACAGCTGACCAAGTCGTGCATAGCGCTCCTATAACTCTCGCTAACTGCTTTCTATGCACATTGCTTGCTTGTCTTGTGTATGTTTCTCTCTTTAGCCTCATTCTCACACTATTCGTTCTCGTATCTTCTCTGGCCTTTGAAGAATGTCACTCATTGAGTGTCATCTTATAATCAAATGATATCTCGAGATTGCTATCGTCATGAAACTTGCCTGAGGAGACAGCAGCTGACTCCGTGAACATACTTTCAACTCTTTTGACAAAGCACCCTTGCTTTTCCTCGTTTTACTGCTGTATCAGCTTTCATCCTCAGCACTCGTAGCCGCATGTCTGCAGAAATCTCTTATTTGCGTGCGTTCACAGCTTGATATTCAAAATGCATTTCTCGTGGAATCTTGATATATCTGCTTTTTTGCGTCCATACAATCGTGTCCTAGTCTGTCAGCCGGATTTATTGCTCAGCAGACCTGGAGACCAAAGTCGAGCTTGATGCGAGAACACTCCTCACAAGCTCCTGATCTGCTCAGGTCGCTTTGTATAGCGTGGCTGAGCACAACTAAGCATGCTATCTCTTCTTTCTCATGCTTCCATAGCGATTAGACTCTCGAGCAAGTCAATTTGTACAGTAAGCATCACTTGATCCTGTTCTCTCTTCACCTATAACTCATTCCTATTTGCTAGGTGTCTTTCTAGAGCCTCACAACACGCTGTACAGCATTGTAGGTTCAGTCAAATCTGAGACATGTTTTGCCACCTGAGAACTCTCGCGCCAGATTTCTGAGGTGGCAAATTATTGAGGTCATCTGAAACTCAAGATGATTACTGGAGATAATAGCGATGCTCTGAATATACGCCTTATGATTGGATTGAACGAGAAAACAGCAAAGATTGATCAATCATGGAGACCGGTTGAATCCTGAGATTAATGAAGCTGCTGAACTTGGTCAGTCTGGTCCATATGCTTGTGTTTGACACGAATACTCATAGAGCTCGTGGTAGAATACTCGTAGAGCTCGTGGTAGGATGGTGGCAGGGAAGATAATCAAATACGATGATGTCCAAGTGAAAAGATACAGGATGCAGAACGCAGTAAGGTAGACCTTGGTCTTGCAGACGACGTAGAAATGTAGCAGGCGTGTTATAACTGATTCAAGCGATACACCGATGTCTTCGGCGAGACTGTCTGACTGTTGCAGACGCGCTTGTGACACTCCAATAGGAGCGCAATAAAAGAAGAGAGGCAAAGAGTCTTGAGATCTGTCAGCGAGTCCGATCATGGTACAGGTCAACACCTGAAATTTCTACCAAGTCAGTGCAACGGAAAGCAGGCCGTTCGAAAAGAAAAGCTTCTAGCTTTATGGAGATACCAGCATGTCACCTGAAGAAGCAGGTCTATATGGCCTGCGTGATTTCTGCCATCAGCTTCAAGGAGGACAGGCAGCACCAGAAATACGCAGCAGCGAATAAGTATACACAAGGAAATGATTGAAAAAGGAAGACGACTAGAAGTTGGCTCCAGCCAGCCTTGGGCCGCTGGCGGTTATGAGGGACTACGCAGACAATCAAGAATGAATGGCAGCAAGTTGAGACGCCTAGGGAGATAGACGACTTTGCGCAGCCCCTTGGTACAACACGAGCCTAGCACATTCAGCGCGTCTAGAAATGGTTCTCTCTAGCTATATGTCGTGTTCGAGTTTGTCAAGAGGCGGCTGTCGCGTAACGGAATCAAGCTCTCTCTCAAACCATCTTTCATCAAGTTCCGGTTCGAAGTCTTAAACTTGCTGCATTTTGCGCCTGCCTGCTGTACCTATCGGTGACTCTGAATACATCAAGCTCAGAGTTAAAGAATCAGCTTTCGCTTGTTGCTACCTTCAAACTACAACAGCTTCCTTTCGGTAAGGAGATCTTGATGCGCACACATGAGTATTATTGAGCTCAGACTGATTACAGTGCGCGATTATTCCGATGTCACAATCTTCTGTAACGCTCAAGGTGGATTTCGCGAAATTTCATAACTCCCGCTGTTGTCAGAGTAGGCTGAAGAACGATGTGCTATCTGCATGTCTAATGTTGGTCCTTAGAATGCTCTAGAGAAACGACATTTGTCTTTCTTTCCTCCGAGCCAGATGATGTTGGACCTACTTGTCGTACGCTGTTCTGCTGTTATTTGACAATGGTCTGACCCACTCAGTAGCAAATTGTCAAGACATGCAAAGTATCCAGCTGGATTTAGAGTACGTCATGAGTATCAGTGCTTTCCATGTTGATTATCCGTCGCAGCAATCTTTCCATCACGCATAGGCAGCATCTTGCAAACATTCTCGAGAAGAAGAGTCTTCGATCCACACTACCAGCAAATCCTATTCGCGAAGGCATATACATCACCCCTCTCAAACGCTTAGGAAAGGAACCGCTTCCGTCTGATTTGCTCTGTATTTGCGATGTACAAGGAGTTTCGAACACCATCTCCAGCTTGAAGGAAGAGCATGATTCACTCAGAATGTGCTACTATCCACCACAATTTGAGAAGTCGGTCAATATTGTCGTCTTCCGGCTCTTTTGTACTGCCTTTTACAAAATTACCGAAATGCGAAATGAAATACCTCATTCTTCAGTCAGCCAACTGTTTAGCAACATTGTGCAGTGGAGTCTTGCACCTCTGGAGAAGAGACCGTCGGCTGCAGAAGGGCGTCGAAACCTTGAAGACTTGATGAGCTGTGTACAACGTCTGAAACATGTCAAGTCCAACAAGCTAGTCGCATTCTTGGCTCGCTTTTCTACATTACCACGGATCATAACCATCAAAAGATGCGCGAATGTAGATGAGGAAGCAGAAGAGCAGTTCCAGCTTTTACGTAGCAGTCTTTGCAAGGCTCAGTGCAAGGAAGACATTTTGCTATCTATCATGTTCCACTCTACCTCGCTCGTACTTGCTCTTGATACGTATTGGGCAGCAAAAGATCAAGGTCTCGATGTTGCAAAAGGGCAAAAGCGAAGAGCATCCGAGGAGGTGACAATTGCGGAAAGAATGGAAAAGTCTAGCTTACCTGTCGAGAAGAAGCGCGACACAAAGGAACGACCTATCAGCTCGAAAAAGGCCCCTGCAGATGCACAAGGTTAGCATGATATAGTGCGACTACATATCATCATCTGATTTGTTCCAGTATTCCCAGCTACTAGTGGAGGGGATCTGCATCTGTTCCAGCAGATCGAGGCTGCGGCAAAGGAGAAGCGACTGATTGGTTTTACATTGTCAAGAGATCCTTCGAACCGGCATTACAATGTTACCGCTCTTCGGAAGTATCTAAAGCACCGTAACAAAGATGGCAAAGGGAAAGCGCACGAGCTAGCGGAAAGGATCGAGGCAATGTTAGACTAGGTCAGCTGGATATGTTACGAACAAGTAGTATATGTAGCTTACTCAATAAAGAGAGATGCAGTGTTCGAAAACCGCGAGATCGCATATCTGATTACCTTTAGAGAGGGACTGAAGCTATGTCCAAGGATTCGTGATAGAACTGTACTATCTAGTAGAACAAGCTATATATGGGAATGGGCATCGGCCAGAAAATGGCCAAAATTACGTACTTGATGTCCGTTTTGTAAAACGGACGTTGGTTTGCACCCCGTGGCATGAGAAGGTCCAAGCGAGACATTTGCGAAGACAGGCTTACCTAGTGTTGGTAGAGTTTTGGGAGGCGACCTATCTTTGCCTCTCGTAGGTGTAGAAAACAGAATGGGTGAAGGAGGTTCGCGTCTCATACTCGCAAGTAGACAGACTACTGATCCGGCTGAAAAGCGAGAGCTGTGAGCAAAGAAAATTGTTGCGCTCTCGGCTAGCTGACCAGTGTCTTCAGTCGGAAGGCTATCCAGTAGCTACAAGTGATGATTGATGCAAGAAAAGAACCTAATGCTAATAAGGGTACAAGTTGCCCTGGCGACCGATATCGAACTCCTGTTCCGTTACCGTAGCTTACAATCAGATGCCTCTCTTGTATTGACGTTGACGATGTGAATCATTGGCGCGACGCTGGATTGGGTAGTTCCGTTTCGAGGATGAGGTATGACGCTGTCTTTTTCTGCAGCGAAAAGAAGAAGCCTCCTTGATAGTAGTAGCGTTCCTGCTAACATTATCCGCAATCGTGTCGAAGCTTCTGCCAGGGATTGCACCAGTCTGCAAGGACATCGGTCAACTTCCCTTCTTTACAGTTCCGACCTACGAATATATCATCCTGCGCGCCATCCTTAAATCCGTCTGTAATATGGTCAGGGTTAATCATAGCAAGGAAGTTCGTTACTTACATGATTCATGATAGCCTGGTCTCGCATTATTGCCAAACCATTCCGCGGTTGATCTCTCGTTGTCTATGCTAACATGTGAGCCCCATGTACAGCCCGCAAAGACAGACTTACATGCGTAGATAGGCATTTTGGGCCCTGAAAGAGTCATATAAGCGCTTTCAGGTTATACCCATTGCGCAAACATACCTTCGACAGCAGGATATTTGCCTGTCCAAAGAGGTCTTTGAGGTTTGCCGATTGCTGGAAGATTGATCTTGCTTTGAAGTATAGAGCAATCAAAACCTGTCATGTAAAAGTTGCCCGTGCCATAGTTCGCCAGCCATAGCCACACGCACTGGAACAGATATGATGAGTCGGCATCGTACCAGTCAATTAGGTCAACTGACGACACATTTCTTCCCCGTACATTTGGGCTGCTGAAAATATCAATGACAGAAACTATATCTCTATAATGCCAAATAAAGACTCACCATAGCTGCGGGAATGGCGAAATCAGTTTCGCGACGGTAGACACAGGTATCTGTCACTCTGTCAGGCATTCCTATGGCACTGAGAGACATGAAATTACGATTGACAGAGAATACGGTCAAGTCATCCATTTTGACCTTCGAAACGTCGTCAACATCAGCAATAGCAAGAGCGCATCCAGAAAGGCCGTTAATATCGGGCACTAAAGTCATGATCAGATTCTTGCCTGATGGACAATTTATTGAGACATACAACGCAGAGTTGGATCGAATGAAGCATGATACGGTCCGGCATTGTCTCCGCTAGGACAGGCATCTCGAGGACCAGCAGCATCTGAAGCCAAGTTAGCTGCGGGGTCTTGCAGTTGGTGAAGGAAACTAACCGGCAATCGCAGTGCTCGAACCATATTTCGTCCTGTACAGGTTGTTTCAGTGACGCAAACCAACAGTATGGCTTGAGCACTGACCAAGCGACATGACAGGCAATTTGCGCCGTCCATTTCCCGCCAGCAGGAAGTTCTTCTACCAACCCTCCGGTTGGCAAATTCGTCTGCCGCATTGCGTCAGCTCTTACTCCATGAGAAAGCTTTTTAGACATACATATCCACGGAACCTGAGCTATCAGTGTCAGAGTGTGCAGTCTCTGCGGCGCGCAGGGTTGCATACCACCACTGATCGAAAGGCTTTTTTACATCTGAGATACTGATCATAATTCGATCTCCAAGACTCACTAGATCCAGCATTGGACTTTGCGGCTCGTCAGGCCTAAGAGATTGATCAGAAAGTGTCGAGGTGCATGTGCGGAAGACCGAACCAGTTTTGCCAACCATCTAACCAAACATCAGATATAGCAGAAACAATAAAGGATGCACAAACACATGGCAGGAGTAAAGATACTCTGCATTTTTGTCATATCAGTGCAAAAAAACAGCAGCATCGGGCGCTAGACAGACCATATGAGCGATTGCCAATTGAGAAGAGCAGACTGCGGCCAGCGCAAAAAGAAAAGAAGAGACCATGTCAGACAAGTATAAAGGAATGTAGGAGAATAACAGGAGATGGAAGAGCAAGACAGATAGCAAATCAGGCTCAAAGCAAAAGCGAGGCTTTGCGCACAATCGTCCATAAAGCTCGAACCCTTCCGTTCACCTTTGCAAGCTATGACGCGGATACATGCGTAGAGAGATGATAAGTGAATACTTGACAGTAGAATGTTCAGACAGATGCCAAAATGAATGCAAGATGTACCACATGAAAATCGAAATGCCCAATGAGATTAGTTTACGCGTATCTGTTGCTTCTTTCTTGACGTCGCCGGTGAGCACCAATTGCTCTTGGTTGAACTGCGGCATTACGGCTTGGTGGTGAACTGTTGCGATTTGCTCCGCGGGAATGGGTCGATAGAGCAGGGCCTTGCAAGCTACTTGTGGTGGTTGAAATCGCGGGGCCAGCTGTCAGAGCTACGCTGATATCGGTGCTTGCACCAGTCTACCGCATCTATGAGCCAGGATATCCCTTTTCTGGAGCGAACTTACGAAAATGTCATCTTGGGCTCCATCCTTGAACCCGTCTATAGTTATGCATCAGCAACATCATCAGAGGGAATCTGCATTCTTTTCTTACACGATTCATGATAGCCTGGTCTCGCGTCATTTCCAAACCATTCTGCTGTCGAACGGTCGTTGTCTGATAAATCAGATGAGTTTTGAAACCCGATGTCGCAGGAAGAGCTTACAAGCATAGAAAGGTAATTTTGGTCCTGCATGGGAGTTTAAGTGCGTTACAGTGCCATGCTGGATGATATACATACCGTTGACTACGGGATATTTGCCTGTCCAAAGAGGTCTTTGAGGTTTGCCGATTGCAGGCAGACCAGTCTTGCTCTGAAGAATCGAACAGTCAAAGCCAGTCATGTAATAGTTCGCCTGTCCATAATTGGCTTCCCATAGCCAAACGCACTTTTTCATACAGCGTAAGTGAGCGACCAGTACTATTAAACAAATAACTCACGATACATTTACTTCCGGTACATTTTGGCTACAGACATGATCAACGCGAGCGCATTACGATAGGACGAGAAGATACCATATTAGCAGGAATATGAAAATCAGTCGCTCTGCGGTAAACGCAAGTATCTGTTTTGGTCTTTCAGGTACTGTAGCTTTGTAGAGAAGTAAGCTTACGGTTGACAGAGAAGACAGTCAGATCATCCATCGTGACTTTCTTCACATCGTCTACGTCGGCAATAGCTAGCGCGCATCCCGACACTCCATTGATGTCCGGTACTAAAACAAGGTCGAGTGAGTATCATGATACTGTCTCCGGATATGAGACAAGTCGTACGAGGAAGCGTAGGATCGAGTGAAGCATGGTAAGGTCCAGCGTTATCACCAGAAGGACAAGCATCTCTCGGTCCAGCCGCGTCTGAGGGAGCTGTCAGAGAGTTCTGCTGTTTCATTGCAAAGGGAGCTCTTACCAGCTTCTGCTGTTCTCGAGCCATATTTCGTCCTATAAATGCTTTATAAGACCGTTGTACTTCCCAGAAAAACGCCAGAGCCTACCAAGCGACATGACAAGCGATTTCAGCAGTAAAGACACCGCCAGCGGTAAGTTCCTCGACCTGTATGATTCAGTTCTATCACTTTCAGGCCCACCTGAAGTAGATCTGCGCAACGCACCTTTCCGCCAGTCGGTAGATTGGTCTGCGAATCTATTAGTGCTTGCCTCCCATAGAGACTGTAGAGCATACGTAGCCTCTGAACCACCATTGCTCGAAAGGCTGCAAGTTACAAATTAGCATAATATAGCGGTTCTCAATGTTTGCGCTCGACTGACCAGATTGACCAGCGGCGTTTGAGGTTCATCAGGCCTATCTCAGTATATCAATAAATGCCAGCACTGTATTGGTAGGCGGACAGACCAATTCATCCACCCATCTAGATTTTGCAGATCAGCTTCATGACTGTCAGGACAGAATCGACGGTGCAAACGCACACATCGCGGGCGTAAAAATGCTCTACAGTCGATATTCATCAGAATTGCATCGACTTAGGGCGAGCATCGCGTACCATATGAGCTGCAATCAATTGCAGATGAAACAAAGTGAAAGCGACCAGCGCAAAAACGAAAGAGGAAACCATGCTTGGCAGGTACTCGAGGGAATGAAAGTGCTAGAAGTGGTATCTATGTGAGTCTACTGAACGAGAAGAAGAGGGAATAAAGCGCGACTTTGTCCTGATTATGTAATGCCTCGAACTGATTTTGAGGACGCGTTTCCTTTGTGCGAATCCCGATCGAGGGTTTTATGTATTGCATTACTAAATGGATTCTACGAGACTCTTTGGATAGTATAGAGAGAAGAAATGGTGAGAATGATGAAGTACAAGGTGTGGAAAAATGATAACCTAGAGCCTTTTCAACTGAACCCTATTTTGCTGTTAACACGATCATGCTGAATGTGAAAGAAGAAGAGATAGCGTGTGAGAAAGCGTAATTATTGATCGAGCATGCCGTCCAGTACTGATCGCACATCATCCACGTCCGCTAAGTCGGCCAATACTCCAACCATGTCTGTTAGCTCGGTGTCTGCCAGTACGAAATGCATTGGATCAGCAATTAAGCTGAATTTGAGGAATTTAGACTGACCATGAGGATCATTAAACCACGACGAGACCGGTACAGCGTTCTTAGGATGAAAGATGTAAGACGCAGGAGAATTATCAATGATGATAGTCTCGCCAATAGGCCGCCCGAGTTGCGAAAGGTCCTGTCGGCCAAATAGCTAATTGAGTATAAGCATACAGCAAGCAGACCCTTGACTGACCTTGACATAATTCCCCCGATGGTTATAACAGCTCTCGCGAAACAGCCGATGCCTGACTACTCGATGTATATCTAGCTGATCCAACACGGGATCGGCGTACTGTGATAGCGACAGAGATTTAAGCATCTAATCATGCAAAGTTCTTCGGCGCTCACCTTCGATAGTGACGCAGTGAAGACTACGACTTCGTATATCTCGCCCATTCTCCGTAGGAACTGGATCGACGACAAGCATGAATATCAGAGCACCATACAAGATAAGTTATAACGCACCTCATCGACTCCAGGTCGTTTTATCACATAGACGTTATGATTCACATTGTCGATCTCCACTGGCACGATGTAATCTGCAGAGTGGATCATCTGTGGGTATCCGGATCACGGCAATCAGCACAGCCTGAGCAGCTGGATCACAACCTCACCTTGAAACTGGAATGTACTAGCGTTTCGTCCAGATCCAGCACTAGACATTTCCTTCCTTTATCGTGCGGTGACAATTCGCTGAGTAACGGCCGCGGTATCCCATCCTGTTGTTCGGCCAAAGCGTAAGTCTTTGATCCGACCAAACAGTACTAGATTGCCAACCTCTCCTATTGGTATGCCCATACCGCCATTCATGATGATCCTATCCTCTTCATCCTGTTCATCGAGGTATTCCTCTTCCTCCTCCTCTTCTTCCTCACTCAACTCTTCTTCAGACCCAGATCCTTCATTATGAGCAGATAACCTGCTTCTCCTTTTCCTAGGTGTAGAATTAGGTGTACCTTCCGCTCCTGGTGGAACGACTGCTCCAGATAACACATCGCCCGTTTCTTCTTTGGATAAATGAGCTCCAGTTTTAGATGTATTGGCTATCATTTCAGCTGATGGACCTGTATTTGTTGGTGTGCCATCTGCATTCAATAGAGCTGGATCAAGAGAAGTAGAAGTAAGTACTGTAGGTTGCGAAACAGAAGTGACTGGTATTCTTTGCGAAGAAGGAGTTTGGGTCATTTCTCTTGAAGTCGCAGTGTTTGATGTTGAATCAGCAGCTTTGGAAGTAAGAGGAGCATTCTCTCTTGAGTCTTCTTGAAAATGTTTTCTTTGCGAAGATGAGGTACAACCCAAAACAGCCAAGAGAGAAGACCAAGGCGATTTCTTCTTCTTTGTGCGTTGTGGTGCTGAACTGGATCGCGTTGTATTTGTTGCAGGTTCTGTCACTACTGGTGCAGAGGTAGACGGTTCAGAAGCCAAAGTGACTGGCACAGGCGACTTCGACTCATCGGTTTTGGTATCTAGTGAAGAGGTAGAAGGTGGTAGAGGTACAGGAGCAGGTAAGGAAGCTAGATTAGTATCTTGACTCGTGATAGGTGCAGTAGCGGTCTCGCTAGCTGTAGGAACTTGGCTGGAATTCTGCGATGCTGCTTTGACCTTCTTCTTTACAGGTCTGACAGGTCTTGCAGGTGCTCTAGCAGGTTGCCCGGTAGGTGAGACTTGAGTGATGATTGATGCAAGGACCTGGGAACAGAATCCACGCATGGGAATCAGATATGCACCTTGTTTTGAATTTCAACCGCAAAGGGTGAATGCTCGCGCTGGTTGAGGGAGACTCACATCTGGTGCTGGCTCTGATCCAGAAGCATTGCTTGCCATTATAGGGCCGAGTGGAATATTTCAAGGATGCTGTTAGAAGAAACAATAGGTGCGGATAATTCTCAAGGTGTTTGGGTAAGCTTTTGATTCAGGTGGTACAGCAGGGTGTAAGGACAGGCTGAGTGTGACTGATAAAGGCAAGAAAGACTGATTTATGGCTGTTACAGAGATCTTCTTATCATGCGAGGTCGAAAAAGATGGCGAGCAGCAGTGTCCTCTCTATTTTTCATTCGTATGGATAGACTCCCAGTGAGTCGTGTGATACAGCCTAAAGTACAATGATACTGCATGTACATGCTTCCAGCTTGATTGAACCTTTGCAAGCCATGCGTTTCTTTCCGCAAAATGTCTCTCAGTCATGCTTGTCTCGATATCTCGATTTGGATGGCTATTCGCACGCGCAAAGAGGATATGAACACTAGCGCTTCTTCATGAAGGAATTGCTAGAGAAGTTCGACTTGTTCGGTTGACCCGGAGGAGCACTTGAAACGGGCTGTTCACAAGTCAATCAGCATGACATTAGCGCTCTGGTATCATGTGACTTACAGGCTCAAAGAGGGAAGTCCCGGCGTCCGATTCGGTTGCGTTCTCAGCCAAAGCATCCAGATTCGCAGCAGAAAGTGGTAAAGGCTTGTTAACGCTTGCGCTTGAGTTTCCAGAGAAAGCGGAATTACCAAATGTAGTTTGAGCAGTAGCTTGTAATCCTCTCATACTTCCTCCTCCTCCTCCGAAACTCTTCTTGGATTGATAAGTTTTCCTAGTTGATCCACTTCGAATTGATTCAGTACCACTTTCTGTTCCAGCATATGTCCTCTCTTCGTTATCGGTATAAGAAGAAGGTAGCGGTGCACCACTGTTGGATTTGTTGAAATCCGAATCCGAGAGTTTAGCACCTTTAGCTGAAGAAGAAGTGAAAGCTGAAGTTCCATGCTGGATATTGATGGCTAATTGAGTGCGACGAGATCGAGCGCTCAAAGAAGATGGACCGCTCATAAAAGATTGTTCGGACCGTTCAGAACCGTCAGCATAAGTGGAAGCGTATTGTTTACCAGCCGTTAAGCGAGTAGTCGCTCTGGATCGATTGGAGGGGGAAGCAGAAGGTGGTGGTAAGCGTGTACTCCGAGCTGTATAGGCACTGGTATCGTATGATCGTCCACTGCCTTTGCTGAGTTTACTGCTTTTGCTGCGGTAAGAGTATTGACTTTCTTCATCTCGAGAATCCTCTGACCCATAGCCGGTTGGTCTGGATCTGTAGGAAGTTGCTGTTCCGCGCGTCATTCCAGTCATACCAGTTGCTCGACTGACACCTGATCGTAGCGAGCCGGACATGTCAGACATGCGTTTCCTAGCTCGTGAGGTGCCTGTACGTTGCGAGCCAGCTCGAGATCCTTCTGAATTGCTGCCGAAAGACCTCATTGAAGTAGCATCAGGAGCGGTGAGCTGTAATAATGTAGACATGAGTGAACAGTTCATCTCTCCTAGGAATGCAGCTGACCATCAATCTAGGACCAGCTTGGTGTAGTGGCCTTCCATCTGGACCAAGGTTTCGTGAAATGGAAGTGCCCTGTTGGTAACTTCAGCTCATTGAAACAGCGATACAGTGGAGGAACACACCACCGCTGAACCAGCCCATTTTGTTCTTGTTGGGGAAGGAGGTTCATCATGACCTATTTGATCGTGCGGCATGAAGGTTTGATTTTGCATCCATTGATCTTGCATCTCATACTCGTTAGTTGCGCTCGTTGCCATCGAAGTAGGGTAAGAAGGTTGTTGCCCATGCACCGACTCTGCTGGTGGTCCGTACATAAGAGGTTGGCTAGGCTGGGCGAAAGGCTGCTGATATTGGCCTCCGGTCTGAGGATGACCCATATCTTGAACAGCGCCTTGTGCGCCCCCGTAAGGGTCTGAAGCTTGGTACTGATTGTCCCAGGGAGCAGTCTGCAACATCGGTCTCGCGCTTGCTCCAGAAGAAAGAGACGAGTCATCTCTATCTCTTCCACTGAACATATCCATGTGTTTGAGCCAATCCGATGAATCTTTGTTGCGGCGAATCATGAATATAGCGATAGCCAGAAGTAGGACTCCACCGCAGACAGCTCCAATAATGACTGTAAAAGATCAGAAGGAATCCCAAGAAGTCGCATTCGCCTTACTATATTTGGTGGAATCACCTCCGCTTCCTCCAGAGTTATCGCCAGAGCTATCGCCTTTGGCTCCCATCGTTGCAGTAACGAAGATGGTCTGGGAAACGGATAAGCATAGCCTCGATTCTGGCCGAAGCAACATACCGTCGCTGTTACGAGAATAATCAGCCAAAGCCAGACTTATTCCTATGAGAAACGACTTACTTGAGTCATAGTCATCATCCTTAGCGTCACCGCCAACTTGTTTCCCCGATTGATTGACGGTCTTGATATCGACTAGCGAACGAAGTAAGCCCTTGCGTAAGTTCAGAGCAGATGTACTTACCACTTGAATTGCCTTGCCGTCGATAGACAGCCTTGAGAGTAGGCATAGGCTGAAGAACTGCTGCCAAAGTCGGCATAGCAAAGGAGAGAAGACATAAGCACGCCACAGCTGGCTTCATTGCAGATATACAGCTTCTCATATCACGCAGAAGAATGACATGGGACGACAGTGGTGAATCAGAGAAGGAAGGAAACGGCAAAGGCAAAAGCAAAGGAAATCCCTTTGTTGTCAAATTATATAGCGCGGTCAACAGCCTCGAAGAAAATCATGACTGGCTTTGCGAGGAACAGAGAGCGCGATGATCAAGCAGAATTTGAACATCAAAAAGCCTAGAAACAGCCTGTCTGAACAGCTTCGAACACCTCGAAAGTCATCAGAAGAGACCTCAGCCTTATAGATTAACCTGTGACTGTCAGCACTTGAGCTCGACGAAACAGTTCCTGACTGCGTAGACGACTAACAAATTGAGTGACAACTTGAGCACAACAATGGTCAAGACCAAAAATTGTGCTCCGATATCATGATATGCCGACGAAGGACGACCTGAGCCCGACAAGGAAGGGAACACCAACATTGCAAACGATAGCATCTCATCGCCCTTTATGCTATATAACCTTCGCTCACGCTACAGTGAATCTACTCCGCGTCAAAAGGCGAAAAACTTGATGTGTTGGAGTTGCTTGATTTCTTGGTCGCTCTGTTCCAAACATCTCTCAAACTTGTTCCATCCTTCAAACCAAAACTACTCTTCGCTGGCTTTTCAAGCGTCGCTTCTCCTTTGGTTGGCATGCTGAAATTGAAAGCTTTAGCACCAGGATTGAGTGAGAGAGGATGTCGCGAAGATCCGTCCGGGATGTTGTTCCATTCTTCTTTGATGTGTGACATAGCCGACAGATTTTGAGCAGAAGTTGACCGACTATGGTTTGGCGAATCTGGCAACAATAAAGGCGAATGCTTCTCAGTGCTGCCACGGCGAGTCCCAATAGGCTGAACTTCATTATTGAGCAAAGCCAGACCACGGGTAGGGCTACCGTCGATGGCTGACGGTATCTCGTTTTCATCCTCGTCATCGTCGAGCAGACTGAAAAGATGCGAAGGAAGCAGAGATGTTTGATGAGGCGTCATTGGTGACAGAGGGCCAGGATCTGGAAGTCCATTATGGCCATTGACACCGTTGGGGGACATTTCACCGGTAAGCGAGGTGAGAGAGCCATGCATGAAAAAGGGCAATGCCAGCTTGTGTGCACTCCCTGCTTCGGTACCCTCTTGACCACTGATGATCGGCTGTTCTACTGCGGCTGAAAGTACCTGCGGACCAAAAGGGGCGAAGTTTGAATGGTCATTGAGATTTTCAGCGGAAGCGAATCGAGACGGCGGCATCGAAGCTGGATAGAGGGAGTCCAATGGATTCAAGTGTTCACGCTGATGCCACAGACGGTGCTCCAGGAAGCTTGATTTGGTTGGCAAGGTTTCAGCTTTGGTCAGAGGGTAGCCATTGTGATCGAGCATGTGAGCTGGCAATTGATTGCCGAGAGGATAAGTTGAATCGCCAGAAAGAACCCAGTGATAAGGTGTTTCCATGTTACCGTAATAAGTTGGATTTGAAACAGAACGCTGTTGTGCTTGAGTCCACAAAGTTCCGGCTTGGAGTCGCTTGCTCTCTAATTCTGATCTTCGAGCCGCAATGGCCGACTCCAAAGCTTCAACCCGACAAGTGACTTTGCGCAGAGCATTCTCAGCTTGACTCAAATCCTCCCGCTTCCGGACCAGATCTTCTTTAACTTTGCTGATTTTGGCTGAACAATCTTCTTGACTTTTTAACAACTTCTTTTCGTGATCGGCTTCTTTCCGCTCAAGACGAGCTAGTTCGTGCTTCATACGTTCAATGTGATCAAGCATAGTTTGGCGAGACAAACGTGCAGCATTGCGTTTCTTGTCTGCTTCGGCCCTTTCGACCTCGGCCAAACGTTTCGCTTCTTCCAACACACGAGTCTTAGCTTTAGCTTCTGATCTGTTCTTGTCATCCTCTTTCTTTTGAAGTCGAAGGATTTCTAGTTCAGCTTGTAATTTTGCTTGAGCAGCAGCCGAAGCAGCTTTGGCTTCTTCGATTTGCTGTTGCAAAGTAACAACGGCTTCATCCACAACTTCTTCGTTCGGCGGTTCATCCTTTGGCACTTCAGGTGTTGCCGAAGGATTTGGTGTTTGTAGCAAAGCAAGTTTCTTCTCTGCCAATGCTGCGGCCAACCTTGCTTCAGCAAGCGGTTCAGTTGTTATTGGCGGAACCTCAATTGGTGAAGTAGTACTAGATTTGTCGCGGCTGTTTCTGAGAATAGGAGAAGCGCGTCGCTGACCAGCTCTGAATTCGGCTTTGACAGGACGAAGTGCTCTTTTAGGACTGATAGCTGGTGCTCTGATATCGCCAGGAAGTACCACATCTTCTTTCTCGTCAGAATAGGTAGGAGATTCGTCACCTGTTTTACCTTTAATCAGTTTTTTCTCCGACTAGCGCATAAATTCCGAGTGGACAGACCTGCTCGATGAGGTTTTACGTCTAAAGACTCCATAGCCATAACGCTACTTGCTAAGCGGTCCTTTACAGCAGCGCTGTCATCCACAACACCTTCTTCCCAAGCCCACCAATGTCCAAATGCACCAACAAAAAAGGCCGACCGAGTACCAAAGGTAGATAAACCTCCCTCCTCTTGATCCGCAACAGCTTTAACCGCTCCCCCGCGACCAGCATAGCCTTGAGAGGATGGTGAAATGGTAACGGTCGAAAAGAGACCAAAAGAGCGAAAAACGTAAGCTGGAGTGCGAAGGGAGATAGAAATCCGATTCGAAAATGTTAGGACATGCGAATCCGATGCTGTTCCGGATCCAGAGCTTGACGAAAACCTCAATTTGCGCAAATGCGTATGAAACGATAAATCGGTTAGAAATGTTCGAAATGAAGCATCCGTTGGGTTTGACATAGCAGCTGACACACACTGATGAGTTGTTGACCAAATTCGCAACTAGTCAGACATACCGACGACCAGTAAAAGGATGATAGAAAGCCAAAACCTCCAGGCGGTAAGAACACTTTCATAAATTGTAGCCGGAGCATCCAATCTCAAAGCGGAAGGCATGAAGATGACCGCCATGGCTAAGACTAGGAGCGAAGTTCGTCCGTTGAGCATACAGTGCTATCCAAACGTGACAAAGCGACCTCAATTTGCTCAATAAAGGGAAGGAACCAACGACAGCGATAGACGTTCTGAGAATACTGCTCTGACTTGCTGTTGTATTTGCTTGTACCTGGTTAAAGCAGAGGACAGCTTGGCCAGGTCTAATTTGAGAGCTTCAACGCTTTTGCAACTTGAATTCGGTGAGATTAGGCGGCTAAAGAACACCAAGGCCTAGCTTTGACAGCGTCCGGCGAGTGCAACAAGACCTGCAGAGGGAGCCAGGGCTTAGCGACGCAAGCGAGCTAACAAAGTCGTAGTGAGGGAGAGACGGGTTTTGCAACATAAACATCAATTGGCACATGGCAATTATGAGCTAGCATGAATCTTTTACTCCTTTTGTACAATGCCCTTGAGAGGGATACAGTAGATTAAGAGCAATGATTGTCCACCTATTCCGTGTCTTAATGGTTGTGAACTGCCGGACTTTCAACATTGCTTACGAGATGCATGACTCAATCGCATGTCGCACCGAAAGACGCTTCGGTCACGTCTCTGGCGAATTTGTATAGCATACCACTTCGAGGATAGCCTGAAGCGAGCCGAGCTAAGAAGAACGAATTCATAAGAGTGAGACATAACAGCAGCATTGGACGAACCTTTATGCCGGGCATCTTTGCTGTCTTCCCAGGCTTGTCTTCTTTGAGCGATCACATCTTCAGTGACATTCCAGTTGATCTCTCTTTTTACTGCATCCAGCTCTACTTCGTCACCGTCTTGAACTAGCGCTATGTTGCCTCCGGTAGCAGCTTCCTATTCATTCTGTCAGTGCATGTCATATTAATGGAAGATTACCGTACTGGACAGACGTGACCAATGATGAATCCAGCTAGCGAGATTATAAGCTTCCTGTTTCGTTGAAGGATCCAAGAAAATCACCTGAAGCGCCGCTGAAACGTCCATCTGTTATCAGAGCAGTATCTTTGGCAAGTCCAGCGCCAACTACTTCACATCAGACGGCCTGGCTATGAGACGAAGTAGACCCCTGACCAATTGCGCCTGTGGGACCAAGCATTTCGCTCATTCCTTGAACAGACAAAAACGTGAGCAATATACAGCATGACCCAGGGTCTGGACATACCTGGTCCACCTTTCGGACCCAAATACCTTAGAATGATGACCATACCTTTCTTGACTTCTCCTTTTTCTAGTGCTAGAATCGAAAATACTCGACATCAGCAGTGTCCATTGACAGATACAGATGAGAATCGACCAGGATAGAAGCTTTGCTCGTCATTAAACACCTTTGCCGGGCCCCTGAAGTATAGACCTTCTTTGCCTGTGATTTTCGCTACTGAGCCTTTCGTTGCCAGAGATCCTTTCAATATAGTGATATGACCGGTCTCTTTGATCTGCATTCTTTGTTAGTCACCTGGTCGGAGTAAATTAGTAAAGGGGAGGGCATACAGGTTTGTTCAACGGTGCAATGATATCTTGAGCGTCGAAATCGAGATCAGGTGCGTCTTTGACATTTTCAGCCAAAGTTTTTCCAGTCACGGTCAATGCATCTCCTTTGATCAAATTCGAGTTCCTGAGTAAGTATTTGAGAATAGCTGGGATGCCTCCAATTGCATGAAGATCTTCCATAACGTATTTCCCTGATGGTTGTAGGTTGCCTAAGAATGGTGTACGAGAAGAGATGCTTTGAAAATCGTCAATGACCAGCTGTCGCTTGTCAGAACGCGCTCAGTCGACCTAGAGAAGACGTACATCCACTCCGGCTGCTCTAGCGCAAGCTAAAAGATGTAAGACTGCATTGGTAGAGCCACCGAGAATGCAACATATAGTAATAGCGTTCTCAAAAGCTGTTCGAGTCAGAATATCGGACGGTTTAATGTTCTTTTGCATTAGCTGCTTTAGGTATCGGGGCGCTCTCAGACATTCTTGCATCTTATTTGGATCGTTCGCAGGAGTCGAAGCTGAATAAGGCAGGGACATGCCCAAGACTTCCAATATCGAGCTCATCGTATTTGCGGTGTACCTGTACCAATCATGAGATAAAGCTAATTAGATCAAGAGAATTAGCTTTCATACCACCACATGCACCCTGGCCCGGACAAGCATGTGAGACAACATCTTCAAGCTCTAATTCACTGATTTGGCCAGTCAGATATGCGCCATGAGCGGTAAAGGTATCGACGATGTTGAGAGGATCTCCCTTCTTCTTGTTCTGGCCAGGACAATCCAAAGTACGCCTTCCTGCTCGTATTGTTCCGCCGTAGATAATGATCGTTGGTCTGTTCACTCGTGATGCGCCGATCAAAACACCTGGCTGACTTATGTTTCAACAGTAGAAGCAGTTGTCAGATGAAGGCATACCATATTCTTGTCACATGCAGGAATAGCAATGAGTCCATCCTGATAATGCGATGCCACAGACATTTCCACAGAGTCTGCTATCAGTTCTCGAGACGGCAGACTGTATCGCATTCCGTC
This sequence comes from Kondoa subrosea, assembly GCA_039545335.1. Lineage (NCBI taxonomy): Eukaryota > Fungi > Basidiomycota > Agaricostilbomycetes > Agaricostilbales > Kondoaceae > Kondoa > Kondoa subrosea. Next base: position 2,486,027 of record BCIN01000002.1, on the reverse strand, counting down.
TGTTGCCATTGTGATACCATCCGACACGCCAGAGCAAGGATTGATGGAGCCAACCAGGTCTTCGCTACTACATCCAGCTTTGACTTTCGCGCTCAACTGCATGGTGTGCATGTTGCATGGGTTATCTAACCGCAACTATTAGTAATTGAGTATCGCCTCAGGAATGGCCTACTGTCGAAATAGACAGGACAGCTGCTTCAAGGTCAGACACTTTGCGGGGTAATGGAACGCGAGCGACATACATTGCGATCATTGGATTGGCTAAATCTTTGCGAGTGAGCCCAGTAGCCAACAGCATAGCCTGCGAGCTCCCATGATCTTGAGATTGAGTTAGAAGTTTTGAATGTATGTTCAGGCTTGAGATCTCGGGCATTTTGAGCTGTCTGTGTTATTGAGCAGTATGTCGCGTGTCGAATTGCAGCTGCTGGCGATCACCAGAGTCTGTTAGACGCCGACACAGTGAAAGTCGGCAAAGATGGTTTTGAGTCAACAGCGATCACGCTCGTACTTGGCTCTTACCCAGGTTGTGACAGTAAACTGGTCCCTCACTCTGCTACGTGATAGCCTATTCGGACTTCGAACACCAAACCGAGCCAAATTGCATTTTTTGAAAAATCGTCGTCTGAGCTTCTCGCACAAATTACTGCTGTAGATCTGCTACAAGCGCTCTGATCGCGCTGTTGTGCTCATCCTGCTTGCCTTATGCGTTGTTCCTTTCTGTGCCTTGATCGAAATGACAGAGACACCCTGTCATTCGAAATTGCTATTCTTTTTTTTTGGACTGCGCAACGACATTGCTGCTCCCTTGGCCGCCCACTACTACATCATCACCGCCTGCATCTCCGAACCTATAAAACGTTTGCTTAAGTGCTGCTCACCTTCTCCCTAACCATCAAGATACTTCTACAATGCTTTCTTCTTTCGTCACCCTCGCTCTTCTCGGATCTGCACTCGGTGCTCCTCTCAACAAAAGACAAGAAAGTGCTACAATCATCGTTTTGTCTGAATCACCAGTTGCAACTATTTTATCGCCAGTTGTTACTCTCGCTTCTCCCGTTGCAACTTTGGCCGTCCCAAGCCCTGTTACCACAATCTTGCCTGGAAATGGTTCGCCTTCAAGTTTGTCCGGAATGATGTCTATGTCCGGTATGATGTCAGGAAATGCACCCCCAATGGCCAGCGCGAGCGCATCTTCAACTCAAGAAGCTTACCCAGCTTACCCTTGTCCATCTGGATTCTCGCTTACCTACGCTGAAGCCAACAGAACCTATCCATACTCAATGCAAGTCTTGTCTTCAGCTGGATTGACTAATTGGTCTAGTGCCCCGTAAGCTTTGCTTTCGTTTTGAAACTTCTTTTGGGCAACCTCTGACTTGGTGTGGCTGTAGACAATTTGGAAGCAATGTTACTGGTACTGGAAATACTATCGGATCTACTCGTAGAATTCCCACGTATGCTATATGCCCAATTCGCGCGTGCCTCCAGTTAATCAGATCTGTTTTCAGCCTCATTGTCGGAGACAGCGCCATCAACGAAGTTTTGGTCAACACTACCACTACTGATACCTTCTATCAAGCTGGTAAGAGATCCCTAATTTCCCTCTAAAAACACTCAGACTCACAAAATACGGCAGTCTCCAACTTGACTGCCCCAATTATTATTGGTGTTATCACCCACTCCAACTGGTCTCAAGTCTTCCAACTATACACGGATAGCGAAGGACCAGCTACCACTGGAAACCCAGCATCAGGTGTCAAGATTTTCACTAACGCTTGTACTACCAACAGAAGTATGTTCTTCTCCTGCAGACTCTTTCATCTAGACTAATTATCGCTTTTAGCTGCCGGACAGGAACAGCTTCGCAGCTACTACGACACAATGTTTGGAAACATTGAATCTCTCTTAGCAAACGGTTCACCAGCCGGTTCACCAGCTTCTGCTTCGATGATGTCAATGTCCGCTATGTCAATGCCATCAGCAATGTCTATGTCAATGCCATCCTCCATGGTCCGACCCTCTGAACCCCTTTCTGCTCCTGTTGGTGCCCCTTCAGCTAATCTTTCTGCTCCGGCATCAATCATCTCCTCAGTAGCTTGAAAAATATCAAGCCAGGGGAAGAGCAAAAGAATCGTAAAGCAAAGAGTCGTAAACAAACATTGTTATATATATGGACTTTTTCACAAAAATTGTATATAAGCTCACTATCTATTGAACAAGTAATCATACGCGTCGTTTCTATCAATCCCTGGACCTTTTCTATTCCTGTGATTTTTGCTAATTCTTGCTAGGCAGGAGCTCGTACATAGACCATAGATGCTCTGCAGGTGTCGAGAAGCCATAGGCTCGTTTATTCTGCGAACAGACATCAAGATTACAGTACAAGAAAGATGGGATAAACTTACTCCGTAAGAATACGAATGACCTCTGATAATGCCAACGACTGTCCCAGCTTTCGTATCTATGATTGGTCCGCCTTTGATTCAAGGCGATTCCGTTAATCAAAGATAAGAGAAAGTTTAATACACGTACCAGACATGCCTTCAGTCGGTTTTACATCAATCAACATACTCCAAAGCGTATCGTACGTTCCAACTTCCGCTTCTCTTCCAGACCGAGTTTGATAATTGATGATTTTGCCAGGTAAGAGTTCCCCGTTTTCACCAATCAGAGCTATAGAAGTATCGAGCGGTGCGGGATAAGGTGAAATTGGAAGAGTCTTCACTTCGCTGGTCAAAGAGACCTGCAGAAGGACTAGATCTAGCAGAATTGCCGAGGAGAGAACAGATTCGATGGTGCCGATGAACTTTCCGTCTGCGGCAGAGAGATGTATATATTCATCTTCTCCAGTCTGATATAAGAGAGATGAGAAGAAGATAGATTGGATTGAGAAGAAACACGACGGACGGAAGTAAAGACATGAGCACATGTAACGAGATGTTGACCTGCGAAGAAGCCAGTAGCGAAACAAGCAGACTCGTTTGCTTTATGTAATCGCACACGACTGAGAGGATCCTGATAGTCCAAAGCTCGAGTACCAGATGGAGTTGATTCCCTTGTCAATGTTTGATCGAGCGAATGTCCGTCTCTCTCTTGCATTTGAGCGCGTATTTCGCGCATCGTAGCAATGCACCGTCTGTAGGCAGCTGCTGGTGGCCTCAGACGGCGCGATAGACAGAATCTCATTGTTGTTTCCAAACGATCAACTCGAATAATCATTTCCTCGCAAAGTCGAAAGGGAGATGCGAAATTTGCCTCAGATATCATTCGAAGCAAGGCAGAGAGTGAAGGAACTCGCACAGGACGTCGGAAAGCAGGCTTTTGCAGGCGACGCAATGGACATCATCGAGTTCTTGAAGGTTTTCGCCGTCGTACAGCATGAATTCCCTAGTATGCCTCAGACACATTTCTTGTGTGTTCAAAATGTTATGTTGCGCAAGAGCGAGCTGGTGTTGGATCTGTTGCGGTTGGAGATGAGAAGCAGGCGTACGATGTCGACTCTGATCCTAGGCCCCTATCTGCGCTTGCAGGTCTGCTCATTGAATGGTCCGACTACTGGCACAAGAAATCCGATGCATATGTCTCTGAAATGCTTGAATTGGTACTCGACATCTTCATCGCCTATGCTCACAGCTTGTATACGGAAGTGGACCGCGCAATTGAAGAGCATTTGTCCAACAGACGCACTCTCAACATGACTTGGGATAAATTAGTGGTTCTCTTGCCCAAATACGATCGGCTTCTTGGAGTTATCAAGCCAAGACTCACATTTGGCTTGAAGAGTGGCGCTTACAAGGCTGAATTTCTGACTGGAATCATCGAACGGGAGCACGACTATGGAAGATCAGCATGTTTGTCGATAATGATGATTCTAGGCTTCGGTCTTCGTCCTGCTGGCCGCAAGCCTGCAAAGTCTCTTTCCATGTTTAAAGACTTCAACGAAGCTGCCTACTTCAATCTCGAGCGACGTAAAATCATTGCGAGCGGTCTTTACACCCCTGCAAAACCTGTCAATATGCGCATTTGTATATGTTGCGGGAGATACAGATGGATTGGTCAGGACCAAGATGGCAATCGCTTCAAGAGATGTGCAATCTGTGCCGCAACTTACTGCTCGCTAGAATGTCAAAAGATCGGTCAGTCTGATATATCACAAATAATGTAGCTTTGATGTTAACATCCTGGTCTCGCGATTTATAGATTGGTCCTCAGGTCATGCTGATATATGCAAGACCTTCAAATTAGGCGAATCTTAGAACTCTTCGCTAACTTATCTTCAGCATATGATTATCTGAATCATTCGCGTTTCTACTCGTCCATACTCATATCTTTATCTTTATTGAATGCATCAACTTTCTTCTTCCCGCTGGCTATTATACCAAGCAAGCGCATCTATTAGAACCATCATTCTATGAAGCCAAATCTTACTGCGCAGTCTGACCAGCTTATTAGGCTCTGTGGCCAGTCATTCACTTGAAAAGACGGGAGCTCTCTCATACTATTTGGGCACTCCAGATTCGCAAGTGAACAGTGCAAGTATCGGAAGATACGGGTAGTCTTTTCGCTGAACTTTATACCAACTGTACAGTCTCATAGCTATGTTACATACTACAACTATCAAATCATATGCACCTGTATCTTCCGCTCCCGGTAAAGACCGGCAAAATGCGATAGACGTATCTTTCTCCGCAACCGCTATGACCGCCTCATCATCGACAGCCAAAGGCGCGAGACAGAAAGCCAGTGGTAGCCGTACAGCGCAGGTTGCCTCTTCGAACGGCAATAATGATGAATTGCCTTCCTATGGGGCTAGCAACCGTCAAGAACAGCTAGACCTTGAGCCTCATACTCGCTCATCACCGCCTAGCTACTTTTCCCTCTTTCCACCTAGAGCTGCTGTCAGACGCCCACGCCCAGTGGCTAGCGGTAGAAGCCGTAAGGAAATTGACGAAGAGTATGAAGCACCGAAAGGCATATCATGGCTCTATGGAATCAATGTCGTCCTTATGTTCCTCTTGGGTATTGTAGCCATAGCATTTGGACAAGTCGTGCATGATGATCTCAATGATGAGTGAGTTTTGCGGTTTCCCGGCAATTCCTTAAATACTCACTGAGGTGATCAAACGGTAGTTACGATGACTATACGTGCGGAAGCGACTATATCGATGGTGCTGACAGAGGAAACTATCATCACGATTGGTATGTCGAGAGTCTATGCACATGAACTTCCTTATTCGCTGATCTATGCTTCCTTCGTTACTATAGCTTACAAATTTTCCTAGCTTCAACCTTGCTCACAGCATCTGGAAGCATTTCTATCGCTTATGTCTTTCTTCCCATTCTTTACGGTATCGCCGCCGCTTGCATGTAAGCCTCGCATTGGGCGCGCTGCATCAGTCGATATATTCATTCATTAAGATAGCTCTGACTTTCGTCAAAAGACTATCTACGCCTTGAATGCTGTGATAGCAACCGCAACTGCTTCGTTGTTTCTGGCCAGTTCAATTATTCTCTTCACCAACCGTGGTTTCAGTCACCCATCAACGACTTACGCAAGCAATGGGGTTTGGTTTCTCAGGGCTATAGCTATAACTGCCATGATTGGCTTCGTTATCGTTGGGTCGCAAGCTTTCTTGTTGGGCTATATGGCTTTCAAGATCAATCAGCTTTTGGACAAGTATGAGCATGAAATAAATACTTCGAGAGCGGAAAGAGGTGTAGCTTCAGTTGCGGAAGCGGAAGCGGAATGAAGAAGGGGTTTGAGTGCTCACAAGGTCACTGGTGAGTTTAGCTACCATGCAGTAGCGCTTATTTACCTCCTTTACAGGGAATAGGCTGCACAGTTGATAATTAGGGTGGGATAATTTATTTGTCGTTGTGTTTTCAAGCCATAAGGCTTTCGTCGTATATTGGTACCCTCAAATGTAGTATTTATGTAGTATTTATGAAGTAGTACTTGTCATTCAATGCAGCAAACGAAACAAACAGTAATCGGAAAGAGCGTGATCGACGGGTAAGTGTAGCCTCTACGACACTTGCTGAGCTGGTCTTGTAGCGTGAACCCAAGCACAATGCAGGAGAAACAAGGGGTTGAAGAGAGACAAAGGACTGCTAAGCATGCCAACTACAGTCATGAGGTGTGAACCAAGCACACCCGACTCGTCCTGTACGTTATGTGTCAGGCAAGCACGGACGAATCGACAGAGAGCCTACTTTGTAACTGGCTTGGAAGACGAACTTATTGAAGCGTCTGTTGAAAGAGCTAAGGGAAAGAGATTCGCCTTCTGCAGGTGTTGTGGCTGAAGAACCATAATCCATCCCCTTGGTCATATCATACACTGTTCAAGTCATCAGCGACATTCATTTTGGCTCTATCAGAACTTACTGCCGTTGATTCGAGAAGCATGCAAAGAAAGAAAACGAGGGACCAAGTCTTTGGCCAGAATAGGTTCGGGGCTCTCTCTCAAAACTCTATCCATAGTTAATGCATCGATCATCGCTTTTGAACAACCCTGCAAATAAAGAACAGATAAAGTTCAGCATCATAGACAGCTGGAAGGAAGTTGTGTACATACCTGACCAAATACCGGATTCAAACGAAGAGCAGCATCACCAGCAGGAATGTAATTGTTAGGTAAATCTTTCGCCGAATAGTCCAATCGATAGCAGCTTTCAAGGCTGACCTATAAGCAGTATATAATGTTCACTAGTATTACACGTAAGTTCAAGACACACCTTTCTCGGCTCAGGATGAATACCACCATGTTCCTCCTCATATGCATCCAAGATCATGTTGACCACTTTCCTTGCCCAAGGTAAATGTTTATGAGTTGCAAACATGGCTCGAAGTTCTTCAACGTTCTGAGGTTCTGCCGCATCTCCCTCCACGGTCACGGATCCTCCTCGAATCACACCCCTTCCTACGTTCTGAAAGATGGTAGCTTCATTTCCTCCTATACCGTTTTCGAAAGAAACCCCAAGAGAACCGCAATCGGAAAGGTTGATAGGTATAGTTGGGTCATTGTTGATCTTTGCTTGAGTTGCAGGTGATACAGTCCAATCCCAGCTGAATAATGCATAAATTGAGTTGATTGGATATGCTGAACTGCAGATTGAAACTTACGTAGAATAGCGCAGATGGGGTGTGTAGCCATTAGATACTGGGCTAGCATATCCGAGTTTGCGTAACCATTTGATACCCGCTTGAGAAGGACCAGTAGCGTCGACCAATAACATGCAAGGCAACGATCGGTTCTGTTGGTTTGCTGTACGGTATTCGACAGATTGAACACTTTGACAATCATCAGATACGGTCATTCCTGTAGCTGTAGCGATGATGGTTTCCACGTTTGGACAATTTTGCTGAACCAATTTACGTAAAGTGGTTTCGAATCTCTCGCGATCAACGTTAAGAAGTCTGAAATCCCATTTATCTGGACTAAGATTGCGCATGAAGCCTCCAAAGCGATAAACAGGCTGGATAGGTAGCATGGCTTCTTTACTGTAATTTTTATGTGTCAGTTCGAATCGATTGATATCTGCATTTACCGGTATCACTGACATTCCTCCTGCCTTGGTGATCTCTTGAGTGAAAGTAGGAAACAAACGTTGCAAAGCTTTGTCAATGATAGGCAGAAAGATATGGATCTGAGACCATTGAGGCAATCGGGTGCGCTTAACTTGCGGATCAGTAGAGACTTCCTCTGCTTCTAGGATCGTGACATGTTCGAAATGGTCTGCGAAGCTCACTCTTCAGAGATTCATTTCAAGCGATGCATTAGCTTACCTGATAAGACCCTTGCAAAGCATAAGCCTGTGATAGATCCGCCAGCAATGACAGCTCTTCCTGGAATCTTTTTAGCAGCGGGTCGCGGAACGCCAGCTGTCTGAAGATCTGGCAGCGCAGTCAAAGTGACAAGCAAATGATAGGATAGCTTGCGCCATAGGAATGCTATCAATGGAGCACAGAAGAGTAGTATGTATGGCAACATGTTGGCTGGCAGAGAAGAAGAGCTGACAGCAATCACTACAACAGCCAATTCTAGAGCTGACTGTGCGAAACTAGAAAGCCAAGGCTTGAAGCTGACTGTGCGAGACCATAACAACGAAAAGAAGAGAAGCACTTGTCTAACGGAACCCCAGAACATGACCACGAGTTGGCCTATCCATGTGTCTAGAGTATGCTAGCACTGCATATTGTACCAGCAGGCAGAGGTGACAAGCGAATAAAAGCGCTCGAAATGTTTTCAATGAATCTCAAGCTTCTTGCTTGTGAACGATGCCCTGTTGCAAAGATACCATAGTATCGATATGAATCGCGCTGCTGGTGATTTGATACAAGAAGATAGTCGCAGGCTGGTGACAGACGAGACAGAGTTGGTTGAGGATGAACTGGAGCAAGAGCGCGAATTGAGAAGGCAAGGGAAACAGCGGCAGTATGACGAGGACGAGGAAGAAGGCGGGCCTGAGCAAGACAGTGATCTCTTACCGCCTTCGAGGCCGACAGCACTGCGGCAGGAATCTTTCTATGCTGAGCCATACTCTTCCTCAGATTCGAAGACTGTGTATGTTACAGAGAGTCTCTGGAACAGTAGTTGACACTGATAACGCTTGCTCTGCGATATAGCAAACGCAACAAGAGAAGAGCCTATTGGCAACGCGCGGCTGTCAATGTCTTCTTCATCTGCAGTTGGTACTTCTTCTCATCTATCATTTCCGTATACAGTATGTCATATTATGCATGAGACGCGCGACGCTGACTCGGACTATATAGACAAATGGATGTTTTCGCCGGATCATTACAACTTCGCTTTCCCCCTCTTCGTTACTACCTTCCATATGATCGTTCAATTCATCCTTTCTGGACTCGTACTCTCACTTATACCCAGGTTTCGGCCAAAGCATCGGCCGGAAGTAGGCGAATATCTGTTAGTGCCAGATTGTAGTTGCGATTTCTCAGTATTCAACGCGTATACAGCTCAAAGGCAGCTCCATGTGGCGCCGCAACTGGTCTTGATATCGGTCTATCAAATCTCAGTCTGAAAACTATAACTTTATCCTTTTACAGTCAGTCTTTCGAGCTCTCGCGCCCAGAATTTCGCTGATATGACCTTTCAGCAATGTGCAAATCGTCTTCCCTTGGATTTGTTCTTCTCTTTGCTTTCATCTTTCACCTAGAGAAACCAACTTGGCGATTGGTTGGCATCATCTCTTTCATCACCATCGGTCTAGTATTAATGGTATCTGGCGAAACTAAATTCCACTTTATCGGTATGCTAGAAGTACTTAGCGCTTCAGCTTTGGGAGGTCTACGTTGGGCATTAACTCAAATATTGCTCGATAAGGAAACGATGGGACTCAACAACCCGTTTGCTACTTTGTTCTGGTTGGCACCTATCATGGCTGTTACTCTAGCAACATGTAGTCTGATCTTTGAAGGACCAAGAGCTATCTTTGCGAGTGATGAGTTTTGGGGATCGATAAGTGCTACGCTTAAAACTGGAGTTGTCATACTTTTCCCTGGCGCTTTGGCTTTCTTTATGACTGTTAGCGAATTTGCGTAAGTCTTTGCTTTTATCATGGAGTATTGGTGTTGATTTTGGATGTACTAGGCTTATACAACGTACCTCCGTTGTCACCTTGTAAGATCTTTACATACATATGAACAGCTCGTAGCTAAACCTGCTGTCAGATCCGTAGCGGGTATCTTCAAAGAAGTCTCTACCATTTTCGTATCTACTACAATCTTCCACGACGAACTTACGCCTATCAATATTTCTGGTCTATGCGTGACTATTTCCGGGATAGCTTTATATAATTATCTCAAATACCGGGAAGCTACTCGAACTAGTGGATCTGAATCACCAAATACAGACAAACACGTTCGATTCTCCTCATCTAATCATCATGAAGGAGAAGATCCGAAGTTGGGTTTATACAATATGGCAAACGAAAGCAATTTATACCCATCTTCTGTTCCTGCGCATGGTTACGACTTACCTGAAGGGAATCACACAATTTTGGGTGAAGCGAGCGATGATGAAGACGAAGATAGTATAGATGGGATCAAAGGTGTGCATCAACCAGTTGATGACAGGGAAGTAGATACGGATAGAATTAGGGACGATCCCAAAGTCAAGAAGTTGGAGCAAGAGCAAATAATCTTTGATAGAGAATTAGAGGAAAAGTTGTAGATTCGTTTCCATGGATTGCATCAAAATGAAAATCGTTTTGAACTCTTATCATTGCTTCACATCTAATAGTAATACATAGTCTATACAAAGATCTCTAGCTCCGTTTCTCCAGCCTCTCTAGTCTGAAATGCAGCAACGATACTCGATCGTTGGCAACACGACGCAGAGACACTACAGCCTGATGCGTCGCCTGAATTTCTTTCTCTAAGCGATGTGCTTCTATGCTCTTGGTTGCGACCTGTTTTGATGTCAGCTCCCGAAGAGTCGAAGCGCAATCAAACAGACCATGAAAGCCGCGCGCTTCTCGTTTTCTCTTGCGTGAGCCCATGTCACCGGAGCGCCCTTCTTGCGCATGACTTCTTGCACTGTTCTATTCGTGAGCACGTTACAAACACAATTGTCAAGCCAAACTTACTGCTTTCGCAAGCTTTGGCGAGCTCTTCCGTCGAGCGATCAGTCGTGAAGACAAATCTAGATCAATTATCAACAGAGTCCCCATGTTATGAATCGAGCCTACCGTTCAAGAAGAGGATCGTCTTTCGAGCACAGGTCCGATATAGGTATTGGGAAATCGAAATGACATATTTCGATCTGACGGACCGCGTAATCAGCAGACTATAATTGATCAGCGGTGGTATTGACATACAGGTGCAGCTAGGATTCGCGCAAGATCGCGTGTTACTGCTCTATAATCCTCCGATTTCATCTGCCAAGGGAGATGAAAAGGGGAATTCCGACGAGAAATGGAGCTACTGACGAAGGTCTCGTGTCTTTGTTGTCATTATGAGCAATTGCATGAATGCGGAACGAGCCATACTCACGCAAGGTAGGATTCCCATTCACAAAGCAGCAAAAGCTTGCGATCATTCTGTTCGGCTTTTGCGCGAAGTATGCATATTAGGCCAGCTTGCTTCAGACAGGCTGCAATGAAGTTTTCTTCTGCATTCCGGTCATAGCCTGCCATAGTTCGGTCAGCACTATTGAAGTCAAAGAATTACATCGCTTGAGCTCAACACTAACCAGCGGTAACGGTGCATAGAATCGATTGAGTAACAGTCATGCTTGTTTGAGACCAAGCGAGCAGCAGATTATAGCCCAAAACGAAGCCTTCGGTCAGGAGATATCAAGGATGGATTTCGAAATGCAAGCGACAGGTGTTGGCAATTTCTAGCTTCGACAGAGCATGGCAGGGTTGAATCTTTTGTACTGTAGCGGATAGATGAAATTGGAAAGAGGAAGAGAGGCGGAGTGGACAAAAAATGCATGCGGTCGGCCTCAAAGCCAACTGTTATTCCGGACAGTGACTTTGCACCAACTTGAACAAGAGCGTAAGGCAGGATTTCATCAAGAAGATAACTTTCTATCGAGAAGATGCACCAAGACGAGCGCGTCAACGAGTTCCGACGATGTCGAAAACAACAAAGTCAATGCTCTCCTTCATTTGGCCATACTCAAGAACAGAAATAGTACCACTCGATAGAGAGAATCAGCGCGACTCTAATGATGCGCTTTTCTTCGCCTAAAGTGGTCTACATTCTCGTGAAAGGCTGAAAATGTAGATCCTTTCATCTCGAAGAGCTTTGTTTTGATCCTTCTTGCGATGCCGGTGCCACTATAAATCTCCTCTGCTTTCATTCTTGCGCCTCTTGCTCCTGCTTTCATACTTTTGTTTCAGCAATCTGTCTGGCATTCGCACTTTCACTTCTCAGCACAGCTTGTCCTTCACTTGAACCCGGCCAGCGCTTGCTCTCTTAGCTTATCATGTCGCTTGCTCCGATCTTTGAAAACAATCATGATGTCTTTGTGACTACCTTGGCTGAAATGTCTTTGAACGTCAGTTCCTTTCTTACTACCCTTCATCTGCAAGCTGATCGCATGCACCGCAGTCTCCAACTGAAAGGCAATCTTCCGTTACCTTCCGTTTGCCAGACACACCACCTTACACGCCAGGTCGACCTTTGAACAAGACTTTCAATCCAGTTCTTTCCCCTTTGACACCACCAGCATCTAGAAGTCCAAAGAAGCAACGAGTTGCTCATCTATCACCTGGTCTTTCTGCATCATACACACCTCCTCACCGTCGCTTAGCATCTCACTCTTCGCCATTCACTCAAGCCCATGCAACACCCTCTTCTTCCGCTCAGTTGTCTGCTGCGTTCGCTTCGAATAAGCGTTACATTGTCATCAGATCAGTTGACAAGCACATCAATCGGAACTTTCTGCGTCAGATCTTGCAGGTGACTTGTCGCAGAGCTATAATTATGTGTTTTTTGCTCATCTTGCTTCTCACAGAATGAGTACGGCGATATGCGCGTCTATGTTGATCAGCTTGCTAAAGAAGGATGGATTGCTCTGGCTTTGCATGACATCAATCTCATCCCAGCTGTGATGTCCAAACTCGAAATGGAAGATCGTTTTTCTGAAGCTGGTCTGGAACTCGCTTTGACTCATTTGTCTCGTAACGAGCTGCTCAATGTATGTCATTCTTCCGCTCTTATCGCGTGATGCTGAAATGTCTGCCAGCTCATTCCTGAGGATCATCATTCGAAAATTATTTCAGCTTGTGAAGGCTTCATTCGCATCGAAAACATTGCTGGAGCAGATGCTCACATGATTCGTCGAGCTACTTCAAGCTTTGGTGCTGTCAAGTCAATCACTTTGACCGAATCGAGCGCTTTCATTGTCGAATTTTTTGATGATCGAGCAGCTCATCAAGCGGTCGCTCACTTGCATCAGATGTTGATCAATGGCATTCAACCTATCGCATCCCTCTTCGACTTCTTTACCGATGTCGACACTTGCGATCCATTTTCACCACCAGCTTTCCGTAGCATTCATGGCGATCCAACGAAATCGCCTTCGCGTCAACGATCTACGGCAGATTCCCCATTGCCTCTTCGCTTCAGCGCAGCTCCTCACATCTTTGCTCAACCGGATCGCGATGTCTTCAGCTCACCACCTGTTTTATCCAAATCAGTCGAGCAGAAAAGTTCAGAACGTTTTGGTAGTTTGCGCACTACGGAAGATGTACCACATTACAATCACTTTGACTTGGACAGAATTGCAAGTGGTCAAGAAAAGAGAACTACTGTTATGCTCAAGGTGGGTTGGCTGTTCAATCTAGCAAGGCTGTTGCTCCGTCCTGACCGCCTCTTACCACAGAACATTGCTAATCGTATGAGTCAACAAAACTTGCTCGACTTCCTTGATTCTGTCGTTCCTGGTCAATACAACTTCTTGTACCTGCGCATCGATTTCAAGACTGAAAACAATCTAGGTCTGTCTTACATTGTGCTTGTCCTTGTAGCTTACGGTCCTGTAGGCTACGCATTCGTCAACTTCACCTCATCTGCTGCTCTACTTCATTTCGCTCAAACCAAACTTGAAACTCACTGGGCACCAGATCACAGCGCTAAGTTGGTGCAGATGTGCTTCGCAAAAGATCAGGGTCTGCCTACTTTGGTCCAGCATTTCCGTGAGTTGCATCTTTCCAACTTTCGCATTCCTCGAGATCACAAACAGGCAATTCTGCTGTTCGCCTCGAGAAACCTGAATGGCGACCTGTTTTGTTCAATTCAGCTGGAATGCAAGTCGATTTACCACGTGAGTCAAGTCGCTCTTCTCTCACTCAGACTGTGCTCATGTGTCATCTAGCCATCAACGATTGGGCAGCTTTCAACAAGTCTTGCGAATCTCGTCATTATGGTCTTTTCCCTTCAGCATCGCCCGCTCGTACCAAAGTCTTTGTGCCCGTCAAAGCTCGGGATGTGTTTCAATGAAAGTATACCCGCAGGAAACTTGTTACACGTTGAGTTGAGGTAAATGCGTATCACAAGAAATGTAATTCAATCACGACATTTGTATATTTCGTTAGCTACCCTGTTCCACTCTTGTTGATCTACTGCAAAGCGAGTTGCAAAATCCCTTTCCATGGGATGAAACCTCTTGCCGACAATGACGAAACTATGCAAAGGCGAGCCAAATTTCTCTTCATCGCATTGATCAAGACTCGCTAGTGTTCCTGCTAATATCACTTGCTGAGGAGATCCGACTTGAGCTAATGAGATAGCGAGAGTTTCTGCTGGATTGAGTTTGGATGAGGAATCTAGTAGGGAAAGAAGTTGTTGGATCGCTGTTGACGTTGACATGAACCGAGCTGGTTCGTAAATCTTCCGCCCTCTATATACGTTTCCAATGAGCAATGACTCTCAAAAGAATGGATCTTGGTGTGCTTACCTAGCTAAATTCTCTTCACTTTGCTCTTTGACTTTGATATCCAGCAAACAAAGTGTATGTAAGCCCAACTTCCAATTCTCCATGATTCGTTCCAACCAACTTGAAGGCCGCCAAGTTTCAGTAAAGAATGGGATAGAAACTGTTTGACCGTAATTGTACAGCGCTAGACCGTTTGCCCCTATAGCGTTCATTATCGATGCGTTATGAATGACATTGACTGGTATTTTTAATGCTTCTGCTCTGAGTACCAAATCGGCGTGCGTTGTTGCTCTGTCGAAGAGTAAAGATTAGACGGAAAAGGTAGTCGTTTCTAACGAATGGACGAACCCAAACGGATCACCAACAACCAGGAAAGACACGTCGACAGAAGCAGCATCTTCCAGTATACTGTCCGAGTCTGTTTCGACCATATCCCGGTCCGCGATAATGATCGATTTGCCATAGAAGCTTTCCTACATTGCCAGACAGAAGGAGAGAAAAGGCAAAGCATGAAAAAGAAGAAGAAGAAAAAAAGCGCAGGAAAGAGTAGCGCACTAGTTTTTCTTGCGAACAGCCGAGAATGGAAGTGTAGGCTTCAAGGTAGACACGCTTCGATGATTTTATAGCATCAAGTCCTTTGACGGTCACATCTCGCTCGTCGCCTCTGTCTCGCTGTGAATTGGTACAGTACAAAGTGTGATTGATCAAGATTGCACGCACAACCCAAGACCGATGATATACAGCATAGCAGTTCGAGAGTAAGCCAGATCCAATTTTCGCCAATTCACAGGTTATCAGCAGACGATTACCCTCAGAGCCATAGAAGGAGGCTACTATACCCTTTCAATGAGCACGCTATCCAATACACAGCGCAAGAAAGCTCTGAGGAAAGCTAGCAAACCAGATTCTGCATCTGCGGTAGATGCAAAACCTTCGTCCAATTGGGCTGCTCTCAAGGACGTTCGTGACCCTATTTGATCTGTTTGGCAATTATCTCATGTCTGTACACAGAAAGTTGCAGCCAAGAACCCTCAATATCTTAAGAAGCGCAAACGAGCAGCATCGAGTTCGCCTGCTCCAGACTTGGACAGAGAAGAAGAAGCCGAACCTACTGCTAAGGTTGCTAGGACTGAATACAAATCTTCTTTTATGGACGTACTGGATCCGCCTGAAGCTGGGCCTTCTTCCCACGCTGAGTAAGTCACAGAATTGTTCTCACGCATCCCACTAAGAGAGATACACAAACTGATCATAGATGATAGTGCTGGTCGTTATGTAGCTATTGATTGCGAGTTTGTTGGCGTAGGGACAAATGGTGTTGCATCTTCTTTGGCGAGAGTATCAATGGTCAATTTCCATGGTCATGTGCTGCTCGATACCTTTGTGAGGCAGAAGGAGAGGGTCACGGATTACAGAACTTGGGTCAGCGGAGTCAGAGCAGAGGATTTGCAAGGTGCTCCTACTTTTGAGGAAGTAGTCAAGATGGTCGCGGATCTAGCTCAAGGAAGGATCTTGGTTGGACATGCTATTCATAATGATCTTCAAGTCAGTCAAATCTCTCTCTAGGAAGGAGGAGCTGACAAAGATATCAGGTTCTTCTTCTTTCTCATCCGAGAGCTCAGATACGAGATACACAAACTTATGCTGGGATTCATGCTGTAGCAAAATCGAAACGACCTGGACTGCGAAATTTGGCCAAGATAGTTCTCGGTATAGAAATCCAGTCTGCAGAGCATTCATCGGTTAGTGACTTCAGACTGCTTTTATGCTTGAATGTTGAAACAATAGCTGTCTAGGTGGAAGACGCTAGAGCTACTATGGCCATCTTCAGGGCATACAAGACAGAATGGGAAGCTTCTCTCAATCAATCTTCAGAAACACGTCGGAAAACAGCTCAAGCAAAGACTGCTACTCCCGTTATACCAAAAGTCTCTGCTGTTGACCCTACTCGACGGTACAAGCAGAATAGATCGCTTGGTCTGGCGGCGGTAGTAGCTTCTGAATTGAATGAGGAGACGGAAGTGCAGGGTATTCAAGCTGAAGGCACCAAGACAATCGCCATCCCTATAACACTCCCTCAAGTCGCTACAGAGACTAAAAAGACTTCACAAGCGGGAACAATAAAGAGGAGCGGGAAGGAGGCCTCAGCGGCGGAGAAGAAGATGGCGAACAGCAATGGTCCATCGATATCGCAAGAGGAGTCCTCGCTTTCTATCAACGTTGCAAAGCCTATCGAAATGAAGAGAATTGCTACATCTAACAAGCCGAATCCTGCATTATCGAAAAATCTGCCTAATAGTACTGCGTCTGCTGGCAAGACTTCGGTCAAGAAGCAAGCAAAAATTGTATCTTCTACCTCATCGTCATCAAAGAAATCTCAACCGCAAGGAAACTGGTGGGATGAACTTGAATAGGATTTTGCTTTGATCGTGACGGCTTTTCTCAATTCGTCTTTTGTCTCCAAATTGCGGGCTATTGCTTTTGCGCCTCTCGCTTGGTCATTGGGGGATGCTTACAGGCGTTGTCTAGCTTCGCGTCATCTATGCCCACATGTTTTTATCTCTAAGGTCTCTGTTGCCGATCACTCACTGATCACTCCGATTCCGATTCAATTAAGCTCAGACATGCGATTTTTAGTATAAGGTCAGCATATTTTTCTTGCCCGCTTCTTCTTCGGTGGTGTGCCTAATTGTTCCATGTTGAGAGCGATATCAGGACATACTCAGTCCTAATCCAGGACTTTCGGAATTTTGCATCGCGGGGCAAAGGCGGTGCCTGAGCGGACGACGAACCTTGCAGAACAGCCGCTCGATAATACTTTTGTCCATCTTTCTTCTCCTTTTTGGGCTTAGGGCATCATCACTCGCGTGCTAGCAAGGCAACGAGGAAGTGATCGAGCCACACCAGCCCGATATTAAAAATCCGCGATAGTCTCTGACCCGCTGCCTTTAGCTGGAGCGGCTGCAACGCTCCACCAAGGTCCAACTCACACGGCACTATACCGCGTTACCTCGCAATACACCGCCCAGCTACCCTCTCTCTCGTTCTATATCTGTACATTCACCCGTACTAAATGCATATTCAATCAAGCTTTCAATAAATTTCACCTCGGCTCCGCCCCAATCTCCAGTCAATTTTGCAAACAATTCTATTTGCGGATCTCAATCCCGCGCCCTTGCAGATCCATTTCTTTCTGTAGCAATGGATCCATCCTGGTCGAATTTGTTGCCCAACTCTAATCGTCTCACAACGCACAACAAGAGACAGCTCTCAACTTCACCGCCTGATGCTGGTTCTAGCAAACTTTCTACTGCCAATCATCCTCCTGCTCCTCATTCTACTGTGTCCGAGCCTACTCAGACTGTCTCGAGTCAACCCCAACCTGCAAACTATAAGCCAAAGCGCAAGAGGATTTCACCTGCGCAGCTGGAAACTTTGGCTGCCGCTTTCAACATAAGTGATACACCTTTGTATGATGTGAGGGAAGAGTTGGCGGAGAGGTTAGGCATGACCAATCGCGAAGTTCAGGTAAGTTGAAGCAAATTTTCCCATGTTGGGGTAAAGCGGAGACTGATTCTGTGATAACGTCAGGTTTGGTTCCAGAATAGAAGGGCAAAGATGGCCAGATTGAGAGCTCGAGCGCAATTGGGTGATGCAAGCGAAGACGCGGGACGAATCAGCAATGACGATATGCAAGCTGAACCTTCTACTTCTGGCTCAGTACCGCAACTGCAAACTTTCCCACCACATCCTTCTCCGTCGTGGACAACTTCATCCTTGCATCCATTACGAACAAATCCGGTTATGAATCTTTCACATCCTCAAACGGAATCTGACCACAGCAATTATCGCGACTCGCTCATGCCACCTGGTTCAGCGGGTTCGACGTATAGCAGCAGTTCTCTACCTCTGACTCCGCGATATTTACGCGAACAATCCCCTTCGGCTGAAAGCTCTTCTCAGGCCAGCACGACCAATTCGAAAGCTTCAGCAACTGCTTCTTGGCTCTCTTCGATTTCCCAAACCTCTTCTTCGTATGCACCTTCTTCAGCGCCGACTACAATATCATCTTGCGATTACTCTACTCCATCCGAACAAGCATCTTCTTCCTATCTCTCATCTACTCGTTCAGCGCCAACAAGATTACAAAGACAACAACAACAAGCAGGAAACTATTTCTTAGGTCCAGCTCCAGTCTTACCACCACCTCAAACTGATTTCCTAAATTTATCTCTACAACAAGCTGATAGACCTTTGTTACCTTTACCTTTGGTCGTTCCACCACCATTGAGATCAAGTACTCATCCCCCTCCTACTTCTGCTTCTTCTTCTATGCCACCGAATGGTGCTATTCATTGGTATCATGCTTGGCCTCAATCAGGTCATACTGTAGATATACCGCCTCATATCAAAGAACGGTATAAAGAGATGGAAGAGAATGAAGAAAGAGAAGATTTCGGCGGTGGTAGGAGATGGTAAAAATCGAATGAGACAGACAGACAGACAAGGGACGACGATTTGGGTGTTTTTGAAAGCTTTAATAGATGTGGGTTTTCGGCTTTGTCATTTTATTGCAAAAAGGGGGTGGTAGATCATAATGATTTGATTTCGGGGCTGGGTTATCTGGGTTCTTTACACGAGGGTATGCTTGTACTATTAGGTTCCTGACTCTTTCACATAACGCACATACACATTAAAACACAAACCAAATTGCAGAGTATCTCTTCTTCATCCATGAACTAATTCTTCGCCTGTGATAGGATCGATCAATGACTGAGTATAATTCGCTTGTCGAGCTTTCTTGGTTATTTGAGGTATCGAGGCTGCTGATGATGATGATGAAGAAGATTCATCACCGCATCCACAGTCATATAGTCCTTCCAGCTAGTCTTGGCTTCAGATAACGACCAGATTAATACATGAGAAGGGCAAACCTTTGAGCAGTCAAACTCTTCCTGTAAAGCCACGAAGCTGAATAATCTAAGATATAGAACGAACAGCAATATAGCTTACCTTCTTCAGCCTAACGTTGACTTTGTTATGCAGCATACATAGATAAAGCGAAGCGGTAGTCTTGCTTGACGTTTGTGGAGGCTATTCAGCGTAACCCTAAGCATAATCTACTACTAGAGATCCGCAAGAAAAACTCTGCTTACGTATTCCTTTAGCATTTGCTGGAAATGGGTCGCGCATTCACCTTAACTTTAAAATTAGCTTTCATGCAAATAAGGAACATGACCGAAGAAAGCTTGCCGCAAGGATACATTCGAGAGAAGAGATGCAAAAAGTCCTGATTTAATTTTATAAGAACTGAGGATAACTTGTAGCATAGGAGCTTCCCACCTTGAAAGTCTTGCGTTGATCTGGTGTAGGATGATCTGGGTATCTGGCTGACCAATTAGATCCAACACAGGCTGATCGTACAGGCCATTCACCTCTGACCCATAGTATCTGCTCGCCGATGAGCCAGTGTACCGCAACAGACAATATGACTTTGACCTCACGTAGCAGTTTCCACCCAGCTCTCCCTAATTCCGCTCTAGCAGTCTCATTCCTCAATCTAGGCATCACAGTCTCGTCGCTCAACCCTTCTTCGCCCTGCTGCGAGTCCTGCTGCACATCTAACCTTTGTTCGACTGGGTATTGATAATCTTCTTCTCCTTTCAACCGCGTCGATACAGAAGTTGTATCCATCAACAGGTAAGTGGATCCTAGTATGACTGCACTCGCGAGACAGAAGAGCACGATCATTCTGTTCTTCATTGTCGTCGTTTACATTTATCTGATTGCGCGTCTCTCTCTTTCAGCGCTGAATACGTGCCGTCCTCCCCTTCACTCTCTCTCTCTACCTCGCTCTCTGATTCAATAAGACATGAACTCTTTCAAGCCTAAGAACAGGGAAGCTTCGATCTCATTCCAAGATTCGACTTTAATCCTACCAATCGTCTCACTGGCAAACCTACCTCAACTGACTGCTGATCTTCTTATTCATACTTTTGATCTCTTACTCGTGGGTTCATTGTCAGCGGAGTATCATATTCCTGTTGTTGGTGCTTTGGAGAATGGTGACGAAGGCTTCTTGACTCCAGTAGAAGGTGCGCTTGCATGATCAGCTGACTTTACGAAGTCTTTCTGACGTGTTGGGACGTACAGTGTATCAATCAAAGGATGGGAAAGTTACTTTGATTCACCAAAGAAGTCCACCTCTGAAGGTAAGTTTCTTCATCCTTACTTGTCCAGTTAGAGCTCAGAATGGTGACAGGCAAGGAAAGATGATTTCATCTCTTCCCTTCTCTCCTTTTGTTTAGCAGCCAAATTCTCTTCCATCCTAGTACTAGCCTCAATGGATGCTTCAACACGTCGTGATTCAGATTTATCTCAATCGTTTGTTTTCCTTTCCCCTCTCTCTTTCATTACAATCTATACTGAATTGTATCATAATCTTATTCAGTGCAAATCCATTCCGGTTCTTATCTACTTCTTCTCAACCAAAATTAACCCAACTTTCTACTTTATTACCTTCTCATACAGCAAATCAACCTATTCCAGCAGCAGGTTTAACTACTCGTTTACTTTCTTCAGCTCGACAGCAAAACTTGGGAATGGATGTGGTTTTGATGTATGTTGTAGAAGGGGATAACAGAGGAGATGCGAGAGCTTTAGCTAATTTGGTAGGGAAAGTCATCTTCGGCAAAGGTCAGTTCCTTCATTGCATTGGTTTGGTCAGCTAGAAGTGACCGAATCAATTTGATTGAGCAGAGGATGTCCAGTGGAAAGAACCAAAGAGCTGGAATTTGGCTTTATAGTAAGTCTTTCTTTGGATTGAGAGGCAAAACAGTAATGACTAGGAAACTATCACAGCGGCGGTACAGAGAGTAGAGAAATGTTTGGATGAGCAATGAGCCATAACGGGGGTTTGGGATGATCGCTTTGTAGTAGTCGTTTAGCATTGCAAAGTAACAGCTGTTGTTGCGGGCATTATCAAGTGACTGGCTGAGTTGGATTCATGTTTTCAAGCAGGAAGTAGCACGATCTCGGCCAATTGGTAGTAGAAGAGAGATAACTTAAGCTTTTGAATAGGTCGCAAGGTACAACATGCATATCTGTGAGGTTATACAATGCCTGAAATACAGTAAAATCTGGCAACCACAGCTTAGTTTGGGACATCAAGATGGCCAAGACAACTCACAATACAAGGGCCAACATCGCGAGGAAAAGAGGTGTCACCGATTCCTTCTATCTACATCCTCCTGCGTCCTCCGAAGAAATTCTTCAAGATCTTTAGGCGGTGGTCTGCTCTTGTATCTTTCTCCGGAATAGCCTCGATCAGGATCTATATCTTCTCTTGATGTTTGCCGTGTATTCGAGGAGGAAGTGGAAGAAGAGTATGTCCTCCTTTGCGGTTCAGGTTTGGAGTATGACTGCGATTGATCTGCTTGCGATTTCGTCATGCCTGTCCACAGAACAAAGATGAAACTTGATGTTCAAGTCGAGGGCAGTACGGCGGACCTTCATCCTCTGCTCTCAAGCCTTCCAAGAACCCTTGCCTTATTCCTTGCGAATACCTATGTGCTATCTGGAGGTTTAAGCAGCAGATCTTCGATCATAAGATAACTGAACTGACCAGCTTGTATTCCACCTGTAAAGGTCTTTGATTCCAAGAGCTGCATCATTCATATGGATCAGCTCATGAATAGACTACAAATCAAGGAAAGAGCATGCCTTGCGAGTAATCAGCTCTTGTAGCTATAGTAAACCAAAATCAAGTCAGAGCGGCAAAGCAATGAAACTATTCGGAGCTGACTTGATGCTGCCACTATAACGCAGGATCAGACAACAGACCAATGATCTGAGTATAGATCTCACCTGAGGAGGTATCATGTTCTGAAGATGGTAGGGCAAGATAAACGCGTAATTAATCAACTTCCTGCCAAAATCTCGAATTCTAGGGCGACATGAATAGAAGGAAAGCATAGATAAGACAGCAAACATGCATATATACTTCTGGTGAAAATCCCTAAATAATCCGATCCAATACTATTCAACAGCAATCGCTTGAGGTAAAGCTTCCTCCTTCGACAAACCCATCTCAGCCGCTTGTACTCGTTCAGCATAATCTAGTTGACCTGTGTGTGGTGGTTTAACGTCAAATCAGCGTCTCGCAGATCCGGCTGCACGCTAGACGGACCTGAATTCTCTGTTTTCAACGCACGTTATCAGTTTAATCCACCTTTTAAAAAGAGAAAGACTAACCATAAGCAAACATGTCCAAAGCGACAATACAACTCTCTTTAACCACTTGAGGACTATCTTTTCTTTCACTCCATTCTTTCAGAATAGGTAAAACTTCTTCTGATGCAATAGATCCCAAAGCTTCTGCTGCTTCATGTCGAACCATTTCATCTTCTTTTTCGTTACCCAAAACGACTAGTAAAGAAGGTACTGAATGAGGTGATGAAAGTTGACCGAAAATGTATGCTATTTCATGTCTGTCCCTCGTCCATGTCAGATGAAGTATTGAAGAGAAAAAGGGATTTAGACTGACCGGAATAAAGCTGATGAATCACTGAAACCATCTGCTAATGCTAAGACTGCTTCTCGAGATGCGTCGTTTCGTAGTGCGAACATTGCCCGGTAGCGTTGGAAGAGGGAAGAAGAGGTGTTGAGTAATTGATCCCTTAATTCAGGAATAGAAGAAGAAGTTTGCGAAGTTTCGTGCATTGCTAGAGGTGGTGCTGGATCTATGGAGTCGTACGGGCTGTACACCAAATGGAACAGTATCAACATAAAACAAAGTATGATGATGCTTCATTGGACGCACCTTCGAGCAGTCTTTTCCGAAGAAGAAGCTTGATGATCCCATTCGACTTTTTGCACAGCAATCTGACAAGTTTCCACAACCGCTTGACATTCTCCTTCTTTATCCCTGTATTCCCTCAAGATCGGTAAACTGTCCAAGGATGAAATAGCTCCCATTGCTTCTGCTGATTCGTGTCTGACCATAGGATGATAAGATTCATCTCTGAGTACTGATTCCAATATTGGCAAAGCATGTGGAGAACCGATTTGGCCTAAGCAATATGCAAGTTCATGACCAAGTAAAGCAGAAGATTTCGGTAGAGCTGTCTCAGACCATGTGTATTAGGCCCATTATATCTTGTAGTGATTAATGCAATAACACACCAGAACCGATTATATCGATAGCTCGATCATTGGCTAGACCCTTCAATGAAAACAGAGCTCTGAATCTTTCTGCAAGCGGCACTGATCCAGAAGTGTTGTGCAAGGTATCTTTCAATCGTTGGTAATCACTTTCGCTGACCATCTTTCGTTCGCTGCTCTTGGTCAACTCCATCTTTGATTTTCTTTTTTGAAAATCTTTTCCTGAGCTCCTCTCTCGACACAGCGATATACAGTGAAAGATGCCTAAATCAAAGAGACAGCAAGTAGTTAGTCTAACAAAGACAGACAAGAAAGCAACCAGAGCACATAAAGCAAGTCTGATAGAAGAGGTGTGCTTAGCTATCGGAAATTTGCATTCACGTCCAATTAGGTTACTGATACCAATATGACATAGGTTCAGCAATTGGTTGATACATTCCCTTATGTCTGGGTCTTTGAAACGGAACATATGAGAAATCAGTACTTGCAGGAAATCAGGCAGCAGTGGAAACCTGATAGGTTAGTCTTGCCATCACTCTTCAGCGGCGCATTACATTGTAGCTGACATGCATACATCGGAATAGAATGCTTATGGGAAAGAATCATGTTATGCAGAAAGCGTTAGGAAAATCAGTGGAAGATGAACACAAACCAGGATGTTCTCAAATAGCTGAAGTATGCCTGCTCTCTTCTTCTATACTGTTCCGATCTAATTACATGCACTGTAGGAACTATCAGGTCAACGTGGTTTACTATTCACGAATTCTACTCCATTCATAGTAACAGACTGGTTCGCTTCTTTCACGAAACCCGATTTCGCTCGAACGGGTAACATCGCACCTTCAACATTCACTATCCCTCCTGGTCCAGTTTATTTAGAAGAAGGTGTTCTAGCAGCTCATTCTTTAGAACCGCAATTAAGGAAATTAGGCATGTCAACGAAATTGGTAAAAGGTGTACCGAGTTTAGATGTGGAACATGTTGTTTGCAAAGAAGGACAAGAATTGAAATCGGATCAGGTTAATTTGTTGAAATTGTTCAACCAGACTATGGCTACTGTGAGTTTTTTATTGATTCTTTGGCTCGTTCGCGTCCATGTCGTCTGATGCATTCACAAATCAGTTCCAAGTCAAACCGATCGTTTGCCTCAATATAGCTACTGGAGAAGTTATCAAGGCAGAAGATGTAGAGCCTGAAGTGGCATGATCAAGTTCTCTTTTTGGGTTTTTTTCTTTTGCATTGCTACTTTGTATCATTTGATTCCCTTTTCGTTCAGTCTCCTATATGTCGGCTTTCTATATTTCTTTTTCCCTGTGATTCATTTTTGCTTCGTTTCACGCGGTCCAAAATAGGCTATTTCGACTTGGAATTACTCTCATCCTTTGTACTGTGCTCCAATCATAGAGAATCCCTTTGCACACAAGCCAGTAATGCGCAATACAAGATGCGCAATCTTAGTGACTCGACACTTCTGTCTGTTTAATCGTGAATCGATTCTTACTGTCTCGTCACTGCTGCTTTCTCCTTCTTTCTCATCTTCATCCCGTTCTCATAATAGCAACGGCGTCGCATATTCGACAAAAATTGCTCTAGTCCCAAGTAGAAAGGCCCCCAGTCACGTTACAGAGGTATTAAATGAATCCATTCTGCCGATCTACAATGGTACCGTGTACAAAAAAAAATCCCGCTGTCACACCTGATGATGTATGAATAATGCTTATGAATGCTTGGGTAAATTGAAACGTATGACTGAATTCTTGATCCTTTCATCCTGATGATCCATCTTCTCTTGCCTTTCACCAACAATTTGCGCTAATTTCATCTATTTTAGCTTGATACTGATGTTATTGATGAGAAAGCTATTCACCTGTCATTGAGCTGTGCCTTCCGCATTTACCAGGTTCACCAGCCAAGAACCAAGTTGCTCGTTTCGCAACAGCTCGATCCAATACACCTATCAGACCATCATCTAAATCCAGGATTGAAGTCGTTCCTCCATCCGCTTTAGGTACAGTT
This sequence comes from Kondoa subrosea, assembly GCA_039545335.1. NCBI lineage: Eukaryota > Fungi > Basidiomycota > Agaricostilbomycetes > Agaricostilbales > Kondoaceae > Kondoa > Kondoa subrosea. The sequence continues at coordinate 2,460,444 of BCIN01000002.1, read as the reverse complement.
GGAATCTCTTGTAACAATGTTGTGAGTTCTAAACCATGCGTTGCTGTTTCAAAATGAGAAGTGAAGAATTCGATCGCTGCATAATGTTGGGCTGTTAGAGCGCGTTGGAACCTGCAACAAAATTGATCAACGCGAAAGAGAACAAAAGAAAGAGAGAGAAAAGCATACGTGAGAGAATGCGGATGCTTCGGCCCTTCGATTGGGAAATCGGTAAGCAAACTACGAAGTAGTAAATTAAAACCTAATTGCTCTCAACGAGAAGAACAGACTCACAAGACTTTCTTGATCTCTGCATGCTGTTCTTTCAATTTCGCCAACTGCGAATGTAACGAGATTCCGCATTGCATTAAGTTTCTAGCTGGAACAGTTTCCATCCGCCAACTACTTTGTGCGTCAGATTCAGCCGCAATACTACTGGAAGACTTACTGCACAGCTATATACGGAGTCAACCTGGCGGCTTCTGCTTCTGCTAGATCTCGCCAACGAGAGTTGTACTGCAAACGATAGTCTGAAATGGCAAGACCACCTGTCAGCGGACTTGGCCAGCACGCAACCTATTCCACTGAATAAGTCCATATACTAAATCACTCGATGGTTGCAGCTTACAGGGAAGTGCCAGTCTGCGACCATAACGTCCGGTTCACTCTGCTGTGATCCTCGTTTTGTCGAGGGATAGTAATTGTCGGAGGAGAAGAAATTCGTAATCTTATTCCCAAACTCTAGTGCGATACTGTCGTCATGCATAAAGGCCTTTGGCGGTTGAAGCAGAATCGAAGCCCATTGATCATAATCGAGCCCAATTCTGTCCTTGAAGCAGCGATCGGTTTTGAAGTACTCAATCGCAGGCAGATCACTCGTTATTCTGATTTCCTCTGATAATTTCTGCTCGTTGCTTGCCAATATTATTTGCCCGGAAGGTTTGCTGCTTGCCAAAGAGGAATGCTTTGACAGCCAATCTTGGAATGTGGAGAAGACAATCGCTTGTACACCGAAAGTCTCGGAGAACCAAGGAATATCGAAGTAGAAATCGAAAGGATGAGGATGACAAGCGTTCATCAGTCCGTTGCGCTGTTATGCAATTAGCATATCACGATTCTCGCAAAAATGTGTGACAAACTATGTTGGGCAGGACCAGTGTTCTATTGAGCGTCCTCGCCAAAGTGGCCACTTGCGCGATATGCACATGAGCTTTGCTTTCCTGGGCGAAGCTGGTCATTAATTCTAGATCTGATAAACAATCAATCAGGACTTACTCCTTCGCCTATCCGAGCAGCTACCAGAAAGCGACAAGGCGAATGCCCGCATGCCTGAACATCGATTTCTTCCAGAAGGGCCTGGGGACTTGCAGAAACTGCAGACGTGCTTGTTATGTTAGGTGTACTGGAAGTTGCGGTTTCATTTTGAGACGCCTGATATGCTTGGTAAAGAGCAGCATTTGCGACTTGAGGTTCTTGCTCAGAGAATTCAAGAATTCCAAGAGTCTCATTCTGACTTCCTGACTCTGTATTCCGCTCGAACCCTATTGAATTGAAATCGACCCGATCAAATGCCAAATAGCAGAGCAGAATCATGATCACCCCAGCTGGTAATGACCAAAATCCGCGAGAGTATTTGCGCGTTCGAACAGGGGAAGGGACGTCTTCTTCATCGAGAAGTGGCTCTTTGTCATCTTGCAGCGAGATAGCCATGGCTGTTTGATTACTACAAACAATAATAACAAACGCGCTCATTTGCCCGTGAGTTTATTTTTGCATTTCCCGTGGGTTTGGGCGGTTGAGAGGCGGAAGCTCGATCAAGACGGGAATTGACCAGATTACGCGTCTTCGATGCTCCGAAGTTGCACAGCATGGACAGCGGGAGGTCATAGCATGGGAGCGGGAGACTACTCAACCGTTAGATCACACGCAAAGGCAGAGATTGTTGTGATAATAGCTTGGTGAACTCGGATCTACGCAACATGCGGGAGCAAGTGGCAAGGACTGCATCACCAGAGTAAGATTATAAGACAGACATCGGAGAGAAACAAAGATATTGATCATGCAGAATGAAGAAGACAGGCGCCGACACTGTTGCGATTGAGAGAGGCTCGCTGGGTTTTGCACTAGGCTGACACCTTCGCTTGCCTGAATGGATAGAGGTTCTGACAGTGTCACGACTCGCACATTGCCGTTTCTGAAAGATCAAGCTTCAAGGTCTTCCTGAGCTACCATCTCAACCTCTCCAGCCACGCTTAGAACAAGAGCATATTATGGCCTCCGCTGCTTCTCCAGCTACCGCATCCTTGACTAACCTTCCCATCGAGATTCTCACTTCTTTGAGACCTCTTTTATCGCTCGAAAGTCTAGCGACTCTGTCCCAGACCAATTCCTTCCTACGCACTATTTTCTGGGATGAGGCATCTATCAAAGCCGCTTGTCTTGATCGAGGAATAGCTTTACCTTTGGCTCAAATGGGCAACGACGTACCCAAACCACGAATTCCCGATTATCGACATCTTTGCTCTCTTATGCCGCGTCACGTTCACAGTGGATGCAGAGTCAAACACTGCCATGAGGTTGTTGGTCGAGATGGAGGTGAGTCTCACTGCTGCGTAAGACATTTTGGATACCGAGGCAGATGTGAAAGGTTTCGTCGTTGGTAAAATCATCACTCCTGACATGGCTCGTACTATGAAACGCAACGATTTGCCTGACTGGACAAAGATCTTCAAGAGAGTCAACATGGCTTCGTACGACACTTGGAACGATGCCGCAATGTATTGGAGAGGCGAGGAAGATCTATTTGATCGCAAAGATGATGTCAGCAAAGAAGAAGGCAAGACTGCTTACGAGGAAGAGTATCAAGAGTACAAGCTAGTCAATCATTTGCCTTTGGCTGCTTGTTTCGCTACTACCGTTCCCATCTCTAAATTCACCTACAGCGATGGATATCGTCCTTGGGAATGGACCATCGAAAATGTTGAGGGCGTGACCAATTTGGATGCGGTCCAGGCTTTGACGATGGGTGAGACCATTGTCCTATGTTTCAGTCGAGTCCTTGATCGTGCAAGTAGGCATTGGTTACGTGATGGTCGAGAATGCTAAGATGATGTTGTTCGAAGAGATGATTGAGAATGGTGAGTTGTCTAAAGAGGAATTAGAAGGAGATCTGCCCGTAGACTTCCCACAAGATCGCTTAAGCAATTACATTCGAGAGCTTGATTGTGACATGGTATGTTCTATTTGACAGATGATGGCAGTCTGTGACCGTTCTGTAGTTGGGCGACCATCGTTACTTCGAGGGGTTCACCACGCTATGCAATCGCCTTGTCTGTAGTGCTCACTACGGCAGTTGAATCTCGGCTGGTAAGTATCCAGCTTTTTCAAAATCTGAATCTAGCTGACTATCATCATCATGCATCAAGCGAGACGAATCTTTACAACTTTGATGCATAAACCACTTAGAACTCAATTGTCTGTCCAGATCCATTGCCTCTCCCTATTTTCACGATTCTTTCTTTGTCTTTGTGGTGCTTTCCTCCGTCTTGAATGCTGCTCAAGGGGTTTTCACAGCTTTGGCAACCTGCTGTCTCTCCGAAAGTGTTTGTTTTCATACCCTGTGCTTCTGTGCCCTTCTTGGTAACATGTTATCCCAATGTTTGTATGTCATGTGTTGTTCTGAATGCTTTCACACTTTGGTCTGAAATCGGTCATGCTGAGAATCTCGAGGATTTTCGCAAGGTCTGGGTAAACGAAGACCGGGGAGTGCCCGACGAAACAATGAAACGAGATCCTCGATTGTCTTTGCCAAATCTTATGCAGCACTAAGGCATCCAGCACTAAATACGGTCTAAGTACAGATACCCAGTCCGCTTCTATCAGTATTTTATTAGGCGCACTACAAACTTTTTTAACTGTTAATATATATTGCTGTTAGAACCGCCTTGACTTTAGCTAGCTTAAAGCACCCGTGGCGCGTTAGTTACCCTTTTCACTTTCTTTTGCCTCAAAATATTGATTTTCCATGCAGAATGGTAGCGCTTTGTACTTATGCTTTCCGAATCACACACGGGGTATACGCCGATATGCAAAGGCTTCGAGTTCGAGTCTCGACGGGTGCATATTTTTGCTCGTCGTCTGCTCGCTGTATCCGATGGTTAATCATCTCTTGCTGCTGCAGCTTCCGGCGATCTGTTTATGGATAATTTTTGAGACTGAAATTCGCACGGTGTACGCTAGGCTGCAATGAGACTATGAGGGGGAGATGCTTGCGGTTTTGACAGCCCCGTACATGTAGCAGACAATACAACAACACACAACGAAAGCACAAAACGAAGATGTTACCAATGATTGAGATCTTCGTATGCCTTTCATACTCGCGCCTGGCGGTCAATCATGCAGCTACAGCACTGTTACAATACCTTCGTACATCTCGAAGCGGAAATCGGTGAAAGTACTTTGGTATCGACCATTGATGCGACATTCATGTGCGTAGCTTCCAATCACCGCTCGCCAACGCTTGGCTTCCCATTCAACCTCGTTTTCATCGCCATCGCCAAATCTTATATCGAAAGAGAAAGATTTGAGTTCTGGAAAGTTGCAGGTGTTGAATAAGTAATCAAAATACTCCGGTCCGATCAAACAGCCAGGGTGAAGCAGAATGATGGAAAAGATCTTGAGCTGAAGACCCAAACTTTGCTGCCTAGCAAAAGCCTCCTTCAGGCTACCGCAAATGACTTCCGACACCGCTTCTGGCTTCCAGTGTAGATGTAATTCCGTACATGCAGACAAGTGCTCGAATAAGGCGATGAGTGATTCAGCTGAAGAGAGAGATCAAAGTGAGGATAGCCAGACGACCGAGATGCTCAATGAGAGGCAATTTGGTCGACGGATTGTATGGAGCAAAACCGTAATCGAGAGCTGTGATCGAAGATTTGGGATTTATCAGTAGATTGGTTAAGCCAATATCTAGCTGGTCTCCTTCCAATTGCTTGATTCATTGATACGATAAGCCAGGCGAGTGATATTTGTTTGATGCAAATCCAGTTCATAGTTCTCGAAGGGGATATTGCAAAGATTTAGCGACTTGAGTGCTGGCGCGAGATCTACTAAGCGTAGGAAGATTCCCCAAGAGCCTCCTGTTTCGCACAAGTCGACCGAAGACGTTAAGTCGAGTTGCTGAAGAGGATTGAGAAATGGGAAAGTTGCCAGAGACACAGCGGAAGGCAGAACATTCCAGTCGTCGTAGACACAATCTGCTACTTCGTAGGCTTGATCAATGCCATCACAGATACTGATTTGCAGGACTTTCAGATTGATTGGGCGCTGAAGACTGGGGACAACTCTCTTTCATTCCTGGATTTTGCTTTCAACTTGGCTTTGATAAGGTCGCCTGCAAAATCGCAAGGCCTTTCTTGCCAACACCAGGCTGGATGAACCATGATGGTTGTTATAGTCCATTCAGCTCGTCGGACAAATTGGCCTGGTTGACATTCTGACTGTAACGAGCGAAGAAATTTTCTGCTGGCGAGATGCTTCGAGTCCAGCGAGCGATAGATGAAAGGCAGGGCAATATGGTCTGAAATTGCACGCAGCGATCAACCGAGAGTCGAGTTTGCCGACAACTAAAGGCACTTACAGAATGCTTCTAAGAGATCATGAACGAGGTCCTTGACATTCGGACGCAACATAGCTTACTGGAAGACAGAGCGATGTTCACAAGTCCTGCTTGGATTCCGACTTCGTTTGCTTTTCCACCATGCTGAAGATGTCCGAAAGCAACTCTACTGAAAGCGAAGTCATCGTTCCTCCTGCTCTTGCTGTGTTACGCCCGGGAAAGCAGCGATCCAAAAATCAATGCAAATCAGACCAAATGCCCGCTGTTGCGCTCACGTCAACCCTTCGTCCGGCTAGACACGGTGCAGCACGCCTAAGCCGTGCCCAAGAGGGTATATCGGACCTCGGATATTCTCCCTTTGAGGACTTGACCGTACAAGAGCAAGCCTTATTTTTCTTGTTCCGCAACGATGGACGAAGCCACCGGCCTGCCATTGAGCTTTGGTAGAACAGCACAGCAATCAAATAAAGCACAAGAAGCGAGGGAACGAATAGCGAAGAGTAGGCGTGTGCAAGAACCAGTTGCATCTACTTCGAAAGCTCTACCTACTCAAGCTGTCAATTCAGATCTAGAGGATGCTGATGATGATGACGAAGGAGAAGATGGACCTGCTCAGGAATCCTTTGATTTGCCTGTATCGCACGAGGTTGTGCTGAAAGATCACACAAAGGTGAGTTCCATTACATGCAACGAGAGATCTGCTCATCTACTGGGCGCAGACTGTCTCTGCACTCTCTATTGATCCAGCTGGAGCTCGTATAGTATCGGGAGGGTATGACTACGATGCCAAGTCAGTTCCTCATCTCACTGCCTCATGTAACAAGCTGATCCAGGTTTAGACTATGGGATTTTGGAGGCATGGACGCCAGTTTCAAACCTTTCATAACCTGGGAACCAGTCCCAGAAGGAAGCTATCAAGTGCACGATGTCAAATTTAATAACACAGGCGATAAGATTCTGGTTGCTTCTGCTACGAGTCAGGTACAGATGTTTGACAGACAAGCAGAGAAGATGTGAGCGTTCATCACTTTTCGATTTTTGCTGGACTCATTGTGAATGTAGAGGGATTTGGGCGAAAGGCGATATGTATATTCGAGATCTACGGAATACAGCGTAAGCAGAACATTTCTGTCATACCACTCTATAGCTGATTATCGATACAGCGGACATGTAGCAGAGATTACGACCTGTTCTTGGCACCCGAAGAACGCAAATACATTCTTCACCGCTTCTAACGACAGCACGATCCGAATATGGGACGTCGAGAAACGAGATAAGTCAAAGCAAGTCATTGTAGTCAAATCAAAAGATCGAGGCCAAAGAACCAAAATTACTGCTGCTGCTTGGTCCGATGATGGTCGAATGATAGCTGCTGCCGGTCGCGATGGAGCTATGCATATCTGGAACACGAGCGGCAATTATGTTCGACCGAATTACTCGATAGAGGGAGCACATACCAAGGATACGACTACTTCTGGTTTAACCTTCTCGCTCGATAACCACACTTTGGTTTCCAGAGGTGGAGATGATACAGTCAAATGTGAGTTCTCTTTTGCTGCTGGCGAATGCTGCTGATTGTGATCTCAGTATGGGATGTTAGATCATTCAAGAAGCCTATAGCAGTTCAAGAAGGACTACGTTGCCTCAATCAAGAATCGAACGTCATTTTCAGTCCGGACGAGAATTATATACTGGTTGGAACAGCTGGCTCCAAAGCTTCTGCAGTGGCGAGCAAGAACAAAACAATTTCAGTGACTGGCGATCAAGAAGAAGAATCCACGCAAGTCAAAGGAAACATTGTCGTTATGCGTCGATCGGACTTATCTGTTGTGAGACAATTGGGTGTGTCAGAAGGAAGTGTGGTCAAAGTACTCTGGCATCCTCGAATCAACCAAATCCTGGCTTCCACTTCTTTGGGAGCTATTCATGTTCTTTATTCACCTGAAAGTTCACTCAAGGGAGCAACCATGTCTGTCACTCGAATGGCCCGAAAGAGAGGGACAGAAGATGTCGGAGCTGATGGTTTACCGACCGGAACAATTCTTACCCCTCACGCTTTACCTATGTTCAAAGATGATGATCGATTAATGGGCAAGACGGGAATGAGAAAGAGGGAGAAGGAAAGACAAGATCCTGTTCTCACTCAGAAACCTTTGGCACCTTTCAAAGGACCTGGAAAAGGTGGACGAGTTGGTGCAAGTGCTACACAGCATGTTGTTCAGAATATCGTCAAAAACAACACCAGAGATGAGGATGTGGGTACTTCATTCAGCTTGTCTCACCTGTGTACTGATATTCTCTTCTATCATAGCCGAGAGAAGCCCTGCTCAAATTTGCTAACCCTGAAGGCACAAACGATGAAGTATCAAATATGTTCACCAAAATCTATGCAAAGACTCAAGTAAGTGCATTGCTATCTGTAGTCTCTTCTTCACTCATTTTGTGGCACAGCCGAAACCTATCTTCTCGCAGCCAACAGAGGAAGAATTGGAAAGGTTTGTCCAGCTTTTCACTGTAGTTTCGGAGTTACTGATGAGTTGTACTTGTTTTCAGAGAAGCAGCAGAGAAGGAAAAGATGATAGAGGGCTTAAAGCCAAAGTAGATCGTACAGTGCTGTTATTATGCTTGTGTTATCATGCTTGTCTGAACATTGTGTATTCCAAAGCGTTCTTTTTATTGACCACCGTATACCTTGTGTGAAGTTATCGATGCGCCTGAATGAGGATACTGCACTGGCCGGGCCAAGTGTGACTCTCGTGCCCTACCTCAAGCAGCATGTCGAACAATATCACAAATGGATGTCAAATCCGGAATTACAAGAATTGACAGCTAGCGAACCTCTGAGTCTACAGGAAGAGTATGAGATGCAGCAATCTTGGCATTTGGACGATGACAAGTTGACATTCATTGTCACAAGGCAAGAGGAACTCATTGGGGACGTAAACCTGTTTTTGTCGAAAGATGAAGACGATGGACATCTTACAGCAGAGTGCGAGGTCATGATCGCATCTGATAAGTATCAGGGTCAAGGGCTGGGCAAAGAAGCGCTTCAGATGATAACACTTTACGCTCAGAAGCACTTGGGTATCTCAGCAAGCTCTTTCTTTGCCAAGATTGGTTTGAGCAATACTCGCTCTATCAAGCTCTTCGAAAGTCTAGGATTCAAAGAATATGGTCGATCAGAAGTTTTTCAAGAAGCTGAGTTGAGACACAATGACGCTCAATTCGCTTGGACAGTCACATACAAGGAGCAATCCTTCAGCAGTGTGGCCTCGTTATAATGGCATTACTCTTCAGCAAAGAACTCTATCGGCCTGCTCCTTCCCTATTCTTTGCTCTAGCTGCTGACGAAGCAAGCTATACGGCTGAACCACCTGACCCGACGATACCTCGCATCCGATACACGCCATCTCTTTCCCATTGCTTCCAACACACCAGTTCTGGCTCAAAGGTGGCTTCTGTACTTTCAAAACACCTGCTCTGCTGTTCCAAACCATACTGCTTCCAGCTGTCCACCCATGCCCTGTACCCATAATGCCTCGATTGATTACTTCAATAGCTTGAACATCTGATCGCTCGATAAAGGCACCGGTAGCCCAACGTCTAATTTCCTCATCAGCGTCAAACAATGAAAGAGAAAGGAAGGAACGCAACGCATGAGTTTGAATAGCCCCTTGATCGGCTTTATGATCCAAAATGGTTACACTGGACAATCGATTTTGAACGGCAACCGTGATGCTTCTGGCACCTTTTACACCAGAAGTAGAACATTTGGCGAGCAAGATTTGATTACCGCAAATATTGAAATCGGCAGCATAGCCTTTACTTCGGTCTGGTGCAGCGGAACGGAATGTTTGACAGTTTCTTAAAGTGATTCGAAGGGCGGCGGGATTGACATGAACGGAAGTGAGGAAACCTTCGAGATAAAGATTGCGAGCGTAGGCATCTTGAACGTAAGAGCTGAAAGTGAGAGCCATGAAAGCGCCAGGAGTAGAGTTGGGCTGCAAGAGAGGTGAGTGTTGCCCCTACATTCAAAAGATGATGAACTCACGTAATCACTTTGCGAAGGGTTCAAGATCATGTGAATATCTGATATACCGACATTCTCTGTCACTCCCTGTGGACGTGTGTACAAGCCAACTTGTAGATCTGCTCCAGGGCTCGAATCGGTCAAAGGATTGTCGAAGCTGTTATCAACCCGTAAGTTACATTCAAAGCAGGCTTATTGAGACTGACAAGATACGCTTATTAGTGGTAGATATTGCCGTCACTCTTCGGATCACGCTCAAGATACTTCCCGCTTTTATCCAAGTCAAGCCTTTGCCATCTCTTTTGGCATAAAAGAAGCATGAGCGAGCGTCATTGCTACCGAAGAGGCTTCTGACATACCGTACAAGGTGATCCATTTCCATATCGTGAATCCACTTTCTCGTCACTGTTCTCTCAATTACCACTTCTTTGCCCTCGAAGACGCAAGGGTCTTCAACGATCAAACTCTTCGCTCCGACCGGAACATAAGTATCCAGCACTTTTGTTCGCCTTACTATTACCGGTACACCTGGTTCGGCTTTACCAACCTCAACTATGTTTCGCGCGACTCCAGCGATTTTGAAGATGGTTGGTCGACGAGTTTCGCCCATCAAATGTAAATTCGGCGAATCAAGCTTGATTGGGTCCGATCCTAGAAGAAAAGTGCCGCTAGAAAATTGCAGAACGCCTCCTCCTTTTGTCGCTAATCTAGCAAGAGCCGCATTGATTTCTATGATTTGAACCGCTCAGCTTGAATGCGGCAGAGGAAATGCATATTCACCTGGCGTTCGATCTCTCTCATCGTTCGTCGCTTCTATCACTTCATCTCCTCTGCGAAAAGTCGGTACTGCAATGATTCAGTACTCAAATAGGACCAGGCAATTGTGAACGCTGACACGGAACAGCAGATTCGCAATAGCCTGCGAAGGAGTAATCTGGTACTTTATCTTCAGGAGTGTGTCCTTGTAGCTGGAATACTTTATAAGCAAAAGAAAGCGCGTTGTTTACGAGAATGCACAGACAGCGCGATAATCAACATAGGGGTGCAGCTGCATCTCGCAAACAGGTCTGTAGAGGACGTATAGGCTAGATAGATAGCAGACTTGGTTCAGCCTCAGCTTGTCGAATTTCGTTTGCAAAAGAGATCTGAAAGGTTGGACACGAACCGTCATAGACACAGGGCTCGCGTCACTTGGAGGCTCTTTGCAGGCCTGCGAGATACCTTGCTTAGAATGAATTGCTAGTGTGTCTAAGGGCTATTGGCAAGCGGTGTTCTGCAAGCAGGAATTCGGGTTTTGTGCAAGTCCAAACAGGAAGGCAAACGAGGATGGCCGGGGTACCAGTGGAACTGCTGTCGAATGTCTTTGGACTAGTAGAAGAGCGAGCAAAGATCGAATCCAAGCAGGACTTGCTGAGTATTGCCCTATCTTCGAGTGAGCTATTCTGCACCTTGAATCTCGAAGTCTTTCGCTCATCCTATCTCATAGAGGTGTTCTGTTCGTGTCTGAATCATGTTCTTTCGATGTCTTGGCTCACCAGTCCTGTAGATCAAATCGCTCTCCCTTACATCTATCGCTCGCTCTCGTTCACAGATCTACGCAGCGATAAGCTTCTTCGCGCAATGCGATCAAGGCTTACACCAGGTCGATTGGTCTGCAAGGTCGAATGGCTTATCAGCACCGAAATGACACACCCGGCCTCATGTGGTAACGGCACAATTTGCGTTGTCTACGAGGACTTGAGAGAAGCCAGGATAGTGGCCAAGTCAAGGAATGACCGGGCTCTCACCATTTTACGGCACCTGTCCAAGCTCAAATCTTTGCATATTGCTATTTGGAATGGTATTGATTCGGCCTACGACGATCAACACGAGGTTGAGTACGAGATTGAAGACTGGCTCGTGCTACCTTCTCGTATATCCTTAGCCAGCTTTATCTTTCTGCCTGTATTGCAACATCTCGAATTAAAGTCAGCTGTGGATATGACGACTTCTCAAAAGATTTGGCAACCGTTTGTCCATCTCATTCACCACACCTTAGGACTAAGATCACTTTATCTCGAGAATATTCATTTGAGCGAAGTCGACTTGGTTTCCAGTCTACCAAATCTTACCCGGTTGACCTATCACGTCAATGATAATATATACCTGAACGAATGGACCGCGCCAGTGGAAGAAGCAGCACTGATCAGGCTTTTACAACATTCCAATTCGTCCTTCAAAACTCTGGATTTCGAATTCGCTCCCGATGGCTGGCTCGGACCATTGCTATATATCCAACACTTCAATCGTCTTACCACCTTGATCCTGCGAGGTCTCTTTCAAGGTGATTCATTGAGCATGCTTTTCAACAATTTAGCTTCTTGTAAGGAGCTTCATTTGCAGTGGAATGAATTAGCGGTGTCAGCAGTGGTTTGCCAAGATCTGCGGAAGACTTTGAGCCATCATTCGACTCTTGGGCCGCAACTCGAGGTCTTCTCGATCACTCTACTCCAGCAAGGGTCTATCATTCGATTGGATTCTTTCAGCTATCTCTTCAATCTCTGCAATTTCTCCAAGCTCCGTACTTTCGCTTTCGACATCTGCTATGATCATCGAGTTGCAATGGAAGAGAAGGCAGAGTATTCCGATGGGACTTTTGGTAAGGCACATCAGTGGATCATCAACCTTCTGTTAGCCGATATGAAGGCACTTTCCACTCGCGTAACGGTTGATGGGTGTTACAAGAGTTCTTCGAATGGCAAAGGACGCCGCGTACAGCTGAGAGGCGGGGTGCCAGCTGTAATGCGTTGAGCTAGAGCATAGGTGTCTAAATTTGGGACCTGTCTGCAACGTGACTTTCGTGTATGGAGCAATTGCGATCCAATAACATCTGGTACGGACTGATAATGCATATTGATCACTACGAAATAGTAGAAATTTGGCATGACTCGATCTCCATAACTGCTTTCTACCCTTGCTATGTTGAAGTGTCCCTTCGCTTTAGAATCTGTTCCAGACACGTCAGCTCGTCGAAAGAGAAATAACCAACGACTTGCAAAGCTGGCGCTGGGTGGTTGTACTGCAAACCGACTCGATGAGCTGAAAAAGAAGAGGGCATTCCCTATCGTTGGACTTACAGGCTACCATGATTGTCCCTCTTAGTATACGCTTCTCGAGTGCTTGCTGCGTTTCACCAGGCAACTTCACGACTTCGATTTTGTATCGCAAGAGAAGGTTTGCAATGATGCAAACCGCTTCGACTTCTGCAAACTTGCGACCGATACACGAATAGGTGCCAGTACCGAAACCAAAGAAGTGAGCTGTCACGCAAATTGAGTTTCTCCTCTCTTCCGGATGCGCAGAACTGACACTTTTCTTTGCTTTCGGCAAGGAAACGATCTGGTCGGAATACTGATGGCTCGGGAAAGAACGACTCGTTGTAATGTACACCCTGAAAGTATGCTGCAAATGATGTTAGAAAGGTGCCAGGAGATTGCCTGATGGTTACGAACCGCCAACTTTTGTGCCTTTCGATACTGGTATTTGCACATTCCCGCCAGTCTGCCTGTTCGGCATGGCGTGAGTATGATCTTGTATGCACCATTTATCTGCCGAAACAGCTGGAGGCCTACCGAGAGGTTCAGCTGCTATACACTCGCAAGAAAAAGGGCAAAACTTCACTTAAGTCGAATCGTTTCAATGACGGCAGCTAGTGTTCTTGGTAGCCGATGCATATCGGCGTAGGTCTTTTGAACTTCAGCTGCTACTGTGTCAGAGTCAACACGAGCACGCACCAAACCAACTTGATCACTCAGAGCGTCTCGTATCTCTGTAGGGTAGAGAATGTAATATCAGCGAGAGCTGTCGAGAAGGACCTTGCACTTACCGTCATATAGCTTGAGCTGTTCTTCAGGATATATCGCAAGATAGGCCATCAAGAAAGCCAGAGTGTTGGCAGTAGTTTCTGCCGTGGCCGATTAGCTTAAGCTTGTGATGTAGCGTGAGACCATACCGTGTCCGGCAAAGAGGAAAATGAAAATGTTTCCCAAGACCTAGCTACAGATATCAATTCTTACTCGAAACTGCATATTATACGCCTGACCTCGCGCTGAGTCAATCCATCAGTCCCATTGTTCATCGAGCGTATGAGAGCGCCAAATAAATCAGCGCCTTCTTCAACGCCGCTGTTTTCAGCAGCAATTCGTTCCTCTATTAGGTCTTGCATGATCTGTGATATTCGTTCAGTCTGCAAGGAATATCTTCTCCGGCCCCAGTAATCACCTGGTCAAATTCTGGAAAGGCGATATCCATCTCTTTGAGATTCTTGATCGGTAACCAGTACGCAGCCTGCAGATCCTATTAGCCATTTGCAAGCCTTAAAATTGAGGAGGACAGTGCATACCCGTGGTATAATGCCTCTCAAGACAATGTTGATTCCATGTACAATAACGTCCATCGATTGATTGAAGGTCATTCGTCTTCCAGGCTTGGACTTTTCCTCAACACTCTCCCAATGCGACTTGACACCAAAACCTGCTACTTTGATTACTATCAAAGTGACTTTATTCATGAAAGCAATAGCATCAGGTAAGGAGACATCTCGATCCGGAAATTGAGCGTCATGAGAAGCGAAGACCTCTTGCACGACATTGTCAGCCGCTGACCAAACAAGAGAACTGTTGGAAGCAGTGAAGCTGGGTTCTGCAATTGCTCGATGGCGTTTATGTTCTTTGCCCGCGAGAGCCAGTAGATTTGGGCCACTGTAGCAAATCAGTTAATAATAGCTAAGATAGTGTCGAGAAGACGAGGACACACAAGATTGTTAACATTCTGAAGAGGAATCAATCAGCGATGTATCACATAAGCGGGAGCTAACACCTACCCTCTGTACTCTAAGCAGCGTTCGTAGTATTTGTTATCGTTCTTAATTGAACGAACAGCAGCAGAGTCAAAGAATTTTAGCTCTGCCACTAATGGAAAGCAAGAACTATCGAATACAGTGTCAGCTTTGTGCCAACTTGTCAGAATACAGCGCCGCCGGCTAACATGTAGAGAAAACAATCTGTCTCTGGGTTGATTCTGTCCTCGACAGCTGCGTTGCGAAATCAATGTAACGTGATTGTACCTATTAGAACGACTTACCGACGCGTAATAATTCCCTATTGCAAATCTCAGTTGTTCATAGTCGAGGAAGGCAAGATAGAAGGCCCGTACTCGTTCCATTTTGGGCCTAGAGCAATAGCGAAACCGCTGCTAGGATTGCCTATTCGACGAGTGATGAAGGATCCAGGTGGAAAGCTACACTAACAATCAGAACAAGAACAGATAAATATGAAACCAATGAATCGAAGTACTGATGATCAAAGAGCAAGACAAGGCATGGAACAGAGCTTGTCGATACCAGTTTATACACAGTGTAGAGACGGTGCACAAGAAAGGCAGACAGCACAGAGCTCAAGACGAGCAGTATGCTAAGCGACATGGTGGATGGTCTCAGGCAAGAAGGAATCACGTGGGTAAGTCCAAGTCTGTTACTGGATAGAGCATTCGATTTCTCTGACTGTGCGGCCGACACACGCCAGATCTCGAACAGTGCAGAAGACCCGTGAAACGATGTCGCCGCTCAGGACGAGAAAAATAAGGCTTGCTCTTGTACGGTCAAGTCCTTGCAGGGAGAATATCCGAGGTCCGATATACCCGTTTGGCACGGTCTGGTCGTGCTGCACTGTGTCTAGCCGGACGAAGGGTTCATTTGAGCGCAACAGCGGGCATTTGGTCTGATTTGCATTGATTTTGGGTGGGCCGCTTTTCAAGGTGTGACGCAGCAAGAGCAGGAGGAACAATGACTATTCTTCCAGTGGAATTGCTGTCGGACATCTTAGCATGGTGGAAAAGCAAACGAAGTCGGAATCCAAGCAGGACTTGGTGAACATCGCTCTGTCTTCCAGTAAGCTATGTTGCCTCTGAATGTCAATGCATCTCGCTGATAACCTTCGTAGAAGCATTCTGTAAGTATCTGCTATTATTGCGAACCCGACTCTCAGTTCATCGCGGGTTGCAATTCCAGATCACATCACCCTTCCTCTCATCTATTGGTCGCTTGACTCGAAGCATCTCTCCAGTAGAAAACTTCTTCGATCGTTACAGTCAGGATGTCAACCAGGCCAATTTGTCCGACGCGCTGAATGGACTATAACGACCACCATGGTTCATCCAGCCTGGTGTTGGGAAGAAAGACCTTGCCATTTCTCTTGGGATTTGATTGAAGCCAGGAAGGAAGCCGCATCAAGAAACGAAATAGCTGTTGCGATTCTTCGGCTCCTTGTCAAGCTTAGGTCTTTGCGTGTTGGCATTCGTGATGGAATTGATCCGGCTTATAACGCAGCATACGATATTGTAGACTGGCTCATGCTGCCCTCTCGCATCTCCTTGGCAAGTCTTGTTTTCTTGCCTGCATTGCAGCATCTCGAATTATCGTCAGCTCTAGACATGAACTTCTCCCAAAGTTCTTGGCACCCTTTCATTCATCTGATTCGTCATACACCAAGACTAGAAATTCTCTGTCTAAAAAATATTTATTTGGGCGAAATCGACCTACTTTCCAATTTACCAAAACTCACCCGCTTGACCTATCGCGTCACTAAGGAAACGTGCTTGGATCAATGGACCGGGCCGGATAAAGACGTAGCATTCACCAGGCTTTTGCAAGATCCCAAAGCATTCATCACTAGTCTCGACTTCGAATTCGCTCCTGACAGCTGGCCATGGCCCGATTTTTTGCCCTACGTCGAGCAATTCAATCGCCTCACCACCTTAACAGTGCGGGGTCTCCTGGAAAGTCAATCATTGAGCAAGCTCTTCGAAAATTTGTCCTCGTGTAAGGTGCTTCATCTGCAGTGGGATCAATTGGCAATGTCAGAAATCGTTTGCCAAAGCTTGCGGAACGCTTTCAGCCATCACTCAACTTTTGGCACGCAACTCGAGGTATTCTCGATCACTCTACTCCAGCAAGGGTCTATCATTCGATTGATTTCCTTCAACTATCTCTTCAACCTTTGCAATTTCCCTAAGCTCCATTCTTTCGCTTTTGATATTTGTTATGATCATCGAGATGCAATGGAAGAGAAAGCAGAGTATTCCGACGGTACTTTTGGTAAGGCACATCAGTGGATCATCAACCTTCTGTTAGCCGATATGAAGGCGCTTTCCACTCGCGTAACGGTTGATGGGTGTTACAAGAGTTTTCCCACCGGTAAAGGGCGTCGCGTGCTGATGAGAAACGAGTTACCAGTCGTCATGCGTTGAGCGAGGGCATCGAAATCAAATCGATCAGCATTTCGAGCAAGATTAACAGTTGTTAGTTGACGGGGAAGTCTCGTTAGTAGAGCTGAATTGGAGACTAGAAAGCAATTATGCAGCATGCTTTAAATTTGACATGTACTGTCTACATCTATTATGAACGACGTTGCTCCTCAGTAGTGAAATATTTCAACATTTCAATCAAGTACTCCTTCGCTTCAACATCTGTGCGTGACCCGTAAGGTCTTAGTGACAGACGTACTTAGCCACTTACAAATCCAACACTAGGTGGTTGTACTGAAAAGCGAGAATTGATCAGATCAAGAGATAGGCATGGGTTGGAAACTCACATGTTACGATTGGAGTTCCTTTCAATATTCTCTTCTCGAGCTCCTGCTGTGTTTCGCCAGGTAATTTGATGACTTCCAGCTCATACCGCAAAAGCAGATTAGCGATGATGCAAACTGCTTCCACCTCTGCGAATTTCCGTCCGATGCAAGAATAGCTTCCGCTTGAGAAGCCAAAGAAATGAGCTATGGTGCAAGATCAGCATCTCATTCTGCAGAATAGCTGGCTGCTCGGACTGACTCTTCTCTTTGCTTCCATCAAGGAATCGCTCAGGGCGGAAAACTGAAGGTTCAGGAAAGAAAGACTCGTTGTGATGAACTCCTTGGAAGTATGCTGAATTGATGTCAGTCAAGTATGCGCAGCTTGTATCAAACAGTCTCACCGCCGACTTGAGCTCCTTTCTGCACTGGAATCTGTACATTGCCGCCCGTCTGCCTGTTTGGAACAGTAAGGACATGGTCCTGGATGCACCATTTGGCGATAGAAACTGCTGGAGGTCTGTAGCAAATCAGCCTTGCTTCGTGATACCAAGACATGTGATCATACTTGAGTCGTACGGTTTCGTTGATGGCAGCTAGCACTCTTGACAGCTTGTTCATGTCAGCGTATGCCTGTTTTGTTTCAGCAACTGTCAGCAGTGTAAAGTTGGAACTCACTAGACGATCTTGATCACCCAAAACTTCTTTGATTTCTGGTCGTCTATCATCAGCCAGAGTCCTTGATACATCCGGCAGATTTACCCTCATATAGCTTGCGCTGTTCTTCCGGATACAAAGTAAGGTAAGCCATAAGGAAAGCCAGCGTATTGGCAGTAGTTTCTGCCAATTCCAAATGAGATCATTCTCGATGCTTGCAACGGAGGCCGTACCGTGCCCCGCAAAGAGGAAGGTGAAGATATTGCCAAGGACCTAAAGTCACAAGGACGGGGTGAGATCTTCAAGGGCAAGGCTCGGACGGAAAGCCTACCTCTCGCTTGGTCAGACCGCCGTTATCTGCATCCATCGAGCGTATCAATGCGCCAAACAGATCAGCACCCTCTTCTAATCCGTTGTTTTGTGCAGCAATTCGTTCTTCCACCAAGTCTTGCATAATCTGTAATGCATGGTCAGTCCAAGTGAAACAGGTTTTATAAATATGGTGTCTACCAGATCAAATTCTGGGAAAGCAACATCCATCTCTTTGAGGTTCTTGATTGGTAACCAATATGCAGCCTGTACATAAGCACGTCAGCCTCACGCAGAGTATCAGTTCTGGAAACTCTACCCTTGGCAAAATAGCACGCAAGATAGTGTTCAGACCATGAACGATTACATCTAGTGAATGATCAAAAGTCATTCGTCTTCCAGCTTTTGGCTTTTCCTCAACGCCGTCCCAGGGTGATTTAACGCCAAACCCGGCAACTTTGATGACAATGAGTGCAAGCTTTCTGGTGAAAGAGATAGCATCGGATAGAGGAACGTCTTGATTAGGGTATTGAGCATCATGTGAAGCGAAGATTTCCTGCATGACTTTGTCTGCTGCTGACCAAACGAGCGAACTGTTGGATGCTGTGAAACTGGGTTCTGCAACTGCTCGATGACGTTTGTGTTCTTTCCCAGCTGTAGTGAGCACACTTGGACCGCTGGTAGAAGCTGTAAGGGTTCTGTAATTTGGTTCGGGCCGGACGAAACAAACAAGTGAGCGACCATACTGAACAGGCAAGATCAGCGAGAGATGCGGTATGACGCAGAGCTAGGTCCCACTCTCTATACTCTTCACACCGCTCGTAGCATTTGTTATCATTGTTGATCGCACGAACAGCAGAAGAATCGAAGAACTTGAGTTCTGACATCAATGGAAAGCAGGTTCTTGTAATAATGTTAGCGAAAACATGTCTCAGCCAACCATAAGGTCCAGCTTACACATAGAGCCAGCAGTCTGTTTCTGGATTGAGCCGATCCTTCAGCGCTATTATGCGCAATCAGCGCCAGGACTCTCGGACGCAAAATTACTCTGAAGAGGACGCACAGAATCTCAACATTTCTCTGCCCCGCTCATTTAGTTTGCTGAAGGTGAGACAGAAGATACGTAGTGACTCAACTCATTCCATTCTGGGCCAAGTACAACAATGAAACCGCTGTTTGGATTTCCTATTTGACGAGTAATGAAGGATCCAGGTGGAAAGCTAGCAAGCGGAATGAGAAAAGGGAGAGCCACAGACTGAGAACAATGAAATCGAACAAGTGGTCAAAGAATGACACCAAGCAAGGGACTGGACTCGTAGATACGATCTTGTAGACGGTATAGAGGCGCTGCACAAGAAAGGCTAAGAGTACTGTGCCCAAGATAAGCAGAACATGCGACATCCTCGTGGGCACCAAGTTAAGGCAAGATCGCGTTTCGATTGTCGAAGTCTACTAATAAATCAGTCTAGACGCTCTATGCAGTCTCATTGAAGAGGCACAGACTGTCAAGCGGTTGAACGGGACAAAGAACTATTTTTAAGAAGCGAGACGAAGGACGAAGCTTGCTCTCAAGACACCATCCACGCAAACTGCTGAGTCAGTTGACCGTGCAGACTCAGCAAGCACCAGATCACCCACACTCATTTCTCACATACCCTCTTCTGCCCTGTGCTTCCCACTTTGAGCTGAAATACTTCGGCGGACGGCGGTTGCACACTTTTCAAATTCAAGCTATGAGGCCTACTTCACATCATATCCGACTGCCCTCAGACTCAGAGCTGGCCTCTGAGGCAAAATACAGCTATTCTGACGCGCCTTCACGGACACAGCGCGATTCAAGCGTCGCGCATGGACTGCCTATGCAACAGCCCGTTCTTGCTCTAGTCAGTTCATACACTACCACGCCTTTGAGAAGCTGATATTCATTGAATGTAAACCATTACAGACCAGCTCAGACGGACAGGAACCACTTCCCCCTCGCAACTCTTCGTTTCATCATTACTACAATCCACCCAGATCACCGGGGCTAGACTCACCAGATGCACTCTCAGCACCGTTTCCGATTCCAAGACGGAAAACATCAACCGAATCAATGCTTTCCGACTCGTCTTCAATCATTCCACACTCACCAATCGGCGTATCTAGAGGTCGCGTTGGATCGAATTATGGTCCTTATTCACATTCTTCTGCTCAGTTGTTGAACTCTTCAAGTCAAAGCGTTAATTCTTTCTCACCTTCTCTTGCTTCCCCTTCACTTCATTCCGATGCTGGGTTTGATGAGTATTTGGATGCGAATGAACATCGCTTTCCAGCTTCATCGAAAGAAGAGGTTCGTCACCTTTTCCTTTGGAATACAACGCATAATTCCTGATCCTAATACCATAACAACAGCTCGAATGGGATTTTTCCGGCGACAAAGATGATCACATTCATGATCCGTCAGTCAAAGATACTGGATCGATCTGGCAACTCTGGACACTCAGAGGCTGGCTCAACGCTACTGCTCTGCTTTTGATCGTTTTAGCTTTGGTCGGTATATTCGCGGCTTATCCTTTAACTTCCTTCTTTATCCGTGCGTCCAAGAAAGAAGCTGGTTGGGGTTTAGGTGGCGTCAATGGAACAGGTCAAGTACCTCAAATACCTAATTTTCATACTTTGGTCGATACGGATACACCTATTGAAGCGAGAACAAGAACGGGTTTTGATGGTTTCGCTTACAATTTGGTCTTCTCTGATGAGTTCAATGTTATTACTGTAATGCTTTCTGCTTTGAAGTCCGCTGATTCGGATGTAAAAGGTCGATAATCGATCTTTCTATCCTGGCGATGATCCATACTTCGAAGCAGTTGACCTTCATTATTGGTACGTATACTCTTAAGCCGATGGTTGCCAATGTGCTGACGCCTTTATATTCGTCTACAGGGGAACAGCTGTACGTTTGATAAAAATCGGACATAGAAGAATCTTCTTACAAAGTCTCTAGGATCTGGAATGGTACGACCCATCAGCGGCAACAACCTTTGGCGGAAACCTACTACTCACACTGTCACAAACCCCATCACATGGACTTGATTATCGTGCGACTTGGTCATAGTTTGCTTGACGAAGCTGATCATGGGGTCTATAGAATCTGGCATGCTTCAGTCTTGGAACAAGCTATGCTTCACTGGTGGATAGTCAGTGTGAATTATTCTAGCTTTGCCTTTTTGCTAAAGCGAAAGAATACAGTATCGAAGTCTCTGTTGTGCTTCCTGGTCAAAACAATGTCGTTGGTTATTGGCCTGGTGCATGGACAATGTATGCATCTCCATCTGTAAAGATTTTCGCTCGCTGAATTATTGTTTTTGTTAGTGGGAACTTGGCCCGAGCTGGATATGGAGCTACTACAGACGGTGTCTGGCCTTACAGTTACGACAGCTGCGATACTGGTGCAAGACCGAATCAAACAAATGCAGATGGTGTCACTCCTGTCGTAGCCCTCACAACCGGTGACCCGGACAAAGGAAACAGTTTGTCTTATCAACCTGGTCAACGATTATCGTGAGTTGTTCTCTTGGCCTGTATCTTGACATAATTGACGTAGGAGGAAGATCGTGTACTTGCAAAGGTGAAGATCATCCGGGACCAAGCAACGATTTTGGGCGGGGAGGTCCTGAAGTATGCTGCCTTTGTTTGAGCCGATGCAGCAGAAAGAAGCTCATGCACAATGCAGATCGATATCATTGAAGCCCAAATCAGCTGGAATGAAACTCTGGGTGGTCTGCTTGGTTCCGTATCGCAAAGTGGTCAGATCGCTCCTTGTCAGTCTATACTTCGAGTGCTCGAATGCTTGCTGATTGTCAATGTAGACAATACTGCTTATCAATTCTTGAACACCACGCCAAATGTGATAGTCTACGATAATAACCAAACCCTCTTGAACGAGTATAAGGTATGCATTCTCGTACCACAGATCTGCTAAGAGTTGCTTATACGTCTCTTTTAGGGAGGTGTATATCAACAAGCTCTTTCTGGCGTAACCTACACCCCGCCGGATAATTATGCTCAAAATGGTGGTGCTTTTGCTACAGTAAGTCAGATAATCCCTTTCTAATAGATGCGCTAACGCAGGCTGCAGTACGGCTTCGAGTACCATCCAGATCGTGAGAATGGATACATCACCTGGCAAACAAACGGCAGTCCTGCTTGGACTATCACATCGAATGCTATCGGACCCGACGCGGATGCTCAGATCAGCAATCGTCTGATATCAGAAGAACCCATGTCCATCGTACTCAACTTTGGGTTCTCAAACGCTTTCCAAGCTATCAATTTCAAGGAAATCACTTTCCCAGCGGTTTTGTAAGTCTGATGCCATACACAGCAGGTACTATAGCTGATCTGCGATCAAGCGCAATCGATTACGTCCGAGTGTATCAACGAGCAGATTTACCACAATCTGTCACTTGCGATCCAAAGAGTCACCCGACTCACGATTACATTCAGGAACATATCGAAGCTTACACGGTGAGTCTTAAGCACGTAGCGTAGACGGACAAAAGCTGATCAAAGAGAAACAGAATCCTAATCTCACAACTTGGGCACAAGCTGGAGCAACTTTCCCTAGGAGTTCAATGGACGCTGCAGGATGCTAGAATATTGTTGTACATCTCTCACTATCATTGTAAAAAAACCATATGCATAATTCCCATAATTGCGAAAAGCTTGACGTGTCACTTCAGGCACTTGAGGAAACCGTAATGGAGTGACTGATAGGGGAACAGTATAGTACACTGAGGCTACTGGATGCCTACCAAGCATACATTCCGCATTTGAAGAGGTTGCCACGAAAACCTGATTATCGCCATATTGAGCAATGCAATGGATTTGAGGCCTTCGGAAGCTCTTCCTATCGCATTCAGAGACTGGGAGAGGTGCCAGAAAGCGCAGCTTGCTAGGGGATGGCTTCAAGGCTGAGACCGATAGGCCGGCGCGTTCGATTGGTCTTTGCGGATTTCACGGATCTTCGTTGTCCTCCTTCTCATTTTTTGCCTTTGTTGTTTTTTTCTGCAGTTGGTTTCGGATTCACTTCAAGCCGTAGATCTTACTAAGCAGCTGATGCTCTGCAGTCATGTCCCTCAATGGACTACTGAACGATGTGGCTAGCTCTGGGCCAGCGGCTGAAGCTTCTAAAGATGGATTATTACCAAAGCAAGATAATGTGACTTCACTCGAAGCGGAAGAGACTGGAGGTCTGCCACCGGCACCCACAGCTGGTCAAGAAGCTGCTGCCGGTCCTTCAGCTCATGCACCTATGCCTTTACCAGCTCAGGAAGCCTTGAATATACATCAATCTCAAGAACCCAATGGAACGCTTTATGAACATTCGCTGCAGGCTAATGGCATGCCTGGTACAGCAGGAGAATTAGGCATCGCTCCAGAACAGTCTCAAGATGCTGTACAACCTTTCCAAGATCAAGTCGTGCAACAACCGCCTATGTCTGCCGACGTCGATCAACCTTTGCCTTCTACTGTGACCACAACAGAGCAGCCATCAGACTTCGTGCCCTCTGGATCTACTCAACCGGATACTCTGCCAGCTGCTTCAGATCCAGTCCCTTCGCAAGCTTCAATTGAAACAGCTAATTCCTCTTCTTTCGCTATGTCTCCTTCCTTACCTGCTCAGCCACTGCCTTCAAGGTCTTCGCAGATTCAAGAGTCTTCTTCTGCTGCATCAATGCCGCAACCCTCAGCACAAAGTGAGCCTGTACCTCAACCTATCGCTACGGCAGAAGTAGTACAAGAACAGCAGCCGCCAGTACAACCTACTTTGCAACAGCCGTCCTCAACAGATCAAGTCATGCAAGAACCTGAACAAGCTTCTCATCAGCAGCCTACTCAAAGTCTCGATCAACCGCAGTCTTCCGCTCAAGCAGCTTCTCCAAGCGCAACATCAGAAACGCCTCTAACCGCTTCAACGCAAGACGCTGTTGCAACTCCTTCTTTGTACCCACCTACTAATGAATCTCTTTACCCTCCACCTTCAGCAACTGAAGCAGCACCAAATTCAGCCATCAATGATGTGCAAATGACCGATATGCCACCTACGGCATCTCCGGCAGATGTCAATATGAATCAAGCAGATGGTCAATCTCCCATGTACCAAAAGCGAGCGTATGAACCAGAAAGCTCTCAAGGTCCGCCTCAGAAGCGACACAAGCAGTCTGCTTCTCGTTCAGTTTCACCAGCAGCTTTCCGAGCACCTCAAATCCAGCATGCTCCTGCAATCATGTCAAAAGAGCAGATCAAGTTTTGCAATGGTATTCTGAAGACTCTGAAGAAATCTCGTGATGCTCCACCTTTCCTTGCACCGGTCGATCCTATCGCTTTGGGTATCCCTCATTACCCAAACGTCATCACTCACCCTATGGATCTGAGCACTATCGAGTACAAGCTATCGCAGAAGCAGTATCGATCTGTCGATGAATTCTCAGCGGACATGCACTTGATGGTAAACAACTGCTTGAGGTTCAACGGAGACGCAAGCGTAGTGGGATTGATGGCAAAGGGATTAGAAACGCTCTTCAACAAGCAAATGTCAAAAATGCCTGTTTTCGCTGTACGTACCTTCTTTAGCAATGCAATACCGCTCTTTGACATGACCCTTGTTTTCTTCAGCCTGCCACGACTCCTCTTTCTGTGAAACCTAGGAAACAGGTGAGTCTTTTCCTTCGCCTTTGCGATGCGTAATACCTCATAAGTACATTCTGAAATCTAAAGTCATCCTCCCGTCGACAGTCTGAATCTAGTCGACCAAAAAGAGAAAGCAACGCTCCTCTACCTTATGATGCGCTTGAAGAACAACTGGTTCACAAGAAGAAAAGGTCTCATGTTAATCAACATGATGCCGATATGCGCTTTTGCAATCAAGTACTCAAGGAATTGATGAAGAAGGGTAATGCGGAAATCAATTGGATCTTCTTGAGACCTGTCGGTGCGTGAAACTTCGTGCATATTCCAGCGTGAAGTGCTGATGTGTGGATCGTTTTCAATGTACAGATCCCGTCGAATTGGGTATTCCTGATTACTTCAACATCATCAAGCATCCAATGGATCTAGGCACTATGCGACAAAAGTTGGATTCGGGGCTCTACCGCTCATCTAACGATTTCTACTCTGACTTCAAGCTCATCATCTCAAATTGTCAAACTTACAATGCTGCTGGCTCCAACCCTCATATTCTTGCTTCGCATTTGGATTACGCTTTCGAGAACAAATGGGCTGAGAAAACTGAGGTTTCGGAAGATAGCGCGTCTGGTGAGTGTGAAGTGTTCGTTTGCGATTATGATTGCTAAAAATCCTGTCATACTCACAGAATCCGACGACCAAATTGCTCAGATGGAGAATCAGCTAGCTATGATGGCTGCTAACATTGAGAACATGAAGGCAGCTCGCGACAAGCGTCGAGTCGAGAAACGAGCAGCCAGACAAGCGGCATCAGCAGCAGCTAAGAAAGCAGCCATGAATCGGTCCAATGGTCATCTCCCTCCTCTGCCTGCTTTGCCTCCTCTTCCAGCACCCCCACCAAAACAACCCAAAGCTCCTCGAAGATCATCGTCTGGCGTACCTGGCAGGAAAGCTAGAGCGCGAAACAATGATTCGGATGAAGAGTTTGGTCTAGTTCAAGATGAAGAAGTTACTTGGGGTATGAAGCAAGAATTGGCAAACAGCATGGGCATGGTTTCTGGTGACAAGTTGGAGAAGGCCATCGATATCATTCGAAAAGCTCGGCCTGATTTACTTGGGGTGAGCTCGCATAAGTTCTTCGCATTAGATTCGATCTAATGAGGTTTTGGCGTGATATCACAGGATGGACAGGAAATTGAGCTCGATATTGATTCACTTGATACGGCCACTCTGCTCAAGCTTTACAACTTTGCTGTTGGCAAACCTGGTAAACAGAAGGGTCGACGTGAAAGTACTTTGACTGCCTCTGGTCATCGTGCACACAAAGGTGGTCGAGCTGGTACAGGTGGTTTGGTAAGCACCAGAGCGGCTAGTCTATCAGCGTATGCTGATATTAGGCAATTGGTTCTACAGAAAGGCAAATCTTTGGACGAAGATCAAGAAAGTGCCTACATTGCTAGTTTGGAAGCTCGACTCAACGCATTCGAACCTGGAAGTCAACCTGGTAATGGTCAACCTGGTGTACCTGGTCAATCTATGATGCCTCCTGTTCCACCACAACCGACCAGTCGAGCAAATCATGGTTCTGGTTCCTCAGCGTCTGATTCGGAGTCTGATGAATCTGATTCTGATTAAGCGAAAAAGTGCAAGATGAGGTGATGATGCAACGGGTACAGCATGTGCAGTATGACAAGGAATGTATGGGACCGACCTGTGAGAGAAAGAAGTGAAAAGGGGAATTTGTTTGAGTTGCAAAAAGATGGGAACAGGGGAACATGAAAAGAGTTGTAACATTGCCTTATTGAAACTGTTGTGCTACTCCACCTTATCGCTGCTCAGCTCTGTTCTTCATCTCGTCATGTCTAAATTTCACATGCGTCGTTGCTCTTGAACGAAGTCTATCTTATATCTAATGTCAAGTTACCTGGCTGATGTGTGGAGGAGGCGAAGGCGGGCGCTAGGAATTACTGTAGGAGTAGCAGGCGGTCTCTATCTGGCTGGGAAATATGTCATTTCGAAATTCAATGAAGTGCAAGTGCGCATGATGGAGGACAAAGCAGCTCAGGATAAGTCGGTCGTCAACAAGATATCACTTAATATGTAGCTAATATCGTTTTGTTGATTGACAGCCTCAAGCGAAGGTTCAAACAGAATCAAGAAGACTGTGCTTTCACTGTACAAGCTCTGTTGCCCTCTTTGTCGGAAGAGCTCATGCAAGCAATGGATGTGGACGCTCGAACAACGGAGCTGCAAAGTCTAGCCAAGAAGAAAGCACCTGTTCAGCAACAGCCAGAAATGGTAGAGTCTCAGATGTCTGCCTTCGAACAAGTTGGGCAATCGACGTCTGATCTATCTGCTTCTGTTCAATCTAATGCTTCGAATGACGAGAAACCTTCTTATGCATCTATCGCTTCTTTACCACCTTCTTCAAGTGAAAACTCGATGATTCTTGAAGACAAACCTTTGACGACTTCAACAACGAAGAGTAAAGCTGAGCTCTGGAACGAAATCAAACTCCTCTCTATTGCTCGATCCGTATCTTCTCTCTACCTCCTCACTTTACTAGTCCTGCAAACCCATATCCAGCTTAACTTGATCGGAAGATACAAATACCTTGGTTCGCTGTTAGACGTAGTTGAGAAGGAGAAAGCAAGAGAAACAATCGGAGTACAAGGAAGGATGGAATTAGATGTAGATATCGCTGAACCGAGGACAAGAAATGGTGGAATAGATCAAAAAACTGAAGTCATGTTTCTTACTTTTAGTTGGTGGTTACTCAATGAAGGATGGAAAGAAGTCGTCGACAGAGTGCAAAGTGGAGTGAAGCAGGTCTTTAGCTCGTATGTCTCCTGTGTACCGTTTGCAAACTGAGCTTAAGTATTCAAGCAGAATCTCGCTCAAGACTGTGCTAACACCCAATGAGCTAGCGAAGCGCCTCATAGAAGTCAGAGCGTTAGTAGAAAATGACGAGGCTGGACTCAAACAAAGGTGCGAATGCGGCCGGTCTTGAGCTTCCTATGAAGCTGACTCTGCCGTTTTCTTGCACAGCTTCGCTTCCACTCTACTTCCACCTACATCGGCAGCAGAAATGCTTGTTCTGAACCAAGCGGGTATCTCATCTCCTTCCATAAGAATTCCACCAGAACTTCGCAATCTCTTGGACGAGACGGCCGATCTGATCGACTCGCCAGATTTCGCGCACGTTTTCCAAGTCTTACTGGACAGAGTCTTTGAGGTCTTCATTTCTGTCTTGGAAGATCAAGCTTTCGCAAACCCTCCTCTGCCTGCCGAAAAGGATTTTTCGCACCCTTTAGCTAAATTTGAAGAGCTGCAAGAGAAGACTGCGAGGTTGGTTGATGTGTTGCCTGCCAGTGCTCGGGAATCGAAAAGTGTCATGTTGGATCTACCGAATCGATACCTAGAGGTAAGTCTGAAAGGTCGCTATACTGGAAAGATTGCATCTGACCAATAATATAGGCATTGGGAGATGTACGGGAGCTGTCAGAGCTGTCGTCTGTAATATTTTGTGTACAATCACCTAATCATTGAAATGACTGCATTAGTAATCACATTGGTCAGCGTGGTCCGACGACTCAATGACGCTGCCGCCAAAACTGCATCCTGTCAAACAGCAGCAGTAACCGAGATCCAGTAGATACACTCACCACTTCTCTTCTCACTTCAAGGAAACTTCCAATCATTCTAACTACACTTCTTGAATGATAGAGTCTCAGGCTTGTTGCGGACGACCAAGATGTCTACTGTGCTACTTGTTGTAGCGACTCTCGCCGCCCTTTTCTGTCTCCAGCGTCTCTATGCTGTATACCAATTGGTTTCTCAATCTCCCTGTCCTGTTCTCGTTTCTCTCTTTCACACTTTTACTTTGTATTGACTTCCCTTCGTGTACTCTGCTATCGTGTCCTCATTTGTCTTTGAAGCTTGAAACCTGGAATCTTCGGTAAACGGCGGATTGGTAACCCAAATCGAGGATGGTGCATCAACCTTGGATCAAACTGGAATGAGTATGTATACGCTCTACTGCGGGTCCAAATCTGACGTTGATCTTGCAGTGAGTTCATTCGCCTGTGTATGTAAAGATCAACTTTCACGGATGATCTCAATCTGATCCAATCTCAGCTGTGAAAGACAAGCTGAACACCGAGTCAGACTGCTGGCTTTACATGTGAGTCTCAGACTTGACACATCCCGTGTATGTCTCATCTACATTGCAGATCTGTCATCCCATTTGTCATTGAGTGTGAGCAATACAAAACACATGGGACAGAAGACTAAGCAGTTTGTTAGTGAGAGTGTTTGACTCTGCTGCTGTTCGTGAGATCAACAACAATAATCGGCTCTACGAGAGAAGAGCGAAGTTGCGCAAGTAAGCTATAGCACATCCGGTTGTCTTCCGCGCTGAATATCCCTCTTATAGAATGATTGCTCACTTGTAAGATCTATCTGTCAGAATGGTCTTCATTTTGGCTGACATAAGAAACAGTGGACCGAACGTCCTCTGCACAGCAGGCGAAGAACATAAGCGACATCGCTCTGTAGCTGAACCCTCTTTCACAGCAAGTAACAGTGCTTTGGTCTGGTCGGCTACAGAGGGCCTTATGCAACAAGTCTTCGCATCGTACGATACTCAGTATCCAAACCAAGATGTTCCTCTTGCGGATGCTGTCGGATTCACTCGCAAAGCAACGATGACTATCATCAAGTTGGCTGGCTTTGGAGTAAAGACTACCTGGGCCGAAGAAAAGCAAAGCCTAAAGACGGGCAGGAGAATGACCTTCGATCAAAGTTTAGGAATCGTATTGCGAGGAATAAACCTGCTTTTGCGAAATGTATTGCCGAAGGTAGGCTTCAAACTACACTCAATCCATGGTGACCATATCAATAGCTGAGGTAGTTCATATATTGGCTGCCTATCTCAAATCTCAAACAGATGGACATTGCATTTCCAGAGTTTGAACTAGTATGTTTTCTCAGTACGCAGTCAAAGGAAAGGCTGACTAATATGATAGTGCATGCGCGATTTGGTAAACGATCGGTTGACTGCTCAAAGCAGTGGTGAAGAGAGTAAAGACCTGCTCGGCGCACTGGTGAAATCAATTGATGGCGAAGATGGTCTTACTCGGAACGAAGTGATGTCAAATATTCTTACTTTCTTGATTGCTGGTAGGCAGCCTTCCAAATAGCATCCAGTCTTCACTAAATGCTAACTTGAATATCGCAATTGACAGGTCATGGTCAGTCAATCGCTGGAGGCAAACAAATGCTGATTAAACTGCTCAGAGACCACTGCTACAACGCTCGCCTTCCTTCTAGCGTATCTAGCCCTGTACCCGGAAGAGCAGGAGATGCTCTATGAACGTGAGTACTACTGAATATTTGACGAGAGCCATATTCTAATACCCTGTCAAGAGCTGCTCAGCGTGAAAGGAGATGCAGCGCAGCTTGTGAGCCCTGTCACTTGAGAAGCCCAGCTTGGCATGACTTCGATCAGTCCTACATAGATGTCAATCGCCTGACTAGAGTCTCTGCCGCAGTAATGGAAACTATTCGACTGAAGTAAGGTTTAGATCTCTTTGCAACTCAGCTCACCTTGTCTTCTGGTAGACCGCCTGCGATCGGTATCATCAAGTCATGCATACAAGATCACGCTCTTGCTCTTCCAAACCTTGTAACTGGCGGACCGATACACATTCCGGTTAAGGCGGGCACTTCAGTCAGAGGCGCGCTTGCAATTGTAGCTCTTACCTAATACTCATTCTTGCTTAAGCTGACTTCCAAAGCGTTCACTACAATCCTGCCTTCTTCGCTGATCCCGAGGTATTTCGCTCTGAACGATTCATGCCTGGCAGTAAAGAGAAAGGTAGGTGTCTAAGCTGGATACTTTGTGCTCTCCCACACTGAATTGGTTCTGCAAGCACACTTCTTTGGATTCTCATCTGGTACATATTCTTGTATCGGGGTGAGAGATTATGATCTTGTGCGCCGGTAGATGCTGACAATTATGTGGTAGCGACGCTTCGCAGAGGTTGAAGCAGTCTGCCTCATATCGCATATCTTATTGCGCTATGAGATTCGGCTGGTGAGTAAACCAGGTGAATCGAGGAAGGAGCTAGAGACGAGAGTCCTGTCGCCGAAATTCGTATTGTCGCGTAAGTGCTTCCCTGCTTATTCGGAAAAGATCTCATTTGCTCTGGATGGGCAGTGCTACAATCGCCAAGCGCAGACTATGTTTGTCCCGTTGATGTGATGCTGCTGAAGTATTTCTCACAGGCTTATACAGATATTGAAGCGGAGATAAGAGCTATAACATGAGTCATAAGATACCCAGCTCATCAATAGTACATGACCAGCTCTCACTAGCGAATGATATCCATCGAAAGTCGATGTCACCATGAGCTTCCTGGAGGGAAACAGCCAAAGAGGCATCCAGCTTGATCATGAAAACGACATAGCGATGGATTTACGATTTATGACTACTACCCAGAAGTACATTGCTTCTCGAATAAGGCGCGAATAAGGCGCCTCCGAAAAGATATAAATGGAGGACACAGCCAGAGAGCCCGATCTACAGTCAATGAGATTCGCGCACAAGTAACCATTCTCAAGCTCGCGTACCTATACAGTTGCAGCAAATCCAGACTCGACTGTTCAATATGCAGAAACAGGTTGAGGAAGCAGGAGATCCATGTCTTTGGCTTGTTTCGGAAAAGCAGGCATGACCAGAGC
This sequence comes from Kondoa subrosea, assembly GCA_039545335.1. NCBI lineage: Eukaryota > Fungi > Basidiomycota > Agaricostilbomycetes > Agaricostilbales > Kondoaceae > Kondoa > Kondoa subrosea. The sequence goes on along the minus strand of BCIN01000002.1, from coordinate 2,428,838 downwards.
GAAGATCTTGCGAATAGCTGAGGAATCGTCGTAGAACTGTGAGGTCGTCTCCCAGTCTCCTTCCGCTTCAACAATATTTGACCGAATTGCTGCACAGCCAAAGTCGATCAAGACTGCTCGGTCGTCACTGATGAGGATATTGCTAGTATGTATATCTGTATGAGCCACGCCCAGCTTGTGGAAGTTGTCAACAGCGGCGTAAAGATTCTGCGCAAGGAGTGGTAAATTGAAAGGTATGCTGTCTGCTCGAAGGTCTGCGAGCTTGATTGCATTGGGTATGTATTCGATAAGAATAAAAGAAGGTTCCAAAATTCGATCTGCTGACTTCTTCACAACACCTTGAGCATAAAGTCGAGGTATTTGATTGCCCTGAAAGCATTGAAGACAAGTATAGGCTGCCGATTCGCTTATGTAACATTCTTGCATCTGTCGATAATAGTGTTCTTCCCATTGAGCAGCAGCTTCATCCGTCCCTTCGACAAAATCATCCTCATACATGAAATGCTCATCCCACTCTGCGTAAGCTCCCTGGGCACGCAGACTGACTGCCTTTCCTTCCGCTTGATTACCCCACGGATGCTTCTCTTGCCTATCGTCCAAATACCTCGGATCATAAATCTTCAGAAAAGCTTGCTCAGGTAGATCCAGAACTGGTGTTCTGGCATTGAGCTCGACGTGGAAGACTCTACTTTTAGTGAAAGGCTCGAATGCATGGATTGGTACAGCTTGCAGTTCTCCAAATTCTTGCGAATTCAGCAATATGATCTCTTGAAGGTTTCCCATGGTCTCAAGAGCCAACTGAGGGGCGTCTCGGGACTGTGAAGCTTCTTCACTTGAAAACGTAGATTGTATCAATGCCAGAGCGGTTGTTTCGCGGACAGGAAACAAGAGAAGTGACACTCTAATGCCGACTACGTTACATAATCGAACGCGGGATCTGGGGTAATACATTACAAGTGTCATGCTTTTACTACGACAATGTACTTAATCTACCAAGGCTGTCCGGTAGTGGGTTGCCTGACTATTCTTCCCCGACCCAAACAACAGCGAACAACATGGATGTGAGCTTGCATTTCAGTACATGAGCAATGATATGATTTCATGGGCACTCTATGTGTCTGGTTCGACGACTGATTCTTCTATTTGTTTTGTAGAATAAAACCAAGAAAGCACTTCGAGCTTGTTTGGACGTATTTGCCGACAGCGAACCTAGTTGGACATGGGAAGTGAATTGGATGGGAGCGCATAACAGTCGTACCTCTCAACTAGGTGGTTACAAGCCTGGTAGCCAAAAGACTTCCAATGGTGAATATCGTATTGGAATCTTCGCAACCAAGAGCAAAGCGATCTTGCCTCCTCCTTTGATTGTGGTGGTCTATGCTGAACAGCCGGATGATCAAGCAACTATAATAAATGATTTAAGAGCTCAGGTTGAGGCTGCTTGAGAACGATGAGGTGAGTCCTGAAGATTTGCAACGGAAAGCTTCTGATCGTGTGGTAGGGTTGGCATGAATGCTGGCTTTAAATGCTGGAGGTTGTCGTTAGATAAGCGGAAAGCAGAAGTGGTACTATAGCATCGTACCTTTTGAGAATATACAAATCCGTTCAAATGACTTCAATGATGGAACGACCAATGATAGTACCACAGAAGCAATAGAGATCAGGCTGATGTTAGTTGTGGATCGGACTCTCGAGCCTGTTTTGGAGGTATTGGTCAGCGTTGCGAATACAATGGGTACTTATTGCTGACCAGCATACCGGACCACATCTGTTTGTGAGGCTGACGTCTCACCAGCCAATAACCTTGTTAGTTATATGTGTTCACTTTCGTCGATCGAAGGCTAGCTCTTCACTGCTAGGACGGCACCGGTGTTCTAGTACTATCTCTTCTACTGTCGGACCTATACCCTTCTCTCACACTTCTAGCCAAATGGTCCATTGCAGCTTGTTTCTCATCATTTGTCAAAACAGAAGATAGAATAGAAATCATTTGCATTCTCTTTGCTTGATTGAGCATTGTTTCACTATTGGGATTAGAAAGGTTTTCGGAGGAAGAAGGTCGAGGGTGAGAGATGGTTGGTGTGGCTCCCACAGCGCCATTGTATGAGTTGGAAGAAGAAAGACCATAAGCCATGGATAGCCGATTTGAAGAAGGTGCTTGGTCGGCTTCCTCCGCGAATAGGACTGCTAGGTGGTTCGTTATTGGGTAAATGATCTGATCGCGGAAGGAGATCAAGATAAGCTTGCGAACAGGTAGAGCCGGCTTGAGTTGCACAGATAGAGGCTGTTGCTGAGCCGCGGCTTGTTTGGCTGCGATGCGCATAAGATCTCGATCGGTTGAAAAAGGCAGAAAGACGCCTTCTAGATATGGCAGAATGCTGGTGAAGAAGAAAGTCCAGACTTCGTTCAGACGGGCTAATAGTCTCTCGTCGGACAGAGATTGTAGTTTTGAGTTCAAGGTAAGCATGCCGATTGAAAGTAGTTCCGTCAGATGTTCCGTCAGGTATTGAATAGCTCTCTTCTCTGATCTTGAAGTGATTCGCTGAATATGCAAGGTGACCAATTCATTGAGCTAGAAGCAACCTTCAGCTCAAGCCAAACCAGTCCGGTCAGACTGACATCTTCGATATATCCCTTCGTTCCTTCTCCATTGAAAAGAGGCAATACTCTCACACAGACAGTCTGCCATTCATCTCCACCTCCAAATCCAATAGCTCCTACGTTACCCAATTCTCCAGCTCTTGCATCCAAAGCATTATGACTATCCTTGTTCTCCAATCGATGCATAGCCATAGCGACATTGCGAGCATCAAATTTGCTGATGAGATTGGAAGAGCCAGAAGAAGCTAGACCAGGATGATTCGGCGTGACAGTGGAAGCCAGCGAAAGCATACTCGGTGAGCTATTTAGCATACCGAATCTATCTTGCGATGTTGAAGCAGCTAGAGGAAAAGAAGAAGAACTAGCTGATACAGCAGATCTGAAGACAGGTGCATTGCTGCGATTGCTAGAATTGCTGGTGTTCAAGGTATTCGAACTGAAGGATCTAGAATTCAGAGCAGGACTGCCACCTGTTGCAAGTCGCTGCACATTCTTTGTAAACGAGCTCTGTCGCTCCTTGAATGGCTTCTGGGCTTCAGTCGGACTCGGTGCATTGGAAAACGACGAGCGCCTTGAAGAGGGATTCGAGGGACCAGGTGAGACAGGCGGTCTTGTAGTCTGTACACGTAGCCTCGAGTCGCTCATGACTGTATTAGATCAAGCTTATTGCGAGAACATGGCTGACAGAAGTAAACAGATGATGCAACTTAACCGAAAGTCAAAGGGAGTAAAGTTCGGACGGACGGACTTTGACGCGTAGGTCGTGCTGTGCTGTGCCGCTCGATTTCATTTCATACCTCCCGATACATTCCCTGATCCCTATATACATTTTTCTTTTTCGCATCCACACAAGTTATGGCTTACGCCAAACAGAGTCACTCGCGCTCACTGCCTCTCAGTAATCAGTTGGACGAGAGCTCTGCCGGGTTCGTTGGCAGGATCAGTCGATATCGTGTCTAATGCGATAAGAAAACAATCAGCCAAGTCTCTGATCAGTAATAGATATTCTCGACTGACGAACGCGACCATTAACAGGAGCAGTGTAGTTGGAAAGGACATCGCCCCAAGTATTGTACAGAACACCTAGTAGTTGACCTTCAGTCACGTCTTGGTTGAGCTTGACAGAGGGGGACCAGAATCCAGCAGTCACAGCAACAACGGCTTCGAAAGTAGTTCCGCTATTGTCAAGTGTCACAACGAAAGATTGAATCTACAGAAAGTGACGTACACATATGTGTTCACTTCTGGTACTCCTGAAGATTGATCGCTAGGGAAGACTTGGAAATCGTCTAGAGCACGACGAATGAAACTGTAGGCTCGATCGATGTACTCTGGTTGCCAGATACGGGGACTTGCAATCTCGAGGGTGATAGCAGGAATACCGTATTCGATGAAAGTAGTTTCGAGGGAGCCTGGTTCTCCTGGATCCACTTTGATGATATCGGCGCCTGTAATGTATGTTATACTTCAGCAGCTGTCAGTATTCATTACTAGTGAAGAGAAACAGACCAATAAGTTCAGCTAGACGCTTAGCACCTGGAATTTGGTAATCTGAGTAACACCAAAGAGGAGTAGCTTTTCCCCAAGATGTCAGCCAGCAGGCCTGCTACGCATGGATTGAAGACGTACAAGCACCGGATGAAGTAGTGTGCATGTCAACAGCATAATCGACTTGTGTGCCATTCTGTCCAAGATTACAGTCAGTTTTGAGCTTTATTCAGAGCATCTGTACATGGGGACCGACCTTGGTGAGTCCGTTCCAGATAGCCCAATCAAATCTCGAAACTACATTTCCGGTTGGAGTACCAGGGAAAAGACGATTTGGATCGGTCAGAGTTCCACCAGATGCTGCATTACACACAGTCACCATGCATTCCTTCCTGCGATTACTGTTTAGGCTCACGAGAAGTATAGTAATACCGACTGATGCGAGGTGTTGCTTGTTGACCGGTTAGGGGTACTATAATGATCGTGCCATTGATGCGTGATGTATCCAGAGATTGTATCAGGCGTTGAGCGACTCGGATCGGGTTAAGTTCGTCTCCATGGACAGTTGCGGAGACCCAAAAAGTCTTGCCTGCTGATGGGTTGGGACCACGAGCGACCACTACTGGCACATGGACTGGCGCTTCCGTGTTGAGCTGAAGGGAAGAATTAGCATCAGTCCTTTGTCTCGAGTACGGTTGAAGATTTGCTGACCTGGGATCCGCGGAGGAAGAATCGACTACGACAGGTAAGACAGACTTCATAAGCGAACAAGGAACTTGATACGGAAGTGCGTCTTGACATACTGAACTTTGTTATTCTGCAAGTTTGAAATGTCGAGCTCAGTGATCACGGGAACTCTGATTGATAATTTGTAAGCGACCTGCTCATCATTGCTTGGACGAGCTTACCCATTCACTTTGTCGCCATTGAAGTAGGTAGCCCAAGCGGGTAGTGCGCAGAGAGCGAGAGCAAGGAAAGATGTTGAAAGTTTCATTCTGCAAGCGAAAGATACCAACAGAAGAAGAGATGAAAAAGATTCCAAGCGCGATGTGAACCCGTCAGGCTGAACGATAGCTCCGCCTTAGAGGCTGTGGGCAATCAGGGACAATCAGTATTATCATGCGAAACTTCGAAAGCCAAGCCCTTGGTAATCGATGACTCTAACTAGTCATAGTCTCTATGGGATTATACTGAAAGCGGGCAATGGAGCACACTGACATAGAGCATACAGATAAGAGGAATCGTGCCGTATCGAGAGGATTACGCAGCGACAGAAGGTCGTGTACTGTACAAGCTTTTCCGCGAGAACATCATTGCTTGAGACCTCAGGAAGACGATTAAAGAAACAGAGGCAGGGAACATCAAGTGTCAGTGTGTTAAGTGTATCAGAGGGACTGAGCGATTCCGAGAGCTGGGATGATTTTATTTTCTGCAATGCGCACACTTTGAAATTGGTATTAGAAAGAATGAGACCGCTTCCTTGATGTCTATTATCAGATGTTCTTGATTCAAGCAAGTGTATATCCAACAGCCTGAGTCTGAGGACATCATCGTTCGATCCCGCAGATCCCGTTGTTGGAGCATTTTCAAAAACACGTCGAAAGCAACAGGACACGTTTGTGTAGGCAGATATCCAGTAGCAGGCTGCAGAAGTGATGAATACGTAGCCAGCGGGGCAATAAGACGCGTCCGAGCGTCCGTTGTGTCGGTGCGACTTGCAAAAATCAGGCTTTGCTTGCTCCCAAACCATATACCGACCTTCCTCGACTCTCACAAGGCCGGCCCTTGCTCTTTCAGTAGTACAAGACTCAGATTTCCTTTCATTTCTGCTAAGTTTGGCCAAACAATCGCTCGAATCTATTATCTGTCAGAAGCCTACCTCTCACTCGCTTGACTCTCGCTTGAATCTGTTTAATTCTCTCGTTATTTGCATTTCGTGATGGCCTATTATCAATCAAACATGCCTTACGGCCAACAACCTCAATCAACAGAGCATCTCACAGCTACACCTTATCACGCGCAATCCTATGCGCAACAAGAGTACGCAGCATCCAACGATGACTTCTACAACGATTACCATAACAGACCATCGCAGGACGATGGGCGGTCTGTGAAGAGTTTCAACTCTCGGACCAACTTGCACGATCCTGCTGCTAACAGTTACCAAGACTACCCGCCTGTTCCTCAGATCCAACAAGGTTACACTCCTACCATTCAAACTCCCTATAGCGAGAAACAGTACGGTCAAACGGATTACTTTGCAGGTTCGCAACAAAGAAGTCAGTCCTTCTATGTCCAATAAGGAGGCATCTGGCTGAGTGCTTTGCAAAGTGAATATGCCTTCACCTTCTCTATCGCCCACTGCTGGTTATGGGTATGCAGCTCAAAGACTTCTGCGGGCCAGAAGCACAAAGAAGGTCGAACTCACTCAAGGCAATCTGGTGAGCTATCATATCCGACCCCTTGCTTTCTGTTTGTTTGTTGATGTTGCAAGGCCCCTTTAGGTTCTTGATTGCCCTGTTCCAACTTCAATTCTTTCTTACGCCAAAGATTACTCTGGTAACCCTGAGGAATTCAAGAAGATGCGCTACACAGCCTGTACTTGCGATCCGTTCGTTGTTCCACTGCGTTGCGCTGGTTGGGCCTAGCTAACGTTGTCGAACCGCGACAGGGATGATTTCGTGCGATCAAAGTATACGCTTCGGCAAAACTTATACGGTCGACAAACCGAAATGGCTATAGTAGCCACCATGTACAACGAAGAAGAGAAATTGTTTGATGATTCAATGTCTTCGATCGTCAAGAATATCCAACATTTGCAATCGAGAACTAAATCCAAGACTTGGGGTCCGAAAGCATGGGAAAAGATTGTTGTTTGCATTGTTGCTGATGGTAGAGGTTCGTCAGCGGCGTTCTTTAGCTTCCTTCTAGCTGAGAAGCAACCGATTTCGAACAGCCAAATGTAATGCCAAAGTCTTGAAAATGCTTGGTTTATATGGTGTTTACCAAGAAGGCATCGCAAAAGACAGCGTCATGGGTAAACCGGTGACTGCACACATCTTCGAAGTAAGTTGCTGTCTCATACTGTCATTCACGAACCTAATTCAAAAAAAATCAGTATTCTTCCCAAGTCGTAGTTGATCAAATGGGCAACGTAGCAGGAGGTATCGCACCAGTACAAATCATTTTTGTCCTCAAAGAACAAAATAAGAAGAAGCTCAATTCCCATCGATGGTTCTTCAACGCTATTTGCGCTTCCCTGAATCCAAACGTTTGCATTCTCATCGATGTTGGAACAAGACCATCCGGTACTTCTCTTTACAAGCTTTGGAAAGAGTGCGTCTGTCTTGTATGCTAGATGATATCTGCTAATATATACCCGTGCAGATTCGACAAGCATAGCAATGTAAGTATACATATCTTGAAAGCTTCAATGCACTAAGAAAGCATCTCGCAGGTCGGGGGAGCTTGCGGCGAGGTACGGCCAATTTGCCGATGCGATAGCGCGATACTTACATATTTATTAGATCTGCGTCGATCTCGGCAGAGGCTGCGTGAACGTCTTCAATCCGTTGGTCGCCGCACAAAACTTTGAGGTGAGGTCGATATCTGCAGATTAGCTTCGCGCTAATTTGGTTTGTGCGACCTCTCGCAGTACAAAATGAGTAATATCCTGGACAAACCGACGGAGAGTGTATTTGGCTACATCAGTGTCTTGCCTGGTGCTTTCTCAGCTTATAGATGGAAAGCCCTGCAAAATCATGCAAATGGCAAAGGACCTTTGGCTTCTTACTTCTTGGGTAAGCTTTCTCCACTCATTACTTTCAGATTACATGGCTGAAAGTGCTTGCCACAGGCGAGAAGATGCATGAGCCGTGAGTTCCTTTTTGTACATCAATCAAAACGGTCATGCTGAATACCTTTGGGTAGCGGATATACTGGATCAGCTTTCGACGCGAATATGTACTTGGCTGAAGATCGTATTCTCTGCTTCGAGATTGTTACAAAGAAACGAGAAGCTTGGGTTCTCAAATATGTCAAGAGTGCGAAGGCTTCGACAGATGCCCCTTCGTCAACAGCTGAATATATCTCCCAACGTCGTCGCTGGCTGAATGTAAGTTGCCTATTGTGGGCCATATTATACCTGCTGACAATGCTCTAGGGTGCTTTCTTCGCATGTCTATACTCTGTCTTGCACTTCTTCCGCATCTGGACATCTGGGCACAATGTTCTGCGCTGTCTTTGGTTGAACATCGAATTCCTCTACAACGCAATCGTCATGATCTTCACTTTTTTGGGACCGGCAAATTTCTACTTGGCCTTCTTCTTCCTTGCATCGTCCTCAGTGCAGAACCCGGAAAAGGATCCATTCAATGGGCAAGGCAAGAATGTGCTCGAGATCTTGACCAATGTCTATTTGGCTCTGCTCTTTGTGATTATCATCTGCTCGTTAGGCAACAGACCACAAGGTCAGTAAAAGCTCGTACATCTGGCCTTCTTCTAATATCTTCGACAGGAAGCAGAATCATGTATGTGGGATGTATTGTGATTTTCGCTCTTCTATTTGGTGTCGCTCTGTACGTCAAGTGCCTTTTCAGTAGCAACTTCGTTCGCTCATGTCCTATTAATCGATGAAGATATTGTGCCTCTTGGACTATATGGTTGGTGGTACCTCACAATCTAGACGGCTGGAAAGACTTGTGCGTCCAAGCTTTCCGCATGTGATACTCATTTTCAATCTATTCGCTGTTAGTGGAGATCTCATGAGGAAGCCCGCCTTTAGAGATATCGTCATCTCTTTGGGCGCAACTTATGGCCTTTACATCTACTCCAGCATTCTACATGCCGAGCCATGGCATCTCTTTACAAGTTTCATCCAATATATGCTGCTTTTGCCTTCGACAATCAACATTCTTTCAATCTATTCTTTCTGCAATCTGCACGATGTCTCCTGGGGCACAAGTACGTCACGAGTCTCTTCAGTAGCAACATTTGCTGATGTCCATCCTTTTTGTTTTTAGAAGGACAATCTACACCAGCAGCTCTCGGTGGTGCGAAGACTGGTAAAGAAGGAAAGGTTGAGGTTGAATTGCCGGGTAACGAAAAGGATGTCAACGATGTTTGGCTTGCGATGCGAAAAGATTTGAGCGTCAAGACTATCGAAGTCAAGCAGAAGCGAAGTGCGGATCAGAAACAAGAAGATCATATGCGGGTGAGTGAAGAGGATGGCTTTTAGCGTCAATATTCGCTTACAAATCTTTTTCTACTCACAGAATTTCAGAACCAATACTGTTCTTACCTTCGCTTTATGCAATATCGCGCTCGTCCTGGTCTTCACTTCCAACTTCTTCTTGGATTGGGCGAACGACAACTTTGGTACAAGAGGGTCAACAGTCAATCCTTATATGTAAGTCACGTACATGCTTTCTTCGGAAATTTACTGACCTCTTTTGTAATTAGGACTTGCATCTTTTGGGCCGTTGCTGGAATGGCAGCTTTCAGAGGTACGTTTCCTTAGCCTTCTTATTGCTTGAACCAAGCTGACGGTTCCCTTCTGCAGCTGCGGGAACAACTCTGTATATGCTGCTTCGCTTGATCGGACATTAGTTTCTCGATATGTTGCTGTGCAATGTACTATTACTATACTGTTCAGTTCATCTTAAGAGATTCTAGGGACACTCGCGTTATTCATTTTGCAAATGCTTCTCTTTGTACCGCGTGAACCATTTTCTAGATATATCTTCAAAGACTCAGATACCACATCGTAGATACCATGGCTCAGGTTAGCATCAGGGAGATGTTCCAGAACTTGTAGCTTTCCTCCAGTCTTCAAAGTGTCATTATTCATACAGTTGATTATTTCTCTCCTTAGTGCCGTTGAGTTGAACGAACACGCAAGCTACTCCTATCTTCTCGTCCTCTGTTCTGCCCTGCTTACTTCCTATTGCTATTCAGCAAGACAGAAGAGAACGCTTGATCAAATGCAGTCGCGACATTACAGCAGCTGCAAAGAAGCTCATCTTCCTCTTACATAGAGCTTCCAATTCACCTTTAGGCCCTTTGTTACAGCAAGCCAATACGAAAGAAGCAGAGCTTTTAGCCATGTTTGACGCAGTTGGTAAAGATTTAGGATCGTATCATACTTTTAGGTATAAGGATCAATATACTGGTGGATTACAAGAATGGGTTCGTTCTACTTGTCTCCTTTCTCATTGAGGGATAGCGACGGAGAATACGAACAGATTGAAGCTATCTCTTTCCTTTATTTCTTGCAAGAACCGAAATCACTCATCACGCTACAACAAGTGCGAGAGAAGCTATCTCAAGCTCAAGTACATTGTTCCGAGGAAGATTATTTACTAGGGTAAGTTCGACGGTTTTCGACTCAGCGAATAGCTGATTGGATATCTCGACGGAACTTACAGACTATCTGATCTTACGGGTGAATTAATGCGTTATGGTATTGCTGCTGTTGGATCATCAAGCTTTGATGCGAGTATGGCTACTGTGCAAGAAACGCAGCAATGGGTCAGACAGATGCATTCAGGTTGGTTCTTTGCACTTCCAGTTAATGTTCTATTAATCAGGAAGTGATCATCTGCAACAGAGATGAGTCCCCTCAGTCCTGTAGTACGGAATTTGGGGAAGAAGATGACTGTCACTGGTCAATCTCTGCGGAAACTCGAAGGAGGTAAGCTAGTCTTCGGTCTTAATGAAAAGAAACGCTCAGAGTCTTGGGGTTCAGCGTCGTACACTCTAGCACTGAGAGGCAAAGAGTATGCCGATTACCCTAATGCTCTAAAAGATTCGCTCGCAAATTGGAATAAGGAGAACAAGGAGAATGAACAAGGAGAATAAAGATATTAGTTAATGGGAATACAATGCAAATATATATGTTACATAGCAGATGATATCTTCCCTCTGCTATACTGCTTCAGGCACACTAGCACTAGCGCTATTCGCAGGCTCAGACTTCTTTGCTCTTTTCCTCTGCCGTTTTCGAACATCTCTTGCAGTTCTCAATATACTCTCTTGCGTCTTTCCTACTGCGCTTTCTATCTGTTCAGAAGATGTTGCTTCAGGATTGACAGGTTTCGACTTTGCGACTTTAGGCTTCTCTTTGCTTGCTTTCACTTTCGGTCCGTTCATGTTATTAGAAACAGTTGATTTCTTCTTCTTTTTCACACTCAAAGGATTAGGAGCTTTCGGTCCACTTTTCTTCTTCTTCATCTTTGCGGCTATAGTTTGTTCAGCAGTTTTAACTGGTTGAGCTAAAGTAGAAGAAGTAGAAGGTATTGTTGAAGAAGAAGAAGATCCTATAACATTGTTTCCAGCTTGTAAATCTTTTAATTCACTAGTTGAAGCATGTAATTTTGTTTCTTCAATTTGTTTGCGTTTGCCTATAGTTGCTTCTGAAGGTGGTTCGAGAATCAAGACTGAATGTGGATTGAGGTAAATGATTGGTAAACCTGGAATATCTCTTGATGTTGCTCTTAAATCTGATGATTGAGTAGCTAAACAATATTGTCTTGCATTTGTATCGCCTGAAAAGAAATCTCACTAACTTAGCTTCTTAATGCTATGCAAAAACAGGTGATGGGAACTGACCTATAACACCTGATAGACATTCAGCTGTTGTACTCTTGGTTTGCCAATGATTGCATTTCCATCTTGTCCAACTTCGAGCGAGTTCAACAGCAGGTTGACCATCAGGTCCCAAATCATACAAATGATTCAAACAGCATTGCGTAATCACTTTGGTTCAATTTTAGATCAGAGAAGAAGCTCCTATGTCTCCTGTTACTCAAAACCTACTAGGGTTGATTTCACCACAAAGAGTAGATTTCAGTCGGTCTTCAATATCCAATTTCTGCGCAATCACAGACAAAGCAAAATCCGCATCCACTTAGTTTCACGGTATAAGGCATCCGTAATTACTTGTCTATCAAGGGACTGACCCAGTATCCTGAACGGTTCCCTATAGAAAATGCAAAATGAGCAAGATTTATCAGATCTTAAGGTCAACAAGACTTGAAAAGTTACCTGAAGCCGTAAGAGGCTGTATAAATATTCATCGTCTTGCGATTAGCTTTAGTCCGTTTCTGTTTCATTCTAACAGTAGTCAGGGAGAAGATGGTTTGGCAAGGTTAAGCTGTGGAACATTTTGGATTTCGTTACAGCGCTTGTCTTGAAGCAGCCACACCTACACCGTTCTTTGAAGTACTGGTCAATGCATCCACCATTAGTACAACATCAGCATCAAGGTTGGTCTTCTTCTCGTCGACACACTTGATCGTGCGGAATCTAATCGGAATTACCCAGTGCTGAGAGTATAGCTGGTGTGAATGTGCGATGTAAGCTTTGCGCATTATGTGACTTTGGTGTCGACTAAGACTGGCTGCCATTTTGACAGTGAAACCTGGTGCCTATAGAGGTTTGTCTTTCTCCCATGTCTATGATTATCGGCTTGATAGAGTTAGTAGAGCTTCATTGGCATACTGGCAAGTCAAATTTCGTCATGTTCACCTTAGCTAATCCAGTCATATTCCAACAGCGAACGAATGGGCTTTTGTGCTCAAAGGTTCTGCAACTGTAGCCGTAGTGAACACGGATCCGAACGGACAGAATTTCGCTGCTGGTCTGTCATCTAGCTGCCTGAGAGTCTCGATATTGAATTTGGTCTTAACAGATGTGGAGGCTGGCGACCTTTGGTTCTTCCCTTCAGGCATTCGTCAGCCAATATACTGTTCTTCTCTATCCTTGAGCCTGCTGATACTCTTATCTAGCTCATTCGATCCAGGCGAATGATCCCGATATAGGCATCGAATTCATCTTGGTATTTGATCAGGTGCGACATCAGGACAGCTGCGCTGAGGTAAAGCTGACATGTCATATATGTCACAGGGCGACTTCGACGAGAATGACACCTTCCTCGTTTCTGACTGGACTGCTCACATTCCTAAAGGCGTTCTGAATAAGAACTTTGGCTACGATGAGAACTCCACAGCCTTCAGTGACATACCTGGCGAGGAACTCTATATTTGTATGCTCTTATCCCTCTCAGCACATGGTTGTACTGAAGCATGGCACAGTTGAAGCACCTTCTCCCGGACCAGTCAGTCAGCAAGACGTACCGAATGCTCCAGGAGGTCGAACAACTGARGCTTACACCTACTCGTTCTCGAAAGTGCAGCCAATGCAGGTCAGTCATGATCAATCATATCTTTCTCTYYTTGGCAAACTGAGAAGGTGATTTACAGCTCGAAGGTGGCACTGTAAAGATTGCAGATAGCACGAACTTCAACGCCTCGCAAACTATAGCAGCAGCAGAGTTCACTATTCAGCCAGGAGGTTGGTCGGCACATCAATCGAGAAGTCAAGTTCGCCGCTGATCTTTTAACTAGGTATGCGGGAGCTCCACTGGCACCCTAATTCCGATGCATGGGATTACTTCATTTATGGAAACTTCCGCGCTGGGCTCTTTGCTGCAGGCGAAAACACTCGCACTTTCAACTTCCAGGCGGAGGGTGTTGGATATATTCCAAAAGAGTAAGGTCTCTCTACCTTGACATCTATTTGGCTGAAAATTCGACAACAGCTACGGTCATTATATTGAATGCATCAGCTCCCCATAGATCTTCAAGGCTCCTTCTGTTGAAGAGTGAGCGTAGTGGTACCTCGGTAACCGATGATAAGCTCAATCTGTTTCTTGGATTCTAGCGTTTCGCTTCAACAATGGATGGCTCTGCTGCCTGGTCATGTAGTGAAAGATACTCTACGCGTTTCTCAAGATGTTTACAACTAGATGGACAAGACAAAGAAATATGTCGTAGCTGGTAGCAGGTCAGTGAGCTAGGAGCTTGCCATTAGACGGACAATTGCCCTGCCGGTGAAAGCGAAGCAATGTACAATAACAAGTAAAAAGAAAGTATGCAATTCACTAGTTATACATAGCGGAGAAAGCAATGATAATTTCACCGTCAAGAAGTAGCAATGCGGCTAGATTCGCTTTCGGCGGTACTTCGCTACGACGTCTTTGCTTTTCACTTTAGCTCAAATTCAGTAAAAACTGCAAAAGGATAGACTCACAATATGAGACCGATACCTTTACGAGCTTGTGAGAGCGATATAGATTGTACGAACAGATTGGACTGAATAATTCAGAAGATGGTTTTTGCATTATCGGTGCTATATCCTGCTGACGGGAACCACTTAAAGAAGGACAGCGCGGCAGCAGCAGAGACGTACAACGTATACATGAAAGAGAGTCTCTTTCCATTGCTACAGCAGTATACTGGCACTCTGATACGGGTTCACAAGGTTAAACATCAGCTGCGAGAATACATGTAACCCTAACAAATGAGACGTACGAGGGAAGTAGACAGTGCTAGGAGTTTGGGAACGCCTCAACCAGTTCATTGGAAAGGGTAGTATGAATCCTCTGTGGCGCAAGAAGATTGACTGCGTCATTGAGCGCGGTGTCGGGGGCGTCCAACTTTTGTACTGCAAAGACATGCAACGCTTGCTTGTCAGTTTTGGGATGATAGAGATCATGTCGTGCTTGAGCGTTAGGCTTGGTCAGAACGGCGTACGCGGCTTTCGTGAGGTCTTGGACAGCCCTTGGCAGATTATCAAAAATACGCAGCATATCCTGTAGCAAAGCTGTTGAGCGGTCTTGTCGGAGAGCTTGGCGCACTGTAGCTCAGATCAGCACACTGGCCTCTGTAAACCTAATGCGAGCCTACGAGGCAAGTCATCCATTTCATTCTTCCATTCAGGTTGAGCTTTCATCAACGCGGTTGTCGCTGTAGCAAGCTATGAGACAAGAAGCAACCGGTGGAGGCTTTGACTGGATCGTACCTAACACAATTTTATCGGAGATCTGCCAGTTCAAGATGATGCCTTCTTTCCTCTTTGTCTCTGCCTCCGTACGTGCAACTTCCAAGTCCTTCATTTGCGCCTCTGCCTTCAAACGTGCCGCCTGTTCCTTCAAACGTGCCGCCTGTTCCGTAAAACGTGCCGCCTGTTCCTTCAAACGTGCAACTTCCTCGACCTTCACCTGCAAACGAAGTGCCGCTATTTGCTGATCGCTCTCTGCCCTAATCTGCTCATAATACTGCCTATGCAAGTAAGCATGACCCGAGATGATGAAACAGACAGCGCGTACATTTCGAGTGGTCTTTTCATACGCCTCGAAATCCACTATCGCCACTACACCATCGGAGCCAATGGGAGCCCTTCTCTTCAATTTGGCGCTGCGACGAGAATTGGATGTGGAAGAAGATCCAGAGGATATTGATGAAGGGCTGCTCGCCGGTGCATGACCCTCTGGGTTGATTGACATCTCAAACGATAGCTCGTCTACGTCTACCCATTCCTCGCCTGAATCATCTGAAGGTGGGACCACTTGTCTTGCCCACCGAAGACACATCGTGCCTAAGTCTTCGCTAGTACTTAGAGGTTCTTGCGGTTCTTGCGGGTTTGCGTTGCTATTGCTTCGAACTTTTTTTAGGAACTCCCTGATATGAGGAGACCGTTCAAATCGGCTCTTGTTTTGACATCCTCGTGCAGTTCGAGCAGCATCTTGATCGTTATACACCCGGATAGTGCCACGAACCCCACGATTGCGACGATAGCGAGCAGCCGACGACATGACCCAATCTAGTACAGCTAGACACAACTGGTAAGAGCGGCAACGTTTGGCGGCACCGCGATATGACTGTTTGAGTCTAAGCGAGACGATATTTCGCGATTGTGCTCTTCTGTCAGCAACGATGGCAGCACGGTTTCTTCCTAGATTAGCTCGATGCGCTCCAGCTACGGCTGTGCGTTGAGCCAGATCATATATGTCAAGGGCCTTGCTGATCCGGTCAACAGAGGCGACAATACGCAACTTCAGCTAGTTCGAGCTCTTCTCAGCTACCTTTAATTCTGGGTGGTGTGGCACTTGTGGCTGGTGGTGGATACTGGTACACTTCAGGAGGAAAGATTTCACCTAAAGATGTCAAAGATCTGGAGCACAATATGGCAGAGAAAGTTAAAGTGCGTCAATACATTCGCATTCGTATCAATCGATGCAGAGGCTTATATTAAGCTATTATAGGCCGTTGCTGGTTATACTTCTACAGATTCGACTCCTCTAACTACTTCCGCTTTGGATCCAAACGAGTTCCGGGAATTTACTTACAGCAGCTTCAAAGAAACTCATCTTCCTCTTACATAGAGCTTCCAATTCACCTTTAGGTCCATTGTTACAGCAAGCGAATGCGAAAGAAGCAGAGCTTTTAGCCATTTTTGATGCTGTTGGTAAAGATTTAGGATCATATCATACTTTTAGGTATAAGGATCAATATACTGGTGGATTACAAGAATGGGTCCGTTCTACTTTATCTCTCTTTCTCATTGAGGGATAAGAGATGGAGTATATTGGACAGATCGAAGCTATCTCTTTCCTTTATTTCTTGCAAGAACCGAAATCACTCATCACGCTACAACAAGTGCGAGAGAAATTGTCTCAAGCTCAAGTACATTGTTCCGAGGAAGATTATCTACTAGGGTAAGCTCAAGACTAAAAGACTCAGCATAAAATGCTGACACTGCTATCTTCTTCGGATTTACAGCCTGTCTGATCTTACGGGTGAATTGATGCGCTATGGTATTGCTGCTGTTGGATCGTCAAGCTTCGATGCGAGTATGGCCACTGTGCAAGAAACGCAGCAATGGGTTAGACAGGTGCATTCAGGTTAGTCTTTGAGCTTCATTCTGTATATCACCCCTCAAGAGTTTGATGACATATTCACAGAGATGAGCCCCCTCAGTCCTGTAGTACGGAATCTGGGAAAGAAGATGATCGTCACTGGTCAATCTTTGCGGAAATTGGAAGGAGGTAAGCTAGTCTTGAGCCTTAGTGAAAAAACGCTGATGGTGTTGGGCCTCAGCTTCGTATACTCTAGCACTAAGAGGCAAAGAGTATGCCGATTATCCTAATGCTCTGAAAGATTCGCTCGCAAATTGGAATAAGGAGAACAAGGAGAATGAAGATATTAGTTGAGGGAATACAATGCAAATATATATGTTAAATAGCAGTAGATGCTCCTACTCTATTGAACTGCTTCAGCCGCACTAGCGCTCGTGCTATTCGCAGGCTCAGACTTCTTTGCTCTTTTCCTCTGCCGTTTTCGAACATCTCTTGCAGTTCTCAATATACTCTCTTGCGTCTTCCCCACCGCGCTTTCTATCTGTTCAGAAGATGTTGCTTCAGGATCGACAGGTTTCGACTTTGCGACTTTTGGCTTCTCTTTGCTTGCTTTCACTTTCGATGCAGTACTGGAAACAGAGACAGTTGATTTCTTCTTCTTCTTCACACTCAAAGGATTAGGAGCTTTCGGTCCACCCTTCTTCTTTTTCTTTGCAGCTATAGTTTGTTCAGCAGTTTTTACTGGTTGAGCTAAAGTAGAAGAAATAGAAGGTATTGCTGTAGAAGAAGATCCTATAACATTGTTTCCAGCTTGCAAATCTTGTAATTCACTAGTTGAAGCATGTAATTTTGTTTCTTCAATTTGTTTGCGTTTGCCTATAGTTGCTTCTGAAGGTGGTTCGAGAATCAAGACTGAATGTGGGTTGAGGTAAATGATTGGTAGACCTGGAATATCTCTCGATGTTGCTCTGAGATCTGATGATTGAGTAGCTAGACAGTATTGTCTTGCATTCGTATCGCCTAAAAGACCGACCACTTTAATTTTCTCTACACTTCAGACATGGTCATGAAACTGACCTATAACACCTGATAAACATTCAGCTGTTGTACTTTTCGTCTGCCAATGATTGCATTTCCATCGTGTCCAACTTCGAGCGAGTTCAACAGCAGGTTGTCCATCAGGTCCCAAATCATACAAATGATTCAAACAGCATTGTGTGATCACTTTGTCCAATTCAATCAGAGGATGATTGATCTCTCCTGTTACTCGACCTACTAGGGTTGATTTCACCACACAGCGTAGATTTCAGTCGGTCTTCTATATCCAACTTCTGCGCAATCACAGATAAAGCAAAGTCCGCATCCACTAATTCACATTCTTAGCATGTTTACAGACATGTCTGTCGAGAGACTGACCCAATATCCTGAACG
Organism: Kondoa subrosea; assembly: GCA_039545335.1. NCBI lineage: Eukaryota > Fungi > Basidiomycota > Agaricostilbomycetes > Agaricostilbales > Kondoaceae > Kondoa > Kondoa subrosea. Next base: position 2,410,621 of record BCIN01000002.1, on the reverse strand, counting down.
GTTCTCTATGAGCAGAGGAAAAATGCAAAATGAGCAAGATTTATCAGATCAGATGAACAGACTGAAAGCTACCTGAAGCCGTAAGAGGCTGTGTAGATATTCATCGTCTTGCGATTGGCTTTAGTCCGCTTCTGTTTCATTACTGTATAGATGCAGGAGATGGTCTGACAAGATCAACCTAGGACATTTAATTCCGTTATGGCTTGGACACTAGCAGCCACTCTTCTTCTGGATCATAGTCAATGCATCCGCCATTAGTACAACATCAGCATCAAGGTTATTCTCCTGCTTATTCATACTATCGATCGCGGTGAATCTAATCTCTCTCTACTATTGGTTGCACAGTCTGCTCAGAGTTCATTCAAGCGCTAGAAGAATGTCATAAATCTGGAATACTAGCACGCTTTAATGGGAAATGCAACGATCAGAAGAATGCACTCAATATGTGTCTTCGAGGTGAAGTATGTCATTTTCCATAGGTTACTCAGCTTTCGTGTTCAATACTGAATAAACGGTCAGAGGAAAACGAAAGCACTAAGTAACAACGCAGAAGCCAAACTGAAGAGAGAAAAGATTCGTGAACGATGGGCAGAAGTCGATTCCTCTAAAACTCAAGAATGATAAAAGACAACCACAACCAATTTCGGATTTTGGATTTGCGAACGTTCTATAAAGAATGCCAAAGGATACAAACTCCTAATCCTACCAGCAAAACCGATAAATCGTCCAGAACGGAACCGAAAAGCGCGTAATACTTGATTCCTGTTGAGATGTACATGCCGAATGGATGCGGAATCATTGGTAGAATGCTTTGAAGCATTGAAGGCGGTGGTGCAGATCGCTGCATGAGGAATGAGTATTGTATACAATAATGCTGAAGAGCAATCACCTTTTGTACGAATATTTGTATTGTTTGTAATACCAATTGTGCAGTAATAAAAGCGTAGAACAATGGCTACATGTTCCCACCGCGGTCAGCTGAGTAACAATGGAAGTCTAGACTTGTGGACTGACCACAGGTTTGATGATCCCAATCGCATCCGCAGCCCATTCTTTTGTGCTCTCGCTTCTGAAAGGTAATCTCGCCCAATTGATCCCTTCACCAACCATAACAGCCCAAACCACTAACCCAATCATACTAACGAAATGCAACATTGGCAACAATCTCTCCATTAATGTTTTCGGTCTCATCACTTCAGATTGAGTAGGCATTCCAGGTCCCATTCCCATCCCACTGCCAGCTCCACCAGCTCCAGACATAGAAGATAAAGCAGCCATTAAAGGATTATTTGCTAATTCAGGAGGGAAATCAGGCATTGCTGAACCATTTTGTCCCCCTCCTGAAAGAGAAGCCAACATTGACATTAAATCTTGTGGACCACCTTCTGAGGCTAGTTCTGGGAAAGTAGAAGCTGCGAAAGGATCTGAACGAGCTGAAGATCTTGATGGTGCGAGGGAAGAGAGATCAATGTCATCTGGATCTAAACCTGCATTGGCTGGTGCTTGCTTATTCTCAAAAGGTGTAGGTTCTAATGTATTCTGGATAAGTCAGTGTCTTGACCGAAACGAGACAAACAGAAGATGTACTGTTGAGATAGGCTTTGCCTTCTTCACCTCGAGCGGAAGTTGTGATACTGGCTATTCTGCTGCCTGCTCCAGCTTTGATCTTTGCATTCCTCTTCTCTGCACGTAGCTGAGCAGCGCTCTTGGGTGTTGCTTCGCTTTCACTCATAATCGTCGACGTAGCAAAACAAGCTAAGCTCGAGCCGAAATTGAAGGAACCTAGAAACCAGACGCAAGGGGGTAGCAATCTGTTGTTTATATCATAAGATTACAAATGATAACTAATCCAATAGCGGTATTGATGAATACTAAGAAATGTATATGGGATCACAACTTCAGGTATCTCGAACTTCCTCCAGATAAGCGCAAATCCATGATCATCTTGACCATACTACGTCTCTTGATTGTGTTGCAACCCCTAAAGCAGACCGTCCATTGAAAAGAAAACCCAACTTCCACTCGCAGTACTCTTCCCATTGACCAATCGAAAGCTGTAGCATCTCCTTCCTTTACCGATACTTGGATACCAAACCAACAGCACTTGACTCATCAGCTACTCATTGCCTACGTCGATGTCTTCTTTAGATTGGATGCTTTTCTTTCCAGAACAACGCTTCTTATGACCAGCTTTCCAATCTGCCACTTGGCAAGCACGAGAGCAATACATAGCCGCAGAACAACTGTTTAGTAAGAACCATTAAGCTATTCTTTCATGGCAGCTTGTTTCAATCAGACTTACCCGGAGCAGAATTTGAATTGGCTCGCAATCGTATCATTCTTAGCTTTTTGCATATCGCGTGGACGGTAGTAGGCGGTGCAGTGAATACATTCGTATGTTCTGACGGGGCGAAGTGCATTTATTGGACTAATTTGATGGATGGCAGAAATGCGAGCTTCGACCTCAGAAATTTGCTTGATCTGACATAATTGGGACAGCTGTAAGTGCTGCAACTTGTCATTCGGGATTCTGAGACCGAGAATAAGACAGATATAAGCTGTTGCCAGGTTGATAGCCATCACCACTCTTCGGGCGGAGCCGTATTTTGAATCAGTAACCTTGATCTCGTTGCCGTTGAGAAGATCTACAGCGTATTGCCAATCTTGCTTGAATTCCGGAAAGTCGTCCGCGTGCCTACAAATGCTATTGCAGAGGTCTGGTCGTTTGCTGAATGCTGACAGCAGGTACTGCATGCCCATGAAAACGCTCACATGGGCTGTGGAATCTGTGAACGATGTGCATGCGATTGCTGACCATGAAAGAACGAAATGAAGCGAATTGAGGAGAAACAGATGGGCATCCTTTTGAGCGAAACAATTGAGCCAATTGGAATAAGATAACGAGTATGTAAGAGAGGCTATTACGCCCTGGTGCTGAAGTCCATGTGTATCGGAACAGGAGTCGGTCAGCATACTTTTGCATAGGTTGAAAATGTCTTGAGGCGCTTCGCAGAAGACCCGGCGGTATGCCAGCGCACGTAATCTCTCAAGATCTTTTTCATTGGCTGGGTCCAAGGATATTACCGAGTCCAGCGCGCCAATATTTTCCCAGTCTCCTTCTTTCATTGCTTTCAGTAGATTGTCGACTGCACTGGGTAAACGTGCTGCTATGTCGGGCGATAATTTCTGCATTGCTCCTATGTAGATTCTACTCCGGACATGATCGGATATGATCATCTTCTGGGCCAGATATTTACAGCGAGACTCACGAGTGAAATGGATCAGAAGTCGAGAATCCGAGTTGGATCCAATTCTACGCTTGCAGCTTCAGTGAGGTAACAACAATAACTTCTTCTATTCAGTCAAGTAGCAACAACTTCTGCTAGACAAGATCAGTCTGCTGATGCGCGGACAGCACCGAGGCCGACTTGATGGAACGGAAGTGATGACCGCTCGAATGACGCCGAAGAGAAGCAGAACAATATTTGAAAGGAATAGATCACTTCAGCGCGTAATTAGACCTCAAGATCAGATCTGGGTGTCGCACCAATGCGTTGCGTACAAGGGTCCAAAGTCCATTAAACACGAATTCAAGCTTAATCAAGCTGCAGCGCTTCCCTTAACTTTCTGAGCACCTGAGCCCTTGTGTATATCGGAGAGGTATAGAGCAGCCTGGGTATCTCGATCTGGGATATCGGATGTTGATTGTTTGCGAAAGAGAGACTCCAAATTACAGACGAGCTTGTCTTGTCCACATACGGTCGCGTTCTGGTCATCGTCGCTTGAGGAGCTTCATCCAGACGAACAGGGCAACGTTGAAGCTTTAGGCCTGGGTGCATCTGGCGTTCAAGTTGCATCTGAAATTGTGCGGAACATACAAGGAATATAGCTGGAGCAAGTGATCAAACAAGGTAGAAGAAGAGTCCAAGCTGGCCAGCATCCGTCTTTATGGCTTCAGCAAGTCTCTTCTTCCTGGCGCATTCAGCCTTGGCTGTAGTAATCATTCTCGGCTATTGTAAGTAAACGGTTCAGATGTTGGACATAGCTTGATATAGAGGGAAAGGCTGCCAGAAGCCGTTATTTCAAGATCCAAGTATCAGCGCGCAAGCCTGCTTCAACAACGTTGACACTCACTTCTATGCATTCTTGCCGAAGTCGCTGAATGAGCTGCTCTGCTACATCAATATGCCCTTCAAAGAGTATAGCAAGAGCTTTGGCGAGCAGTACGGTTCAGGATCTTTCGCTCAGCTCTTCAGTACAATCACTTTCTTCATCACCATCGATAGTCGACAGCGCATACCAGATCTAGCAAGTTACGCGGGAATTCTAGCTCTACTTTGCGGTCAAGTCATTTCAGCTGCAGTGTGCATTCCAGCCTATCTCGCCCTTCTCGTCTATCTTCGGCCACAAAAACGTCTTCTGACCGGATTGAGCGCATCGAATGCATGGGCTTCAGTTCTCGCTGTTTTGATTAGTTATTGGCACACAACATATCAAGTCGTAATCACAAATTGGTCGTATCAAGCCTTATCAATCTGGCAGCCCTTTCCTTTGTACCTCTATCCAATCGCATCAATAGCCAACCTCTTATTCTCCTTCATTCTACCTCGTCGAGCAAGCGCTTCCCTCCCACTCTTCCTCGCCTACGCTTTTTCATTCATCATATCCGTTTCTGGTCAATACAAGATTCTTACTTCAGGTTTACCTTTACTCGATCTAATAACTACTCGGCGTTCTACTGGATTCGCAGCAGACGCTCATCGACTCTTCTTAGCCGATCAAGCACTGATTACTTCCGCACTGATCTGTTTCGTGGCTTGGACATTGAGTGATACGGTACTAGGGAAAATCAAGGTGGTCGTACTTATGCTTGGGGCAAGTGTGTTGCTGGGACCAGGGGCTGCTTTGGCATTGACTCTGGGATATCGGCAATGGAAAGATTCGAAAAGGCGCTGAGATGAGCGGAGATCTTCTCAAAGCATTAAATGTGATTGGTTATCAAACGAAGGATCAAGGAAGAGTCGTTAATTATGTAGAAGGATGGGATTCACCACCTTCGTGGGGCTTCGCGCAGGATTATGTATAGAATAGATCACTGCAGAAATAGGGTAAATACTTGTTATACATATGTGCATTGCTTGTTGTCGATCGTGTTTAGATAATTTGTCCAATGAAGTAAGCAGTGAAAATTGAGCGGATCAATGAGTGAAAAGCCAAATATGCATTAGTACAGTTGTCTTATACGAGAGCAGTACGAAAGAAAAAAGGGGACAATCCCCTCTAGCAAGAGCAACCTGAAGAATAACTGTTGCTGTCCGAATTGATTCTTATCGGGTCTGTGTACTCCGCGAACCTGTTCATTCCGCGCCTGTGGAATCAGATATGCTGATAACCGAAAGGCATTGAACGAACATGTCTACTTCTGGTTCTGCTTGTAGAGCATTCTTGCAAGCTGCTTGGAAAGCTTGATCGACATTGATAGCTTCTTTCGCTGATGTTTCAAAGCTGTGAGTTCGACGAAACCAAAAGCATCAGTACTAGTCTGATACTTCTATAATCGGGCAACCCACTAAGGGATGTTGCCTTTCTGTTGACACCAAGTCATTGCTCTCTTCTGACTGACTACACGCTTCGATTCTTCCATATCAATCTTGTTGCCCAAAACCACGAAGGGGAAATTATCTGGATCTCTTGGCGATGCTTGAATGAGGAATTCATCTCTCCATGAATCAAGACTGTACACCCTCCATCAATGGGGAATCGCTATCAAGTGATCACATAGAAGCAGGACGTACGTTTCGAATGATTTAGCCGAATTGACATCGTATACCAAAACACAACAATCCGCACCACGATAGAAAGCTACACCTAGAGATTGAAATCGTTCTTGACCTGCTGTGTCCCATAATTGCATCGTAACTAATCTATCATCCACCATGACCTCTTTCGTCAGGCTGTTTTTATTTGCATTAGAGATTTGAGACATAAGAGGAAATGAGTTATGAAACAAACAAATCAGCTCCTATTGTAGCTTTATATTGATTGCTGAAACGTTTGTTGACGAATTGACCCATTAGGGATGATTTACCTACACCAGAGTCGCCTAGGATCTGTGGTGAAGCGCTCAGTACAATCCATTAATTGGAAGTCAAGCACCAGACTAACGATGACCTGTGGACGGCTGGTGAGCCATAGTACAGCACAGAGTCAAGATACACTTACTTTGAGGAGCACCTTCTTGCGGTTGGCAGCCATGGTTGTATGGAATAGGAGGAAGACAGAGAAAGGGCTGAAGCGAGGTTTCGACTGAAAGCGACGGGAATGCTATAAGTACCGAGCGATAATCTGGTATATGCAACTAACAGGCTATACGGAAGACAGCACAGAAGCAGGTAGCAAGGCTTAAGAGTTGGCTGAGCAGGGTCGACCACCGTCAATCGCTCTCATTCTCGTCACCAACCTCTTCAATGGCCTCTCCGGGCATCACCGACTCCCTCTCCAAGGTTGATGCTTTTTTTTTCTTGCTCATTGTCAATCAAGATGTCCTACGCTTCAGCAGCCAAGAGTGGCAAGAAGATCTCCTCTGTAACTCAGCAAGCTAAGAAGCAAGCGAAAGAAGTCACTTTCTTGCCTGGACCAGTTTCGCAACCTGAAGCCAGCACATCTGCTTTCTCACCTGAACCAGAAGAAGCTGCAGCAGATCTACAAGATGATGATGATGAAGATGACGACGAAGCTATGGAAATCGATCCTTCTTCATTACTTGTTCCAATTGTAGCACCTCAGCAGCAACAGCAACTCATGCAGACTGATGAACAAGATCATCCTTTAGCTTTCCCTGCGTTGTCTAGTCATGCTACTAAGCAAATCACACAAGAAAGAAGGATACCTATCCCACCTCATAGACTGACACCGTTGAAAAAAGATTGGGTTAAGATTTATACACCTCTAGTTGAAGAATGTGGGTTGCAAATACGGATGAATACAAAGAAACGTTGTGTAGAACTCAAAGTAAGCTATTTACAAGTTCATGAGGGGGTAAGTTGATGCTGATCCATTTGGAGCAGACATCGAAACATACAATATCGCCGCCAAACACCATCTTGCAGAAATCGGCAGATTTCCTATCTGCTTATGCTTTGGGATTCGCAGCGGAAGATGCAATAGCGTTAGTGAGAATGGATGATCTTTATATCGAGTCCTTCGAGGTATGTGCATCATTTGCCTCTTTTTTTACAGCTGTACTTATCAATTCGACAGATCAAAGACGTAAAAACTCTTCATGGAGATCATTTATCCAGAGCTATAGGTAGAATAGCGGGTCAGAATGGGAAAACGAGGTACACCATTGAGAACGTCTCAAGAACTCGAATCGTTCTCGCCGATAGCAAGATTCATATTCTGGGCACTTTTTCAAGCATCAAGATTGCTAGAGATGCGATTTGCGCACTCATCTTAGGTAGTCCACCTGGAAAGTGAGTTATTTTAATACCTCAGGTGAATTCGTTGCTCATTGTTGATGTCAGGGTGTACAACAACTTGAAACAAGTGCAAGGGAGGATGAAGCAGAGGTTTTAGATGATCCATGTCATTGTATATATTATCCTGGCTTACGTAATGAAGCTTTCATCATGCTGTGTTTCGACCTTCTTCATCTGACAGCGGCCATTTCAGCATATCGTCTCATAGGAGACATCCTGTATTCTTGATCTCTCTTTCGGCCAGCCCTCAGAGCGCCTTTGTATGATGACAGAATCCTAGACACAAAATCCTCCTGGACCTCTCTCAAAGCTTCGACACTTCCCAGTGGTAATCGCTGCAGCAAGACTGCGATCTGTATCTCAGCCATATTCTATGACTCTACAGGAAGTCTCAACGCGACAGCAATGCGATACTGGCTGCTTATCTGCTAATTTGGCCAATATGGACATTCAAGACTAAAGCAATAAGCTATGACTCTCTGCATGTTCTTCTTCACCAATATCTTCGTTCCATACTATACAAATCGAATCAGCTTGAATGTCTTTGGTTGCATCACAGGAAGCTTACTCTCTGGCTTGTTCTTGATGAATTCCGCCATTAGATCTTTGCACTCCTGTAGGTCAAGATTGATGACTTCTACTCCTCTACTCTTCCTACGTGTGCTTTCAGCAATTGCGTCTGGCCAAATTAGGGGGAAACGAACAAGAAAGCTTCTCCTCCTACGAACGTACTGTTCTCGCCAATTACTACTCGCTCGATACCGAAGAGGACTACTGCTCCAGAACACATTGCTGCGGACATATCAGACACCATACAGTAGGCAGATGAATCGAGACGAACTGCACGGGCTCAAAGTGGTATACATTGTCGTGCCCTTGAAGCGCCAAGCGGGTAATCGACCGATATTACTGTTCATTATCAATCAGACCATACTCTGCAGAGGAAATTGATCGAGGTCTCACTTTAGACAGTCCGTTTCCCCATGTTTGATCGCGCTGTTCTCTTGTACCCTTCGATTCCTCCCTACGCCCAATACCAGACCGTCCTTCGTTACCAAACATCCGCCTATGGGGACCTTATTCCAGTATCAAGCTTGGCAAATCCTGTCGGGAAGGGATAGCTTACACCTCCTTCCGCTAGACCTAGTTTCGCTTGCTATAATCATCTTCAGCTGCTTGCGTTGTTTCTTAGCTACAAGCTCACTAAAATAGCATGCTTGATATTTGTGAGATCAAACTGCAACAAAAAATGGGTTCAACAGATCTGCCGCTTTCAAAGATAAGGGATCTTGACTGAACGAACTTCACTAGCTGCTTTTATTGGCGGTGTTCCTATGGAATCCTCTGGAGACTGTGGTGGTAGCATTGCTAATCGCGTCTAAGGTAGGTCGAAGAAGAAACGGATGAATTGATAGTCGGGGCTGAGACCGCTAATGTCTCTCGCTTATCTGTAAAACTTCCGGGCTTTCCCTCACGCACTTCGTCAAGTCTTCTCTCTTGTCCTGATCACTTATCTCTCGCTACTTAACTCTAACAAGTGCAAATCATGTCAAGAGGTGTTGCTGTACTGTCGGATTTAGCCGCAGAGTAAGTTTTTATATATTTCGCTTTCCCTGAATGTCCAAAATAGCTTATCGCATGAATCTTCAGTCCTCATGGCGTTCATCCTGAATATGCTGGACATGACGCCGAGAAAGGGTCAATGGAGGAAGCAGCTGGTGTGCGATATGAAGCAGTTGGTGCTAAAGGCAGAACTGGTTTTATGGCTCCTGCTTGGCGAGGTGAGTCGATTGTTGTAGCGTTTCCAAAATTTCTCTGATGCGTAACAGTGATGGATGTCCTTGAAAAGCAATATGGAGTTGAAGCTAGAGGAATTGAAAGAGTTCCGCCTAACGAGAGGCATCATGTCGCTATTCGGGAGTGAGTTTGTGATGCTCAGCTCGCCATACGTTTGCTCAATTGACTATTGTAGCAACTTTACTCTGTGGATGAGCGCAAATTGTACCGTGTCTACTTTTGCTCTTGGTACATTAGGCGCTTCCGTCTGGCGTATGGACTTCAAAACCGCTGCCTTGACCATTCTCTTCTTTAATTTGGCTACTACTCTTGTACCGGCTTACTTTGCTACTTTTGGAAAAGCTCTTGGTGTTCGTGCTCTGGCTTTCTCCCGCTTCACCTTTGGCTATTACGCAGTATAGTACGCTATTCCGAACTTGTGAGAGAATGACCTGACTTCGAGTACAGTATTCCAACTATTTTAAATCTTATCGCCTGCATCGGTTGGTCGGTCATCAACACTATTGCTGGTATGTTGGTGGCATTGCTTGCATCAGAACGCTCCTAAGCTTTTGGTCAGGCGGATTGGTTCTTACAGCTTCGACACAATCACACAAATTGCCCTTGACTGCAGCTATCATCATTATCGCTGTTGCTACCCTCATTGTTTCCTTCTTTGGCTACAAGTTCGTACACGCCTACGAGCGATATGTGTAAGTTTAGCTGTAATGGAAGCTGTCCCGCTCATCTGAAGTCTCTCAAAAAGTTGGATCCCTGTTGCAGTCAGTAAGTAAAAAGTTGTCTTTATTCCCTGTGAACATGACTCGCTGACGCTTGATTTCCAGTCTTCTTCATCGTTCTTGGTCAAGGAGCTCGATATTTCGAGAGTGGATCGTTCACCGCTAGCGGAGTAGATGCAGCTTCCGGAGTGCTATCTTTCGGCGCCGCGATTGTCGGTTTCGTCTTTGGCTGGTCAAGCTTGGCAGGCGACTACACTGTCAATATGCCAGTTGAAGCATCCTCAAGCAAGCTCTTCCTTTGGACTTATCTTGGCATGAATATCCCTATGATCTTGCTTGAACTGCTGGGCGCAGCTATGATGACAACCTTCAACAACAAGACGACCTGGGGTGAAGCATACGAAGCTGAATCAATTGGTGGTCTGCTTGGCGCAGCTCTTGAGGGTCCAATGGGTGGCTTCGGTTCTTTCCTGATGGTCATTCTCGGTTTGAGCATGTCAGTCAAGCCCTTCTATGATGTCTACATGTAGCTCATTTCAATGAGTTCTCCAGTATTGCAAACAAGTATGTGAAGAGTTGTTTCCGCTTTCGAAAAACTTTTCGCTCATGTCTATTCTTCCTATCTGCTGTAGCATTCCAAACATCTATGTAAGTTTGATGTCAACTACCTGAGAAAGCGATCTCTTCTAATTCAACTCCTGTACTAGTCTTTCGCCATGACCTTCCATGGTGTGTTATCATTCTCCCGCCTGCCAAAGCTCCTTCTGATCGAAACCTGGCTTGTTTTAGTCCTCGGACCTTGGGCACAGACTATTCCTCGACCTGCGCTCTCAATTTTTGCTACCGTCGTGTACACGGTGTTGGCGTGTGCAGGCCAGAACAGCTTCAAGCAGATTCTCGATAATCTTCTGCTATTTTTAGGTTACTGGCTGTCCATGTACTGTACCATGAGTATGGAGGCGAAATCTGGGGTCATTTGAATGATTTCTGATGCATTTTCACCAGTTTTAATCGAGCATTTGGTTTTCCGCAAAGGAAAATGGAGTAATTACGACGTGGAAAGATACGACGTACCTTCCTTTCTGCCTGTTGGTGTTGCGGCTTTCGCTGGTCTGTGTGCAGGCTGGGTAAGTTTTCTGAAAATCGAAAATTATGTCGCTCACGCGGTGTCCGGAACCAGGTTGGAGCTGTTACGGGCATGTCGTAAGGGACCTACAGCTGGTATCCGTCTGCCATACTCATCCTTATGTTTGTCGAACAGCACAAGCTTCTTCGTTGGACCGATAGCGATGTAAGTCAATGTCTTTACAAGGATTTTCTGTGCTCATAATTTCACCTATAGCAAAATCGGTTCTGGCCCTTTTGGCACAGGTCAATTTTCAATGGGAAAGACTGACGAAACAGTGCTGATCTTGTGTCTCTAACAGATATCGGCTTTCCCTTAGCGATTGCCTTCACTGCTATTGTCTTCCTACCTGTTCGCTATTTGGAGAAGAAGAAGTGGGGTCGCTGAAAATGTACTATGGCACGATAGTTGGGCCGATCGGAGGAGTTTGAATTCTAAGTCTGCCAGGTTGAAGGGAGTTGATTGTAATGTATGGTTATGTATTCTTGACACTAGATATGTTTGAGACTGTAACTGCAGCTGCTGCTGCCCTTGACCTGTACTCTTTCCGCCCTTTTCTATGCGCATCATGTGCCGAGAAAATACATGACTTTCCCTCTTGAACGGCCTCAAGACAGGACAAGAGGGTCAGTATCAAGAGCGCAGGCATCTTGATCTTCCTATTATCCTTGTTCAAGCCTTCCAAGCAGTCGGCCCGCAAGCAATTCTCGACAAACCCCGCGAAAAGTACTGGTCCAGCTCGAATCTCGGCGGTCTGTTGTCTAGGCCTGTAGACGAGGAGAGAGAAGAGGAGCGTATCTCTTAAGCCTGGAAGCGAGCGGTTAGAAGTGTAGCTCATCTCCAAAGCAGTTCTGCTTGATCTTGCAATTTGATGAACGGTGTGAGCAAACCGCTTTTGACGTACAGAGCTGGACTAATAGCTATCAATAGGGCTTTGGCTCTGAGCCGCATTCACTCGAAACTTCAATTTGGTCTCCAGTAAGCTCTCTTGTCTTTGCATAATCTGCCTGTTCGCGCCTGGTTGTCCGTCTCCCATACTTTACAGTGGAGATACGAGATTCGCTATGTACCACTTATCTCCAGCTCCAAGATATCACAGTCCTTCTGCATTTTCACGATCGAGACGCTTGCCCCGCAACAATTACTGATGCTGTTGTCTATTTGTAGATCAGCACTAGAACACCAGCAACACTCGCTACATCAGTATCTGCAGCGTTTCTTGAATCTTCTATAGCGGCAGAAGTTCCGTATCTAGCTGGTTCACCTACTTTAGAAGAGCGCGGAAGAGCCGTCAAACGCTCCCTTTTCGCTTCACCCACAGTAGCAGCCAGTCACTCATTGGTATCAGGTTCTATCGACGCACTACATAGTAACGGTCAAGATTGGCCTCAATTCCAGCTTCAGCAACACAGTCTTGCAAGTCAGCAAGTCAGGCAAAAAGCCGACGCTGCACTTGATACCAACAAGGTCGCAGCTCTAAGCGCTCTCTTCGGCGTCTCACCACCTAAAGCTCCTTTACGAACGCGATCCTATAGTCAACCACCGATTACCCATTCGCCAAACCTTTCACAGCAAAACGGTCTGTCCAACAACAACACCCTCTTTGATATCTTAGCTGCAGCAACTGGTTCGCCGTTGAATTCTCCTGCATCTAGGTCTTATTCTGCTACCCCAACTTCTCGCGCGAGAGAATTAAACCCTTCGTTTTCTCCTGCTAAAGATAACCACTCGCTTCGGAGCGTTCTTCCCACAATGGCTGAAGAAGAACATCACTCTTCTCGAACTCGACATCGCTCAAGATCTTCAGTTGCACCTGTGGAAGCAGTTCTATCGCCGCCAGGTCTTCCTATACTTGGAAGCAACGCTGCTCTCGCCTCCAATGGCCCTCATCCCTCCTCTGTTCCGAGTAGTAGGATTTGGGGAGCTCCAGCATCACCTCAACCCGCCTCGGGTCTATCCATCAATATTCAACAAAGATCTGGATTTCAAGCTCCATCGTCTCCTTCCGGTCCAGACTGGGATAGACACGCTAGATCTTTCAACAGCGAATACTCCATACATCGAGACGACTCTCGCTTTGGCGGCATTGCTTCAACCAATGTCAGCCCCTTCACTCGAGATGGAGCCTTCTTGGGCGGAGGTCTTCCATTCGAGGCTGGCATGAAATCAGCTCTGGGACCGGTTGGAAGTGGTCGTAAGAGAGGAGAAACGATTTGGGCTGGAACGAGACCAATGTCATACACTCAAGAAGCGTTTGACGATGATGGGTCGGATGAAGATGTGGCTCCGCCTACTCGTAGTGGAGCAACTTCCAGAAGGCATTCGCTGGCTGCTTTCACTTCAAGTGCGATTAGAACAAGTCAAGTTGGCTTTGATATTCCCGCTACAACAACTTCGAGCAGCTTCAAAAAAGACATCCGTTCCGCTTTCCCTGAACCTGCTTCGAGTCGCTTGCGTCTTGATGATGATGAGCTAGCAGATAGCTTGAACTCGTTGCAGCTTAGTTTCGAGAATCAGCCGCAACGCAGACAAGAATCGCCTCATAGAAGAGATCCTTCGCCAAGACGAAGTAGTCCAACGAGGTACCAGCCTGCTAATAATTTCGAGCCATCTGCAGCAAACCTGGCTCATCCATCTGGCAATGGTTTACCACCACCAGTCTCGTTCTACCAACAACCACCTCCTCTGCCAAATGCATTCGGATTCCCTTCCTTTATTCCTCAGCCTGCTCGTGCAAATCAGCTACCTCCTCCAGGTGCTTTTGCGCCGCCACAGAATTTCCAGAATAGGCAACAATTCCAGCAACCTGGTCCGCAGCAATTCCAGCAACCTCAACAATTTACAGGCGGCTTCAATACTCGTCCACCTCCGATCTCTGTTCCTTCTCATCAGTCTATCTCTTCAAATCCTCACGATCCGTCAAACAGACCGGTCTACTTTGGCGCTCAGACCCATCAAGAACCAGATTTGCAGGAATTTGGTCGTGGTATTCCATTACATCAAGTGCCGGCCTCTTCGCCTCTTTTCATTGTTGAGTTCAAGCCAGGAAGGACAGACATCTTCTACCTTGGCGATCCATCATCTGTTATTGCTTCGGGTGATGTGGTCATCGTGGAAGCGGATCGAGGCAAAGATTTGGGCACAGTCGTTCATGACAATATCAGCTTGGAAGACGTTCAAGCTTTCCAGAAGTCACAAGTCGATACTGCTTTGGCGCAATTAGCTGGAGCTCAGACTGGTCAAGCGCCTAATCCGCATACAATCTCTCGTTTGACAAGAGTACGTCATGGCTATTCATTTTGCAATCAATCTGCTGATCGTATTCGTAGGAGGTGCATCCAAAGCGCTTACTTGGCAAAGCTTCACCTTCAGATCTTCAGCTACTTGCATCGAAGGCTGGAGATGAGGCGAAAGCTCTAGCCTTAGTGCAAAGCAAAGTGTATCAGAAAGGTATGGACATGGAAGTGGTTGGCGCCGAATGGCAATTCGGTAAGTCTTAGGCTCAAATAGGTTCATTCCCTTGCTGACCAGAAATTGCGCAGACCGCCGCAAATTGACTTTGTTCTACATTGCAGACAAGAGGATCGATTTGTGAGTCACGTCTCTCGTCTGCTGATTTTGATGCTCAATCTCGTGATAGCCGAGATTTGGTCAAAGACCTCTTGTGAGTGTTGTGTCAATGTGCTAATACTGTCTGCTCACTTTTACTGCAGCCGATTGTACAAGACAAGAATATGGATGGCCCCTGTTGATAAGGTGAGAATCACTTTCTTCAATGCAATGCTCGGTGGGAAGCTGAACTTTACGCAGCAAGCCGAAGGACCTCAATGGTGAAATGTATTCTTACTAGATAGAAGATTCGGGTAGAAAGTTTGCTCAAGAGATTGTTCAGAGAAAATGGCAGAGTGAACTGTATCGGTAGCAAATAAAGGTCTCGATTCGATCAGATGTATTTCTACATGGGCGCTTGTACTTTTCATATTCTGCAATATCTAGACAGTGTTTCCTTGCGCTTATGCTAGATGCCCCAGCGACTCTCCGACCTTACATTTGGCTCCCTTTACAGCTGTGAAGTGGAAGTTTTCTGGCGCTTCAAATACCATGACGATAGTGCTACCTAGCATGAAGCCACCAACTTCGTCGAATGCTTGCAGAGGATGACCTCCGAGTAACCTGGATGCGCTTGCGTAATTTGCCTCGGTGACTGCGATACACATTAAGACTTCAGAGAAAGCTTAGTCTGTAAGCGGACGACTTACACCGTCCTGGCTTTTCTGGTCTGCTCGAAGAATTTGTTCGAAGATCTTTGTCGAAGTTGATCACAATTCGGCCCTGTAAGGAGAAGTACCCTTCAGCAAAATATTGCAAAGGAGCGCCTGACTTACGACATTGGTTGCTCTGAGATCACAGCATTAGCAGAGCTCGGGTCAGCAGCAATACATGAGAGCTCACCCAACTGGTACCCTGCGATAAATACAGTCAGACTTTGACAGCAATAATCGGACAATATGGCTTACATTGAGAAGAAACCATATCTCCACCTGCCCAAGAGCGCTACCCGCTCGTTGAGAACAAAGAGATCTGCCAGCTTCTGCGTAACATAAGGAGAAACGGAGAACAATTCGCCTGGTGCAGATGAGCCTGATGTCCACCGCAATTCTGGCAACCCACCTGCGAAATGTCTTCTCCTCTCAACTACCCATGAAGCAGGACTGTGGAAGCTGTGGTTGATGAAGCGTCTCAGCTAAGTGTATAGCTCATCGCCATTATAACCCACCGATGGTAATCTCCTGGTCCGAGGTAGACAACGCAAAAGAACATCTTGTTTCCAGGTTTCGGTACTCCTCTGTAAGTCCAAGGCATACTCCTGGGTCCAACATTCATAGCCACTGCCGCCTGTTCCCCCATACTAGCATGTTCTCTATCTTCCGCATCGACCGAAGCGTCTTTCTGTTCGTTCCCATTCGAGACTTTAGTATCTATCATATCCACTCTTTTGTTCTTGGAGGAAGTGGTTTGAGTTGCTGTGTGTTGGACATCACCGCCCATGAGATCATCAAGAGAATAATTGATACCATTCACATCAGCGAATTCTTCATCTTTCACTGTACTATGTTGCTTGACATGATCATCATGCGTTGAAGCTGCTGGCGGAGGTAGAGCGTTTGTTGGGGCACTACTCGTTGGTCCAGTACCTTGTAATAAGGCATCGAGGGAATAAGTTGCTCCTTTTATGGATTCGATCCGTCTGTTTTCAATGTAACCGAAATTGACTACCGTTCCATCAGCAGGTGAGATCTGTCAGTCACATCATGAACCGAGCGCTATGGTAGCGCATGATGCATAATGTACTGACCAGAGGACTATCATCCGCTATTCTTGATCCAGCCTTAAGCTTTCTCATGAAGAAATCGCTCAAAGAAGTATATGACTCCAAAGGTCTTTCCACTTCATCAAAATTGACGCCAAAGATCCATCCGTACAACTTGAAACCTGGTACTCGGAACCAATTTGGTAAAGTATATTCATTTAGAGCTCCATAGATTCTTGAAAGCGTTCGTAGAGGTAGAGCGCCCATTACATGGACCTGTAGATACAGCAAACCATTTGATCGATCGAAATTGATGCAATGTGATCGTGTGATCTACCTGCCAAGGACCTTGAACACGAACGTTATCATCCCCTACTGAATCGTTGTTCCATTGCTCTTTGATGAATCGCATGCCGACTAATACAGCTATTCCCAATCCTATCGGCTGTAAACCGCCAACACCATATCAAATACCTACGTGTTTGATAATGCAAGGGGCTCACTATCGGATACCATTTCGTCGGTGTGTCCTTTAATCTCGTTCGCAGACGCGCTGTAGGAACGCACACCTTGTTAGCATGCCAATGCAAAAGCAAAGGTTCGAGCGACTTACTCGAGAAAGATTGATTGTGCTTAGCAGAAGAAGAAAGATCGTTCAAAGAGGAAGAAGATTGTCGTTGTGAAGCATCTCTAGCTCTTGATCGAGCATGAAAGCTCCGTTGTGCGAGAGGTGTGCAAGGCGACGAGGTAAAAAGAGGTAAAGGTAGCAGACACTGAGAGATCCCTGTTGTCCTGCTACTTCTACACGCCTGCTTGACTACCAGCGCCCCACCCTGCATAGATTGAGCCTTTAATGAAATTGGCCGAGTGCGACAAAGTGCACGTCACGAATATTCCGAAGGCGCATCTTCTTCCCAAACCAAGTCTTTTGTCTTCACCAAACAGGTCAGTAGAGTTTCACGAAAGCCTGAGCGCGCACCGCTGACTCAATTTGCACAGACAGTAGCCAATTCTACGTAAGCTTCGACTTTTTTGCCCTATCTTTTATCTCTCGCGTGGGTCAAGCAAGACTCAATGCATATCTTGGACTATTGCTGCTTCTCAGTGCGGCCTCACTCCTAGCCCATGCAAAGAGCTTCACTCTCCATTCTGGACCGCCTTGCAAAATTTCCTTGGTTCGAGGCCATTGCTGACATATTCGATAATGTCTCACAGCGTAACGACCTCTTGAACGAGTACGAATATAACACAACATGAGCGCTCAACAGAAATTCAATTGTGAGCTTCTTATTCGAATCTTTCGTTAAATCCAGAATGTTGACGTGGAGATGACCAGACTACATTGCTCAAGTCGACAAGGAGGTTCGTCGTGCTTCAGAAACTCTTTCGAGAGTTTGACCCAGAGTACGATCGACAGCTGTCGAAATACCCCGCTCTCAACAACCTTGAAAGACAAACCAATGTCCCAAAAGCATACGCCGTCCTCGGTCTTGGAGGCTTATTCTCCTTCCTGATCTTCTTCAACATCGCTGCTGGTTTCTTGTCAAACCTTTTCGGGTATGCGCTGAAGGCTGCTAGTCCGACTTTTATTGACTCATTTGCTCGATTTCAGATGGGTTCTACCTGCATACTTCTCGATGAGGGCTTTGGAGACTCCTTCCTCAGGTGATGATGTTCAGGTATGTGTATTTCCAACCATCTTTGCGAGTCTTGATCGAATTTGTCTTCTAGTGGCTTACATACTGGGTGAATCCACTTTGTCATTATGCCGAAGTATTACTAAAGTCTTTCTCAGGTCGTTTACGGATTCTTCCAAATCATTGAGTAAGCGACATGCCAGAACTTCGCCCGAATTGATGGCTCATCCTTTGCTGATCAGGACTTTCTCCGATGCCGTCCTTTACGTAGGTGACTAGAAAGGATGGGTCAGTTTGTTACTGATGCCAGGTGGCTCGTATCTACAGTGGTTCCCATGTATGTCTTTAAGTAATTCTTGGCGATCAATGAGCTAACATTGATGTTTCGCACAGTCTACTACACTTTCAAGACCGCCCTCATCATCTACCTTGTTCTTCCTCAAACCAAAGGTGCTTCAGTCGTTTACCAGAAAGTCCTTCGCCCTGTCGTCATCTCAGCTCAACGTGGATACATTCCCGCGTTCGTTGCCCCGATGTTCTAGCAATTAATGTGCTAACGTCCATGGTTGGCCAATCGAACAGTGACAGCCCTGCTGCTCCTTCAACCACCGCTCACACTTCATAAATGCTCAAATCAGTGCTCAGGTGGGTTGATGTGGTTCGAGATTTTGAGAATCACTCATCCCTCGTACAATATCCACAGATATGAAAAGACCGGAACTCTAGCAGTATGAGCAGCGCAGTAACCTGGGAGATTGACAAGAACAATCTTTATTAACGCCTTTTTTAAGTAGAAGATCTTTGCGGTCTGTTTTGTTACACGAAAAATGGAATGCTTTCTTTTAGATCACTACATCAAGTTTGTGGACTGCGGTACATTCTGTGGACAGCATGTGCTCTCTTCTCGTCTGGTTCTTTCTTCTGCCACAAAGCAAACAGCCCGTTTCCTAGGCTTGCCGCAGCGATAAGCGGCCTCACCAATCTCACCTCACTTCTCAATCTGCTGGACCTGATTCAGATTCATGCCTCTCGTATTACATCAACCAATTTATATGACATCAGTGCCTCGTGCTTTCCTCGTGTTTTGGAATTTCTCTGATGCTACTTTTCTCTCTGTGTCTTTTTCTCTCTTTCTCGCACACTCTTGTCCTGACCGCAAGCAAAGCAAAGAACATGCAGAACATCGAATCTTCTGTACCTGTGCTGCCTTTCGAAGCTCCCTCAAGTGCCGGCAAGCCCGACATCGCGCTCGTCACACCTGATGGCTATGTTATCGAATTACACATGAAGTACCTTTCGACTTCCTCTGATCTTATTTTCGACATGCTAGAATGCTCAAGCAGCAATCCGGATGAGAACGGAATGGCCAAGGTAGAATTGACTGATACTTGTGAAGCAAAGGGATACTGGGATCTGGTTGCTCCGTTCTGCTACAATATGGAAATACCTAGTCTTGAGAACAAAAGCACTACCGTTTTATGCGGAGTATTGAGATTAGGTCATAAATGGGGTATGCATAGAGTGTTTGGGGTTGCAAAAGATATTCTGTCAAAGCGGTAGGTTTTCTGTTGTGGGCCTGAATTTTGCTGAATCTTATATTTTCAGCCACTTCTTGTCCTACGAGGACGCTTTCAAACTCTATGAAACAGCTTACAAGCTCGATTTACCTGAACTCAAAGCTCGATCGAAAGAAGGGGCAGCGAAGCATGCAGACTTCGTGAACAACCCTTTCCAATACCTGGAAGTTCTAGGGCAAGCCAATGTGGAAGAGCTAGTAAGTGGGATTGCGTATGGATATCAGAGCAGTCTTGACGCTCACGCGAATATTAGTACAAACTTTACAGACGTCAGCAGACGTCAGCTGCATTGCGCGCAAGGGAAGAAGTACATCTTGTCCAAACACAAGATGCTCACTTCAAAGATGTTGTTCGGCGTTATCTAGACAAACGACCTGCAGCGGTTTACCAATCATGGAAGAAAGGGTTCGGACAGGTGGAGCATCAGCTGTTTACTCTTCTGGAGTACTACGGGGAGAGACAAGCCAAGTGATAGGCTGCCGATTAAGCGGGTAACATTCGGACATAAAATAGCATGATACAAGTTTCAACGAGTCTCTGCGATACTTTACATTTCGAGGAATCGCTGACGCGGGTACACACGACAGCAAGGAGGAAGACATAAAGAAAGACCACGGCAGCCAGAGCTCATGCTGAATGCGATGTTTCTGCAGAGTTTCGCAATATGCGCGCGGAAGAACGAGAAGAATCGATGGGGAATGATCATAAAGCATCTCACAAACACAGAAACGCGTAAAATCATGCCGCGGCATTGATTTGATCAACCTGCTTGGTAGTTGAATAAAGCCTAATGTCAGCTAGAAGCAACAACAATGCCGGGTCTGTGACGTAAGGGACTCCAGCACAAACGCATACACAGACGACAACAGGAGAGACAGACCAAAGCGTTGCTCTCCAACGTTCAACCCTGGTCAAATAATTTCGGACCTCTTTGTTCAGAAACCATATTATACAGTAACGAACGAGCTTACGATTAATCACCACACTGGCAATGCGCTAGAGACTTCTACCAATGGTCGCTCCTTTCACCCAATCCTTCACTTACCCTTACACTTTTGTACAAACCGCTCAATCTTTATTTCGAAAATATCCCAACCCTGATGCTCAGCATGTGGTCAGCGTTGATACACTGTCTTGCAAATTATCAGAAGATGGGAAACTATTGAGAACAGAAAGACTTATAGGCGTATCTCGTATGTTCACAGCTTGAAGCGAAATGAGGGGAGCTGATACAGTGTCTGTTTAAGAATCTGCGCCTAAATGGGTTATGAAACTAGTTGGAGCTCAAGAAGATGCTTATGTTAGGGAAATCACTTTCCTAGTCTTACCCTCTTCCGCTTCAGAAAATACCCCAGCATTATTACAAGCTTCCGTCAACTTATCCTTATCTTCTGTCATTACTTGCACCGAAAGAATATCGTACAGACCTCCAAATAGAGGTAATCATCCAGAACGATATACTGTTTTTCAACAGAAAGCCATTTTCCAAGCACAAGGTAGATTGACGCAGGGAAAGATTGGGAAAGCATTAGGTAAAAAAGTAGAGGATAATTCGTGGGAAAGGTCCGTTCCAAGGGTTTCGAGCTTCTATCGAGCTAAGAGATCTTTTTGACTGGACAGGTTTGATTCAAACGCTCATGTTGGACGAAGAGGATTCATGAGCGTGTTACAAAATATGTGGCCTGGTCAAGCAGCTACAGAATACGAAGACTAGATTTGGTCTATGAAACGAGAAAAAGAAAAAGAGTCTGTTCAAGACTGTCAAAAAACGATACAAGCATACAAGTTCCCGCTATCTCAAGCGTTGATTGGTTGAATCTTCACTTCACCATCTGGTTCTGCAATGGAATATCAGTACTTTCAGCATCGAAATAAACAGAAAACAATGCGAACCGATATAACGAATTGCTTCATGTCCCGAACCTGAAACGGTCTGATTTAAGCTGGTGAAATAAGAACTGGGTAGCGATACAGAAAGAATTTTGACCAGTGGGATTTCCTTATGAATGATTGCTATGGGTATGATTGAAGGGTCAGAAAAAGGGAAGAAGGGGAAGAACTATAACGAACCGCCATTGGATTCAAGCTCCTTCTTGGCTTTCTCTCTTGCTTCTGGGCTTGCATCTTTGTGAAAGCCGCTAGAGAAGGCACAATAACTTATTAGGGCAGTAGATATGGAGGCATAGACATGTAGACCATACATTAGATAGTTTGCGCTTTCTTCGCGTTCGTGCGCATCAGTACTGCCGGGCACTAGGGCTGTCCAGCTCACCAGAAGACATATCTGCAAGGAAGCGGCCGATAACGAATGAAAGTGCTTGCGATTGATTCTGGCTCCCCCTTTGACCGCAAACCGAACACTGCTCCCGAATATATCTTCCGTTGTCTGGCTCTATACCATAGCTACAGTCTCACATATATACCACACCAGCGATCACATTTGGGACGTGCATGACTCCGGCGTCTTGGAGAATTGCGAACTGAGCTGCCAGCTGATTCAATATCTCCACATCTCCCTCTCCTCGGCTTGCTACTATACTCTGGTTCACAAGTATGGAAGACTCAATCAAGCAAATGCAGTCGCAGCAGCCGCAAGATAGCAGCATGTCTCTCAAACTAAGTATGAATCGAGCTCCATCAGATCAAACGCTCGCTATTCTTCTACCTATTCTCATCCTCTTATCCTCCCTGCTCTTTCTTCTGTTACTCTTCTTGATCTTTATCATTCTAGCTCGAAGACGCGGTCGGGGGATTCAATTGATGGGAGGTGAGAACGATAGTGATGGACCATTGGATTTGGGTAGAGAGGAGGAATTGGATATGGATGGAGATGAGTCGAGATGGTTGGCTAATGTGGAAGAACCAGTCAAAGCGGGTTATAGTCGAGCAAAAGGTTCGTTGAAATGATTTCCTATGCATCGTGAGAAATGCTCAAGAAGGATTACAATGGAATAGCCTGGCAAAATCAATATCCACCTAATTCTCAGCCTACTGATATCACTCTATCCCAGTTCTTATCCATACAAGAAAAAGGCGTCTCAGCTTGGTCATTCGAACCAGATTATGAATCCAATCCTCCTTTACTGGTTCAATCTAGAACAGAAATCATCTTTCTACCTGATGGACTTGATATGCTGCCAGAACAAGGTGGAGGAGCATGCGTTCAGTCCAACTTACCATTACCGAAACTCAACGAAGTCTATTATTGGGAAGCGAAGCTGTATGAGAAACCTTTGACAACCAATGTTGCTATTGGATTAGCAACTAAACCTTTCCCTTCTTTTCGATTACCAGGTTGGAACAAGTTCTCAGTCGGTTATTTCAGTCAAGATGGTACCAAAGCTCATAATTATCCTTTCACGGCTTCTTCTTACGGTCCATCATTGTTGGAAGGGGATGTAATAGGTGTTGGTTACAGACCTAGAACAGGAGCGGTTTTCTTTACTCGGAATGGGAAAAAATTGGAAGATGCTTATGTCGGTTTGAATCGGTACAACTTGTTTCCTACTGTCGGTGCGGATGGACCAGCTTCAATTCATGTTAATTTGGGTCAAGCGGGTTTCGTCTTTATTGAAGCTAATGTAAAGAAATGGGGTTTGGCTCCGACAATTGGAACTTTGGCTCCTCCTCCAGCTTATGGCAGTGAGAGAGGCAGTATACTGTTGGAAGCGGCTGGCTTGTTGAATGGTCATCAAAGATCATCGGCGGAGGAACCGACAACGCCTACAGTGCCGTCAAGGAGAAGTTCCAGAAGAAGTCATCAGCAACAGCAAGTAGCTTCTTCTGCTCCAGCTATACCATCACCGTTGAGAACAGCAAGAAGGAGTTCTGTGTCATCAAGAAGTGGATCGGATGCGTCTGATTCTGAGCAGGTGCGTTTGGAACTCGCGGATAGATTAGCTTTGGCTGATTCCCACGGTTCTTGGTGTACAGTCGCCTATAGCAGCAACACCACAAGCGCAAAGAACATTATCGGAAGATGAAGAAGATCTACCACACAATCCCCCTACGCCAAACCTTCTTGACATCTCACTTCATTCTCTAGGTCCTTTCAACGCTTTCAACCCTTTCAATCGAAGAAGAAGACAAAACACATCTGAAGAACAAGAGTCAGATGCTGAAGAGATACTGAGAACAGCAAATTATGATAGACCGCCACCTACTCCTTCTGCAAGTGAAAGTACGCCTGGACCCATAAGAGTACAAGAACCTCCTGCTTATAATATGGTTGATCCGAATGTGCGTACTTTCTTCGGGTTAGAATGATCTCTGGCTGAGCGGGGGCTGTTCTGAACAGACTTATGCACCAGGAGTAAGCTAGGCACAAATAGTTCTTGAGTATCATTATCTGATGGTGTCCTGCTTGCTTAAAGGTTGCAGAGGCTATGGTAGGGGACTCGTGGGCTCAGTTTCAGTCAGGGTCCTTCCCTCGATATGAAGGTCGAACATCATCTTCTCCCTCATCACCGCCCTCATCAAGTCAACAAGGCTCAAGTGGTGCATTCACAAACATGTTTCGGACGCTCTTTGCTTCTAGACCGGAATTGGAAGTGAGGCGGCGAGAAGAGGATTGATTGAAAAAGGGTAACGTGAGTTGCATAGGTGGAAACTTTTAACTATTTTTTCTTTCGATCATTTGTCAAATATATGTAACATTGGCATGCACACGTTTCTATCAGTTCAAGTGAGAAACAGATTGATAGAACACCCATGCTTGCACCCTTTCAGCTTTGAGATCGACATGAACACCTCAGAACTTGTACACTTGCGAAGCCTGATAACCAAGATCCGCCAACAAGCCCTTGAGTTCACCTTAAAGTTTTACAGAAAACTTCAATCAAGAGCCAAATACGACTGGAAAAAAGACTGACCTTGATCTTTCATCGATTTCTTACCGCCAGAAACTGCATTAACTTGACCTGGAGGACCACAGACGAAGACCTTGATCTTATCCGCCATTCCAGCTGCAGGAAGGTTCTTTGCCAGTATTTCATGGTTCAACTAAATGGAAAAGAAAAGATTTCAGTCTTACTTTCATTTGGAAGAAAGAACAGTGAGCACATACATAGCCTGATGGACCAGTCCATGATTTTGGAGGCTTGTCCAAAGTGAAGACAATCTATATTGTTGTTTAAGCAATCTTTCGAATATGAGCTTATCATAGATTAATCGACCTTGAATTGATCCGGTTTCTTAGCTGCTAGTGCTTCGAATTCCTTGCGCAGCAGAATATCTTCTTCCGTTACATTTGAGAAGATCAAAGTAGCTTTAGTCTTATCTTCTGGGTTAGCGTCGATAGCTTGTAGAGTTTGCCAAGCTGGAGTGACGCCTGTAGGGATTCACCACAGAGCGATAAGCCCCGAAGCTTATAACCTGACCTGAACACCTACCTGATCCGCCGACGATGAAAGCGACTTGTTCAAATTCGTTTGGCTTGTAAGGATATTTTGGAATAGGTCCTTTCATCGCTAGCTTATCACCAGGTTTCAGGCCAAAGATATGACTAGACATTTTGCCATCTGTAATCGCAGCCAATCAATAATCAACACAATCTGATTGTGCAGCGCATAGCGCTTACCTTTATATTTCTTGATCAAAAGCTCAAGCTTGCCTTTCTCGTTAGGAGCAGTAGTTGTAGTGTACGGTCTGATGACATCTTTGCCTTTATCATCCTTCAATGAACCGTCTGCTGATTTTGTGACTAAGCAGGAAGCGACTTTCAATCCACTATCCGTTCCTTCTGGAAGATCGAAGACAAAGCGACTTGAGTTGTGGTTGTAAGGAATAACTTCAGCTAAAGTAAATTCTCGGAACTCGTTTGGATCCAAAGCGGAAGTAATTAGAGGAGTGGAATCTGTAGAAGTATAACCAGCAACGGCCTATAATAGCTTAATATAAGCCTCTGCATCGATTGATACGAATGCGAATGTATTGACGCACTTTAACTTTCTCTGCCATATTGTGCTCCAGATCTTTGACATCTTTAGGTGAAATCTTTCCTCCTGAAGTGTACCAGTATCCACCACCAGCCACAAGTGCCACACCACCCAAAATCAGAGGCAATTGAGATGATGTCGAACTAGCTGAAGTTGCGTATTGCCTGCGCTGTTTGAGAAGGGGGATCAAGACAGGAAATCGAGAGATAGCATCTGAGTCAACGTACTGCCGTAGCTGGAGCGCATCGAGCTAGTCTAGGAAGAATTCGTGCTGCCATCGTTGCTGACAGAAGAGAGCAATCGCGATGTCATTCTGAAGCAGGGCTTATCTGCAAGCGGCCAACACACTTAATAGTCTCGTATCAGCTGCAGGATACTCCGCTCATTCACTCAAGCCTGCGAGATTCTGTGTCTAGTTCTGTCGTGATATCGCGCCAGTCTCTTCTCACAGCGATCTCCCCTGCACGAGTACAAGGATATATTGAAGGCTCATCTCGTCTGTAAGCGACCATCAGACGACACAGCATCCTACCGAGCGCAAAGAACCTGTGCATTGACTTGACTTCATGTAAGTTTGGGATATGGATCCAACACTGCCGTCCCGACTGACCTTGCTTGAGCAGCTGTTTCCGCATACGCCGATACATTTATAAGAGATGATACAGATCGCTTCTCTCAAAGAATCCGATTTTGAAGAATGGCAAGCACTCTGTGTTCTCATGATGAAGCAATTTCAAACCGTTCTACCTACTGAGCAATACCGCACGACTTTCGATAAGCTCTTCTCTTCTTCTTCTTCTCATGCTTTGGTAGCCAAAGACTCTAAATCTAAGATGGTTGGTATGGCTCATTATTTTGTTCATTTCAATAATCCTTGGTCTGAGAGACCTCAAGCTACAATGAATGATCTTTTTGTTCATCCGGATGCAAGGAGAATGGGACTAGGTAGAGCTTTGGTAGATGCTGTAGAGGTGAAAGCGAGGGAAGCAGGTTGCATCAGGTGAGTATTGCTTGAAATCGCAACGGCGTTTACAAGCTCATGATTCTGGGAATAGACTAGATTGGACTATGCATGTTACTAATCACGATGGCAAGAAAATGTACGACGCGACAAAGGCCAAGAGCGATTTTGTTCAATATCGTATGCCGCTTCTATAGTTTGTAGCTAGATTGACAGCAAGAGATGGATAGCATAGCCTCGAGGGGACTCTCGATTTTATCATCAGCTCATGAGGACAAGGTATGTTTCGATCTCAGTCACCATCAAATAGCTGAAGTTTCCCCCGTACAGGTTGCTTTCATATTGCTATAAAAATGAGCATAGCTTCTCTATCGAAAAGAGATAAGCGATTGCCTCCGGAAAGCAGTGGATTCGAAGTCAGCTTCTTCATTTGACTATGAACTCAAGTTGACTTCTATCCTGCTCTGATTCTCGTGACTACCTCGGCTGTTACCTTCTTGCTCGAATGATGCGTATCGTGGTCTAGTCGGATCAAGACTGATTTCTGCAACGAGGCAGTGTGACCTTGATCAAAACTCGGAATTTTGCTTCTTTCCTCTCTCTTTCTGCTACGGTCATCTTCATCAGCTTTGGATCTTTATCGTTCTATACTTCTTGAATCTTGCTGTGAGCCAGATATGGTCCCTCGAATTACAGATCAGTTCCTCTCTTCTACTGTTTGTCGAAACTTGCCTTCTACTTTCATGCTCATGTATTTGTAGGGTATCCCGTTGGGCCTCCAATGGGAGAAAGATAGAATTCTAGGCGATGCTGTACGTTTAAGCTGAAGCAGTACTCTCACGCCTGACATCTGGATTACAGCTTATTAGAAGAGGTAACGCACGATGGAGTGAAGACGGACCGGAATTTGCTGAGTTGGCTGAAGAACTAAACCGCAAATTCAGTCAAGCTCGTGAGAGCTCAATCATAACGGTCAATGTTACCTACGATACTGGCCGAGCAAAGGTTTGCCAATGCTCTTTCTGTCTATCGCACAGCTCTTACCTTCTTGCTAAGCGTGCACTTGAAACGTACAGGAGAAAAGCTACGTCGATTGCTGCAGAGAAGAAGAGGATCAGTCGCGTGCGAGGTCCGCCGACCAAGGAATGCCATCACAGCGGCGAGTTTGACCATTTCCAATTGTTCTTACATGCTATGCACCTGATTTTGGAAGCTCAACGTGTATGTTTTGGTGACTCGGGTTATCAGATTTGAGTTGACCGAAACCATACAGCCCTATTTTCCGATGGAAGTTGCACTGCTCAATCTCTGGTAGTGATGATTACGAATTTGGAAAAGGAGTATAACATTAGAGGTAGAAACGACAAAGATTTCGTATACACCCCAGATCAAGTCAAGGTTCAGTCTCCTCGAGTTATCGTAGCTTAGCTGATCATCGAATAGGCTTACTATAGACTGCCATATATGTTGGAAGGAGAGCGCGAAGGAGAGCGCCAGTGTCTCTATCGTCCCCCTGCTCGTGCAGCAGTGACTACCGTTGGTGATGTGCATATACTTCATGGAGACGTCAACCAAATGCACGCCTATGTTCAAGCGCAGAGAGCTTTGGGTGACGCAAAGGTACTTATCCTGCCAGATTCCTTCGAAAAGCATCCATGCCAGTTTGATTCAGACCGCTGATGTTCATGACCTGGTGCAAACTTTTGGCGTGAACTTTACGCACAACGGCATCAAGTATTTAGCAAACCGACCGGACCAGTCTGCGATGATGAACTCTTTGTCGTTCGGAGAAGCTCCCCATGACTTGGTGCGTCCCGCTGCTCCAGGCATGATTACAACTGACATCATTCAATCGTTCTGTACCGGCTGTCACGAAGTCTTGCATGTCAAAATATGTCACAAGCATTTCTTAGACCTTGAACTACATCCCGGACTACCTGTCTCTTATCTTGGCACGTGCACCACAACTAAGAAGAGAGCGTTCCTCCGCAAATTGAAGGATGTAAGGGATATCCCCGCATCGAGTCAGACCGATTATATCTATGGATTGGAGAGATGATTCGTGCAAAGGTAGCTTTCGCACGTGGGCATATTGTATTGTATTGCATTGCTTTCTTCTTCCTTCATTATTATTCAAACTGCGCTTATAGAACGACCACTTTCTTGCCGCAGCAGCAATTACACGCCTGACGGTCCAGCACTTAGCTCACTGACGGGCTACCCGCTACAACATATTTCTTTGTCTTGTCCATCTTGTTGTAAACATCTTGAGAAACGCGTAAAGTATCTTTCACTACATGACCAGGCAGCAGAGCCATCCATTGTTGGAGCGAGACGCTGGGAAGAAACACGTTGGGATCGATCACAGAGTTGCCAGTGCACTCACTCTTCTACTGAAGGGGCCTTGAAGATCTCCAGATAATGACAAGGGGTTGAACTTATGCATTCAATATAATGACCGTAGCTGTTGTCGAATGTTCAGCCAAATAGATGCTAAGGTAGAGGGACCTTACTCCTTTGGAATATATCCAACATCTCCCGCCTGGAAGTTGAAAGTACGAGTGTTTTCGCCTGCAGCAAAGAGACCAGCGCGAAAGTTTCCAGAAATGAAGTAATCCCATTCATCGGAATTAGGATGCCAGTGAAGTTCACGCATACCTAGTCAAAAGATCAGCGGCGAACTTGACGTCTCGATTGATGTGCCGACCAACCTCCTGGCTGAATAGTGAACTCTGCTGCTGCTATAGTTTGCGAGGCGTTGAAGTTCGTGCTATCTGCAATCTTTACAGTGCCACCTTCGAGCTGTAAATCACCTTCTCAGTTTGCCAARRAGAGAAAGATATGATTGATCATGACTGACCTGCATTGGCTGCACTTTCGAGAACGAGTAGGTGTAAGCYTCAGTTGTTCGACCTCCTGGAGCATTCGGTACGTCTTGCTGACTGACTGGTCCGGGAGAAGGTGCTTCAACTGTGCCATGCTTCAGTACAACCATGTGCTGAGAGGGATAAGAGCATACAAATATAGAGTTCCTCGCCAGGTATGTCACTGAAGGCTGTGGAGTTCTCATCGTAGCCAAAGTTCTTATTCAGAACGCCTTTAGGAATGTGAGCAGTCCAGTCAGAAACAAGGAAGGTGTCATTCTCGTCGAAGTCGCCCTGTGACATATATGACATGTCAGCTTCACCTCAGCGCAGCTGTCCTCATGTTTTACCTGATCGAATACCAAGATGAATTCGATGCCTATATCGGGATCATTCGCCTGGATTGAGTGAGCTAGATAAGAGTATTAGCAGGCTCAAGGATAGAGAAGAACAGTATATTGGCTGACGAATGCCTGAAGGGAAGAACCAAAGATCGCCAGCCTCCACATCTGGTAAGACCAAATTCAATATCGAGACTCTCAGGCAGCTAGATGACAGACCAGCAGCGAAATTCTGTCCGCTCGGATCCGTGTTCACTACGGCTACAGTTGCAGAACCTTTGAGCACAAAAGCCCATTCGTTTGCTACCGAGTATGATTGGTTTAGCTAGCCTGAACATGACGAAATTTGACTTGCCAGTATGCCAATGAAGCTCTACTATCGCTATCAGACAGAGTAGCAGTACAAAGAGCAAAGACAGACCTCGGTAGGCACCAGGTTTCACTATCAGAATCGCGGCAGAGCTTAGTCGACACCAAAGTCAGACAATACGTAAAGCTCACGTCGCATATTTACACCAGCTATACCCTCAGCACTCGGTAAGACGTCGATATTCTGCTGTCTCGCCCAACCTCCATCTTCCAACCGATTGTGACTGAGCGAGAAAGGCCATTTAGCGTTCCGAACACTACCAGCCTGTGCGTCGCCTTTCCGTATCAGCTTCATTGTACCTGATAGTGAAGCAAGAGATGCTTACGTCAGTCGAAGGAGGAGCAAGAAGATCTGGATTCTGTTCATCTATCTCGACATTGCTCGCTCCGGACAAGACGTAGCCTCCTAGATCGCCACGAATAGGTTCAGGTGTTACGCCTTTCTGAGCAAACTTGTCCAGGAAGCTGACATAACAAGTAAAGGAGAATTGAGCTTTCGAACTCTACACTGGACGGATCAGGTCCGGACGAACCTGGGATTCGTATCGTTGCTTGCTGCTGGACCGGTATTGGATGTCTTGTAAAAGGATTCCATATCCTGGATTGGGGCAGCAAAGCATGTTGCAACCAAGATGATTAACTGAATGAATGTGTTTCGCATAATTGTCGGAATTGCAAACAAGCAGTGAACAGGGGAGGAAGAGGGAATAAAAAAGGCAAACTGGAGAAGAGCATTATGATTATCTGATTGGCTCCACAATCGCATCATTCCAGGACAAAAATATAGATTCTACTGGCCGAAATGAGTCCAAGGAACATGCTTCAAGGGCAAACTTCCGCGCTGAGCTCATTATGAGCGAGTAAGTGGAAACCAGAGGAAGATGCAGCACGCTTCGCGATTTACATCGAAGTAGATTACATAGCATGCAATGCGCTTCAAAGCCAAAAGTAAAGGTCGACGCGAATTTTCATCAGTCGCAGACATAGAAAAGCGTCAACAGATCTTGCGTCGAAACGCGCGGAAAATAAGGCTATGATTGAGAGTACGAATGCAAGCTATTCGAGACGAGTCAATTCGAAGACAAATCCAATATAACGCGAAAAGTAAAAGCATAAAAAGCAGAAAGACTCTGAGCAGGGTGTGCGGCAGTGAATAGAGTGGTATACACCTCGAGCTAGAGCTGTTCAAGAACAAGCTTGAGATTTGCAAAACGAAGGGTCGTCAGCGAACATCGACCTTCAGGTCTTGCTGTACAGAGCTACTTTTCAGCTCTCTCTACCACGCGAAGCTCAGGCTGCAGCTAGCTACTGCCTCTGTTCAGGATTTGAGCGTACTTTCTTGAAGTCAATATGGCAGCTGGCTATACCTACGATGAGCAAGGTCCTCGTTGCGCCTCACGCAACTGACGCAAGGATGCTGATTGTACTCTTCATATGGCAGGCAACTACAAGTTCTTTGTCTTGACGATTCTGGTCCTCGTTCTGCTTCCATGGACTTACAATACTCTGAAATCTGGTGCGTGTAATTGGTCCTGCTGCTGTTTCACAGCTAACATAGAACCATATCACGTACAGACAACCGCGTCAGCGAAAGCAAAAAGCCTTGCGAAGGTTGGAACGCCAAAGATCAAGATGTTCGCAAAGGCAAGAGCAGTACAAGTGGTCTGAAGAAGCGTCATTTTGTCTTGGCTCTCGGTTGGGCGTATCTTGCTGTATTGAGCTATCAGGCTGCGCAAATCAGATTCAATGGTATTGTGTATGATCCGTTTGAGATTTTGGGCATCAAGACGGTCAGTGATGTTACTGGTCGCGGATGAATCGTTATCTAAGGCCATTGACTATCGCCGACAGGGAGCTACCGAGAAAGACATCAAGCGTCACTATAAGAAGCTATCTATCAAATTGTAAGTCTTTTGATGTCAAACCTGTATGCAGCAGCTGAATATCGCGACAGTCATCCTGACAAAATCAAGCTAGCCGAAAATCAGACCAAGGAAGAAGTCGACACTCATTACATTGAATTGACCAAAGCCTATAAATCATTGACTGATGAAACCATTCGACGCAACTTTGAACTCTACGGCCATCCTGATGGAAAGCAAGACTTTGCTATGGGTATTGCTATCCCTAAATCTATTATCGAGTCGAAGAACAATATCTACGTTCTTGGTGTCTACGCTCTGTTGTTTGGTATTCTGTTGCCTTATGGTGTTGTACGTCTGCTCCTCGGTGTTCTGTCTGTACAGATGATGAGAGAGCACCTGTACAGTCTTCATGGTGGTACGGAACCAAGAAATACACCAAAGATCGAGTCCTGAATTCAACAGCTGCTCTCTTCTTTCTTAACGCAAAAGAAGAAACTACTTTCGCTCAAGCTATCTCTATCATTGCTGCAGCAGAAGAATTGAGGCTCCTACTGTCATCGAAGAAGGCTAAAGCCGTTATGAAAAGCTCCGCTTTCGATAGATTAGAAGCACAGGTTAAAGAACAATTGAAGGTGGTTTGCGGTGAGAAGCTGGAAGGATCGCTTTATGCTCGCAGTTACTGCAAGAAGGCTGCTGTTCTCATTTATGCTCATCTATTGCGGGTCCCGATCAACGATGTTGCACTACTCAGAGGTCAGTGCCAGAGAATTCTCAATCAGAGTCATCTGATGTGAAGAATTTGGCTTTGACAGTCAAACAACAAGTAGTCAGCAAAGCACATCATCTCTGTACAGCACTTGGGAACATCATTCTCGCTCACAGCTGGTTGAAACCTTATCTCGCTACTTCAACTTTACAAGAAGCTCTTGTTCAAGCTTTACATCCTTCTTTACCTACAGTCAATCAGTTGCCATATCTACCGCTCATCACTCGATCGACATCCAATGTTCAGACTATTGAAGAATTCGTCAATGCACCTGAATCAGCTAAAGGATCTATCTTGGCTGATGTTAGTGCAAAGGAAAGGAAACAGGCCGAAAATGTCGCTTCTCGCTGGCCTAAGTTGGAATTGGTCGATGCAGTCTTTCAAGGTCAGTAGGGCGGTACTTGATTGCTTGTTAGCAAGCTGATCATGTCTTCCTGATGACAGTTATTGGCGAACGAATCATTACTGTTGGCTCTATCGTTCAGCTAGTTGTCAAAGTCAAAGTCAGTCCACCTCGAAAGCACAATTTACAGCCCAATGGTATTTCGGAAGATCATTTCTCGACGGGAGAACATGATCTAATCAAACCTGCTCAAATCGTCAAAGCTGCTGAACAGAACATCGATGAATTGATTGGTAGGAAAGCTAAAGGTGCAGATGGAGAAGAAGAGAATTATTGGGCTCATGCACCTCGATTCCCAAACGTGAGTTTCTGGTCATTGAACCTTCTTCGGAAGGTAGTCATACAGCTTGGAATCCACAGAACCGAAAGCCTGGATGGAACGTCTTTGTAGCAGATCACAAATTAGATCGGATCTATGTCACTCCCGGTCATTTTTCCGATATTGGTGAATCTGCTGTTCGAACACTTCGACTTACCGTTCAAGCTCCACCTAATCCTGGACTCTACACTTTCCAAATGTACGTTAAGAGCGATTGCTACCTTGGTACAGATATTAGGAAAGATATGCAGGTGAGTTGTATTCGCGTCGTCGTCTTTTGGGTACTGTACTGACAAAAGGATCAGATGGATGTGAAAGGTTTGGATGCTTTGACGTCAGCTGAAGGCGCAGAAGAAGATGTGAGGACATTCCAGGCTTTGCAGTCTTATGATTGCTAAGAAGTGCGGATGTTCCTTACAGGAAATTTCGGAACCCGATGAAGATACACTTGCTGGTCAGTTAGCTATCATGCAAGGCAAAGGTGTCAAGCGTATAGCAAATGAGTCAGACGAGGAGGATGAAGAGGACGATACAAGTGGAAGTGAAGAAAGTGCCGAAGAACAGGGCACAACGTCTGAATCAGATTCTGACTAATCAGATATAGTATTCTTACACTGTTATTTGGTCATTTGCAATCTTTTCAAGCACTGCTTGGCGGTTTGCACATCTCCTCAATTTCTGCTACACTTTTGATCGCTGTTGTCAGGTTCTCTATTCCATCTTTTGTGACTAGCACATCATCCTCTGCGACTAGATCAGCTTAGTCCGACCGGAAAGACCAGAGACGCACCTATTCTTACACCGCCCTCCTTGAGATATTTTTGCAGTAGATCATGGTTGACATACGGCGAGTCCTTGACCGGTTCGAGAAGGTATTCATTGAAGTAAACTCCTGGCTCGACAGTGATGACTTGTCCCTCGTAGAGCTGTTACCAAATTTAGGATTGGGAAGATACTTCGGACACAGATACATACAGGTCTCAGATATCGTAGATATTTGCTCTTTGGGTTCTTTGATGGTCCATCTGGTCGAGAAGCCTTGTTTGGCAGATCATGTACATCAAGACCGAGTTGATGACCCTTTGTTGAAATACATCAGCAGTCAACCTGGACCAAGTCAAAGCGCAGACTTACAAGACCATGAGGGAAGAAAGGAACAGACAGATCCATATCATAAAGCTTATCTTCCAGCTCTTTCCCAGTTTCTTTCAGCGGTCCAGGAATTAGGACCCCAATCTTCAGTAGGCCCTGAATGATCATCCGATGACAATGTAGATGAATGTCTTCCCAACTTGCACCGGCTTTCATCTTCTTCATCGAAGTTTCTTGCATAGCTAAAACCAATTCATACATGTTTCGACCTTCTTCTGTGAATTTGCCTCCATTGCCAATAGGATAAGTTCGGGTTATATCTGCACCGTAATTCTTCCATTCACAGCCAGCATCCACTAGGAGAAGATGACCCCTGTTTGGATTGACGAACGGCGAGTCGTTGTCTACGTAATGCAAGGTAGATGAGTTCTTTCCGTAAGCGACAATCGATTCGTAAGCAAGTCCTTTTGACCTAGAAAATTATTGATTAGCTCGAAGTATGGTAGAAATTGAAGTCATACATACCCATATCGTTTGCATTCATACTCAAAGAACGCGCTACCCTCATCTTCTCGCTTCACTTTACTAGAAGCAGTAGCTTTCATCAATCGCTCATGAGCAGCAGATGAGAGCTTGTTCGCATGACTGATCAATCGATCAGTCAGATAGCGAATGTGGAACTTATGGCATACCGCATAAGCTCAATCTCGAAATCAGTTTTGACAATTCTAGCTTCTTGAATAGCGTCCAACAGATTATCCGTATCGCTGTTGACACCATCAACAGGTGATTTAACATCTTTAAAATGGAAGAGCTTTGCATCTTTCTCTTTGAGGAGTTCTTTCAAATGAGAAGATAGTTGATCGGTAGTTTGAACTTCATCCACATCGTGCGTTTCTTTCACTACTTTCAACGAAGCGGGAAGACCCATCCACATTACTTGATTCGGGTCGACTGGAGGTACATAGAGCGTTGAGCTGATCTTTCCATTTCTGCTCTGGATTAACAGCTTGGAAGCAGGAATAGTACAGCCAGTACTGCATGGAGAGTTCAGGTATGGTACAAGGCTTGAAACACAGTACTCAAAGATAGCTGAAGTTGCTCTCTTGACGAAATGGCAGATCTCTATCAGTCTGTCACAGGGATGAGGCTACGACTAGGAGAAGTAAAAGAATGAGGGAGCGGACATCATGTCTTGCGCGAGTGACTTCTCCTTCGAGATACAGCAGAGCTAGAGTTGGCACCTTGCATAGCTTATTCAATTGTTCAACAACTTTGGTAGCATGTTGCTTGGCTGGGTATAACTTTGACACGGCATTCATCATTGAAGATCCTCCCATATAACGTGGATATAAGCAGAAACTTTCTGTGGATATGCTCGTCACTGGCACTGTTTGGGAGAAGCGGCTTCCCATGTCAAACTTGAAGGAAGAAGTACAAGAATGACTAGATACAGATACAGACGAGAGACCCAATATCGACTCGATCAAACCATCCTGATATAATTCAAAGTCCACTGTTGTCGGATTTGACTTCTTGCTTGTTCGCCTTGATGTCTCTCCTGCAGAGCCATAGCTTGACATTCAGCTAATAGACGCTGAGCTTCTTCGACCATACGAGAGTATTCGCGGGCTAGTCGGCGGGCTTCTTGCTGTACGCCAAATTCTGCATTTAATACAAGCGTACTGAGCAAACATTTGTACGGACCATAGATGCTTGAGCTTGGATGTTGTCATTCTTCGCATGCTGAGCTTTTGCTTGTGCTTGGAAAGCTGTCGCTCCTGTCAGATCGAAAGCCGCTAAGTGAGAAGCCAAATACTTCACAATCATAGCGAGGCCTGACCTTCCCATAGTAACGCAGCTTCAGTCATGAGCTCGTTACTGAGGCATGCAATCATTCAGCATGGAAAAGTTCATAGAAAATAGCTCAACTCACATCCTAGTTCGCTGGTAATACCCATACTTTGCAAAGAAAGCTGCATGCTTATTCTCCAAGCGAAACAATCGTCCTTGAGCTTCAAGCAAAGGAGACCAATCGTTCCGCCTGTAAGCTATCCACGAACACATTGATTTGACGGACTTTGCGGACAAGAAGACTACGCTTACGACGGGCACCTATTCCGCTAGTGTAGACGCTTTGGTTCGCTCCCATTGAGCCTTTAGGCTGTCATAGATAGAGAAAGAAGAGAGAAATGCATTTGTACGTATAGATTGCTTTCAGGTTCGCACGTGGAAGGGCTTCTCAATTGACAGCGAAGCGATAGATCAAAAAAAACGAAGCGAAGAAATGAGCTCATACTGTGCAACAGCGTAGACAGCCAGCAGATTGGCAGAAGAGAGTGCATGCAGAGTAGCCTGCCTTGAAAGATTGGAATCATTGGATCTGCCTTCCAGTGGAAGTGGAAAGGCATGCTATGCCTGTCGAGGCCGCTCCAGCAATCGTCGGAAAGGTCTGCTAGTAATGCTATCGCCTGATTGGCCGCGAGTGAAGAAGCTGTTTTTTCTCCCTTTATGCTTTGATTGAGTCGGATCGTGTAATCTCAAAGTGCCTCCTCGAATTGCTCTTCTTCTCTCTTTTACTTTGCCTGATGATCTCTGCTGGCAAATGAGAGTCCTTCTATGGTCTTTCTGCTTGATAAACAGTTTATTCATCAAGGGAATAGCTGGCAAGCATGCTATCTGCGCTCCATCAGGATGCATGTTATCCGACAACGTCTCTAACTCAAGCATTGGCGTACTCCTTACTCGTCCGGATAATGACGTGCAATCCTTGCTCTTGTTGCAAGGCAATTACACGCTTTCCACCGCTGTTCCGAAAGCAGATTCTTCCTTCTTGAGCTATTATCTTGGTAATCACACGCAAGAAGAAGTTCAAATAGCAGCTGGTCAAGGATTCGTTTATGAAGCTCAGAATTCCTCTTCTTCCGTGACGCTTGACACATCAACTCAAGTTCTGGCTTTCTCTGGCGCATTATATAGTAATGGGAATAACAGGAATAGCTCTGGAGTCCTTTCTCTTATTATCGCCGATGGCTATTTCGCTTTGTTTTCGATGGGAGCTTCAGTATGTCACTACGCATGATGTGTCTGTCATGGACTTATATCAAATCTACTATCAGCCAGATGTAAATGGAACCATAACGGAAAAGCAGATGTCGGTCTGGGATTCGATATCTGATGTCAGATCGTGGAATCTGGGAGGATCTGCTTTGTCTTTGAGAGGCGTTCAACCAGGTCTGTCAATTTTGATTACTTGGAGTATCCATGCTGATCCTGATACACCTAGCTTCTGCTACTACGAATTCAACAGTATGGTGTCCTAAAGGACAGTTCAGCGGAACAGATGGCTGTTCTGTCTGCGACAAGTCTTGTGCAACGTCAGTAGTCCTTCCTGGAAGAAACCATGCATGATGCTCATCGAGTTCTTCCAGGTGCTTCTCTTCGAATGCAACCGGTTGCCTCTCTTGTCCTGACGATTTCGTCTTGAATAAAGGCAGCTGTGTCGCTGCAGATTGCTCATCCGGGACAATGGTCAATCGTCTCGGTGTCTGCCTCGAAGATCTTATTATTTCACCTACGAAGCAAAATGGATCATCAAGCAAGAGCAATCTTTCCACCATCATTCCAATCATTGCCGCTGTGGGCACTCTGCTCGCTATATTAGGTCTTTGGCTTCTGTGTCGAAAAAGAAACATAAGCGCTACTGTTCGAAAAGCTGTTTGGATCGATTCAAACGCCTCAATCGGATCTGGAGTATCAAAGAACTCTTTCAACTTATCTTCTCTACCTGCCGCTCATCAGACAGCTACTTTAGATGCTTACGGTCAACCTTACATGTTATCCAGACCTCCTTTCCCTCGAGCGACGTCTTACGAACCTCAAGCTGAAGAAGTCTACTCTTTCGCACCTGCAAGTGAAGGGGGACCAGGATTGGATGATCCGGAATGGCTTCAACGTGAAGAAGAATTGCAAGCTAGAGTGGAGTTGGAACTAGCTAAGAAAAGATTGGAAATCAAGCGAGCGCAGTATGAATCTCGCTTGAGAGCTCATGTCAAACGTCGAAGCGGTCGAGGGCAGGAAGAGGACGAAGAGACTTGGTTAGAAGACGTAGATAACGGGTATGAAGAATTGGAAAGTCCTGAAACGCCCTCACCTGCTCGAACACCTCGGAAAACGCACGTCAGGTCTAGATCTGCAGAAGAGACGCAAATACGAAGATTGACGGACAACACTAGATGTCTGTCATCACTTGCAAGTTATTGAAACACATCTTGACTTTTCCATGTAGTAGCAGGATGGCAGAAACAGACCGCTCGCAAAGCAGCGCCAATTCGTCAAAGCACTTTGTTCACGCAAGCGGAACAAGTAAGTCCGAAGACTCCCACGAACGGTAAGTTTACCAAGATCAGTGCTTGGGTTTCTTCGCCTGTAAGTTGTCCGACCTGAGCACCAAAGATTACTCATAAGACTCTGGTACAGAAAGCGGTTCTTCCTCCACCTACTACTATAGTCGAATCTCCGGTCAAGCCTATACCGACAGCTTCAGGTCATCGACGTAATCTTTCAGAGGGATCTAAAGGTCATTCGCGGAAACCTTCAAAGATCGATGCTTGGCTAGAACAGAAAGGCCCCTCTTCTCCCTTTGCAAGTGCACCTTCAGTCGTTCCTAGTCTAGCATGGGCAATGTCACCGGATGCATCGACCTCAGTAGCGCCTACTTCTGTTTCGCGCAACGCTGAAAAAATGGCAAAGATTACAAAGAACTTGAAGGGTCATTCGCGGAAGCATAGCAATAGCTCTGGAAATTCTAGAAGAGACAGTGAGAGGGATTGAGGCGTGTAACAAGTGCAAGATCCGTTCGTGATGCTGTGTTGTAATGTCATTTGTTGTTGCTGTTGGAGTCAAACTGCGACATGCCCATACCCCAGAACCTGTAGAAACGATACTTTCGCTTGTCTGGCATACCAATGAGCTCAAATATACCTAATCTCCGTCGTGATCTGTCAAGGAGCTTGAAAGCTGTCTTCAGTCCAGAATCTACGCAAACGTTTCCTTCGCTCTCGCCGCCCGCTAGTCTGCTGGAATTGATAGAGCAGTATCTCACAGCATCCAAGGATGTCTCGCTCTCAAGGTCATCAACTGGAAATGCCAGCAAAGAAGCGAAACAAGAAGCTTATCAAGAACAACAGAAGCTGGTCAATCTCCTCATAGAGATCTCGCTGAGTCTACCAAATACGGCTTGGAAGCATAGAAGACCAGGTCGAATCAGTGCTTGGTTGATTTGTCTGGCAAAGCTATGCTGTCAGTCGTCAGATGATACTTCGGACGACAGCCTAGTTCTACAGAGAGAGCAGATCAGTACTCTCTGGCCTGCTCTGCTGAGGAAAGTTCTGCTTCCTTCCTCAAGCGAAGGCACTCATTTCACGATGGGAAGAGAAGGTCTCGCTGCTGCCAAATCACTATTAGCATGGTCTTTCCAAGGCAAATCGGATACTGGTGTAGCAAGTGATCTTGGGAAGTTTGAGAGCAATATGATAGGCGAATATGCAAGTCTAGTTAGAAGACCGACGGGCATTCATGGCCACGATGATGCGAAGACGAAGGAGAAGGAGATTAGGGATATCCAGGATGTGCTATGCTCGCTTGGTTACCTCAGGCCGAAGGTCAGTAAATCAGTGGTCAATTCGCTCAAATGAGCTAAGATCTCTCTATTCTGACAGACCTTCTTTGCATATCTGGCTTCTGCGCTACCTCTGCAAGTTCAAAATCGATCAGCTCTTCTACTGCTACTGTCGTGCTTCCTGAAAATCCAAGCCAAGTTGGCTCATCATACTCTACCTGTCAATCTTTTCGAACAGCTACTGCTGTGTATATTGCTTGAGCAGGATCCTCATATCGTACAGTAAGCACCATAGATTGGGCCTATACTGTCACTGATCACTAGTGCAGACTAGGGTTGACTTCCATGCTTATTCTACTTCCCCGCATTCCTTCAAATCTTGCACCTTACATCCCTCTTCTTTTCGCTGTTTACGCCAAGACTATCAACATGTCTCGGTCTTTGGCTCGAACTGCATCAGTCATCACAATCACCGAGGCTCACTCTGGCCAAAGCGTTCCACCTTCTTCTACAGTGCTCCCCCAGCCCAAACTCAAGCCAGACGTCAAATGGTCCTACACTACTCATATACAAGTCGACGTGGAAGAAAGTACGCTTCCGGCTAGACCAATTTTTACTTATCTTTATGGTTTATTGCCCTGCAATTTCTTTGCCTTTCTTAAAACACCAATACAGTTCCTAAGAGGACAAGATTGGTTGGTTCCTTTTGCGAGAGAATGGGATGAGCCAACCTTGGGGCTGAAGGACGTCGGTCTATATTCCGAGGTAAGCAATCTCATAAATCTTTGACATGATGTTGATGGTGATTGATGATTGTTTACAGGCTTTCGTGCAGCTTCATTCTCTACAACCTGAACTCATTTCTTCCAATGTTGAAATGGAACTCGCCGGACTGAAGAATCGATGGTCTCGTTCAGAAGCAGCGGCTGTCATTAACGATTGCGAGAAATTCTACATGCTCCCTTCGATACCTGCTACTCCTGTACTACCTCAACATCGTCGAACTCCTTCGGGAACAATAGTCTGGCCAATGTCCAGATCAGGATCATTCATTCAATCTCGTAGTCCCGACGAATCTCAATCTCGTTCGCCTTCACCATCTTCAATGCACTCAGATCTTGTTCAACCTCTTGTTCAACGCGTCAATGCTATGTCTCTCGATTCCGCTTCTTCCTATTTAGCACAATCCAACAAAAACCCAAATTCGATGCAAAGGGAAATTGAACTGTTAAGAGCTGAATTGAATTATGAACAATACCTCAAAACCCAACACCATCAACATATGGGAATCTTGCATAGACAAAAAGTCATGGAAAGTGGTTTCGAGGCCGAAAGACAAACTTTGGTTCGTTATTCACCTGTCTTTTAGCTGTTTCCCTCAGCTTAAAATTCGGGCATGCGAACAGGTCCAATTCAATAAACATCTTAGAAATCAATTAAGCGAGAAACAAGCTGCTTTAGATAAACTTCGAGAAGAAACCGCTTTGAGTCGGAAAGCTCACGCGAGGTGGGAAAATGAATACAAGACTAGAAACAATTCACTCAAAGAAGAGAAAAAGACTTGGTCCTCTGAGTATGAAAATGTGAAGCTTCAGCTGGAAGAAGCTAGATCGCAATTGAGTTTACAGAGTGATGGTTTGGAAGCAATGGGCGCGAGGTGGGTTTAGGAGACTCTACTGTCAGCGTTAAGCTGATGTGAGTGCTACTGAAAACCTACAGGGTGTTTGATCTCGAGGCGCAAATAGAAAACGAGAAACCCAAGATTGCTAAGCTGGGCCATATGGAAGCTTGGATAGACAAACTCAGTCAGAACCTCGTCCGGTGGTGAGCCTTGAATATCACTTGCGTTGAGTCTTGCTGAAACGAAGTAGGGATGAGGACCTGCTCAAGTATCACGAGCAAGAAGCTCGAATGGACGCTCTGCTCGCTGCATTGCGATCTGCAGCTCAGCTCGATGAAAGCAACGACCGTCAAGCTAACGAGCTTCGTGAAAAGCTAAGGTATGCCTTGCCCTCGCTGACTTTAGCGTCATGCTAATGTCCGCGTTGATTTGATTGCCTACAGCTCCCAAGGAGAAACCATTGCCAAACTTGAAGGAGAGATCGAAATGCTCAACAGGAAGATTCGTTCTCTGGGAGACGAGAAAAGATTGCCGCTCAGTCAACCTACTGTCTCATAGTGAGTCTCGTTGATGCAGATTGATGTTTCGATGCTAATCTTTTGTGTAGCGATGTACTGCGGCGAGAATATCTGAAGGCTAGAGATAAATGCATCAAATTGGAAGAGGAGCTTTTGGGCAAGCATGACAGGCCGCACTGAGGTATTTGCATATTGTAAAATGACACTTCTCCAAGAGACAGATGTCTTAAACTAGAAGAGGAGCTTTCAAGCATGCATATTAGGCCGCACTATGTACTTATATTGTACAATGACATTTGTTCACCAATTTTCCACAACTTGCTTCTAACCACGAGAGCAAGATGGCTAAATCCGCACTAAAAGTTGCTAAAAAGCCACAAGATAGATCGCCAGTTGCTTCTACGTCAAAGCTGCCTACTCCAGATGCAAATTTGCTCGAGAATGAGATTTTGGAAAATGCAAGTGCGAGCGGCTCAAGTTCAGACGAAGAAGAGGAGGAATTGGATGTGAATGAAGCAGCTGGGGAGACTGTGGATACGCAGAAAGACGAGGAACCAGATCAAACTTTCGCTTCCTTAGGCATCATTGAGCCATTATGTCAAGCATGCGTGCAATTGGGTTTCAAGAAACCGACAGACATTCAAGCGCAGTCTATTCCTTATGCTATACAAGATCGAGACATCATTGGGTTGGCTCAGACTGGTTCAGGCAAAACTGCTGCTTTCGCTTTACCTATTTTGCAAGCACTTTGGGAAAACCCGCAGCCTTTGTTTGCATGCGTATTGGCCCCAACTAGGTTAGCTATATGCGGCTATGTAGGGTTCACTATTGATGAAGCGATGTAGAGAATTGGCCTACCAGATATCGGAACAGTTCACTGCCTTAGGATCTACAATTGGAGTTCGCTGTGCAGTCATCGTTGGTGGAATGGATATGATGTCCCAATCTATCGCTTTGTCGAAGCGTCCACATATTCTTGTCGCTACTCCCGGTCGACTTGAAGATCATTTGCATAACACGAAAGGTTTTAGCCTAAAATCGCTCAAGTACTTGGTCAGTAGTCTTAATCGTCATCTTGCTTTAAGCTGATGATGTTGACCTTGACAGGTCATGGATGAAGCTGATCGGTTGCTCGACATGGACTTCGGACCAGTAATCGACAAGATCCTCAAGGTCATCCCTAGAGAGCGACGAACGTTTCTGTTCTCTGCTACAATGACAACGAAAGTAGCAAAACTGCAGAGAGCATCACTGAACAATCCTGTCAAATTGGAAGTCTCCTCAAAATACTCGACAGTCGATTCCCTTCTTCAGTACTACCTCTTCTTCCCCTTCGTGCAAAAGGACGCTTTTCTCGTATACCTCATCAACGAGCTTTCTGGTCATTCATGTATCATCTTTGTTCGAACAGTTCACGATGCTCACCGAATCGCAATCATTCTTCGTCTCCTTGGCTTCTCAGCTATACCTCTTCATGGTCAACTCTCTCAATCAAATCGTCTGGGCGCACTAAACAAGTTCAAATCAGGAGGAAGAACAATCATGGTTGCTACAGATGTCGCTTCACGTGGTCTAGATATCCCTGCAGTGGACTATGTGATCAATTTCGATATACCAACGCATTCAAAAGATTACATTCATCGAGTTGGTCGAACTGCTCGAGCTGGTCGAGCAGGAAAATCAATAACTTTGGTTACTCAGTATGATGTAGAACTGTTACAAAGGATTGAAGGTGTTATAGGAAAGAAAATGATGGAATTCCCTCATGATAAGAATGCGGTAGCTTTACTTAGTGAAAGAGTGGGAGAAGCGCAAAGAGAAGCTGTCAAGGAGATTAGAGAAAAAGGATTAGGTGGAAGTGATAGCAAGAAGAAGTTCAATAGGAAACGTGGGAGAGAAGAAGGCGATAATAGAGATAGAGAAGAGGAAGTGGTTGCGGATCTGCCTTCGAAGAAGAAGAACAAGCGAAGGCGTTGAAGAAAGTGCTGCAATTAATAGCATATAAGTGAGTTTACATGATATACTACAGATCGAGAGTAGCCCTAATTATATACGTGTCAGTCAGTACATCCCATTAACCCTTTACATCATATTCACGCTCCGATCCACGAAAGCTACACCTGTTTGCCTGATTTATTGCCGTCAGCTCTGCAAGCGTGTACGTGTGTTAAGAAAGACTCACCGAGATGTACCGACTTTGCAAATCCGCCTCTTCCACCTC
The DNA here is from genome assembly GCA_039545335.1 of Kondoa subrosea. NCBI lineage: Eukaryota > Fungi > Basidiomycota > Agaricostilbomycetes > Agaricostilbales > Kondoaceae > Kondoa > Kondoa subrosea. Next base: position 2,366,077 of record BCIN01000002.1, on the reverse strand, counting down.
CGGCAAATTTGGCTTTCTCCTTCGGTGTGGGCAATGGCTTGTTGTCTTTCTCCGGTATCAAAGGTTTCTGCCTCAGTATCTTTCGCATGAAGCTCTTGGTCGCTTCAGCGGGCGATATTATCTCCTCTTGCTCTTCTTCACCTAAAGATCGAATTGTTGGATCGCTTGCGTTTTGCTGTTTCAGTGGTGTAAGACCACGAGAAGATGTATGTATGAGTTCCGTAATTTGATCTATGCTTTGCAACTGTTGTTGTCCGAATGGTCGTGATTATAGCAGGACCTGATTCGCGATCTCTGAATTGATGAAATTGCAAACTTGATGGAGTTGATGATCTCATGCTACTGGTTTCACTTGCGCTTTCCATCTTCTCTTCGATCGGTTGAATTAAATCTTCATCTGGTCTGACCATCAAAGAACTGCTCGTTTCGTCGTCAGAAAAAAGAAATCCAATCGAATTTGACTGACTAAAATGGCCGATCAAAGTCTGCGCTTTGGATCGACTCCCTTGTGTTTGATCGGGATATTGTATGAGTGTATGAGCTGGAGGAAGATCTCGATGTATCAGAAACTAGAGAAGGTGTCGAAAGTGAAGTTGAGGAACCGATATCGCTCGACGAGATGCTTCGAACGCTGGTTGGTAGATCTGGTCTACTTGTTGTCCTGTTGTCTATGCGCCTGTTGGGAACGTCCAAAAGCGAAGCAGCACCGACGTTTGCGGAACTCTTGGCTTTCTTCAACACGTATCCTCGACTAGAGGAGACCATGGTGCTATCTTCAACGCTGGTTGGAGGAATAGAGTCTGTGTCCTTTATCTCAGAATTCTGCCTGGACATGCGTAAACAAGCACAAAACTGCTCACTCAGCACAGAAATAGAAGCAAAACGCTCAATTACTGTATCCGAGGAAATACGAAGGTGATCTACCATGGATTCTTTCAAGTTCAATCAAAATCGACAGCTTCGAAAAAGTAAGAAACCATCTTCTTTCCTTTCGTAATTGAACGTGGGTGAAGCGCGAGTTTGACGGACACTTGTGAATCAAGGCTCTTTCTCCCGCAATCTAAGCCGCGCTTACTTGTGTGTCCTTGGTGTCGTTCACATCTTGTCATCAACTTTTCTCTTTTCCTTACACTCTCAAGATGGTCAATGTCTCATGGAGTGATAGCTACGATACTATAGTCACACTCAAGGATGGAACCACTCACCTATATAACAATGGAGGTAAGTAATCAAAATCGACCGATTTCCTGATACTCATGGAAATTCAGATATTGCCTGGGTATTGGCTTCCACTGCCCTGGTGTGAGTATATCGAAGAACTACGCGATATGATTGACTTATCTTTCTTTCTTCCAACATAGCATAATTATGACACCGGGTATGTTTGCGATTCGCGGTTGCTCCATCTCAGCTAATACGTTCAATCAAGGTGCTGGCTACTTCTACTCTGGTCTCCTCCGAAGGAAAAGCGCGTTGTCAAGTCTTTGGATAGTGGCCGTTGTGTTTCTGGTAGTCACCATACAATGGATGCTCTTCGGCTATAGTCTGACCTACTCAAATGGCAACGGCTTCATTGGTGATCTCAAGCAATTCGGCATGATAGATGGTGAGCATCGTCAGAATTGCGCCAAGAACGGTCTAACATTAGCGTATAGCTATGGAGAAACCCTCTCCAGGAAGTGCACGCATTCCCACTATCTCTTTCGCTCTATATCAGCTAGCTTTCGCAACTGTTACACCTGCGTGCGCTTTCAGTCCACGCGTATTCAACTGGGGAAGTCATGGCTGACCGCTTTTTGCAGACTCTGGCTTCCCGCTGCTGCCGAAAGAGGTAGACTATTGCCTGTAATCGTTCTTGCTATCCTTTGGTCTACACTAGTATACGCTCCTATCGTGAGCTATCTCATGACAATGCAAGCAAAGCAGCAAGCTGAATTCGTGCTCAGGCTCACTGGCACTGGAGTCCTGAAGGCTGGGCAAACAAATTGGGTGCATTAGACTTTGCTGGCGGAGCACCGGTTCAGTAAGTTCTTCTCGATATGCATCGATTCTGTCTAACGCAAACCTCAGCATGAATTGCGGGTCAGCTGCGTTGGCATACAGTTGGTGGCTAGGCAAGAGGTATGCTTAATCATGTGAAGTTGCTACAGTCTTTGATCCTTCTGTTCCTACTTATAGACGAGGTTATGGTTCGCAAGAGCTTTCATACCGACCTAACGATACTGGCGCTGTCGTTTTGGGAACTGCGCTGCTTATGTTTGGTTGGCTTGGCTTCAATGGTGGATCTGCGATGTCCGCCAATCTTCGAGCTGCACAAGCGGCTTTCGTCACTCTGATTTCTGCATCAATGGGTGGTCTAACTTGGCTTCTGTGCGATTATCGACTAGAGCGCAAGTATTGTAAGTCTACCATTTCTTCGAATCCTCGGATATAACTCACATAGGATATAGCGGTCATCAGTCTTTGCAGCGGAATTATTACAGGACTTGTCAGTATTACACCTTGTGCGGGATATGGTGAGCATCTTTGGTGGTTGATTTTAGCATGCCTGAGATTGCTACTTTTACAGTCTCTGCACCATCAGCATTAGCTATCGGTTTTCTTGGAGCTTTGGGTGCAAACTTTGCAACTCGGATCAAGTTCTTATTGCACATTGACGAAACTTTAGACAGTATGTACTGTTTCTTCGTTCATAAGTGAAGCTAAGATCCCTGTGTCGTAGTCTTCGCCGTACATTGCGTCGGAGGCTTCATCGGCTCAATCTGCAACGCTTTCTTCGCTGTTCCTTCTATCGCGGCTTTAGATGGACAAATCATCAAGGGAGGTTTCATCGAGCATCATTGGGCTCAGATCAGCTACCAGGCAGCTTCTTCTTTCGCTACAATCGTAAGCCAAGGGCTTCTTAGCTACCAATTGATTGTTTGTTAATCTTCGTACTTCTTGACTGCTGCAGGGCTATAGTTTCGCAGTCACTCTCATTCTGGTCATCATTCTGGACTTCATCCCTGGTCTTACATTGAGAGTCTCAGCAGAAGCAGAACGTCTTGGTATTGATTCGTATGTTCTTGTCCATTCAAACAGAGACATTTCGCTGAGATGTATTTTGATAGCGAGGAGATTGGGGAACTCCTTCTCGATCTACCTGAAGAACAAGACACAAAACCTGCACCTGCTTATCCTCTAGCTCTGGATCGTGATAGCCAATCCTACCCTCCAATACAACAGCAACATCTGTCTGAGAAAGAGTTTGAAGTACAGCGCAGTGTTCATAGTGATGCTGGATCTATCTAAGCGGGGGTCTTGGTGTTCATTATGCATGTAATCTTTCGAAAGGTGTTTATATCACATCTTTAGATTCTGAAGTGGTGTATCATTAAATTGGGCTTCGAATCCTTAGTACCTTGCTCGAATTACGCTACTGTACTGTGCTTCTTTAACAATCCAGACCTTCACAGCTCACTTATCTTCACTTCTCAAAATTGCACGTGAAACAGAGCCTCGTCTCCGCGAATTCATGAAAGATGTCTTCTTCTCTCAGATCCACGACTGTTCTAGCATATCTTCTTTACACACAGATTCTACCAATACCACAAGTGAGAGGCCCTGACTTACAACATGACATTGCCGACAGCTGATGATCTCCTTTTTTTTAATCAGAAATGAGCGATCTATACAATGCTGCCAAATCAAAGCGTCAGTCTTGTTGAGCAATGACTATACAAGGATAGCCTGTGCTGAATCTCATTACCACACAAAGTTGGAAAGGCTGCAATCACGATGAAATGTAAGACAAGCTCTTTTGTAGTGTCAAGCATCTTAGCTCATCTTGTCTTGCGTCCACAGACGAGTATGCTATCAATCTCACGAGATATATGAGGCGCGCTAAGTCTGAACTGCTGCTCAGCTCGGATGTTGTCATCATCGATGCTGTCCGCACTCCGGTTACTGTGAGTGGATTGTTCAATGCCTCAGCGTAAAGCTGATGCATCGGTGATCTTACTTTCACAGAGAGCAAGAAAGGGTGGTTTGGCCAACTGCACCCAAGAAGAGCTTTTGTACCAAGCTCTGAAAGGTATGCACCGGTCTCGCTCGAAGCGTCATTCGCTTAGAAAGATGGGGCTTTACAGGTCTCCTGGCACGAACCAAGATTGATCCATCAATCATTGAAGACGTCGCTGTCGGAAATGTCCTTCCACCTGGATCTGGTGCAACTATTGCTCGTATGGCTACTTTGGCTGCGGTAGGCTCTTGTTCTTCTGTGCCATCGAGCACTACAGATTATTAGGAGTTCTACAGGGTATACCAAACACCTCTGCTGTCAACACAGTCAACAGACAATGTTCTTCTGGTCTGGCCGCAGTTACTCAGATCGCCAACGAAATCGCTACCGGACAGATCGATATCGGTATTGGTGAGTATAACACACGCTCTCTGTTGACCTGAACTGATCGGGTGTCAGGTGCTGGCGCTGAAAGCATGACCGATAACTATGGAGCAGGAACTCAGCCAAACCGAGTACGCCTTCACGATATATCGCTGGCATACAACGACGCTCATGTAATGCGCGATAGCTTTCCGAAGAGGTCCTCAAATGCAAAGAAGCTGAGTACGTCTTGACACTGTTCGAAAAGCGTTGCCTCAGCTGAACCTTTATTGTAGAGACTGTACAATCCCAATGGGTATTACTTCTGAAAACGTTGCAACTCAATACGGCATTACCAGAGTTCAGCAAGACAAGTTCGCAGCCAACTCTTTTGCTAAAGCAGCCAAAGCACAAAAAGCTGGTTATTTTGAATCAGAAATCATTCCCGTTCAAACTGTTCGCAAAGACCCAAAGACTGAAGAAGAAACTCCTTTGACCGTTTACCAAGATGATGGAATCAGAGAAGGTGTTACTGCTGAAAGTCTTTCCAAATTGAAGCCTGCTTTCTCCAAGACTGGTTCCACTCATGCTGGTGCGAAAACTTCTCCTTCAAGCTTTGCCAAAAGCTGAGTGGCTTTGATGTTTCGTACAGGTAACGCTTCGCAAGTTTCGGATGGAGCTGCTGCGGTTCTTTTGATGCGTCGAAGCGTTGCTAAGAAGCTTGGTCTCCCTATTATTGGCAAATTTGTCACTTCAGTCGTTGTTGGTGTACCACCAAAGATTATGGGTGTCAGTTGCATTAATCGCTTTGGCTGTGATCTCCGCTGAAATTTCGTCACAGATCGGCCCAGCTGGTACGTAGTGATGCTTCAAGTTGCCAAGCATGGCTGAGAAAGTTTCGACGTACAGTTGCTATTCCCAAGCTTCTCGCCAAGGCTGGTGTCTCAAAGGATGAGATTGACTTCTACGAGATCAACGAAGCTTTCGCTTCTCAAGCTATCATGTCTATCGAGACTGTTGGTATTCCATACGAGAAGGTCAACTTGAACGGAGGTGCTATCGGTAAGCTTTCGTGTTGGGACTGTCCAAGACAGGAAGTTGACTTTGTACAGCCCTTGGACACCCTCTTGGTTGCACTGGCGCTAGACAGCTCGCTACTGCTTTCCCTATCGCAAAGAGACACAAGTCGAGCCTTTTCGTTACTTCCATGTGCATGTAAGTTCAGTCGCATTCTGTATTGAATGTGTTCTTATTCGCGTGATAACAGTGGAAGCGGCATGGGTGAGCAGAAGAACCTTCTTATTCTTTCCTGCACACACTGATTGTCTTTCTTTAGGTATGGCTTCTCTTTTTGTCAATGAACAGTAGATTACAAGCGACGGAATTGTATATATGTTGTCGAATGGTATATTTGCATGACTTTGCCCAAGTATCAGACGACACCGCGTCCGAATACACAAGCCGAATGAGTGCGAAATTGCTGAGTAAGCGAGCCTCTGTTGACTTACGATAACCATTCACTGTGCTATGGCTCCCTTTCTGAACAAAAAGAAGACGTCTGGAAGCTCTCAAACACCTGATCAGTCACCTCAAATCAACCCTTCGAGCGATCCGTGTCGTCCGTCCCATTTTTACAGAAATAGAATTGTTCTCATGCGAAGTTCTCTCTAGAGTTTCTGGAGGAAGCAGTGACGGGCTATCTGGCCTTCAGCAAAAGTGAGTCTTCCATTTATCGACCAAGCTAGGGCGGAAGCTGATGCGCCATGTTGCTGGAAGAACATAGACCAGACATTGAAGAGATCCGAACAAAGCATCTACCTGCGTATTTCGACCCTGCTGTCACATGGCGGACCAATAATAGAGAAGTAGTGACAGGTACAGAAGGTAGCTGCTTTCTGCTATATTCATTGCAGGCAAGCCGAACTTCATGTTTCTGTGATTAGGTAATCTTGGACTTGTCAGTATACTCCGCTCGAGGTTTCAAGGTATCAAGATCCGATTCAAGCATCTTGTTATGGATCGAGATGGAACTGCTGATATGAAACATGCTTCTGTTGGTTTTCTGTACGAAAGTGAGCTTCTCCTCATTCATTGGACCACGCGAGGCTGTCTCAGGCCGATGCCCTGTATATGTAGTCGTGGCGATGCATAATCACGATGAAGAACTTCATTCGTCGGCAGTGGGGATAGCCAGAATACGGCAAGGCAAGGTGTGTGGTCTATCAGTCCTTCCTCGAAGATGGTTGTACTAATCTTGAGCTATGCACAGATCGTCAGCATGGACGTGACGGTGGATACTGCTCCGTGAGCTCCTTCTTGATCGTACTGTTTGGTTGCTGACTCTGCTTGCATCGAGCAGCCTGAAAGTCGAGAACAACATGCAGGTCGAATGCGTAATATCGTAACCCTAATGACCAATTCGAGAGAAATCGCATGAGTTCATGCTTAGAGCAGCGCGTTGCATGAAATTACGCGATGTCATTTGTCTATATTTTGTATCTGTAATACCAAACAAAGTCAGTCTGAGACCAGCTCCAATCCTGTTGTTGTTATGCGGATGCTCATAAGATCCTTTGCTTCATTGTGCCTTCATTGCTTCATCTGTACAAGTATCCGTTTCCATCGAAAACTACTCTTAACATTTCCTTGACCCATCCTTCTACTCACGATCATGTCCTTCCACACTCTTCACGCACCAACTCCTATTCGCCCACTTCCTTTGCTCAACCCTCAACCAATTCCAAAGCAAACCAACAAGCACAACCGAGTCAAATCTCTAGCTCTTTCGCTCAAACGTCTAGCCGAACCGTAAAAATCCTCTCCCCGTTTCCTTATATAAGCTAATATAGATTGCTTGATAGTGCCCGAGCAGAAGTGTTGGATGAATTCCTCTCTATTCTGGCAACTCCAAGTCCAATGACTACACCACCTACTTCACCTGTTTTATCTTGCGGTGAAGAAGGGGATGGAGAGAATGTTTGGGATTTCCAAACCATTGTAACTGGAGGGAATGGTGAGAGATCTTGTGCGTTGAGGAGGGAAAAGAAGAAGAGATGAATGCTGATTTATTCGTAGGGAGTCCGATTGATAGAGGAAGGAACCCATTGTGGAAGTTGTATGAGCTGGAACAGGTTCAAATGAAGGAGAATGGTGAAGCAGAGGGCAGGAAAGTGATTGATGACTTGCAGCGGAAGATAGTTGATGTACAGTAGTCGATTGATTCGATGAGCCAGATTGATACAGTTCTTTCCCCGTCCATACATTATGACAGCAGAAGGCTGTGAAAACGAAACCAGTTCAGCGCATGAACGGCGCTAACCTGGACGTGGTCGCACCTTGAAGCCTTCTCTTCACATCCGCAATGATCTTTGGAAGCTCAATGCAGCGTAAGCCTAATGCGTGAGGAACCTTCGACCTGTGCAAAACAGCTATCACTTTAGCAGTCAGTCTGCTGAAGATCTATCCGTTCGCACCTTTGGCTCTCCTTTTGGCGAGCAATCTTGGATGTTTCTTCAGCCTGACCAAAAATCCATGCTTTCTTTTCCTTTTCCTAGTAGACGGTTGATACTCATCACCATACGTGTTTCCTTTATGTCTGATGCCCGCTAGCGATACATTGCTTGAAGGTAAGAACAGGGAGATTCGACTGGATAGAGCAGAAAATATTGGATGGAAGGATTGTGTTCTGATAGAAGGCAGTAGAGATGGGATACGGGAGATGGTAGAGATTGGTTTTGAAGCCAAAGAGGGCAGTAGACGAAATTGCCTAGGACTTAATCGAGGCATGCTGTGCATAAAAACAAAGCAGCATCAGGGCCTCAGCCTGATGCAATGCACTATTCGACGCACCTTAGGCTGCTGCACACCTAGCACTTGACGGTTCAGGTCAAGCATCACATTTTTGGATTTTCAATGGTTTGGCTCTTGTTCGTGTACAGCGTTGTTTCGTGCTCTGTCATCAGGCGGCTCTCTGTCATTGTGTACGCACTGATTTCTACATGTGACCCAGCGCACTTGAAGTGCAATGATTCGAACTTCCTTGTGCTCTGACCTTCGAATCTTTCGCCTCGAGCTCTGCCTGTGTCGAGCGGCCATCTCTGCTCTATTATATCCCTCGTCGCTGGCTCGCACACACTCGTTTTTGATACCCCCTATCGTCTATCGCTGGCCAGACCTCGTTTCCTTGCTCTATTTTTCATCCATTGACTTCTACGTAAAGCAAAATGGGTTGGGCTTATGGAGACTACGCGTACTTTTGTAAAAACATCCCTTCAGTAGCAACATGCGTACGTTCAGTCCAAATGCGCATAAACCTGGCTCACAGACCTTCAGAATCTCTTCTTCACTCAAATATTTGGACCAACAGAGACTCTAGCAGGTGTAGGTATCAACTCAGCTTGTGCAATTGAATTAGCGAGAGGATCCAACCCTGGGAATGTAGCGAATATGGTTATTTGCGGTTTATCCATCTTCTTGGCTCTTTATATCGCTTTCAAAGCTTTCAAGAGAATAGCAGCAGTAGGAAGAGTTGAATTCACTCTTCTCTCGTTGTGGTATGGTTTATCTGTGATTCTGCAATTGATAGATGAGGGGTCGATATTGAGGCAAGGAAGTACGGCTTTGAGTTGGGTCACTGCGGTTCATGAAGGAGTGGTGGCTTCGATGTTTTGGATGCTACTTTGGACTGCTCTACTGACTTTCCAGTTTGTTGAGGACGGACGACCGATTTCGTACATTGTAAGTGGATGCAGACTTCAGAAAAGTCCTTTCTTAGCGTTCTGCTGCGCCTTACAGGCCCTCCTTCTACCTTCGTTGGCTCTTTTGGTCGCTACCACGTACATCTCCCTCGATACAGCTTTCGGCGTATCAGATTTCTTCGTCACTTCAATTGATAAACTACATTCCCCTTTCATCTTCTCTCTTACTATCGTTTGGCCTGCGATAGCAATCTTGGCCTACTACATTATCAATTTGATTGTCATCCAACGGGTCCTAAGGGAAACTAAACCAATAGGTTCGCGCAGTACTTCAGAATCAGGATCAGCTCTGATATCGATTGCGGCTGCGAACAGTACTCTTCTCCCTCACTCTTGCAGTCTTTGCATTAGCTCAAGCAGCTCGCTAGTACGTCTTTATATTGCTCTCTTGCAGTGTTTACTAACGATGAGTATGACAGCGCTTTATCGCATACGATCTGCAAAGGAACAAGCGGAATAGTGGATGGATCTTTTCTTGGTACATTGTTGGAATCGGCTACTCTTTATTTACTCTTCTTGGCCCATAAATCTATTACGGAAGATAGCTTTGATGATTATTCAGTTAGCGGAGTAGGGTTGACGGAACGATGAAGACTGTAGAAGGTGAGAGGGGCCGCTGTCTGTGTTAACTTCTGTTAATACCCGGAAACCTCGATTCACAGGAGAGGATGCATTCAAAGGTAGGGATGTGTGAAAGCCATGCGAATGTCTCGCATTAACCTTTCCCCATTCGTTACAGATTTCCTTACACCTACGCGTAGCAAGAGGTGAGTCGTACCATCGGATATCTCGGTTTGTCTGATAGATTTCCTTCTTGGATGACTTACAGGTCGATCAAGGACATGACCAACCGAAGATAGCTGGACTTTTCTCTTTTTGGGTGTACATGATAGTTTTGCTCTCATCTTTCAGTATAGTACAAAGGGCGTAGTGACAATGTATCATCACATTTAGACCGACCCCATATCGCGTCGACTCTGACTTAATTGTCTTGTTGATTTCTATCGCCTACCATGTCCGCCGCTCCAGCTCAGACGGAGCTTGCTGCAGGCGATCCTGAAGTTTCACCTGAAGCGAAAGCTGTTGCAGAGGAACAGGAGCGCCTTGAGATTATCGAGAGCTTACATCAAGAAGTTGTGCAAGATCTGCTCGAGGCTGGATCTCAAGAGAACGCTCGTCATCTCGTGGGTGGTCACATCCTCATTCAGCCGAAACTATGATTCATTCACTGGAGGCAACAGGCCAAATACAAGCAAGCGCGACCTAAAGGCAAAGCATCAACTTTCGCTGAAAGGCTCTTGAAGAACCTGAGGACTGCTGGTTATGATTCTCTTGAGACTGCTCCTCAAACTTCTGTGAATCCATCTGGAACGCTCTATGTGTCTGGTACCCCTCTTGTCAAGCCTGTAGTTGATGGAGCTGCTGCTGTTTCTCCCTTGACCGGTCAATCTGATAATGCTCCTTCACTTCGCGAAGCTTTGAAACGAAAAGGCAAAGGAAAACAGTCGGGCACAACAATCAAAGTCTTGCCTGATCCTATTCCACAAGCTAAACCCAAACCAGTCGAACCGCTCGTTATTGATCCACCTTCAATCTGCTTGATGTTTCCGTGGCATCAAGATCCACCTTCTATCGAACCTATCAAAACAATCCAACAACCTAGAGAGGTCATCATTCATGCCCAATATCAAGCTTTACCTTCTTTCGATCACATAACGCCCTTGTATATGTCAAGACCAGGAGGTAAAGAAGCTTTCGATCATCATCCTTTAGCTATCTGGCATCCTGATACAACGGAAGATGGGACCAATTGGAAAGCTCAAGAGAATCAAATCATCAAAGCTTTTTGGAAAGCTGCTGGAATAATGGAGATTCCTGCTTTGCATGCTCAGCCACTACAGGATCGTTATAGAGATCCCTTTTTCGTCAGTCAATTCCTGCTTATAGCTAACTCACAGCTAAAGCACGAAGACAATGCCTGACAGGATAAAGTCCGGATAGAGACTTTGATGCGCTACTTGGAACAGCATCAGGTCAAGCGCAAATTAGTAGAAGAACTTGCTACTCAGTTCGAAATCCCAGATGCTGCAACTCTTTGCTCTCTTTTCATACAAAAAGCCAATGTCGCGGAAGAATACAGAGGGATTTGGGAAACTTTCTTTATGTCTACTTTCAGTTCATTCGAGATCAAGTACGAAATGGTATGCTCTCCTTCTACTTCTATGATAGAACGAAGTTTTTTGATTGAGAATAACGATTGAATAGCCGGTTGTGGAAATGATGGATTACTATCGCGCTACTTTCAGTCAATCTCAAGCTAGGTGGGCAATTCTTCTTCTTGATGTATGATCATCTTCGAGAAGTCGTGTTGTGCCACAGGCATTCCGCTTCACCCGACCGTGTCGCTTATCCCCAAGCTTGGCTGAAATTGTGCCCTTTACATTATGTCTTTGACTGTCCGCATCATGGAACACATGAACCGCAAGGTGAGCTATCGTCATTGTATACAATGTAGCCTTCAAGCTAAAATCTTTGCGATGCACAGACGAAGATAAATTCCTGGTGAAAGATGTGGGAAAGGTCTTACACATGCCTGGACAGAGTCGAGGCAAATCGAAAACCGAGACCAACAAGAGGGAATTCGGTACCAAAGCCCATACAGTGAGGAGTGCCGAACCTTGCGGTGATGAATGTTTCAGGCGAATCAAAAGCGGGAAAGATAAGTATGCTGGTCGAGTGAGTTGCAAGATCGTTTCGATGCAAAGGATTTGACCTGAGGATGATGTGTAAGACTATGGAATCTGTGTTGCAAACTTGGACCACTGAAGATAGGCAAACTTGGGAAATGCTCAGACAAGATGGTCATCCCGATCAATTCGACCCATGCGTTATTGCAGTCTTCTTCCCTCCTTCCATTACATGTAAAGAGGTATGTCTGCGACTCTTGGTTTCATCTGCATATACTGAACAAAAGCTCAAATCTAGACCAACTTTTTGCTCAATGCCATGAAACTTGGAGCGCCCAGTACTTCACTGCATAGAACTCTGACACTCAATTCGCGAAACACGCCAGACATAGCAGCCAAACCACCTCAAGCCGTTCTAGCTACGCAACCTCTGCCGACTTTACGTGTCGCAGAGTATCGTCCGCCTAGTGTCAAGAGGAAAGATAAAGAACGAGGCTGGACAGGTCCAAGCAAGTCTACTCGTGTCCAGGCGGAAGAAGTTGATCCGGCTGAGGAAGCGAGGATGAAGAATTACAAGACAAATTACCCTAACGAAACATTCGGGTTAGTGCTTCTCTTTGCAAAGGCTTACTTTTGGCTTCTTATTGGGACATTAACAGATATGTTCCTTGCTACCATCCGAATATTACTTGCATGGATGCAACAGAAGATGAATGTTCTTGTCAAAACAATCAGTAAGATCATCTTTATTGTGTCGACTGAAATCGAGCTGATCGCTTTCTACCTCAGCACCTATTGCGACAAATTCTGTGGTTGTGATGTGAATTGTATGTATACTTTTTGCTCATTTCCGACCAGAACACTTGCTAACGATCTCAATGAAAGGCTCTCGACGACACCCTGGATGTTACGAAACCTGTCATTCCGTAGTAACGAAAGACAAACAACCAGCTGCTGGGCAATGTGTAAGCTAACCCTAGTCGCTGTCAAAACTGCAGTCTTATCATGCAACGATTGATACAGCGAACGGACAAATGCGCTTGTTTCAGAAGAACAAGAGAATGCGATCCGGAAGTTTGTTGCCCGACTAAATTCAATGGAGAAATCGATTATTGCTGTAATATGGACTTACAGCGACGTCGTGTCAAGGTTCGTGCGAGATCAGGTCAATTCAGCTTATTAAGCTGATTTGCCTTTCTCTCGGCGGACAGAAAAATTATGTTGGCTTCTCTGGTATTGAAGGCTTTGGGTTGTTCTTGGGCGAAGAAGCTGTCAAAGGCGATTTAATACAAGAGTGAGTCTGCTATGCTAAATCAAAAGACATGTGTTGACTACGATCTTGAACCAGATATCGAGGGGAAATCATTGACGAGACGGAAGCTGGCAAGAGAGCGTGAGTTCCTGATTCGAAAGTAGGTATAGCGAGCTTCGTCTCTAATCGAAAGCGCCATTTCACCAGGTTGATGTTCGAGCGGAGGCATAAGACATATTTCTACGTAAGTCGAACAAAGACATGATTGGAAGAAGAGGATCGGAAGCTGACGAATCTCTCCACTCGACAAAGGAACTCAGTGAGTCTGGTCGGCCAATTGATTCTCGTACAGGTATTAACACGATGCTCTGCAGATAACACCTGGGGTATCGACTCGGAGTGAGTGTTGCTTCCGGTTCTTTTGAGTCTCTCATCACTAGTGATGATTGATTTCCTCTTCAGATACTTTGGGAATCGCGTAAGTACTATTCGACCTGACGGATTCTGGGCTTGACGAGCTTTCGATAGACTCGGTACATCAACGCGCCTATGGGTCAGAAGGACAGAGATAAGAAAGTGCCCTCTGCTACTTGCAAAGCTAAAGGTAAGCGCCTATCTCCTCTTCATTCTTGCTTTGGACTCACTATTGGATAGTTGTCTATGTTCTGGGAGAACATCGTATTGGTATGTTCTACTTGCTATTTACACCGGCAACTGACCTCGCATCACTCCTACAGGTATCTATTGCGACAGGCCTTCGCTGAAACCAGGTACTGAGCTGACGATGGATTATGGCAAAATGTACAACTTCGCGGAGCCTGTGTAGATACTCATTCGGATTTACACGCGCTCGGATGTGCCACTCTGCCCAAACTTGGCCTTGCACTTAACCCAATTCGACGTGACTTTTGCTGCGGTATCTTGATCTAAAACAAGCAAGGCGCCTCTTTCTCGCGCGCTTTCTTACTCTTTCCTTCAGACCTTGCTCTGTATACCCGCTGAGTAGCAAGAACACAGTGGTTGAGCAGCAAGCAGCAATGTCTGAACCAACAATCGATTCACGACAATTCTTTCGTCGCCTTGAGCGAGTCCAATCAGCTTGGAAAAATCAAGACCCAGATACAGATTTATCTGGTGTAGAGCATGTCTTGCTCGTAGCAGGTGGATCAGACGAGGATCAACCATACAGGAAGACTACAGCTTTCCAGGTCAGCCAGGTTTCTCGTGCAAGTCGCGCTTGAATAGGCGTTTGACTGTTCATATGATTGCTATACAGACTTGGTTACTTGGTTATGAATTCCCTTCTACCCTTATGCTCGTCTCGGCGGACAAATGTCTCATTCTAGCTGGTTCATCTAGAAGTGGGGAAATTGATCGCAGTCATATCAGTATCATACTGATGCTGCGTTCATTTATCCACAGCCAAGATTGTTCAATCACTAGTCGACGAGGGTAAAAGCAAGAATATGACTATAGAAGTTATTACTCGAGGGAAAGATGCTACAGCGAACGAAAAGATGTGGGACGATGTGTTTGCTCAGCTGAATGGCGTTCGTAGTCTTCTTGACCGTGATGACATTAGTATCTTATCGCTTCCTTGGTTGACAGAAAAATATCGGTCATTTCGCAAAGGATAAATTCGCTGGCAAGTTTGTTGATGATTGGCAAGGCTATTTAGCAAAAGAAGATCGAGCTAGCAAGATCAAATATGTCGATGTCTCGGTACCTGTAGCTGGTCTATTAGCGACTAAAGAGGATGATGAGATCGTGAGTCGGTAGAGATAGTGAGATCAAGCAAACCTTGATTCCAAGATCTCGATGATTCACAGTCTGTTCAAAGCGGTGGCGCGAAAGCCTCCATGCATCTTATGCGATACTTTTCGGACGAAATGTCAACGATTGTCGATTCGGAGCAAAAGATCACTCACGAAAAACTAGCGGATCGAGTGGAGCAGCAATTGGAGAGTCCAAAGATCTGGAAAGGTTTCGAAGCAGGAAAAGGCGTTCGTTGCCCAAATTCTATATTGGTAGATTTTCGCTTAAGGCTTTGAGTGCGAACAGAACAAACTTGATCGAGCTTTCACCGAATGGTGTTATACACCAATCATTCAATCTGGCGGAGCATACGATCTGAGGTCGTCAGCCCAATCGGACGAGAACAAGCTGAAACCTGGTGTCATTCTTTGCTCGATCGGTGTTCGCTACAAATCGTACTGCTCAAACACTGGTCGAACCTTCATTATTGACCCACATAAAGTTTGTTGTGCTTCGTGACTTCCGTACCGTTGCTAAATGGATGACTAGTCACAAAAAGACAATTTCAACTTCTTGGTCAAGCTACAGCAATTCGTGCTAGGTGAACTTAAAGACGGCGTTGTTGCTAAAGATGTCTACGCTGCTACCAAAGCGAAGATTGAAGCTGAGAAACCTGATCTCCTTGAACATTTCCTCAAATCAATGGGATTCATTGTACGTTCTAGATGAGTTTAGCCAAATCTTTGTGCTAAACTCTTCTCTGTCGGCGTACAGATTGGTATTGAGTTCAGGGAATCTTCCTACACTATTGGTCCAAAGTGCACAAAGACGCTCAAGGAGAACATGGTCTTAAGTTTGAGTTTGGGTTTCTCTGACATTCCAGATCCCAAAGATCCCAAGAAGACGTGAGTCAGAATCTATGATGTGTTTATTGCTAGCTCGACATAGCTTCTTGCTCACAGCTATGCACTCGTGCTCACCGATACTGTTTTGATTGGCAAGAATGAGACTGAACTACTCTCTGATGGCCTGAAGAATGCTGATGAAGTCATGTTCTCTTTCGCTGTGCGTTTGATCTGCGTGAGCTGCCCTTCAGCTGATCTCAGAAAACATCGCACAGGAGGAACAACCGGAAAAGAAAGCTAAAGCAGCTAATGCCAATGGCAAAACACGATCTACTCGCGGTGATGCATCAGCAGCCAAGACTACTACTACTGTCGTTCGATCCAAGCTTAGAAACAAGGACAACAACGCCAACGAAACCTCGGAGCGAAGGAAAGAGCATCAGCGGGAACTGGCTGCTCGAAGGCAGACTGAAGGCTTGGAGAAGTATGCCGACGGAAGTGGAACGGGCGCTGTTAAAGAAAAGCAGTGGAAGAGATTCGAGAGTTATCAAAGAGAGAACCAGTTGCCCACCTCTGTTAAAGATTTGCAGGTCAGTTAATCGCTATTATATCTCAAAGTGAGATAAGATTGTTGTCTAAATTGGCAGATCGTTGTGGACCATCGCAAATCGACTGTCATTTTACCTATCAATGGCTTCGCTGTACCATTCCACATCAAGACCATCAAGAATGCAATCAAGCAGGAAGAAGGCGAATATACTGTGATTAGAGTCATGTTTGTTACTCCAGGTCAGATCACAGGCAAGAAGGAAGATACAGTAAGTCCTATTGTAGGTACGTGAGACGTTGACTGACTTGTTTTCAGCCATTCGAGGATCTTGGCGCAAATTTCATCAGGGCATTGACGTATCGAAGCACCGATAATTATCGGTTCAGCGAAGTACACAAGGCTATAACTGATCTGAAGAAGGAGTCTACCAAGCGAGAGAACCTAAAGAAAGAGATGGCCGATGTTGTTGAACAAGAACAGCTTGAAGAAGGTCGACGAGCGCGATTGCACGATACTTGGCTTCGACCTGCTTTCGAAGGAAAGCGATCTACTGGAGATGTTGAAATCCACAAGAATGGTATTCGGTGGGCATCAAAAGCGAGATCGGACCATAAATGCGGTAAGTATGCCTCTTTCAGGACTCTCAACTTTGCTTATCGATTTCTAGATATCACTTTCTCGAATATCAAGCATCTTTTCTTTCAACCTTGCGATAATGAGTTGGTCGTTGTAGTACATGTCCACCTCAAAGCACCGATCATGCTGGGCAAGAAGAAGGTCAAGGATATTCAGTTCTATCGAGAAGCTTCAGATCAGTCGTTCGACGAGACAGGCAACCGAAAGCGAAGGCGTCAGCATGAAGAAGATGAAATGCAACAAGAACAAGAAGAGCGAAGGCAGCGTGCCAGGCTAAACAAGGAATTCAAAGCATTCGCTGACAAGATTGCGGAGGCGGTAAGTGATCTATGCACAAAGCTCTCGCACATGCTGATAGCTTCTATAGTCAAACGGCCGTTTCGATGTCGATATTCCTTTCAGAGAACTGGGCTTTGGAGGTGTACCTTTCAGAACAAATGTTCTACTACAACCTTCGACCGACTGCTTGGTTCATCTGTCTGATCCACCTTTCCTTGTTGTCACCTTGAACGAAATCGAAATCGCACATCTTGAACGAGTACAGTTCGGCTTGAAGAACTTCGATCTGGTTCTGGTCTTCAATGACTTTATGCGTCCACCTGTACATATCAATACCATTCCTATGCAAGAACTGGACAGTGTACGAGATTGGCTTGACTCAACTGATATACCGACAACTGAAGGTCCGGTCAATCTAAACTGGCCTGCGATCATGAAGACTGTGTAAGCTTTTCCTTCCTGCCATATTATTAGTATTGAAACTCGCTCTTAGCAATGATGATCCTTATGAATTCTTCAACGAAGGCGGATGGGGCTTCTTAGGCGATAAAGATGATGGCAATGGAACAGACAGCGATGAATCATCTGCTGGATCTGCTTTCGAAGTTGAGGATGGTCAGAAGGCATCTTCGAGCTCGTCGGAAGATTACTCTGAAGATGCAAGTGCAAGTGACGATAACGCGCCGTCTGAGGAGGAAGCTGGATCTGATTCCGAAGAGTACGGTGAGGAAGAGGAAGAGGAGGTGAGTCGCGGAGATATTGTCTCTTCTATGATTGCTAATGTCGTTTTAAGGAACGACCTAAGAAATCGAAGAAGTAATTTCTTCTTATGTGTAATGTATGCTGTGTCATATTGGCTTATTATACTCGTCTATTTCGCTTGTTTTCGGCTTTTCTTTTCCTCTTTTTCGCTCAGTCCTGAGTCAGGACATATCAGATTGCCAACTATTCTCTGGTATCCTCTGCTTCAATTTTCATGCGTCCGCAAAGCCGGACAAGCTTCTACGAGCCAAGTTTACGAAATCTTGCTCTCATTCTTTTTCCCGTCAATTCCCGTCTCGAATGAATGGGCTATAGCTCGCACAGTGCCGACTTAAAGAGCACTTGAGTGGATCACGAGCTAAACAGAGTGGGAATAATCTGATGCATGGAATTCGTACAAATACAACCTAATATCCACAGCTTATTGCGAGTCTGCTACTTCCCCATCTTCAACATCCTCATCAACATCCATAGCTGAAGCGTCCTTGCTCTTCGGATCAAAAGGTTTCGCTGCAGGGTTTAATTGATCTTTTTTCTCTTCCTGCTTGCTTTCCCCTCCGTCGTCCTGCTCTTCATCCCCTTCTAAGGCAGGGCTCGTTTCTTTACTATGCACTTGAGTCACAGCGCTAGCACCATCATTCTCAGCATCTTCGTCCATAGCTGCTCTTCTCTCTTTGGATGATTTCTCCTCTGCAACATCCCTTCCAATACCTTCTAATACTTTAACAATCTCATCAAAACCTTCTTTCCTTCTAGACCAAATCCCATTGAAAGCTAGAGCTTCTTGACCTAAATCTGAAATCTCCTTTTGTAATCTTTCAATAGTCAAGACTTGATTGTTTCTGTTTGGTAAAAGATTGATTTCTTTTGCTAATAAATCATAAGATAATTTGTTTGCTCGAAGTTGTTGAGCTTCCAACAAAGTTTGATTAAGTTGTTGAATACGTTGACGAGTTTGAGATTGGTTTGATGAAATGTTTAATAAAGCTTGAGAATGAGCTGAGGCATCTTTTGTTGAATTGTTTATTACGGCATCTGATTTTGGGGTTAGGGAGAGATAGAAAGTAGAGAGATCCGCTATGAAAGCAGAATGAAGTCTGTCACTGTTGTCACCTTCAAGTCAACACCAAGGAACTATAGACAGCGAGTGTGAGATGGAGACGCACAGATCTGCAGCTGTTATATCTGTATCATCTGCTGGTTTGCTTTCGGCCAGAGTATGAAACCTTTTGACCAGTTTGCGAATATGCTTGTCATCGTTGTAAATTCGAGCTTTGTGGATGTCGCCTAGCAGGACAATCAGCATCGCTTTACCACACGCGAGCTACAGATGCGCTCACTCTCTTCTATATGCTCGTACGACATGGCGGATTGAAGACGAGCTAAGATACACACGATTCCGCACTAGCAGAAGATGAGGCGACAATGATGCAAATTATGCACGATATGCAAATATAATAACTTAAATCAAGATACAATGACAAAACAGCCCTTTTCAAAAGCTGATGTGAAAAATGTCCATACATCACCAAATTGAAGCAACAACCCAATTGAAACTCTTGAACGTGATATACGCGCCTAAGCAGACTAATAACGTATAGACGATTGCATCTTTTCTTCGGACATCAATTCGGATCCGGATTGGTGAAGATGATGAAGAAGAAGAGACATTGGAACCATTGACGAAACTTCCATTCTTGTACTGTTCATCCACTTCAACACGTACCTAAAATAGAGGTAATGGGGAAGAGCACGAACGAAATGATCTAGTAAAACATCTTTTTCAGTCCAACGAGTCTCTAACCATTGTTCAAAAACAGCCTTTTCTTCTTTATTCGCTTCAACATCAGTAGCTACATTAGGTGCTCCTAGTGGGATTGAAGAGAGTGGTAATGTTCGAACGTGGATGTAAACAGTAGGTGGTGGTTGTCTTCTCGCAAAAGTGGATTGAAGCTATATACATTTTGCACATCAGCCTAAAAACCGGCAAGGAAACAGAGGAGAGGGCAGACAGTATAGAAATCTTGACCGTATGAATCAGCAGGAACGCCTCCATAAGCTATTGTCAAGTCCACAAGCTGTAAATCGGGGAATTTGGTTCGCAATGCGCGTAAGCAGAAGAGTAGTCCGGTAGAACGAGGTAAGAGTAGGTTACGGAATTCTTTCTGTACAACAGGACATTTACCCTACATCGCGTGATGTCGGCGAAAGCAAGTCATACCTTGTTCATCTTCTTTGCGTAGGCTGTACTGATCGGTTGCGTATTCCTTGATATCAAAGTTCCCTCTGGGACTGTACATACAAGAACCACCTGATCAGCACAAAACTGAATGCGGAGTACTCATAACGTACAGATCAGCAAAGAAACAGGTAGATCTGGATCATAGCGTTTCATTTCTCCATCCAGCAGATCTTTATCAGTCGACCAAGATTGCGCCATGAACTGTGCATCACAACGAAGAGGTTAAGCTACCACACTTAGTTGAGCTCTCAGATGTACGCACGATGAAATCTGATAGCTGCAAACCGGGACCAATAATCGGAACCCAGCGTAGCGATTTCTTGAGAAGAATCACTATTGCCCCGTGAAGGTTTGCAGAATAGAGCAGATTCCAGATGTATCTGTATGCAACTCTATCTGATCAGCAAACTTCAGTCTGCAAATTGGGCAAAATCACATACAGCCAGTCGCTGTAAATCTATCCTCTCTCGTAAGCTTTCGATTGCGATACTTAATAAGAGACCAACCTGATGATTTGCAATCATAACAAAGAGACCGCATGATGAGCTCTTACTGCTCAACCTCTTGACATCTTTCCTAGTGAACTCACTGTGCTTCGGAGGAATCAAACCACTTAAATCCCCTTGTTTCGCTTTCGTAGACTCCTGTTCTTGTAATCCATCTTCTTCAAAAGTGATTTCCATTGTAGTTGGAGCAAAGATTTGATTTAAGCTGACTAAAAGTACACCAGCTTGCTCTTTAATGATTCTACAAACGGGTACGAATATTCTTGTTCTTGTAAAAGGTAGTATAGCGAATGGGAGAGCTATTAATTGGATAGCGTGCAAACAAATGGCGATACTGAAGAAATAGGTGTTGAAGATCAAAGGTCTGAAACTCCATTCACCTGGTTTTCGTTGTGCTATAGGTAACATTGGGATGATTGATGAGAGAATAGCCATCTTTGCTTTGTTAATACCAATCGAGGGAGACAAGAAACAGTCAGACAAAGGGGCGGCAGATCTTGTGACGACTGAGAGTATAGTTTCGACCAAGGGCGCTCTTCACCGCGACTGAATGCGCTGGTGTTCTGCTTATCTTGTGTACGATATCGCTCACTTATCCGATCATGGTATGTTCGTCGTCAAGAGCAAGACTTAGACAGACGGATTCAGGATGCTGGGGTACACAGGCGGCCATTCGTTGTTTATTTGCGCTTATCTGACTATGACAGCTCATGCTGGACTCGCTTAGGTGGACGGTACCTCGTAAGTCTTTCTATGAGCAATCCTCTCGATTCGCAAATTGTAAACAATCACTTTCCCAAGCGACCATCTCGCGCGCTATACCTCTCAAAGCAAGCCATAACCACTCCACATAGTCCTCTCAAGTGTCAGGCACGATTTAAAGCACCTCCAATAAGCCTCACTCCAAGTCTCTTTACTTACTGCCAAAATGTCTACACGATCAAGTTCACCTGCTTCATCGATGGATCCAATAGCTTTCGAACATTTATCAGAACTGCAAACCGTTTACTCTCGATTATCTGCAAACCTGGAATCACAAATCGCTTCAGTGTTGGATGGGATCGTACCTGGTTCCGATGAGGACAATCCTGCTTTTCGTGAGAATGTAAGGAAAATAGTAATGCAAGTCAGTTCCCACGTTTCTCCAGACGTAAGTAATAAAACGCAAGCTAATGACGATGAAAGGAATTCTACAATGATCTACAAAGAGTTGTTCAACTCAATATCACTTTAAATGGTCGATCCTATTCTGATTATTTATCCCATAAATCAACCGGTAAGCTTGTGTGCCTTCCCTCGCTCTTCGACCGCTGACTTTGGATGTGTGTGACAAGAAATTGAACCTTTCAACGAACAATTAAATCGAACAGTCTTGACTTATCAAATCAAAGTCCACGACGTAGTATGCGATAACTGTACAAAAAGGAAAGAAGGTCCAAAAAAAGCAGTAGGACAAATCGAAACTGCTTCAATGCATTTCAAGACTGCTAGAGACAAAGAATTGAACCGTATGAAAGAGGAAAGAGAAGGAATGAGGTTTGATCCTGGTCAAGTGTGCAATTGTGAGTTTCATCGTTGTCCTTTGATTGTGAACGACGCTGATTGAATACAAAGGCTCGATACCGGATAAAGATGCTGTAGCTGCTCAATGGGCTGAAGCGCTTACAACAGTAGAACGCTTAGCTACAGTGAGCTCAGCTTTCCTTCATTTCCTTCTGTAGACAGCAGCTGACAAGACTTCTTCCATAGACACTTCCTTCCCTTGCTAAACAAATACAAGAACCAATACAAGTGCAGGAAGATATAACAAAACTTCGACAGTCTTCCTATTCTTCTTGAGAGCTACTGTATACTTGTAGCTGCATCTGATAGGTTGTATAGAATGTAAGAATAAATGTAACAATTCGAATGCTTGCAAGGATGTTAATGCAGACCAAACGAACATCTGTCACTATTTGATGCTACCTCTGCGAGTGATATAACGAGTGAAGGCAGAGGTATGTAACAAAGCAAGAATGTTAGAAATGACTGAGAATCAATAATGCACAAGAACTCAAAGAACGTGAGTGAACACTATTTACAGTGAAGAAGTAGCCTCTACTGTAGATCACAGACCGATTCTGACATTCAACAATCCACCATCAGAACCAGCTTCTTGTTGATGTTGTTGATTCTTCTTGTCAGAAGCGACTTTAGGTTGAGCGGAGGTTTGTTGATAAGTCTGAGGAGAAGCAGGAGGATAAGAGTATTTTGGAGCAGGTTGTCCTTTATTGGCTTGAGCAGCTTGATGAATTCGATTAACGGCATTTTGAATTTGTTGCTCTTGCTTGCTTTGATTCTTTGCAATTTGTTCATACTTGAGTTCGATTAACATTTTTTCCAAGATACATAGATCGTTGACTATTGGGTGTAACTTGTATCCTTGAATGCATTGACCAGTTTGTTGAGAAGGGCAACGATCTTCATTGAAGAGGGAAAGATCTTGAGATGAATCAATGCACAAATCTTTGACATCAGGATGTTGCTGTGCATAGGAAAATCAAAATCAGCATTTTGTCTTCACAAGAAATATAGGGAGGAAACTGACTCTCCAACCAGCTTTGCACACTTTATCATCACCGCACTTCTTTCCCCATCTTTGGTTACCCAAATCGATATCATAACTTTCATCCAAGCACAAATTCATGACCGTCTTATGTTTTCTCCAACCAGGTGCGCAAGTGCCCTTGAAATCAGGTCGGCAAGAACCAGTACCCAAATCGAGATCGAAAACAATTCTTATATCAATACAGACTTGAGTGAGGTAAGGATGAGGCATGTAACCAGGTTGATGAGAGCAAGATCCTTGATCGTCTTGCTGAATGTGAGGACCAGAAATACCCAATTCGTGCAACATATCAAAAGTGGATTCGAAGCAGAGATCAAGGAAAGGATGTTTGATGTATTCTACTGGGCAAGCTCCTTTGTCGTTGCATTTGACACCATGACGAAGACTGTTGAGGTTGCCATAATGACCGGTATAATCCTTCTCGCAGTTCCCAGTCATTGAATCGAGATAGAAACCTCTGGGACAGTCTTCCTTGTGTTCTTTGGATAGTTGCGACTTGTTGTTGTTGTTGTTGGCAGAAGAAGAAGGTTGAGGTTGCTTCTTCGTATCACCGCGATGCAGATGGAGATCGTTGATTTCTTCTTGAGCGTTATCATCTTTAGGAGAAGAGGCTAAGTGACCATCTTTGCATCTTTGTTTGCCATCAATTTCAATGCAAGCGACTTTGCCAACACGAATGATAGCGCCTTCGAGAGGATCATGTGAAGGAGTCTTGTGTTGAACTTGATTTTGCAGGTCTTTGGCAGCAGAAGAAGGCGAAGGGGAAGGAGCCGAAGGTAGGCCAATCGCTGCCACTCCAGGTATATCCAAAACATTACCATCGTCTTTAGGCTGACCGAGGTTCAGATCGATAAGATGATCAGATTGCTTTGGCTGAGCTGATTGAGTTTTCGAAGGTTGATCAAGTTTGATATGATTACCGAGATCGGCGACTTTATCTTTCGAAGAAGAGGGCCCTTGTCCAGAAGGCAGCTAAGATTGATTGTCAGCTGATGAGCTGGAGAAACAGGAGACGAGCTTACACCAACAGCAGCCAAACCGGGAAGATTGACCAGGTTCCCACTATCCTTAGGTTGACCAAGGTTGAGATCGACAAGATGATCGCCTTTGGGAGCAGGTTGATCAGAGTTGGAAAGCTTGACAGGCCCGTCTCCCATATCTTTCGATCTTGAAGAAGAAGGAGCTGAAGAATCACCGGTCGGTAACTACACAAATTATATTAAGCTTGATCACAGATGAGAAAGACAGCGGAAAACTTACTCCTACACCGAGCACACCAGGCAGATCAAGAAGGTTTCCGCTATCTTTCGGTTGGCCCAAATTGAGGTCAATGAGATGCTTGTTTGGATCTTGATCTGCTTGTTGTTGTGCAGAAGAGGGTTTGCCTTTAGCTAATTTGATATTGCGGTTATTGCCCGAAGAAGGATCTGATCCACCTTGACTAGAAGGAGAAGTAGAATCGCCTCCAGTTGGTAACTGCAATTGAAAGTCCAAGTCAGATAATACCTACGCAAAAGATTAGAAAAGAAGACTTACGCCGACAGCAGCCAATCCAGGTAAATCTAACAAATTGCCATCATCTTTCGGTTGACCCAAATTTAAATCAACCAAATGATCGCCTTTAGGTGAAGCTTGACCATTGTTAGAGTAAGAAGGTTGCGATTGAGGCCCTTTGGCAAGCTTGATATTGTCATCACTTGGTTTGAAATTCTTGCCAGAGGGAGGAGGAGCAAGTTTGCGATCATTGTTCAAAGGAGGGTCGGACGAAAAGGATGCATCGTCACCAGTAGGCAGCTGCAGATATCAATAGAATCAGGACATGTAGAGGAAGTAGAAAGACGAGAAACATACACCGATAGCAGCTAAACCAGGTAAATCAAGCAAGTTGCCGCTGTCCTTTGGTTGGCCCAAGTTGAGATCCACTAAATGACCTTGACCTCCTGATCCACTATTACCCGCTGAAGGTTGATCTTGTTGCTGCTGGTTGTTTGGTTTTGCCAGCTTCAGGTGATCTCCATTAGGTCTGAAAGCTTTGCCTTTGCTAGCGGATGAAGAAGTAGGCTGGTCATGATACTGTTGAGGAGGATAATCGGTTGGTGGTCTTTGATTGTTGTTGTGCTGAGGTTTGGGTTGTGAGTTGCTAGATGGATCGTCAGACCCGGTTGGCAGCTGTTCAGAACTTCATGAGTATCGAAGCAAAGAGAAGAGAGAGAGATGAACTTACACCAACCCTAGCTAAAGGGTCAGCCTTGACTGTGTTGCCATCATCTTTCTTATCACCCAAGTTGACATCGACCAAAGGAACTCCATCACCGCTATCTTGCGAAGGTGAGCCTCCATCGGCTTCAGAAGATTGCTTAGGGATACCGATCTTCATTTTGATCGGTTGATTTGGTTTGAAGACTTTCGGGCCTGAAGAAGAAGACTGTTCTTGTTGGGGTTGAGGTTTGGCAAGCTTGACCTTGTTTGGACCACCTTGAAACATCTTCTCAGATTGATGTTGAACATCGTAATCGTCCTAAAAGCAAAAAAGTGAAACACGGAACACAGACGGAAAGAGAATGAAGCCTACATCGTTATTGCCATAATGGGCAGGAGAAGCATTGTTGGTGCCAATCTATGCATGTGGTCAGAACGGGCGTAAAGGAAAGTACATTGCAAGCCTTACCTTGACCTTGGCCGAAGCTGCAGCTATGTTTGCGACTTGAACTCTTGCAGATGCGTCCACGATATTGGCCTTGCTTGGGTTCTGCTCGAGCTTCATTAGCATGATATAGAGTTGGCCAGTCAATTTCACTTACGTTGGAAAGAATGTCTGCATTTCCGTCACCTCGAAGCAAAGGCAAAGCGTAAGAGTGATGGGTGCAAAGAGCGATGACGAGGCAGATACGGGCGAGGAAGTCGGAGCGCATATTGTATTGTATTGTTGATTGAAATGAGTGTAAGTGTTCGTAAAAAGAGCGTGTGTGCGTTGTAAGCGTGAATGTAATTCGTAAGAAAAAGCGAAAAGGATATAAATCTAGAAAGTACGAAGAAAGGCTCCCTGATGGAAGAGAACTTGGATGAAAAGGAAAGAAAAGGACGGGACAGGAAAGAGTAAGAGAAATGCATGTTGTGATTTGCGAATATCAAACTCAACCAAGTCTGTGTTATTTCTTCGGCGATCAAAAGCGTCGCGAGTCAAGTAGTTCTCTGAGTGCGCATTGGCATCGAGACTGCTTGAAAGGCTCGCAGCTTCAAACAAAGGTCTCTCAATTTGGCTCGGGAGAGGCATGGAATCTGTGACAGTTTCAACATATCACAGATTCTGACGTACTACGAGGCTTTCTCCTTCCCTTCTTCAGCAACAGACAAGCAACAGTCATGTCGGTAGGTGCTCGCCTTACGTTTATAGAGAGTAGCTGAATGATACGACGCGCAGATTCCAAGTGAGCTGTTTAATGTCACGCGGAAGACCGAAACTCACAAAAGTATGCCTTATCAGCTATTCTGGTCGGCGCGCTTCTAGGGCTGCAGTTCTTCCTCTTGAACGTCCTCATTGTGTGTTCTCGCATGATGACGGTCAGCGAAGCTTGCTGATCCGAGATTCGCACAGTTCCCTTTGCCCGCTAAAGCGCGAAAGACACTCCTGCGATCTCTACTGACAAGTCAAATCGTCAGTGCAGAGTTATCATGACCTATGACGGTCTTGATTCAATTTGCTTTGGACAGTTTGCTCGACTTATCTATTTCCTAAAAATCGCATGTATCTTCGTCGCCGTCCTCTGCATCGACGCGTCAAACACAGTGTACAAGATCAGCTGGAAGGGAGGTGCCCGTATTCCTGGTGAAACTCTAGATGGTGGTGAACCTTCAGTTTCCGGATCAATGAGCACTTCTGCTAGAAAAGTACTTGCGTACGTCAGGGAACTACGGGAAATCAGACTTGTGCTGATTTCTATCTCTTTTCCTGGTTGTACAGCGAACGAAACCTGGTTCTCACTTCTAGCACTCTATTCTGCTTTTTCTTGCTCTACAGAGTCTTCCACCTCAACATTGAGATTGTCAAGTGAGCAATAATCCTTAAGGAAGGAAAAAAAAGTCTGACTTGACCTGTTTGGAACAGACTCTGGGAAGCTGACGCTGCGCGACACGGAAAAGATGTGAGCGGTGATCTGAAGCTGCGCTCAACTTGCGCTTACTCCAGTGCACAATTCACAGACTGGTCCATCCATCAAAGAAGCGGCTGCTCATTTCGGTGAAATGCAATCTCATCAAGCACCTGATTTCCAGGCCAAAGCCGACAAACACAAAGCTCACAACGAAGCTACTATGGGTGTACACAAGGATGATGCTCATCTAGAACGCGAAAGTGAAGCAAGGAAAGATCTGTAGATCCATATATGAAGAGAGATTCACAATAAAAGAGAAATCTCGTCTATGATTTTAGATAAACCTCCTATGTGCTCTAATTCCTCTCTCTTCTCTCTAAACTTCGTCAGGATAAGTTTTAATTGGTCTTTGATGTATGATCGAGGAGGTCGTAGCTCCTGTGGGCAATACCATTCGCTCGACTGTTTACGCTTTTAGTGTCATCTGAC
The DNA here is from genome assembly GCA_039545335.1 of Kondoa subrosea. Lineage (NCBI taxonomy): Eukaryota > Fungi > Basidiomycota > Agaricostilbomycetes > Agaricostilbales > Kondoaceae > Kondoa > Kondoa subrosea. The sequence continues at coordinate 2,338,255 of BCIN01000002.1, read as the reverse complement.
AGTAAGAGCTTGCGCAAGAATCGCACCGTATCAGGGTTTTCCATTCGTTGCAATACGAACAAGACCATCTTCCAGAAGATTGTCCAGCTATGATTGAATGAGCGGCTGTGAGAAGAAGAATGATCCCGCAAACTCACTCCCATCCGCTATCTGCCCTCAGTACATCCTGGACACTCTTGTGCCACTCTTTCTTCCATCCACTTCCCTGATGTTGCAGAAGCTCCTTGACGTCTTCCAAAGCTTCTTCTACATCTTGTTCATGCAGGTCAAGGGAATTATACATGCTCAGTATGTTTGTCGAATTGCACCAGTTCTGCTATTCATTGAGTCACGGATAGAGGAGTATGATCAGGACTCACATGATTGATTGAAAGACAGTCTGTGAGATTGATGACTTGGTGATACCAGCCTGATGGTCTATTCTCTCTCCGCTCAGCTACCATTTGGATATGATAAAAAGATCACTTACACAAAGATAGTCTCCCCTTCTCCTTGTTCTACTATGACTACTTCTTTCCAAGCTTCCTTGAATTTGGGAAAGAGTTTCTCATTTATCGATCTAACATCTTCAACCAATTCGGAAGTTCTTGATTCTGATCTTCGGAGATGTTGGCGTACGTGTGGTGGGAAAAGGTACCATCTTTTTCGACCGCTTATATTCGTCGACCAGGAGTAAGAAGTATAGACATCGCAATGGACTCCAGTGAAGGTGTTCTTTTTGCCCAAGTACTAAAGATCAAAACGTGACGAAATGAATGGAACTGCAAGAAGGAATGACAGGGAGTGACGGACTACGAAACGGAAATCATCTGCAGACGAAGAAGCATTCATCCAATCGTCAAGAAACACATTCGGAATGGAATAGAAAGGGATAGAGGAGTTTCGATATAGATGCCCTGACAGATCACACGTATCGGTACATGCAGGATAACACTGATACAAGAAAAGAAGTCACAATCTTTGATGTATAGAGTATCTCCTGCTTCGTTGCCAGATTGCCAAAGCTCTAGAACCTCTTGTAATAGCCTTTCGTTACGCTCGCCTGTTGCGCAGTCTACTACAGAGACTTCCTGATTGCCATAGCGAGCTGAAAGTAGAGCTAGATTGATCCCTTCGGTAGTCCGCCAATCTTGAATTGCAGCCCAGTCAGTAACCAGCGAAGGTAGAAAGAGGCAGGGTGTATTGTCTAATAGGTGTGGTAGGAATTCTTTGTAAGTCTCGACAATTGGCAGCATAGGCACGCCGCTAAGAGAAAAGGTCTGTTTTCGCGAAATGACAATATATCATGCCATTCGGTGGCATTTTGCGAGGCCCGGGGATCGGTAATCTCGCGGCAGAAAGTTTGCGACAGCTGTAGGTATACTTTATGCTCAAGAGCCTAGTTTCCGATTCGCCTTCTGAGCGTCAGCCCATGCTAACAGAGACCTAGTCGTGGCTGTGAATCCGCGAGTTCATTAAGCTGCACGACTGTACGTGCAATAGAGCTTACCTCGCTGCGGAAACCTCTCCAAAATGAAGAAATCCTTAATCTTCTCCAGATGTACTCTGACATTTTAAAGCTACGCTGCCTTCAAATCGTCCACCTTTACGTCTTTCTCCCGCACTTCCCTACTCTTCCCTGCTTCCCTTCTCGGTGGCCTTGGCGGTCTGTTATCCGTCCCGTCAAATCTCTTCCAACTCGCCGGATTCTGCTGAGTAGCCAACCTCCTCATCTCTGAACTCATCATCAAAGGAGGATTAGCAAACCCAGAGAAATCTAGGAAAAGAGTTCTTGCTACATCGAATTTCTGTCTAGGCGATACTTGTAAAGGTTGAGGGATTTCAGTTCCGTACAAAGCTCTTTCAATATAGACTGAAGGAGTGGGTTTGGTTCCAGGTTGCAAACGAGCTGAAGTGACTGTTACTGTCATGTGTTTTGCTGCTGGATCATTGTGAGGTATTGAACGCATGTCGTTTAAAGAAGTGAAATGAAGTTCGGATCGAGAAAGAGAAGAGGAGTCGAGTTGTGGATATGGAATTTGGTACTCGGCTGCCAAAAGCAACTTGGAAGCTAGTGGTGGTTCCACAGAGATGAAGAAGTAAGGTGTTGGTATAGATCGATCAGGGTGCTCCACAGTAACAATAAGCGGACAGCAGCAATGCGCAGAAGAAGAACTTACCCAAGGCATGATTGAATCAACTAGCTTCTTACCAGATTGCTGCGATAATTGCTGAAAGTACCTCAGCGCAGCCATTCGATGACTTGACCAAACAACAAAAGATTTGCTAGGCACTTGAATTTCTATGCAGAGTCGTTCCAAGACCTTTGACATCGGCTTCGTTGCGACAGACATGTTTCCGACTACAGCATGCAATTTCGCAAATGTCAAGCCAGAACGATGAGTAAAGAATTCGTCGACACTTACAGGCTGAGAGTCTCAGGTGGGTCACACGATAGGACTCGATTGATAGCACCAGCTGACTATTCAAGCCAAACCAGACGACAAGCAATCCCTTGCGCTTCTCTTGTTCACTTTGGTTGGAGTAGCTGTCTGCACGAATTATGTGCTCAGTATAGGCAGACTATTCTTGCAATGGGCTGTAGGAGGGATATCTGTAAGTTCTACTCGAGGTATACAATCTTGGGACAAGCACTGATCGTCGTAAGATTCAAAGTTGACCAAATTTGGCTCAAAGAAAGGTGCTTGGGCTGTGGTGACTGGAGCTACAGCTGGAATTGGACTGGAGTTTGCGGATCAATTAGCCAAAGCTGGATTCAAAGTTGTGCTCGTGTCAAGGGATGCTAAACGACTGGAATTGGCTGCGAAAGATATTGGTCCGTCTTGTTCTGCTGAGTTTCAGAGTCCTGCTCAGCTTTGCCCTGTTCTTCGACAGAGACGAAGCACAAAGTCGATACAAAATACATTGCTTTCGACTTTGCCAATGCAACTGCTGAAGATTGGGCGAAGATCAAGTCGAAGCTTTCTCCTTTGGACATCGGAGTACTGGGTCAGTGAGACGCCTTTCCTTTTGCTGTCTAATTAACATCCCTGCAGTGAATAACGTTGGCAAGAGTCACGACTACCCAGAATACTTTGCAGCAATGCCTGAAGCTGAATGCGATGCTATCCTCAAGATCAATGTCGATTCCCTTGTGAAGATGACTCGCATCGTAGTTCCAGGAATGACTGAGCGGTAAGATTTCATACTTCAGTACTAGGATTACCTGTCTCACGCTCGCAATCTAGTCGAAGAGGATTGATCTTGAACATTGGTTCTTTCTCCGCTTGGTTACCATCACCTTTACTATCCGTCTACTCTGGTTCGAAGTCATTCGTTTCTACCTTTTCGCAGGCTCTGGGTTCAGAGTTATCAGACAAAGGCATCACTGTCTCCTTGATTAACACTTACTTTGTCGTATGTATTCTCAATTCTAGCATGTCTCTCCTAATTCATCTACACCAGGTATCAAATCTTTCCAAGATCCGAAAACCCTCACCGTTCATTCCAATGCCCAAAGCCTATGTCAAGTCAGTGCTATCGCATATCGGTCAGCAAGTTGGTGCGACAGGCGACATGCCTTACGTATCTACACCTTATCTCGGTCATGCTATTATTCAATGGTTTGGCGACCGAGTCGGAACTTGGCCAATGTGGTTTTGGTATAACAAGACTCTGCACCTAGATATCAGGAAAAGAGCCTTGAGAAAGAAAGCAAGAGCAGAAAAGGCAACTTGAGAAGGGATCGACAGCATATGGAAATGAAATGACTATTCTTTAGCATGCATTAGAAAGATAAGAAGCAATTAAATTAGCAGAGAAACCCTAATGTTGCTAATAACCCATGACGGTCTGATGACAATTGGTACTGCTTGCACTGAAAGAACTCTTGTATTATACATTCAAGCGAGTCCTATTACTAATTCAAGAATTCAGTCAACCTTCATCACGAAACATGAAAAATTCGACTTACAAACTTCAAGCTTGTTTGAGGAATTCGCCCAATAATCGCTCTTGAGCTTCCTCAACCTCCTCATCTTCAGATTCCATGTTTTCCGAAAGAGTCTTGACTTGATCTTCTGACAGGTTGGCACCTTTCAGCAGCATTGCAGCATAAGTGTAAGCTTTGGGCGCATCAGTCGCAACATCAGCCAGAGTCTTGATTATGGGCTTCATGCCCTCGAGGAATTGATCAAGAGACATTAGGTCTCGCTCAGATACAGCAGTGTAAAGAAGAGCGACCATTTTGGCATCAGCTTCTTTCTTTTCAATAGCCGCTGAACCAAGAGCTTCTGCCAAACGATGACGGGCTGATGAGGGAAGGGCTTTGAAGGTCTCAACACCTTCTTCAAGATTTCGAACAGCGAAATATTCAGCAACCGAGTTCTTGATCGACCGTTGAATATTTTCTTCGCTCATCTCCTCTTCTTCTACATCATCTTCCTCATCTTCCTCTTCTTCCGCCTCAGCTTCGCCTTCTTCCGCAACTTCACCTTCTTCAGTTGCTTCTTCTTCACCTTCAAGAGGTTTCGTACGAGCCAGAAGCTGAATCTTAGGGCGTTCAGATGAAGTTTCCGTCGCTTCGCCAGCATCTGCAGCGAGGGCAGCAAAGGCGTTCTGTTGCCGAGGAGCTTCAGCAGCAGCATCAGGTTGTCTAGCTTGATTGTTCCTGTTGAACACGCTCTTGCCAGAACCGAGAACTCGCTCAGACCCAGATTGAGAGCCTCGAAGTTTGCCAAAGTTCGCGAGATCGCCAGCTTGACGCGGACGAGCTGGAGGAGGTGCAGTTCCAACAGCTTGCCAACCATCTGGACCAGCTTCTCTCGGCTGCCCACGACGCGATTGCGGTCGGCCACCCATCTGTTGGCTCATAGTGGGTAATCTGCCACCTGAACTTGCTGTTCGGCGAGCAGCTTCAGCTTCAGCTTGCTTAGCCTGCACAAGTGGTAAGGCACTGCTACGCAAGATTCAAGATCTAAACTCACGTCTTTGTGAATTTCGGCAATGGTTTTTGGTCCACCAACACCAGGCTTGCCCTTCCAGCCGGCTTTCCGCATGTCTATCAGATCTTGGACCATGAATTGAATTCGAGACGGTACAGCCTTATTGTCGCGAATGAGAATGAGACGTTCGAAGTACACACTCATCAACCCTCTTGACTTTTGCAAGCCCTGTTCGGTTTTGCTGGGATTGTCGTCTTCTAGTTGTTTACCGACTGTTGTCAAGAGACGGACTAGAGCTTCCATGTCTTCCTCCTCAGGATCCGCTACATTCCTGATCAAGCGGTAATGAGTGAACTGCAGCGACTGACATCCTTAAAACATACGAAAGCAGCTTCTGCACACATTCTCTCATGATTCTTGCAGTCAACATGTTCAGCTTGTATAATTCGCCAATGAATCGAACAAGACCAAGACCTCGCCGTTTGGCCTTCTGAGCGATATAGTATTCATCGCTCATCATTTCAGCTTCTTTGCTTTGGCCGGCGTCTTCGCCCTTTTCAGCCTGATGTCAATATAAGCATTGTGTAGCGTCATTGCAAGCAAAAAACATACCTCTTCAGCCTTTGCTTTCTCATTGGCGGCTTGCTTCTCAGCGTCATCTGTGGCTTTCGCTGCTGCGGCTACTGCTGCTTGCTGTTTCTCTGTCCAACCCTTTTCGTAATCTTCTTGACAGCGATTGAGGAGATACTTTCGGAAAAGAGAACCACCAAAGACTGTATCGCCAAGGTCTGCATCTTTGACGTTCGGGCTCAGAATTTCTTGTATCTGAATAAGCAATGAGCAAGACACTATTTGATATAGATGCTACTCGCCTTCCTACACAGACGAGCATACATTTCACTCCATTGTGCCTCGTCGGTAGCTTTCTCGAAGATTAGAGCGATAACTTGCCGCAATATGCGACCATCAGTCTCATTTTCAGACTTGTTTGCCCATTCAAGGATTTGATTCGAGATACTATCGAACTTCTCCATAGTAAGCTTGTTGAGCAGAGCCTTAACCTTGCGTTGGACATATTCGGGTGCGTTCGTATCCGTCTGTTTATTCGATGCAGCAGCTCCGACGTTTGGTGTCCAAGCGTTGTCAGTTGTCTGCAAAGGTTCAACATATTCGCCGCTGAGCACCATTTGCGAAGCTTGGCGAGAGTGGTCAGGTCTAGATCTTTGCGAGCCCTTGCCACTACGTCTGTCATTGGCGCGACCCATGCCAGACATGGAGCCCATAGCTTTGAGAGGTCCAGCACTTGCTTGTCTCATCATTCCGCCGGGTCTGCCTGGGAAGCCGCCGCCCATAGGAGCATTGGCGAGAGATTGCTGATAGCGTTCAGCACTGGAGAGCTGTGCAGCAGGTGCGCCAAATTGACCCATAGCAGGGAACTGCTGACCGATTCTTGGCGGAGCTACACCACGAGCGGAGCCGGTCTGAGAGGTTGTTCGTCTGTTCATGCCGCCTACATTGCCGTACGGCGGCAACCGAGGAGTGCCTGGGGCTGCACCACTTGCAGGAGTGTATGCAGATCCATCTGCATCGGACATGCCAATAGCTTCGAGAGAGGGTAGCTGTTCAGGGCGTTCACGGCAAATGTCTAGGAACTGTAGCAAAAAGTCTCGGTTGTAGCGGAATTTGCCTGGTGGTGCATTGGCATTGAGCGCAGCTTCGGGCGAAGAGATAGTATCAGGATATTCAATAGCTTTGAGGTCGACAATCGATTTCGCGGTACGAAGAGCAGCATTGCTGACTGGTCTAGTGTCGGTCGAGAGTTGTCTGCTGTGACCTGATTTCTTCGTTAATTCTAGAGGTTGAGGTGGAGCTGTACGCTTCTTTTCGTTGTCGCCGTCGGTAGCAGCAGGTGTCGGGGCAGGTGCCGGTGAGGTTGGTCGAGTAGATGATGCGGAAGCTTCTGCTTTAGCGATATGAGAAATCAGCATAGTCCCGGAGTGCTTGAAGGGAAATGTACCTTCGGTATCAGCAGCAACTTCTGATGCTTTAGAAGCTGAAGCGGCGAGAGCTTTAGCAGCTTCTTCATTGCTAGCCTGCTCTTTCGCATTGTTTTCAGCGACAACAGCTTCAGCAATTTTGCGTTCCTCTTCAGCTTTCTTGCTAGCAGCTTCTTCAGCAGCCAACTTGGCTTGTTCTTCAGCTGCAGCTTTAGCTTTAGATTCCTCTTCAGCTTTAGCTTTCTCTTGAGCTTCTTTCTCCTCCTTCTCTTTTTGCTCTTTCTCCGATTGCTCTCGAGCGACACGTTCAGCTTCTTCAGCTTTGGCTTTACTTTCGGCTTCAGATTTCGCTTTCGCTTCTTCTTCTTCCGCCTTTTGCTTCTTTTCGGCAGCTTCTTTCTCTTCAGCAGCTTCTTTATCAGCTTTTGCTTTAGCCTCCAAGACAGCCGCCTCAGCTTCAGCTTTAGCTTTATCCCGTACTTCTTGCTCTTCTTTAGCTTTCTTGGAAGCAGCTTCATCTTCTGCTGTTTTATCGGCAACAGAGGGCGTAGATGTAGTAGAAGGAGCAACAGATTTGTCTTTGGTAGGCGTAGCAGGTGGTTTCCGGATCAGAATAGCACTGCTTTTTGGTGCAGGGCGGAAAATTCCAGAGCTTGGTTGAAATTCGTAAGCTGTTGGGTTGAAGCTCGCTGCTCCAGGTCGGAAAGCGGAAGAAGGTGTAGACGTGTTAGATGGAAGATTACTACTTTGCATGGAAGGAGTACTAGGTGCAGGTGTGGAAGGACCAGTAGATGGTTGCCAGCCAGATACAGAACTTGTTGTCGAGGACATCAAAGTGCTAGAAGCTGGCTGAGGAGATCCAGAGTGTTGCGAATTCGAGCTAGGCAGCATTCCACTGCTTGGATTCCGTTGAAGCGAAGGAGGTCCTCCAGAGGCATTCAATGCAGATTGACCTGGAACAAAAGCAGGAGCGCCATAATACTGACCATAGCCTTGATAGCCGTAAGGCTGTTGTTGCCAATTCTGACTTCCGGCAGGCGGCGGATATGGAGCATATTGCTGTTGATTCGGCAACTGCCCATTTGGCATGCGAGGAGATGTAGGCCCGCTCGAATAATTTCTGGGTGGTCCATTCATCGAATTGCGATTTGAGTTGTAACCACTTTGGCCTTGTCTCGAGTTTGGCCCAACGTTGTTGTAATTGTTCGCAAAGCCTGAACTAGCGTTAGGTGACTTGCCAGAAGGTCCATGACTGGACGATGGATGAAACTGGTTGTAAGGTTGCGAAGGGTGAAAAGTAGGAGACAAAACAGCTGAGGGTGAAGGCGAGAAGGTGCGAGCTGATCCCGTTAAACTCGATTGAAACGCTGACGGTATAGGCGATACGGATGTATGCGGCGGTCGCGATGTGGTAGGATCATAAGTGGAAACAGATCTTCTGCCATCTTCTAGAGTTGACGGATTCGAAGTAGCCGGAGGCGAAGGAGGATTACTGGTCGAAGCAGAGCTGCTTTGAAAGAAAGAATTGAAATCTATCTTTGGCAGAGGCGCCTTGCTGGCTGTGGATGCTGTACCATTTACTAGAGGTGTAGCTGGTGTGCTAGCTGTCGTTGCTGGTGCTTTAGTAGCGGTCGAAAGCAAAGGAGGTGTCGAATTCGACACTGGTGCTGTCTCTTTGACAGGTGCTACATCCGTTGCTGGCTTTTGTACAGCGACAGAGCTATAAGAAGCTGAAGAACAAAATTCCGTCTCAGGTGTATATTCGGCCCTCTTTGGATTTCTATACCCACCTACTACTGGCTTTGAAGGCAAGCCTGATACTGAGCCATTAGAGGCGTGCTTGCCGGCATTTACAGCCGCCGATGAGCCATTCTGTTGTGCTTGAGAAACAGGCGTAGCTGGTTGAGAAGCTGCTGGAGAAGGTACACGAGACGAAGCTGCTGATTGCTGTTGTGCGGCGGCGGTTTGTTTGGCTTTAGCTGCGTATGAAAGTGGAGGTGCTGCTTTTGACATCCTGTTTGTTCCGCCGAAATCAGTTGAATACTACTCTCTGGCGATCTTTCAGCCCAGCAGAATTCCTTACAGTTGAAGTGGTCAGAAAGTTCGAAAACCTTGGTAACGGGAGCGACGAGTTTGCTGGCGAGGAAGGTAGTGGCGATTCAAGTCTTGATGAACTTCAAGAAAGAGCCCAGAACTTGAGATATTATGCGCTTGGATCAAATTTGAGACGCAGTGACCAACCTTGGAGTGTCCAACAGGTCAATGTGAGAGGTTTCCGCGGGCTTTCGAGGCGACTTTGCGGAAATGAAATAAATCAAAGGTAGGTGAGCCGCAAAGAGAGAGCCGGCTCTGTTCTGCTTGAGATCTACGAGAAACAAGCAAACAGACAATCGGCCAAGTGTTCCAAACGCTGATCCTTTGCAGAAATTAGGCGAACCTGCTGAAAACAGACAGAAAATGCAGAGATCGCTTTTCGAAGGGTATATAACCGCGTTCGATGCCTGGCACTGGGGAGTACGTCCTACTGACGACGCTCCGAGGGGCAAGTGTATGGGGTATGAGTCTCTTCTATGACGAAGGACCGTTGATACTAAAAGAAAATGTGTCTCAAATTTATTGTCATGCACTGTAAGCCTTAAGGGGTGTGTTGACTCTGATTACATCTCTCTAGAACTGAACTCTACAATGTGCTGCAAGAAGTACAATAACGTCAACATACTGAACAGCTGCTGCTTTGCCTACTAAAGTGTCAATCAACTGAACGAATAGACTTGGCTAAGCGCACCTCAAATTTTCCTTTACATGACGATTCCTATTCAACACAGATGAAGGCGGCACATTGCGCTTCTCGTCGCCGATTAACCCAGAAGGCGATGAATGGTTTGCATGACTTTGACCGCTGTCAGTCTCTAACAAATCGACAATGGAATAGGAGCAGCTCACCTTGCGTTATCGAAAAGGGCTTGCTAACGCTAGTGTCCATGCCTGTTTGAAAGTTTGGTATCCGCATGTTCAGGCAAGGGAATGTTGGCGAATTGCTTTACCTGCAGCTAGCATCATATCTCTTTGCTCCTGTCTTGCATTTGCAGAGACACCGATGACAGGCAAATGACCAGGGAAGATGCCCGAATCTTCCATCTTTCGAATCTCCTTGACAGCTAAAGAGGATCTTTCAGCATCATGCGATTGACCGATGAAATATAGGGAAGAGTACCAGTCAGCCCATCCATTACAGGCATCTCGATGTCGCATCTTGCATCGCACGGTTAAGTAAGCACACGGATACGCAGAAATAGGAACATACAAGCAACAATCTGTCCTGGCGTTGAGCATCGAAGAGAGTATTCTAGAGGGCACAACTTACCAATGACAAGACCATGCGCATTAACCAAGCTACTCTGATGCAGTAGGAAGTCCAGGGCTTCCTGACCATTACTTTTATACCAGAACTTAGCAACAAGGTCACGAAAAGGATAAAATTTGACATACTTTGCTGTGTAGACGGTGCAAGCGTTGCGTTCTAGTTGCTTGACGAGAAGACGCTGGTTCACTGTGATACAGCGTTGGATCCCAGTGTACTAGAAATGGCTGATCACGTTACCTAAATTGTCTTCAATCACCAGAAGAGTCAAGGATTTTTGATGTTCTATGGGCTGCACGTCCTCGACGCTTGCAATAATAGGTGGAGACGTGATCATAGAAGATTGAGCCTGCATCCAATTGCGACGAGCAGCCGATGCTGTACTTGGCGAAGCCACTGGCTCGCATTTGGTGGCTCGAACAAAGAAGGTAAAACATGTGCCGGCGCCGAAGTGCGACTGAACACTGATAGCCCCGCCGAGCTTTTCAGATAGCTGAGCGCTGATATATAATCCTAGTCCGCTGCCGCTGCAAGACCGTCATTCGAAGTGCGACTTCAATACGCAAAACTCACCCATAAGCGATATGAGTTTTTGAGTTGGCTTGTTTGAATCGCTGGAACAAGGCAGGCATTTCCGTAGGACTAACTCCGGGCCCTGTGTCTTGGACTTGAATCTGAAGAAAAATCTCATCTTCGTCATCAGTCGTTGAAGATCTTCGCGAGTTTTGTTCCTCTTCCGTGAGTAGGGACGGCGCAATGAAGCCTGACAATACGGGTCGCGTATGTGAAGCATCGACAGTGACAGTGATAGCTCTTGTGTCAGATTTGGCGGTGAACTATTTGCACCTTTTTCTCAATCACAGGACTCAACATAGACAAGAGCGGACCTTTATAGCGTTCGTAAGAAGATTGATGAGGATTTGCGTCAGTCGCGACGGGCTGATGCAAATAAGTCAGTCAGGTCGCTAAGTCTATATCGACGATGACCAATCGCTTACTCAGTTTTGATCCAGTGCACGTTGTTTGCCTTATAACCATCTCCGAAGCGTAATGAACATTCAATGTCCTTACTTCGCATCTCCCCAGAAAAGAGAGAGAGAGCGTCCTCTATGCATTCAGCAGGATTTGATGCTACTTGAGTGACGACCCTGACAGAAAGATTCGTGCAAATTAGGGCGGACTGAGACGTATCCACGGGATTAACGCACAGAAAATTGTTATCCAGCTTCGATAGCGTCAAGGTACTGTAATCAAGTGCCATTACGAACGCTGGATGTGAAGATAGAGCAGCTTACTCGTCTATCAAACGTGTCATATGCTGAGTGCAGTGCGCGATAATCTTGAGATCGCCAAGGCATTCGGTCGCCTGCGAATGCACTTTGCTAGACGCTGTCAGGCCATCCAAGAGCCCATCTAATAGCTCTGATGCGTGATCGGAAGCCAAATATATCGCTCCCAAGCTAGAAGGAAATCAGATAAGAAGGAATAAGGTTCCGCTTTGGCTTACGGATTACGAAGTTCGTGCGAGGTCATATCAAGGAAAGCGTTCTGCTGCCGCTTGTGCTCTTCTGCTTCTAACACCCTTTTCGATTGCAGGCGTTCCACTAGTTTGCGCTGACTTATATCGAGAATACATCCAGCAATAAATAGGATATTTCCGTGCTATCGCGGGTGCACATTCAGTCAACAGAAGCTCGGGGTTGTAGGAAAAGCTAACTTCGTCTATAGCTGGTTTCGAGATCGCCATCGACCAACGCTCTTCTTCCCCCGCTGGAACCTTCCAGCGGAACTCGCAAGGCACAGCTGGGATATCGGTTGTATGTGCATTTGACCAGACATCGATGGCAAAGGCTAAATCATCTGGATGCACATAGTCCATGAACTGCTTGACATCACCGCGTGGTACGCCACTTATGGCATACCCTAGCCAAGAAGATTAGTCGTACGCCAAAAGTGAAGGTCGCAAGACTCACACGCATCATTGGCATAAATGACTTCTTGACTGTTGGACATGAAGATACCTGCAGGTCTATTGTCGTACGTGTGAGTCTAGGAAAAACAATTGATCAAAAGGTTATGACTCACGATATCGAGGCCATCATTTCGAATCGCGCTTCAGAGGAGTTGAGTTCAGCAGTTCTTGCAGCTAAAAGTGTTTGCAGTTCATCGTTCTTTTGCTTATTCAAGCTAGCTAAAGCGTGCGACCGTCGAACTTCTTCCGAGTGAAGCAAAATGCTTGCGAGCGCGCTCTTTTCGATATATGAGACGGGAACAGCTGAACGCACGGCTGACCTACGCTAAAGCCCTGAGCAAACACTTCCAAGAATGTTGCATAGTCTTGATCCAATCCCTTGCGAGGATTTAATCCGATGACAGCAATGGATCTCAATTTGTTATCGTTTGTTCGTATTGGCAATAGCACAATTTGATTAATTTGATCGCCGAGAGATGTCCTCGCCATTCTTTCCGCAAAGCAGCGCGTATCTTCTGGGCTAATGACTTGAATGGTTTTTGATGATTGAGCTTTGAGTACATAAGAGCGTAAAGATGGTTGAGAAGAAGGATTGGTTTGTGGTGTTTCGCGGTGCTTCGACCTGTTTTGATCAGTCTGTGAATCGATTGTAGATGGGCACATGGTATGATCCTCAACCGGAAAACCAAAGGAGTCGACAAGAAAGTATTGGTACTGGACGGGTTCTGAGTCTGCACTTCTTAAGCTGTCTGATGTGGATGTCCGACTCTTGGTATCCGAATCAGACGACATAGCGGATGCGCTGCTCATCGCGGTGCTGGATGCACTACAATCGTAGAAGACGACGGCTGGAAAATCCACCCGGAGCTCGCGAACAGCTATTATTGCTTCCCGATATAAGTCTTCAAGAGTGGTAGCCAGTGAGAGACGAAGGCCGAAATCACGCAGAAAATTGATTCTCCGTTGACCAATAAAAGCTTTGGTTCGATCGAAATTTGGTATTGAGATGGCGCAGACTTCTTGCTGCTCGTTACGAATGGGTATCATACTCCACGAAAAATAACTGTTTTCCACAATGGAGTGAAATCAGCCTACTTTGGCGGGAGTGATATTGTTGACTCACCACTCTTCAAGTAATTCCCCTCTTTGCAGGAACATCTGCGTATCTTCAGCGTATGTTGTTTTGCCCTGCATTGCGAGAGCTACGGGAGCCTCCAAATAAGACCAAACCTGACAAGAAACGAATACATAAGACGGCGAGGACGCTATTATCCTGGTGCATTCGTTACCTCAGGCCAAGCTTCACGATAGTTCATTCCCAATATTCTCGGATGCTTTTGATGTACATTGCGGGCATAGAACTCATTATAAATAAGGACGTGAGATGGACCCCAGGCCAAAAGACTGAGAATACTGTCAATAAGTGATGCAACAAGGATGTAGATTGGCATACACAGGAAAGGGAGCTTTCATGATCCATCAGTATCTTGCTGCTACTTTGCACATAGAAGCTCACAAGCTAAACAATTTCCAACGTAAGAAAGCAACGTTGGTGTCCAGGTGTCCATTGAGCCCAGAGGGGTTTTAGACCAATCAAAGCTCTTGATGAGATTCAGATGTGCTTGGTAGACATCGTCAGAGAGGCCGGGGACAGTGTAATTAGACCAGGCTTGAAGGCAGATTTGAGATTTTGACAACGCTGTCAAGTGCGCTCTAGCATAGCGTAATGTTCCTCCTCTCAAATTGATCAGGGACCATTCCACGGAGTATTCAGGCAGACTTGTTTTGAAGTTCTCACAGGACAGGTCTCTTGCGAGACTCGAGTTCAACAAACAATAGAGAAGCGCCGGATTGCAGGTGGGCGACTGATGAACCAAAGTAGGGAGCGAGGCCGCGTCTAAGCGAAAGACACAGGCTGGCTCTTGCGAAGCTGCTACGAGTTCCTCTAATAAAATTGGGGTATCGCTCATGCTTCGCTTTGGCATCTTCTTAACTGCATGCGAACAGGTATAATGGCAGACGAGGAGTCTATGGTATACAAAGTCACGCTTGCTTCGGCATTCACTGTGTGTGTAAAAAAGCTTGCAGAGATCCAGGTCCTGTTTCGCTTACGTAATCCGATATGGCCGCTCGAGATCTCCAGACTCCCGGTGAAGGCCAGAGTTGTTCAACCGGGGTATGTGAATTCATGCCCAAGCTTCTTACTACAGGCATATCACTCGTTCATGCCCCAATCTTTGCTAACCATGGCTATCCGTGCCTCGAAATCTTCAGTATCCAAAGAGATGTCCGAGCAGAGCGCCTATAGCACCTAAGATGCGTCCAATGATACCCACCGCATGTTTCTAATTTGAATCAGTGGGCGGATATAGACAGTCAACTGCAAAAAAAGAACTCACACCATAGCCCTTTCCGACGGCAGCAATGCTTTGAAGGCACGCAAAGGTACTACGCTTCATGAGTGGAGTGAGGTAGCGCTGTATTTTGGCAGCGAGCGAACCTGCAGTGCCGAAATAAGCATCATCACATCAAACGCTTGTAAATGGTAATGGACCAGCTCTGACACCGATCGCACCGAAGCCCATCATTCCCCGTAAAGGACCGGCCAACAAGCTCGCATCAATAATCAACACGGCTTCTACACTATCGGAACTTCGGCTGACATCTCTGATCCGGACAATTTGAGCTCTCACATTGTCAGAACAGTTTGACCTGGATGATGACTCATCCAGTCCAAGACCGAGTCGTCAGCACATCCTTTGATATCAGTGTAATCAATGGCGGAGATAAGCGATTCTGGTGCTCTGCTGAGTGCTTCGATGAGCTCCTTGGCAGCTGGCAAATCGCTCAAACGAGAGATCTCATAAAGAGCTACTGCATAGAGATCATTGACTTCGGTTGCAGTATTGATAGTCTCGGCGAAGGAAAGATAAGTTTGCAGGTTTGCAGAGGTGGGAGCTGCGAAAACTTGGCAAGATGCAGCGAAGAGCAGGATCGATGTGAAAAGCTTCATTGTCGTAGTATGCTGACAACGGAAAGGAAAGAGAAAAGCAATATACCATTTGAATTTGAGACGAATTTGCCCGAAGCAACTTTATGCAATGCAGTAGTACAGATCAAATTGAATGATGCGGGACCATAAATCTGTGCAAAATCTGAGATATGAAGGCATGAATGTCCACGACAGGCGAGGGCTAGAGATGGCACATAAAGGCACGACTGCCTTACGTAAGCAGAGGAACTACAGCGGAAGGTGTGATCATGACTTCTTGGTCCGGTTGATCAGAATATTGTAGTATAGCATATACAAAAGCTGCTTGCAGTACTTGGATAAGTAAATACTTGCTATTTGACGAATCGGCACTCACTCGAAGGCCTGAACAGAGCAGAGCCTCCCTGTTGCATTACGCTCGCTGTTGATGAGGCCACAGGGGAGCTGCTCTGGTATCACAGGGTAGGTATTGAACGGCGCTGGAGACAACAGAAGATATCATCTCATTCGCTCTCAGCCAATGGCCACAACAGCCAGCAGTGCTCGTAACCTAGTCTTTGGCGGCAGCGTACCTCTCTGCGTTCGAGTTGCGGCAGAAGACCTCTCAGCAACTTCAGACCGAGCGATAGATTGTTTCTATGTGCGTCTTCTTGCAGACCAATCTGTGCTTCAATCTGAGACTGGTTTATAGCTGCAAGCACCTCGAAACTCGTACTTGCCTCTTCTCCTGCCTGAAATACGGAAACACTTGCTGGAACTCGTGCTGGATGAGCAAGCGCTAACAACGCTCAAGGAGGAATCTATATGGTTTGAACATGCAGGAATGCCGCTTAGATGGTACGGTGCGCTCAAGTGGCTGCTTTCAGTGGTATAGAGCTAAGATGGTCGCATTAGGCATTGGCATATAGGTCTACTTTACGATTACTGCTCTGCACAGACAAGCACAGCAACGCGGATAGCTCAAATACAACCTCTTGATATAACTATTCACTTGCACTCACCTTCTGCTACTTTACTGCTTGGGCCTTCAATCGACGCATGTCGAACGAATTTCATGAATCTGGTCAAGGAAGCGGATTTTGTCAGATGGGGTAGTACGAGGAGAGTAACTCAGCTCAGAAAAATTGATCAGGATGCTTTATGGGAAGGCGTGGTACAAAGTCAGTCACATTGTCTCGCGCTTGCAATATCGATTGCTCGGGCCTGACCTCTTGAACTGACAGATGACTTTGATCGCTTCTGGAGCGTGGCTTCGAAATTGATACCTCTACCTTCGCTGTCTTCGCGGACACCCTCACCAGCTTCGGATGCTCAAGCGCCTTCTACATTGAACGATGGAAGGCTGCCAGAAGCGAACGCTATGCGAAGCGTTCCCTTGCGGATATACTTGCCAGATAATGTCCCAGCAATGCAAGATATCGTTCCTCCAATGAATAACGGTTCGTCGGGCTTACTTCTTTTGCAAAATTGCCTATTGATCCAAGAAATATGAAAAGGCATACCCTCAACATTATATCTCATCCTCTCAAATATAATACCACTCATCTTTCCACCTCGAGGCGGCGATATGACTGCTTCTTTCGTAGCAACGAAACCTCTGGGTCAAGTGTTTGCTCAAGGCATCAAGCTACCGCTAGACGCTGAGATTGGCTTCTTGGCAAGTACACTAACGAGCGTTGATGGTTGGCTGCATTTGGTAATAGCATTATCGTAATATCGTATCGTTTCGTTTTCGTTGACCTT
This sequence comes from Kondoa subrosea, assembly GCA_039545335.1. Taxonomy (NCBI): domain Eukaryota; kingdom Fungi; phylum Basidiomycota; class Agaricostilbomycetes; order Agaricostilbales; family Kondoaceae; genus Kondoa; species Kondoa subrosea. The sequence continues at coordinate 2,321,268 of BCIN01000002.1, read as the reverse complement.
TTGTCTAACTCATTTCTTCTGTTTCTTCTGGCATTACGCACCACATTCAAATCACAAGGCTACCTCTTGCTGCCGCGCATGCTCATCTTAATATTCTTGCTGGACTCCACTGAACTCTTCACTTTTGCCCTCTAGCTACCTTTATACATTGCTCTTCCAGTCCCTCTACCTTGATCACCTCTATTCCAGCATCCAATAACTTCTGTGTTCCTTCACAGATAACGAAATCCCCTGGCTCCGTCACTCCGAGATAAACTCTCTTGAACTTCGCTTCAATGATTCGTTCCGCGCAAGGTCTACTACCACTCTTCCGCACTGAACAGGGTTCCATGGTAGTGTATATGTTCGCTCCTTTTAATGATGATTGTGCTTTCAAGATAGCTGCATGTTCAGCATGGATTTCTCCTTCATTGCCTGTCGGAATTTCTCTTGAGTATCCAGTAGAAAGGATCTCGTTCGTTGCCGAGAGGATTAGAGCACCGACACAAAATGCTGTTGGCACGTAGTAAGATTTACGAGCTTGGTCGAGAGCCAGTTGCATGTATTTGAGATGTATGGGATCTAAGCGGTTAAGGGCTCAGTTGAGATAATTTCGGAGGACCATGATAGCTGACCGCTGCTATTCTGAACTTGCATTGCCGCATACCTCATCTGACAAGATTTACGGAAACGGGACCCTTGTTTTAGTTCGGTCAAGCGATTCCTCTCGCGATAACCCTCCACTGGTACAGACAGCTCTGTATAGCTCGCCACTTGTTGGAAGCGTAGATGCAAAAGGTGTTCGATCAGGTAGCGAAGGACAAGGTCGTCTTGCACAATTACCGAAGGGAGAAACTTGCAAATGGCTTCGCAAGCAATGCTCAATGAGCTATGGCGTGAGCTATGGCTGGACGTTAATCTTGTACATGTACAACGACAGCGAAGGAAAGCTGGAAGACATGCTTTCTCTATGCGGGTCAAATCGAAGTCGTGCAGAGATCTATTCGAGGCATGCAGAAGTCTGACGCCCGCAGAAATGTTCGCTCGCTATGGGAAGATCGCTCAAGGTCTTGGCGACCACTGAAAGTCACTCCAAACATACTGTCAAAGGATGTGATTGCGATTGCAGGCTACGAAAAGAGCGTTGTGGCATTAATATTTCTTTCGCTTTCGCGAAGTGGGAGAGCGAGTAGTTTCTTCAGCAAATTCTCTGCCCTACCAGAATCTCAAGGTCGTTCAAGCGGCCGCGTCGATGCCAGCTTTGAACAATCTATCTTAACCGTCGAGCACAAGCCTATCTGGTCCATGACTCATTGGTTCAACCCTGACGCACGAAGACAAACGCGCAAAGTCAACGGCTCCGCATTTGAGACCTATAGATCTTCTCTTTCCTGCGTCACTAGTTTAAGTGCAACTGTCTGATCCTTGTAATTATTTCTGGTTACATGTGGCACCGCATGCGCTAAGCCTGAATCGAGCAACAAGCAGAAAAGCAATCTGCGCAATTGTTATTTAGTCAAGAGTCTGCCACAAACTTAATGCGCCCTGCTTTTATTCAGAGCTTCTGTTCCCGCTATATACAAGACCAGCAATTCATATACAACCCACCATATATACGACCCAGTACAGCAGTACGACAACCCAAAATGACACTATACAGTAGATGTAACCCATAATTTGCCTCATAGTTCCTCCATCGGTCTGTGCTTCTTCAAGAACGGGATGACTTCCTCGTTATCGATATACTTAGGCGACATGGAAGCCAGCTTGAACAGCATGCTTCTGTCAATGTGAACTCCAGCGAAGGGGAAACTTTCAAATTCGGGATCAGCTGCCAGCTTGAGGTAAATGTCGAACTGACATTAGCAAACGCATGAGCACAAGGTCTTTGTGACTGTTGATATCGGGCTCACAATATCGTCCGTCCTTATCTTGTAATTCTTAGACAGAGCAAATTCCTTCTCCTTGTAGAACTGTCGACGATTATGAGAGCAAGAATCTTCATGATGAGAAGGCTCACATTGGGGAAGAGTTTTCTTGCTAGAGACAAAGTCATCTTGTCGAACCCAACAGCTCGACGTAAACGACCGAAAGATCCTATGTTTCTTCGCGCTCTGACTCGGGTCTCCATGTCGTTGTAGACTGTCCCGTTGTGCTCGAATACGCCTTGACCCAATATATCTAGGCAATTGAGATCAGTCGAAGTTTTTGACATACATATGGACTTACATTTGACAGCAAGATCAGCGTCTAGGAGAGTGCGATGACCAGGGTTCACGACCATTTTTGCCTTCTTTTCTTCTGCCTTGGGCCCGGAAGGTTTGGGCGACAGAGTGACTTTGGAAGTGCCTTGTGCGCTGGTTATAGTAATGTTCTTGCCAGAATGTGTAATCGAGGGACCCTTATTGGCTGGCAAACCTCTCTTAGAGCCACCGGAAGTACAATATTGAGCCTAGAGACCTCAACAGATCAGTGTGGCATTAACGAAGAATCATAATACCCTACAGTTCCCTCATCTATTAAAGAAGTGAAGTAGTTCAGCGCAAGACAGGTCTTGTATGAGGCCTTCGTACTCACCGTTGAATCGGATGTTACTCAAATTATCACAACAGCCTCCTTCAGCACCCGGACCGCTTGCCATTCCATAGTATCCAGAGGGACATGAAAAGCAAAAGCCGTATTGAAGCACAATGCCATCTAGAAAGAATGGTCGACGTTAGATAAAACGTGAACCAAAGAAGAATACTCACCTCCTCCATAATGATATAGAGCGCCAGTCCCCGTTGTACCTGAAACATCGCCGTTAAAAGAGCACGGGCATATGTAAAACATGAAGACACACCATCAGGACAGCACATGAGATCATTACCGCCATCTGGCGAGTAAGACGTTTCGCAACAAGCTCCGTTTGCGTTCAAAACTCCCGAATAGCAGCAGGACTTTTTCCCATTGAAGTCTTCACCAATCGGCCCCGAGCAACAGCCATAAGTACCGTCACCCACTGCGAACGCTTGAGTAGCGTCACTACTACAGCACACTTTTTGTTTATCGACAGAGAGGAGTTTGCTGTCACTGTAGCAGCAAGCCGGCCCATTGTAGCTGGTGTATGATTTTGCGCCTGCTGGACAGCATGTTTGACCATCGACCGTGTCTTCTGAGCTGCAGCATCCAGCATAGCCATATGGCGTGGAGTAGGCAGTATCATCAGCATTTCCGCAGCAAGCTGTCTTGCCATCGGATGTCGTCTTTGGAAAGGTGCCTGAGACACAGCATGCATTGTTTTGTTGAACTTGACCTGAAGGACAGCATCTCTTGGTGCCGCTTGCATCTGAGTAGATTGTACCGCCAGAACAGCAATCCGTGACTGGTGTCGGCAAACCACCTCCAAATTGCCTTTTCAAAAGGATTGGACCACCACCACCGTTATCCAAAGGGCAGTTAGATTGCACCGCGCCTATATGACTACAATAAGATCAGAAGAGCGGCTTGTTGGTGAGATAGTCACCCGAAGGACAACATTTGCCATCATTTGTACTGAGCACTATATCAATTTTTGTATCGAGCAGACCTTGTAAGACTCACTATACAGGCGAGTCAGCATCACAGCAAGCCATAGTGTCTTCGTTCTGTTTCGAAAAGTAGTCAGTGGTATTCATTACGCAAGCAGGTGAGACACCAACATAGTCATAACCTGTCGCCCAAGATTATAAGCCAAGTACACAAACGACGGAAGAGAGAGCGCCATACCACCATCACATTGCGGTACTTCAGGAGTTATACCTGTATGGAATTGGATCAGAAAAGCTTTTGAAGCAGTCCACTTGTCATACCTCCAGAGGGTTGCGGAGATGATACACAATCCGGGTTGAAAGGATCAGAGGTGCAGTCAACTGGTGGGGTGGTGCAGCCGTTTGGATCGGATTGACAATCGGTAGGTTCACTCGGTAGATTAACTCCAGGACCAACATTGATTCCTCCTCCTACTTCTTGCCTTTTAGCCAGCGGAACAGATTTGCGAAGACCTTTAGCTCGATTGACAATCTGTTGTCTAGTTGCTTGTTTGAAGACAGGCTTGGGAGCTGCCGCCCGTTTTGCAGGACGAGGTTGCACTCCGAAGGCTGCTGCAGTAGAAATGAGCAAAAGCAATGCGATGAGCTTCATCTTGAATGGCTGCAGAGAGACAAGATGGCTAGGTTGCAAATGCCTAGAGCTCGGCCTAGAAGGTTGCTGATGGTGCAACCGGAAACCATCTTGACTCAGATCGGATCTACAACACGGAGAGTCAGATATAAGATTGAGAGACATTGATTAGATAAGATAGCAGATGCACGCTGTATCATCCAGAGCCGCCTGAAGATTTTCTGAAGACTAAGCGATTGATTTGTGTGTAGGCTCGGACGGAAACAAGGTGGATTTTCATGGCAGGGAGAAGGGTTGCCAGCGTCAAGACGAGCCATGTCTCAAGATCCCTAGATCAGAGACAGGATAGCAAGGCGGCCCACGACAGCATCAGAGACAGGCAACTAGTAAAGCAGAGACAGCTTTGCACAAAGGTTTGCATAACGTGTGCGAAACGGTTGGCAGGAGACCAGAGCAGCATTGCAATGCAGCAAGAAGATTATTATCGAGCCGCTGGGTCGCAACATGCATAGCTCTGTGTGAGCATGAACCTGGATCCACGCTGAAAAGTTTTCCCGAGACAGGGTCCAGAGATGAGACGAGTGCTAGACCGGATCTTCAATACTGCCAATTACACTACCTGGTCTTCCATCCACAGATGGGCAGGAATCGATCTCCAAAACACCAGGATGCCTTTTGCAACGCATATTATGCCAGAAGCAAGGAAGGCTTCAGATGCAACCGGCTGAGAAGAGTCTTGCCGTGACTGCTCAGTGTCAGGCAGAACCGGACGTGCTACCAATAATCTCATTGTGAAATGAAGACCTTTGAGTTCGCAAAATATACTTGCTCCGTTCCAAACATCGATCTAGCATGTTCTCCTGAGAGTTATACCACATAGCTTGACAACATCAACTGTGAGCTGAAGGACAGCAGAATCCGTAGCAAACCAAGGGGTTTGGGCAAGGTGGACAGAAGAATAGCAAAAGATGCAGGTCTGGGTCAAAGAGGCCAAGATTGCAAGGAATGGCTTGTTTACTAAACAGCTTATGGTTGCACACCATTCGCAATATCCTCATGAATGCTGGAGAACAATTGACGAATGTACTTATCCTGTTGTCCGACAATGGCAATAGCTACCCTCTAGTAAAGCTCTAAGTCTATATTTGAATCACTTGAAATAGCAAGCTTCACCTGCTTTAAGCAAGCTGGAAATCCGAAGCCGTTCCAATCAGCCATGGTCAAAATGGGACGCCTGATCTCATTCCGTAGCATTGGAAACAGCTCCCCTGTGCATCCTGACTAGCCTATCAGTCGGTCTCGATCGATGTTCTCCGATTCAAAGCTGATGGAAAGGCGCTTGTATCAAGCTTCGCACTTGTGATAACGAATCTCGAATATTTGTCGTCAATCCGCTTCTGGAAATCTTCTTCCAAAAGATTCTATCTCAGACTTGCTTCTCATGTATATGTGAGATTGCTTCGCTGCCTGCCGAACAAGCAATTGCTTTCTTCCCCGCGGTCAAGAAAATTTGCTCTCACAACACTTGAAGAGACTTAGTCTCTAATCTAATACTCTTACTGCCGCAATCTAACAACGTTACTACCACAATCGACGCAGTCTTTAACTTGCTCCTTTCCCATAAATCCAAACCCGACGTGGATCTAGCTATTTCTGTAGCAATAACAGGCCTTCCGCTCATCCGCGTCATTCCAAGTCTGCGCCTATTGACTGACCCATCTTCTCACCCGACTCTGTTTCTCCTACAAATTCTCCTTCAAGCGGACCGATGCATTATGATTTAGATAACTCTTTCCATCTTCTTCAATGTTTGCAGCCACCCGATCAGATCTGAACAAATACAACACGTGTCCTGCCATTCCATGAGTCGAAAAAGGAAAGAGCCAGACCTGGAGGATAGGAATCGTATGCTGTACTGAGTGGAGAAAGGTCGCTTTATATCGAAAGCTCTATAAAGCGTGCATTGCTCAATAGCCTGCCAATTTTACCAAGTCGAGGAGAGGTTGATTTCGGATACCGGATACAGTATAGACAGAGTGTGGCAGAAAAGTTTCATGTCTTCCATTCTTTGTCATGCCTTACGTCTTTTCCTCTTTTCTCCTCCTTTATGCTCTTCTTCTTGCACATCCATCGCAAATGGCAAATTCTTTTGGCGCTAGTGCAACGTTGGTGTATGGCTATTCGCTGAAGACTGCTCATTTGTTGAAAGCTGCTACGACTTGGGAGGAGAACAAAGCTGCGCATGGAACCATGTTCATGCTCATTAATCGTCAAGCGGTCGGGCAACTTGTATGCGAAGCACCTGCTGGACATGCGACTTTGGCTTCTTTACCAATGGAAATCCTGGAGAGCATTCGCGATTTGGTCCTTTTCCCAGCAGAGATGGTCGAAGACTTGTGCTGTTGCTGCTTTCCAGACGAAGAGATGGAGGAAATGAGCGAAGAAGATGATTCACCTCGTAAATCTGCTCATCTCACCGAAATATACGAACTGAAGAACTTATGGTTTTAGGTTATACGCCGGAAGTGCACCTGCTATGCAGTGAATGCGCCGAAAGCGACGCTATGATCAATCAGATGCGGCAAACTGCAGGAGATCAGGTTTGTCCATTTGCCTGCTACTTTTGACAGCTTTAACATTACTTGCAGTGCCTTAGGATCAGAAGGTTTCTTGCAGATCACTCCCTTCACCACGCTATGATCACTCTCTCTGATCGAGCCACTGATCTTGCTCATCATGTGGTTGGCTTACCACTTCTGGCATTGGCTTCACACAACAAGAAACGAAATTTGGACAGCCCGGAGGGCCCGCTGAACAACATCTTCTTAAGCGACAACGCAAGTACCTTCCGTGGCATCTTAGATCCGGCTGTTTTACAGGTTTCACCGGGTGATAAGGTTTTCTTACAAAGATTTGGCAAGCAATTTCAGCTAGAGTTAGCGGAGAAAAGTTATGATGGGGTATTTGTCAAAAGAAGTTCAACCAAGACGGAAGCTATCAAGAAGGCAAAGGAAACAATTACGATGGCTGAACCTCAGTGGATAATGGGATTCGTACTCAACCGAACGGACTTGATTTGACGCTGTTTCATGCAAAGGAAGGGTTGTGGCACGGTACATTGGAAATACAGACAAAATAGCCTTTTCATGGTTCGATCCAATCATCGCAAGCCAATTGCAAGCCAACTTCGCGCACACTTTCCACTTCTTCCACTCTCTCTGCATAGATCCGTGCAATATTTGTGACAGCATCTATTCCTACAGGTACTAGAACAGCCTTGCAATCGGGATCTTGCATGAGCTTGACAATCTTGTGTGCCGCTTTGATGCAATCGCCTCGTTCTTTCCCACCTCGAGCGCTTCTTCCTTCTGCCCAAATCCTCGTTTCTACATAATGATCAATTGGCTGATCAGGCTGTAATGTATTGCTGCCTATAGAAGTACGGAAAGATCCAGGCATGATGTTCAAAACCTTTACATTAAACGCGGCCAGCTCTTTAGCCCAAGTGAGCGAGATTGAGTCCACTGCAGCCTTGGTAGCACTGTATAGCTATGGAGAGAATCAGAGCAATTCAGGCAATTTCGAAGACAGCTCTGCTTACTCCTGCACCAGGAATATTCACAGTACCAGCTTGCGAACTGATATTGATAATGGTTCCAGCTTTCTGAGCACGGAAATGAGGGAGGAAAGCACTGGTAACATTGACCACGCTGAGGAAATTGACATGTACATGCTGGAGATTGGCTTCATGGCTGTGTGGACTGCATAAGATATCCTGACGCTGCCTGAAGAAGCGTATAGGAACAAACGAATTTTCTTCTATTGCACCGTACATGAGCTGACCAGCATTATTGATCAGATAATCTAGACGTCCACTGAATTGTTCGTCAGGCAGGTAATAGCGCTTAAATTGTCGATACCTACTATATACCAAGTGCTTCTTTCGCAAAGACAGCCAGACGTACAGTCGACCAGGTTACATCGCACTCCAGCACAGCCGCACCCTTTTCCTGGAGTTCTGAGAGGTTTTGAGGCTTTCGAGCCGTCGCGATGACTTTAAAGTCTTGTTCGAGACAGACTATGGATTTGTCAGAATGTTATGGCATCCTGACCGGGTGACGAACCATTAGCTAGAGCGGCTCCAAAGCCGGACGAACAGCCTGTATGAGCGTCAGACGTTAGAGTGTCAGACTACGCCGTAAACAATCACGTGAGAACAGACCAGTAATGAGCACAACTGGTTGACTTATCATGTCAGGAATGGGACTGGAGCGGAGTACCACAGAGGAGCAAGAAAGGTAAGTTGACTGTCAGGCAAAAGAAGGACAGAAGGACAGAGGCGTTGTCACATAGCACGAAACAAAAGCACAGCAAGATTTCAGATGACGACTTCGCAAGCGCATCAAAAGACATTGAGAGCAGACAAGAAAAGCAAACGAAGCGAGGCCAATGCACTCCCATGCTGAGAAGCGTCTTGTACATAGAGTCGATGATAAGTGTGCTTAGTAATCAGATTTGGCTCTATAGGTTCTGAAACAGCTTCTGCTTGAGACGTGACGCAGCAGTTCTGCGTGCCTTCTGATGCACCGTCTGACCAAGGAGAGCTAAATGAGAGCTTAGTGTTAGTTTGAGCAAGACTTCGAAGTTTAGGACAAGAGACGGCTCTTCTCCTCACGACGTTGTCGACGGCAGTTCGACGGCCCATATACCTCAGCCAGTTGCCTATATCCTCTCTGTACTACCTTTGGAAGCATGGCAGGACGTGGTCTGAAGGGGAAATCTACTCTATCCAAGTCCAGCTTATCGAAATCCAGTTTCAAGTCTAAACCTGTACCAGCTCAAGCAGTTGCTCCAGATGGTCGAGTAACAGAATACGCAGCACCAGAAGACAAGTGTCCAATCTGTAAATCAGACCGCTACTTGAATCCGAAACTGAGGTTGTTAGTCTCTACTAAATGCTTTCATCGGTTATGTGAAGGATGCATTGACCGGATCTTCACTCTTGGACCTGAACCCTGTCCGATATGTGGCGTAGAATTGAGAAAGACTGGGTTTATGGCTCAAACGTACGAGGATCTGAAAGTAGAGAAAGAGGTTTCGATACGGAAGCGGATTGCAAAGTGGTCAGTTGTGCTTTTACAACGGTCCCTGCGCCATCTCATGTGAGGAATAGCTTCAACAAGCGACAACACGATTTCTCAGATCTGAAGGCCTACAACAATTATCTAGAAGAAGTAGAAGACATCAGTGAGTTGGCAGGTCTTCACGGTTGTCTTGCAACTTAATAACTTTGCTTGCTTACAGCTTTCAATCTCATCAATTCTGTCGATGTTCAAGCAACTGAAGCTCGAATCAAAGCTTATCAACAGGCCAATGCTGCTTTGATTGCCCAGAATGCTCGATTAGACTCTACAGAATCCTCAGCTCAACGATCAGCCGAAGCTAGGGAACACGCAGAAAGAGCAGCCAAACACAAATTGATAGCTGAACTAGAAGCGAAGGAAGCTTTAGCTCGAGCAGAACAAGACAAAGATTTCATGGTACAATTGGAACAAGCTGGGGATGAAAAAGAAGCTGATCTGTTATTGAAGAAATCTAAAAAAGAAGCAGAGAGGAAAAGGAAAGAAATGCAGGAAATACCTGAAGAATGGGCTAGATTGATGGGACCCTCTGCACTTTTACCGACAGATCAAGATGAGAATGGAGAGAAAGTTTTGGTCATGGATGATCCGCTTAGTGACCTTAAGAGCTATTATGATGGATCTGGGACGTATGATTTACCGGATGAAGATGGTTATTCGCTCGATCCCTGGACACAATTTAGTCAACAAGAAGAAGATTTCAGGTTGGCCAACATTGCTGCTGGATATCGAGTTGAAGAGATTTGGGACAGAGCTTTGAGAAGTGGTGTGAATGGGTTGTTCAGTCGACCGCTCGATTGGCCATTGCCAGCAGGGAATGATGTAACGATGAGTGTAGCATAAGATGAAACTATGTACTGTACGATGTGGATCTTAAGATTTTCATCATGCCTTTGTTAGACAGACGCGACCGTTGAGCAAATAGAAGGTGTCTTGTTGTTGCGAGCGAATGGCGGATTTGGAATAGCAGGAGCCCAAGACTCGAAGCTTGGACAGGAGCGGAAGGATTGGTGTCGCCTAGTGGTCTGCAAACTCTCAACAGCCGAACTTCAAGAATCTACATTTCAACTTGTTCAAGAGGTTGTCAGCGGGTCTATGTCGCGATGTGCAGGGTCGCTCAACAACACAACAGCACATAAGATCAAGAAAGGACTGTCAAATTCATCAGTCAAGCTGTTTGAGACTGCTCGCAAGAGTCTAGAAGTGCAAACCGCATACACTGAGATTGCTCGGGCTGCTGCAATGATTCACGCTACTACCGTGATTGGTTCATCAAGCGACGAAGATGATCAAATAGAATTCACTGGCCAAAGCCAAAGTCAAGCTAAACCACCCGTGCAACTTCAGCGAAGCCAGCCAGCGGTAGCGAAGGGAAAGAAGCGCAAGAGTCGTAGCATTACACCTGGATCAGATCAATATGATCGACAGTCACCGAAGCGAGCTAGACCAGCCGAAGCATCATCTGCGAGCGACAGCGATCTTGAAATTATTTCACCTCCCAAGAAATCTGGTACTGACAAAGGCAAAGCAGTCGCCACAAGAAAGACAATCAGCGATGATGAAGATGAAGAAGAAGACGATGAACTTCCGCCGCCGCTTTCGCTCGCTGGACCTTCTAAATCAATTGCACCTCAATCTATCTCTTCCAGCAGTCCTTCTGTCAAGGGCTCTCCTTCTTCTGCTCCTGAAAAGAAAGTAACATCTCGCATGGTACCTGCAAATGTGGCTCGCAAAACAGTCGTCTCAAATTCTCGGGTAACCCAAGTTCAAAGTAAACCAGCTTTGGCGAGAAATTCTTCTGGCAGCAAAGGTTCTACTTCCTCAACTGGATCAGACAAGAACTTCGACCTGACTGGCTTAGACGATAGTCCAGTCAACACACCTACTGCAACACCGCCAAGCGATATCGAGCCGACTGAGGAAAAGAAAGAGAAACGGCCTCCGATTGCACGATCGGAATCTCCTGGTCCACCTCCTCCATTACTGGATTCAGAAGCAATGAACGCTCGAGGACCCTCTCCGCATAAATTGGAAAGAGCAGCTTTGATAGTTCAACAGCTTCGAGACAAGATCGCTGCTGATAGAAAGAGGAAGCTGGAGGAAGCTAAAGCGAACCCGACCGTGATCAGCGACTCAGAAGATGATGAGATACCTGTTCAAGATGCTCATCGTGACAAGAGAATCGCTTTGCAACCGCCTCAAGCCGATGAAAGTGAACGACTCCCGTCATCGGTAACTCCTGCGCCTGTTGAATTGCAAGGAAGTTCGGTCACCTCATCAGCAGGAAGCCCTGCAGATCTCAACACGCATCAAACTGAAGAGAGCCTAGTGATGGATGTCGAAAGTTTCGATTCAGCTCAGCCTCGAAAGCATCCAGTTCCAGCAGATCCAGCAACGATCGATAACGATTTGCGCATCTTCAGTCCCGATCCATCGCCTATCCCAGAAGAAGAACTTACACTTGTCCCAGATGAATTACTTTCTCCCCTTACTATTGATAGACCTTTCGCCAAGGATGTCGACATGCAAGACCCTCCATCGACAGTAACAGAACCCACCCTAGCTATTTTACTTCATCCTCCTACACCCAAACAGCCTTCCACAACAAGCACGAAAGTCATCACGCCATCACCGACAATTACTACTTCGACAGAAGCATACTACGTGCGAAAGACTGTGCGCATCGTTCCGCGACCGAAAGATCCAAGCGATCAAGTAACAACACATTTCCCGACTCACCTCAGAATGCCAGAAGCTTCCTCGCTTTCGACCTCTTCATCATTTAAGGGCAAACAAGTATCGACACCGCTGCATGACCCAATTCGACTGCCATTCCTAGCACGGAACCTAATACCGAAAGAGAAACAAACTTGGCTAGGCAAGTTTGACTCCCTCCACCTCACTCTCAGTGAGCTCGGAATCTCAAGCTCATTCAATCTTCTACGATCGCCTCCAGACATCGACACGCCTCGATCCGTTCCAGCTCGGTATACCTTGCATTACGTTTTTGGAAAATGCGGTCACAACATCCAGCTCACTCCTTTCCGCTTCGATGGGCTCAAGTGCTGCTGGTGTCGTGACGCAACCAACTACATCTCGCCTGGTGCACTGATGGCTCATCTTAGACTCAAGCACGAGGGCTGCCAGTTTACCTTTCACAAATTAGTGAGCATATTGTGATCACATTGCGCTTCAAGTTCTCATGCTTGTTTGTAGGAAAATGGAGGCACAACGACCGATCCGCTAATTCTGGCTGAAATTCGCGCATTCCATCACCGCTGTGCGACTTTAATCAAACCAGATCCGTTCGAAGGACACGTCCCGCCTCGATTGCCAGTCATAAAGAAGCCTAAAAAACAAGAATATGTTCCACCACCTTCGATCACAACAACCATTATCGAAAGAAGAGGCAAGAAAGAGTACATCAAAGAACCTACGCCCGATATTAAAGTAAGACAACCTACACCGAAACCTGCACCTCCACCTACTTGGCTCGAAAAAATGGCTAAACTCAGTATCGCTCAAGAAGATGCTGATCCTTCTTTACCAAGTTGGGCTCATAAGACTGGTCTCAAGTATCGGGTACAAGCTAGAAAAGGTCACGGCAACAAGCATCATGTGCCCTACCCAGACAAGAGAAGCAAAGGGCTGCCTCTATTGCGAACAGCCGTGAGTAGTACAGAATGCATCTTCGCGGTTACTGATTGTCAGTGCAGGATTTCTCGCCCTTACTTCCTGGCGAAACTGTGTATGACTCGGAAGAAGATGGGGAGAGCTATAGCTGGGAAAGTAGGCGGCAACAACATGTGCGTGCCTCCAAAAATTCTAGCTTCGGGCCCATGCTGATGACAATTCGATCCAGCAACTTGCGGAACACATTGAAGGTCCTCCTGCGTACGTGACATACCCTGTAGTAGCTGAAGAGGATCTAATATGCTTCGCAGCCTTGTCTACATCCAGCAGATCTGGTTCCTAACAACGCGTGCTTGGGGGTAAGCCTAATGCTTCCTTTCTTTTCCTGATACGAGTCTGAATATACGTCTCTAGTCCTGATTACGGAACACACATCTATCAAGTGCTCAACAAGCTGATCAGCGTCAACGCCAACGAAATTCGCAAGAGGCAAGCTCGATCGCAACTCGTTCAACTAATGATGCGCCTTCACAATTTCCGTCTGATCACCTTACCGCAGATGTCAGAGCTGCTGTAAGCTATATTTTTCCTTGGAATGCAACCTTGTCTGAGCAGTTGTCCAGCACGAAATATGACAATCGGATCAAGAATAAGCTTCTGCCTTCCAAAGGTGGATTGGTCATTGACAGGAAGCCGAGCGTATGAAGAAAGAAAGGTGGACGGCCAAAAGGGGTTTTGTGGATTTGTTTGTTCAGTACTTTTTTATCTTAATGCATTGCATGGGATCCTGTTGAACAACGAACAGATGCTTTCTATGTTACAATTACAGCGTACAAGGGTCTGAGCTCCAGCTCTACTACAACTGAATGGTACAAATGATTGTTACAGGTTTACACAACTGATTCTTCTTCATCAGAAAGAAATGCCTTCCGTGCCGAATTTGAGTGGTTCTGACCACTGTTTAGATCAAGGTTGAAACAGATGAAAATCGTGTCTACCGCATTGGCGAGCAGATCCGAACACAAGCGAACGGTGTAATAAGGTATCGAGAAGCATAGCATCGATGCGAAGAAATGGTGCAAGTGATGGGCTTCTGTCGATAGTGTAGTCGACATAGATCGAGCGAAAAGAATGCCGAGAATGCCAGCAAGGAAGGAGAAAGTAAGTGTTAAGAGGGATAGCAGAAGCTTGACCAAAAGATCTGACTCGAGGAGTCAGCACGGGTCCTGGTGCATGCGATCGAAACTCACAATCAGCTGTTTTGAGCATTCCATTACTCCTCACTAGTCCAGTCACCCTTCCTGTAGATGACCAAAACCCTTCGCCGGTAATACCACTATAAATCAATGCGTAGCTACTGATATTCTCCACAAACGAAGCCAGAAGAGCTATAAGTGGTGCAGTCAGATAAAGGCAGGCAGCCCATCCGGGTAACAGCCCATTCGCAGGTCTTGTCCATCTTTTCAGCCGTACGAGCACAAACTTGAGTAGATCCGCACAGGTGACGAGAAGAGAAGCGAAAGCAACTGTTCCCAATTGTGGTCCGCGAGCCGATTCGAAAGAGGCCAGTACTAAGGCTGTTGACGTTGTGTATTCGGGTTCTGGTTCATGACGAGAAAAGAACCAATGCGAAATCGTTCTTGATATAGTAAGCTTGAGAAGTCCTCGAAAGATTGCTATAGTCCATAAGTAGGTGAAAAGGATGTGGACAGTGAGAAGAAGTGTATGACCTGTTGAATTTGTCGGATGCAGTAGAAGAAGACGAGAGAAAAGGCTGAAGAAAGGAATAGTCAGTATTAGGTGACCAAGGAGAACTGCTAATTGTAGGGCGAATATAGCAGGATGTGCGATTAGAGCAGATATAGCTAGCTGTGCGGAGACACACCAACAAAATCAGTTCAATCCGATTTTAAATCATGCGCGTCCGCACCTCAAGAACCAGAACAGTCTTCTCTATCTTCTCCTTTCTATTCCATGTCATCCTGACACATATGGCTGCCAGCAGCGCCGCACCCAAACAAAACCACCTCGCTTCGTTCCCTTGTTCCGCTTCTTCTTGCCAGCTGAAACCCCAAGCCCAAAAGGCAAGCATGACTAATCCAGTTGGCCCGCCAACCAACAGACCATGAACCATCCTCCGCACTCCTCGCTGGACTAGCATCATATACCCAATTGCTGATCCGGCTCCCATAATCGACAGAAGCGTTAGCGAAGTGAGTAAAGGCAGAGTAGATAGTAGCGAAGCTGCTTCTTCGACTTCAGCATCATCCGCTGGCAGAGAGGAAGAAGGTGAATTGAGTTGATAAGGCGGATTCGCAAAGAGGTAAGCGTAGATCGCTATTCCGCCTGAAATGGTAACACAACTCAGGTAGATAGCCAACCATCCGGAATCTTGAGGTTTTGGGCCTGGTGCAGAAGGATGAATAGATTGAACGAGTAAGGTCGGGTTTGGGAAGTCATTAGAGGTATAGTGTTCTGAGGGTTTCTCAAAGCGATGCAAGTCAGGAGGAGGAGAATCAGATCTTCCAGGACCCGACAAGGCAGATAGGAGTTCATCTGAAGCTGACCGACTCATTTCGTCAGGATTAGAGGGACCAGGCGATGTTTCTGGTGAAGAGAGCATAACGGATTGTCCAACAAAATGAGAGTCTTGATTGGAAGCTTTGCTAGAGGCTCGTTGTGAGTCTTGCAATGCCGCAGGTTGATGTATTCGCCATCCAGTCTTCTTTGGCAATTGCGGTTGCGGCGGAGGACTGTTCTCAGATTTGGAATAGAGCGAATCTTCTAGCAGAGTAGCATCTTTCCTGCGATTGCTAGCATTGCCAGAGTTGCCTGTTGTTACTTGAAAGGGTGACTCGTCTTCTCCTTGCACCGCTTGCTCCTTATCGTTCAGGCTAGCTGCCAGTCCCTCTCGCCCAAGTCCATGCGTCGAGTCCTCTGATGCATCCAAAACAGGTCGCTTCTCTTCCAAAGTAGAATAAAAGAGAGGTGTTTCGGCCTCGGTGTCTCGTCTAAGGAATTGCGAGATATAGTTAGAGCGTGCAAGCGGTATATGCTGCCTGGTATCTGGACTGTTAGACCTCGAGCTAGAAGCTGAGTCCATCTTGCGAAACAGATCAAGTCATTGAGCAAGATCAACATGCAAGATTTGTAACGCGCTGAAGTTGCAATCTCAAGACACGCAGGCCTTCTTCTATAGTCTGAACGGAATGAATATACCATCTCAAGTCTACTGTTGATCATCTAAATACAAATGTTCCGCTTGCCCGGAAAGGGCGTCCAAACCGTGGAAGTGCTGCACTCCGACAGTTTGATTAGTTGCGATGGCAGTCTTGTTGTGCCAGGCTTTTGCTGTTTGCCTCAACAGAGTTGTCGTTCCCTGTAAATCCAAATCCATAGTATCCGCAATAAATTTCCCAATCTGTCATCGCGGATCAGAATTGGTCATGGCAATTTGCAGAGCTCAACGCACATCTGTATTCTCTATACTTCCTCTCAAATTCTCTGACTGATGCCCATAAGCAAAGAGCGAGACGTCGATTCCTGAATGGCCATGAGTTGACCATCCAATTTGAGCTCGTTTGGAGATCTAAGTATTATATTCATTAAGCTCTGTTCCTGATTATGAATACTAGAGCTTACCATGTCTGCTAGAATCTTATCTAACTCTCCAACATGATCGTCATGTGCTTGTAATGATCTGATCTCATTTTCCGTTGCGTTGGCTATACCCATCCGGGTGGAAAGCATTTCTCGTAGCGCTGATTCAGAAACAGGAGCTTCAGCGTGTACTTCGTTGGCCAGCGCATATGTAGAATGTGTAGCATTAGCTAAAGCATCGGGATACCATAGATATCTGCTCAGCAATCAGCCTGGACAATTGAGAGAGCCTGAACAAGCATACTCAGGATAGATCGTCTGATCCAGTTGCCTTCCCAGCGAAAGTCCACCAGTTTCATGATCCGAAACAGAAATCATGATTGTCGGCCAACCAGCTTTGTTTTGCGCTGTGAAAATATCGTATGGGAAACTGGTTTCATCGCAGTGTTCCGGAGCGTGCACTCACTGTCGACGAACTTCTTTACTTCCCGCACTGTTTCTTGATACGCCAGTATATCGTACAAATGGGCTACTGGCTGTAGAGCGAGACAATGATAAGGTCTCGCTCACAGATTGGGGAAGACACCTTACATCATTCGAATGACCAGCTATACATTCAGAACAAGCTCGTAATCAGCGCAGATCTGATATCGAAGTGATCTGCTGACCCATATCTATCCTTGATCCTTCAATCATCAAGAAAAAACCATAAGATGAAGTAGCTGATGCAGCTTTCTGTAGTATATTGAGCGCTTTGATAGACCTGTAACGTCATTCAATCAGTTCCAATGGCGAAAAGCATCAAAGACAAGATCTGACATTTCTTTCAAAGATGGCTCTCTTTCGATTGTCGAATTATGCCGTATTCGATCAATCTCATAGTTCATATGCTGTACGCAATCAAAGGCGTTCATCAGCACGAAGCTAAAAAGGCCAGCCGATCAACGCACATCGAGATTGAATAGCCCAACAGTGCCTAAAGAACTCTTGTCTTCTTTCAAAGAGTTCATATCAGCAGCACTAGTGATCATCTTGACGTTTGGAGCACTTCCAGAGAATACGTCAAGATCATCAGGTCTGCATGACCCTTCGGTTGAATTAGGTAAGAAGAAACATCGACCGCCAGCGAATGCTAAATCGACTTGTGCGGCTAAAGGATGGGAGGAAAGGAACTGTGAGGCGATGAGGGGTTCCAGATCCCGGTCAACGACTGTTCGTTACAAGAACAACATATCAGCGTAACACTGATACGATCATTCCGTTACGAACCGTGAGAGTAGAAAGATGCAGGTGTAGCGTGTGTGAGTCTCTACGTGACAGCTTAGATGCAGCAGTTCGATTTGAATGAAAGAGTACTCACGCTGGTTGCGACCAATCCGGTCAGGTAGCCTTTATGTTTCGCAGCTTCAAGCACAGTCCCGCAAGGATCTTGATTGACAGGTTCGACAGCAATTGCACCTGTTATTCTTTGATCAGACACATTATTGTGACCACCTAGAGCAAGAAAGCAGACCATTATAAGTTTTGATACCACAGCTGAAAGCAGTAGCACCAGCCGCCGAATCCGTTATGAGACTATTGCTGCTTCTCGTCCGGCTACTACCCACAAGCAGACGGTCTAAAGGTAGAGTCCCGAATCCTCCTTTATTTAGACCATCTTTGCCTGTGAAACCGCCTGAGAATTCCCATCGTCCGCCGGATTGTGCGTCTGGATGATTTGATTCATGCAACCATTGAACGTATTCACGAGCGAACGTTTCACTTGCTGGCCCTGCATGAAGTCTGAGTGAAAGCGCGTAATGCTTAAACGGTTGATGTACCAAAGCCATCAGAGATCATTAGGATCACTGTATATGGGTTGAGTCGCATTATCCTGAACTAGTGAGCCTATCTGCTCACCATTGACCTGGAGAGTATGTCCATAGCGAGTCAGGCCAACAAAGAAGTACGATATTCTGCAACAGGTATCAGCACAAGTGCATTCCAGATCCATTGAATCAATTCACAGATAGCCTCCAAGTATCAAACCGCAGACCAGAGCAGCTAAGAAGCCATGTCTCGCCTGTTTGAATGGTGCATTGCGCAAGTTCTTGAAGTCAATGTGGGCTGCTTTCCCCGACTTCTCTCCTCCATGCAAGTCTTGACCACCATACACAGTCAGGTCTTCCTCCTCTTCTTCCACTTCTTCATGTCGCTTCTCTTGCAATTCAATACCTCCATCTGAATCACGGTCTGTTTCAATCCAATGCACAAATCTCAATATCGCGATTACATGACGCTCGATAAGCAAATAGCGAACAAGGCATAATATAGCATGACTCGAAGCTATCAAGTAGTGGATATCACAAATTCTAGGATATAGCTTTGTTCGTCGTCAAGTGATAAGCCTGCTGTCCGAACAATGCTAATGACCCTTCCCTTCACTTCCTCTCGCAGCCGACAGCTCCCGGTATGCCCAAGTCGCGTCTGCTGCGCAGCTGTTGGCAGTCTTGCCGGGAAGTCCAGTGCGGACTCGTCAAGTAGAGGCTAATGTGTCCACAAGATGATGGTATTGCAATGCGATGAGGATGCTCTATGTACACGGTAGTCTGTAATATAGATCAGCATTGCAATGCAAATAGGCCCAAAGGGAGGGAGTGTACCTCTAGTTGAATCGTCAATCCAAGTCTAGGCAGCTTCAAGCTATGACAGGCGCTTCTTTTTCTTTTTCTTAGTTTCCACAGGTGATTCCGCAGCTTGCTGTTGCACTTTTTCAGCTTCCGCTTCCAATTCCTGCCTGAGCGATACTGGGATGAACGGAAAACTTCATCAGCATCCGTTCCTTTTCACTATCACATTGTAAAGCACACACGTTCTATCCTTTGCAAAAAGTGCCTTGTGCTGCCATCGCTAGGGGTAGAAACGTTGAGAAAGTGCTGAATAAATTGTAAACTGTTTTCGCCCGAGATTGGTCTGTAGAATGCCCAGATATTAGAACCATGCAGCAGCAGCAATGGAGGTTCGAAGCTTGCAGTGAATCAAGTACACGACATCTTATAGGAGCTAGGGCTGTGTCATCCATTTGACCGCGGTTTGCTGATAACCCCTGCTCCTTAATTACCGCTTCTACAGCATCACTCGATAATCCTCTTCCTGAATGATTCATTCACGTGCCATTCAAGTCTCTGTTTCACGCCTATCTCCACCAGCGAGCAACCGAATGACATCCACCACCCTTCCCTCAACCGAGCTCTTGACATACTTGGCCTCTTCCCCTCTCAAGACAGCACACTTGAAGTCCTTGTCTCCCAATTTTTGTATCTCTCTTGCCTCCTTCCGATCCAAGACATGCAATTCAATCGTCAGATTAGGTCGAGTGGCTGCGATCATAGATAAAGAAGGGTAAAGTTGTCGAATTGATGATGCATGGGTTGTAGTTTGTTTCGCGTCAAAGAGAAGTCGCAAGGTATGCAGGCTGAGGAAAGAAATTTCATCAGTGAATAATCGAAGACCTTGAATGAGCGCAAAAGAGTGAAATGTGTGCTCTGTTGCCGATATAGCTAGATTCATGTCGAATTCAATTGTGTCGAGGAGAGGTAGCTTCGCAATAGCACCTATTGTAGTGGTGAAGTCGTCGAATATGATCGGTGGGCCTGAATACAATAGGAGAAAACTTTTCGCACAGAAGGGAAAAGAGAAGTTGCTTGTTCGAGGAATTCCGAATATTCGTTGGAGGCCGCTATGAGGCGCAGAAGGCGCACTGTAGCCAAGAAGTTATTCAAGGCGAGCGTATTACGATGGAATTCAGCGTAATCAGGTATATCGTCGCCACGCAAAGAAAGGTCGAAGCTTAAGAGATCTAGACGAGTATAAGCTTCGAGCATTGATCATGACAGTTGTATATATACCTAAGCCTAGTAGATCCGCCAACCCCTTCGCGAAAGTCAGACTGGGCCCGAGAAGCTTGTTCGAAGAATCAATAACAGAAGCCCTCTGAATCCCACTAAAACTGAAGCTCCAGTTATCCCAATTAAAGCCGTACGGATCAGACGTCAGCAGCAGACGCTGCACATTAGTGCATTGCAGTATCCATTTGTGAGCGAAGAGTTCAATGTCATCCTTGTGATCAAAGACACATCCTACGGTGTCTATTTTAACCGTACTGAGACTGTTGAGAAAAGACAGCTTGGACAACAGTTGAGGGAGATCATCGCTTATCCAGGCCAGGACCTCCGGCATATGCCTGTTCCGAGGCACATTTCCGTCCAGGTAGAGCTTCATTCGCTTGACGCAAGTGCAGTACAGCAGCGTATGCAGGAACTTGATTAATTGCTGTCGGTACGTGGGATTGTTCAGATGCAGTCGAATTTCTACTTCAGCGACAGCCCTTGCAGTTTCACGGTACGCCAGAGCCTCTTGTACTTGTGGTTTTTCTAAATGACAAGCAGAAAGGGAGTAGAAGAGGAAAGAATGGGCCACAGCTGAAATTCGTTTGTTCACGCGCAAGAGATTGATTATATCTGGGCTAGGGTCACGCGTGCGCAATGAATGCACATATTTGATGATTGGTATCAAGAGCTCTGGAGGTATTCTGTCCATCACAAGACTGATGAGAGGTAGTTTGAGACAACCATAGATTGGTGAATTATCGAGTATCTTTGGGCTATTCTGCTGTCCATCTATCCCACAAACCTTGATCTCCTACGACCTAGCCAAGGCCTCAGGGCGCTGAGTAGTATACTATTACGTGATAACTCTATAGCGAGTCCGAGTCTTGGCCGATCAAGATCAAGTGCCTGAAAATATCAGCAACTGAACAGACGGGTGCGGCAATGCAGGTTCAGAAGAGCAGCGGTAAGCGTAGAGGACCGATACTACATATATACTGATCTGATCGCTCACAGATCCAGTCCATCTGAAATACATGCGACTGGCTCTCGACGAAGCTCGCAAATCTCACTATGTGCCGACTGCATTCTGTGTCGGTGCTCTAATCCTCTCAGCAACAAACGACGTCCTATCTACTGGCTATTCCAGAGAAATTTCAATGGGCGATGAAGGAGAAATCCATGCTGAACATGCAGCTATCTTGAAATCGCAAGCTTCTTTGTTGAAGGGAAGCAGCATATACACCACTATGGAACCTTGTTCAGTGCGAAAGAGTGGAAGTAGACCTTGCGCGGATAGGATCATCGAAGCGGAATTCAAGAGAGTATATGTTGGAGTTTTTGAGCCTGGCGATTTTGTGGTGTGCGAGGGGACACAGAAGTTGTTGAATGCTGGAATAGAGGTAATCAAGGTAGAGGGACTGGAAGAGCAGTGTATAAAGGTGGCGAGAGGGCAGAAATGACGAACAATTCGAGCTAGTTGAAGGCAGGAAGATGATGAAATGATTACGAGTACGCTTGTCTTTTGCCGCGAGAAGACGAAGGAGGAAAAATCTTGCAACTTAGGATGACCTTCATCTGGCTACCTTCTTTAGTACTCTACAAGTCACTTTTAAGCTCCCGAGCGAAACACCATAAACAGATGGAAAATGCTCACCTGCCTGAACGAGACAGCCTCGGCTTGTTTTGACGTGCGTCTCGCATTGCATCTATCAACCGGCCAGTCAACTCGCCTTCAGCTCTCATACGACCTAAATTTCCATTGCTGAGTTTCAACCTGAATACCGACCGACTGTCCTGATCTAGCCCTCTCCACATTCTCATCTGGTCCGTACTGCATACTTCAAAGATCCTTTGCAAACCTAAGCCTTTGGGACGTGAGACGTTTTTAATATGTTCAAAGAGGTCGTGAAAGGCCGTGACATGCTCATTCGCTTGAAGGCTATTGAAATGAAGGGTGACTGGTCTGAGCTGCTTAAAGGCATCGCTTGTTAGGTAGTCCAATCCTCTTCTCAGCTCTTGCGTATCTACGGCGTCATCGCTTGAAATTGCTACGTCTATATCGATGCAAATGTGTTCCAGCTTAGGGCAAGTTTCTAAAGCTAGCAAAACGGCGTGGACGGATGTAAGAGAGATAACCCGATTGTTGATCGTTCGACCACGCAGATCGCGCATTATATTGACAGATCGGACAGAAGGAAAGAGTTGAGATACGCTGTCTACTTCGGGACATGTTTCTGGCTTGAATACAATGACCTCAAGATGTTGCACGCCTTGTATGAGATTTTGTATGAGAGAGTTTGATGCTAGATCCTTGTTTGCCATCAGTTCTGATGACTATCCTTGAGCACAATACGGTATGTATTGTCAATGCACATACTATCATGATCATCTTGGACATCCGAGCCGAGCCAAAGACAATATACTTGTGACATTGTGCGAATGGGCAGGTCAAACTTCGTCCGGTGCACAGTTAATCCAGACACGTAGCCTACCCAGACCGGTTAGTGAGTTGATGAAAAAGTCAAATCCTATATAGCAATGTTGCTCGGAAATGCTGTTGATAAATGCTGCATGCTTGACTTGCTCTGTCTTGTGGAATACCGTACTACCAAGATCTGCGTTATGGAAAGTGAACGATTGTACGCTTCTGCATGCGCCTAGCCAGGAGAAAGATCGGTGAACACAGTCAGCCCATACTGGCAACTCTAGCTCCGAAACTAGGGAGATATGTTGCAAGGTAGGAAGAAAGCTGAGCTTCAATAGAAGTAAAGGTAAAGAATCACAGAGGTATAGTTCCTGCTCTTGAGTCAATATCTTATTTTCCGCTTCATCGACCATTTGCTTGTCGTCCGGCTTCTGCTTGATCGTGATCTTAAGCACTTCGACGGAAGGCAGCAATCTCAGCACTTGAAGCATTGCGTCAGTAGCCAAACTGGGTTCGTCGCCAACTTCAAAAGAAATTCGCTTGACCAACTTCGCAGTAGCCTCATTTGAAAGAGCTTTGACCAAAGTAGGACAAGAACTCTTGAAGTACGAGAAGTGAATAGTGTGGTAGCGTTCTGAATCTGCCAGCTCGCGCATGTATTGATTTGCGTGAAACTTCCTGTTCACGCGAGATAGAGCTAAAGCGCCAGGCTCCCCAGCTTGCAGAAGCATGTCGGCAATACGATGTAGTAATTCATCAGAGAGTTGCAGCAGTCTTGACATTGCGGATAGCTGTTCAAAAAGAACTTTGCTCAAAAAAGAAAACAAACAACTCTGACATGAGAGACCGTCACGGCGGCTCATAGAATTTTATCTAGACTTCTCATCTGCACAGCAACATTGCAAGTTGCTCAGGAGTTGTGTGACGCGTCCAACTTCTTTAGCCAACAGTTCCAAGTCCTGCATTTCTTGATCCTTGACCCGACGCAGTTCTTCTGCTTCCTCCGACTTGACTTTGGGTAACAGTTCAGCTTGCAAGATAGCAACAAAGAAGCAGAAATAGACAAGACTTGAATCGTCGATCGAGATAGAGCAAGCAGCAGCAAGCTGCGAGGCTTCTTCAAGTATCGCTTGCAATCTTCCAGTGTGATTCTCATCTTCCCCTATAGTCTCGCACCGGGATACCAATGGAGTGAGGCCCATTCTTGCACACTCTATCTTCAGGCCATCGAAAGCTTGTTGACGAGTCTGTTCATTTGTTGTATTGGCTTTCAGGTTTCTTCGTAACGTGGTGTATACTTGTTTATCGAGATTCAGCTTTAAGCAGTAATCATGTTGAATTTCTTCCGCTTTTCGAGAAAGCATAACATAGCCACGAGGTTTATTGGTCGCCTTGTCGTGTGGCATCAAAGATTGATATAGTAGATCGAGGGAGACCCAGTAAGAAGGATACTTGAAGCGTGCTACATCCAGTATTAGGACCATACGATCTTCAGGCGAGTACCTAAGTAATCTATGAGCTATTGTTTGGAGAGTTCAGAACAATGTACTGACGCTCCGATTGGGGAAAAGTGACCGTCACCAGTTTGTCCTAGAGTTTTCCGAGAGTATGACACAGCCATCATAATATCACTTGCAGAAGTACACCTCAAAACCGCTTGCTCGAACGCTTCCAAACCATCTTCTTGAGCTTGAGGGAAAGGTTTTGCTCCACCAATTGTATCCGCGACTAGACCATTGCATTTCGCCAGACAAACGAACTCAGGTAGAGTTAAGCCATCGACCGCTATTTTAGCCAAGGGTCGACAACAGTCTAACATGGATTGATCAAAGAACCGCCAATTGCCTTTCCATTTCCGATTCGGATCGACTTGCAATGCATTCAAGATCATGCAAAGAGTCCCTAAGGCACAAAAGGCTGGCTCATCTTGAGTTAAGAATGCTTGAGAGAGTTCAAAGTAAACTTCAGCTTGACCTGAAGCTAAACTGCGTTTGAAGAAATCTTTGCCTTGCGTTGAATTGAAAGGGATACAGCTACTTGGCAAAGGCCTTTGGTAAAAACTTGGTGAAGTCATTTACAATCTCGAGACTGCTCGTCGAGCAACAGCCGGCGAGTGAAGCAATGGACCCGAGCAAGCTGTCACCAGAAGATGTCAAACGACTGTATGATGCTGGAGGATTTCTGCTGGTAGAAGGTCTTGAAGAAGGCAGCGAATTTGGAATCGATGGATCAGTCTGGGATGTGAAGCAATTCTCGGGAATCAAGCTTTTGCCTGCTGGATTGCACCTCTTGACGTTTAGCAATCCTTCAACAGCAACACAAGATTCAGGCTTGGGTATTCGTAAAGCGATCGTGCATTTGGTCAAACCTCAAGAAATTTTGGCAAGGAAGTGGAACTCAGCAAAAGGTGAAGTCTCGGATGAAGCAAGACCGAGCAAGCGTCGAAGGATAGCAGAAGCAGCAATACCTGAAGAAATGACTGTCGTGTCCAAAGATCACATCAAGTCTCTCGATGCTTCTTTAGCGCCTTACCCGCTGGACAAACTGGAGGAATGGAAGTCTCTGTGCTCTTTCATCGACTCACCTTGCTTGGCTCGGGTCATCGGCTTCAATGCTTTAGGAGATGCTCTGCTAGATTCACTATCGCCCAGCGCGACTGATCAATTAGCTGGAGCGCAAAAGCAGAAGGCGGCAGAAACAAAGCTGACATGGGGGAAACCGAGGCCACGTGAGGATGGAGTAACGGATGTAGAGTCTGCCCTGCCTGGATCGCCTGAAGAAGTCCTCAATTTCGTTACTTTCGATTTGAAGCGAAGTTGGCCTCAAGGAGCTGTAGCGGAAGATCTGACGAAGCATAGCATAGATAAGAGCTGGCTTCTTGGGGATGTGGTGGAGAAGCAATTGGCTAGAGGTGAGTTTCACAATTGATAACACAAGACATCCGCTGAAGAAACCGTATAGATCCTCAACAATTATTAGCAGAACTCCAGCTGGCCTTTATTCTCTTCATCAATGTGAACAATTTCTCTTCCCTCGAAATCTTCAAGAACATCATTTCCCTCTTATGTCGAAGCAAAGACGTTCTTCTACCTACAACGCCC
The DNA here is from genome assembly GCA_039545335.1 of Kondoa subrosea. Classification (NCBI taxonomy): domain Eukaryota; kingdom Fungi; phylum Basidiomycota; class Agaricostilbomycetes; order Agaricostilbales; family Kondoaceae; genus Kondoa; species Kondoa subrosea. The sequence continues at coordinate 2,295,380 of BCIN01000002.1, read as the reverse complement.
AATTCTTCCACAATAATCACACTCTCGCTTTATTCTGCTTTCTTGAGCAAAGTACTTCTTCCGCAACTGAAATCACTCCGAGAAGGCTTCTTTGATCTGGATTTACCTGAACTCGATACCTTTTTAGCAAAAGAACTCACATTTCTACGCGATTCGCTAAGATCAGTCAATAAGAAGCATGGCTCTTCTTCTAGTTGGAAGGAGTTCACTGCCATTTGGTCAACTTTCGCGAGTTTTACAGCAGAGAAGTTTGGTTGGGATCTAGAAGGGTTGGAGAAACCTTCACCTGGCAAGAAGACCTTGCATTATGACTTACTGAAAGAGAATGTGGATTCGGATGAGGATTTGTTTGCTGAAGAAGGTGAAGAGGCTCCTGTTATGGTCGAGATTGATCAGTTCGAAGAAGCACAGGACGATGATATCGATGAGCAGATTGATTACGATAGTCTTGTACGATAGCTGTACATGATGCTGCATGGCTGACGCGGTGTCACACTCTCGGCCGGCTGACTTTGCTGACTAATACTGCTTGACTGGCCAATTTCTCCTGTATCTCAGCAACTACAACTCACGGTATAGAGTTCACGCGAAGACGACGAAACCGAAGCCAAAGATCAGATCATGGATGCGCCAGCTCTACCCAATCCATTCTACTTCTTTTTTGCAAAGTTAGAGCCTGCTCTGACGTTAGGCGGGGCATTTTATGCTCTCTTCCTGTCAGAATTATACTACAAGAGCTATCTACCAATTTCAATTGGTGGAGCTGCTCCTCTGCCAGCTCACAAAACGAGCCTGAGCACGATTCAATTACTGGGCAACTGCTATCTCTTGCTGGCTTTGATCTCATTGGCTATTATCCCTGCGTTATGTGAAGCCAAGGTAGCGGAAAGCGTGAAAGCCAAGATACTGAAGAGGTTTCTTGGGGTTCTGGCTTTCTGCGATCTTACGCATGTCTATTGGTCGATGCAAGCATTGGGTCCTGGTTTGATGTTTGATCCTCGAAGCTGGAGTGAGTTGTCATAGCTTGGAGGTCCTTGTCGTATTAATTTGAGGTTTAGACGGTCTTGCTTGGGGAAATATCGGCATTACGGTTATGCTGTTCTGTATGCGCCTTTCTTGGTTCTTCTACGAGAGTCAACAGAAAAGGACATCCAAGAAAGAATGATAACCATGCTCTCATTACAACTTCTGACCAATCGTACAACCACATACAGAACCCCTAGATACCAATACAACTACTACCATCCTCTCACGCCTGCTGCACCCGACAGGATCCCACCCAGATTATGCTTCTGCCAGAAACTACAATTCTTCTGCCTTTCTCTTTCTTCTTTAGCCAACCTCGCTTCCCTTTCAACTACGTTAGTCCAGCAGGGAGAAGTACCAATTTTAGCCGGTTGCGACAAGATCGGTCGAGCGGAGGATGATTTGATTGATCTAGTCGAATCCACCGTCGCTCTTCTAGTCAATTTAGGCGTTTCCTCTTCTTCTTCTTCTGCTTCGGCATATCCAAACACCTGCCTCCGACGACCAGCTTCACAATCTCCTTCGTCCACTCTCATACTCTCAGCTTTCTCAAAAGTGAACAGGGAAGATTCTTCTTGATCTTGCCTCCGTTTGGCTAGAGCTCCTTCAGACCAATGTTCTCTGTATTCTCCTGCTTCACCACCTTGTAATCCATAACTCCAACCAGGTCTACAAGAAGCACAACAATCTTGCAAAGGAACCGTTTCAGTACCGGGAGAAGTAGCATTTGTTGGGCTTGCAAGAGGGAAATAAGATGCTTGACTTTGAGGAGAGAAAGATAGAGATGGAGTTTGAGGCGGAGGTGTATGAACTACTGGACAGGGGTTGATAGGAAAGTAAGACTGAGTTGGCGCGGAAGTGGCATATCGGTGGGGCTTTGAAGAGGAAGAGGCTTTGTGCGAGGAATTAGGTGATTTGAGGCAAGATTTAATCAAGCAATTCGAAGAGGATGTGGGCACAACAGAAGAAGAACGAGCTCGACCAAGTGGTTTCCTCAGACTGGCGAACTTCCACCTCTTGCTTGTCGAAGCGTCTTGGTTGGGGAAGTAGGATCGCAAGGTTTCTGCACAAGGTGGTGAAAGGCTGTACTACATGCGTTAGACCAGTAAAAGATAGCAAGCAGCGTAATTTACGGCCCATTTTCCTCGTCATGTACAACTGTTTGCGCAAAGAACTGTACTCTCTTGCCTTCGGCTGCACTTGGACTTTGCGGTGTTGCTATTTGTAGGCTCTGTAAGTCATCTATTGTGATTGGGCTCATGGTATGGCGACAAGCCAATGAGCGGGGAAGTTTTTGCAAACTTGGCATGGAGATCTCGAACACCGCATGAAAGGTCTGACAGTCTGCAGATTACTAAATGTATGTATGATGTGTCATATGTGTATCCTGTACTATGTGCATGAGTAAATCATGTGCCGATGCACTAAACACGGAATGCTTCGCGGTAACAGCGCTCTTCTATGTTGACGGCAAGCCCCAGCTCTGCTGCAATGCTTGCCCTATGAGCACGTCCTGATCAGGACATTGTAAGAGATTGAAACCTAAGAACTCACATCCAGCTAAATCATCGCTTTCCTCTCTCGTTTGCGGACCTAGTCTGCCTTGCAACATATTTCTACCGCTACCCGGTGGTACTCTTGTCATCCACATGTTAGGCGTAGACGGGTCAACCCAATTGCTCGGCTCTCGGTAGAGCGAAAGATTGTTTTCGCTATTGGCTTGCACTAGTCTTTGCAGTAGAGCTTGAGCAGTCGCGTTGTTGATAGCAGATAAAGAAGATTCTGCATGATTGCCTTTGCTACGAATGACAGCATTGCTGTCTATTGATGGAAGAGCTTCAGATAGTTCTCGGATGGATGTTAAAGCCTTTTCTAGTTTAGCTGCTGGTGCTGCTTGAATGTAATCAGGGATCTTGTCGATTCCCAACGTACTGACTCGTTGCAGAAAAGACGGATTATCAGAGAAACGTTGGCGAAGATGAGTCTGCAGCAACAAGAGCGAAGTCTCTGCACTGACAACTTGTTGAGCTAGATCGAGAGGCGGCGATCTGGATTTGGGCGCTGGTGCAGGCAGAGCGAGTTGTTGAGCCTGGCGTTCTTGCAGACCAGCGATTTCTTCTTGTTTGGCTCTAACTTGTTTAGCAGCTTCTTGAGCTTCAGATGAGAGTATTCTAAACTGTAGGTAGCGACCGACAGCTATCAGCCTGCGCGCACAAAAAGCAGAAGTTGGCGCTTACGTTCTCTCGCATACTCTCACGTTCTGAATCAGCTTCATCCACCAACTTCTGCAATTGCTGCTGCTGATCTTGCGAACGTGATAGTTCCTCACTGGTTTCTCGCACAAGCCGTTCTTTTGCTTGAAGCTCTTCGCGAACTTCAGTAAGGAGACTTTGCTGTTCTTGTATAGTACGATCGGCATTTGATGAAGTAATATTCGCTGTTCGAAGCTGTTCTTCTATGACTGGCAAACGAGCAGATACTTCGTCCGACTTTCGCAAAGCCTCGAGAGTCTCTGCCGAACGTAACTCCAATTGTTCTATTTGTTCGGTCTTCTCGTTCAACGCTTGTCGAGCTTGTTCAAGCTGAAAAGTGAGAGTCGAGCAACGCTCATCGGTAATCTGCCCCTGTGTATGAAGTGAGTCCTAGATGATATTAAAAGTAATGCAACTAACCTGGTCAATCAGCAGCACTTGTTGCTCTTCCAAACTTTTGAGTTTATCCAGAAGAGAGCTGTGATCGATGTTGAGAGACATCAATTTTTCAGTCTTGCTGGAATCAGATCGTAAAGCAGCCGAAAGCTCTTCCCTTGCTTTCTTTAGAGCATCCTTGAGCGTATCGATGCTCAAGTTCAGGTTGAGGTTCTCGGAGGCCAAATTTGACATCTTCATGGACAACTCATCGCGGGCAGCGTTGGCCTTCTGTAATCGTGCCGCATAGCCGCTAAGGGCTCGTTCTGAAGTGCTTCTTAGCGCGAGCACTTCAGTAAAGACAAAGACATACCGTTGGCTTCGACAGTCATGGACGTGCGTGACAGACCACTGCATCAAAACGTCAGTCAAAGATAGTAAAGCTATTCAGATCACCGACTGATTCATTTGATGCATCTCAGCTCGCAAAGCAGCAAGACGCGACTCCATACTACCATGTTCGCGAACGATGATTGCATGGGATTTAGATGATGTAGCCAGCTGTTCTTGTAGTTCCGCAATAACAGCTTGATGTTTGGCAGAATCAGACTCAGATTGGCGAGTGAGAGAATCCAATTCAGACGCAAGACTTTGATTGGAGGCGAGCAAAGCAGAAAGTTGTTCCGAAGTCATGGATTCGGCTTCAACCGCAAGAAAACTGGTTTCCTGGGTTTTCTTATTCGCCAGATCCACTTGCTGTTGTAGTTCTTCATTTGCTGTTGTCAAAGAAGCCAGACGAGTAGTGATGACACTTAATTGCTCATTGAGTGATTTGCTGACGGAATGTTGAGTATCAGCATCCAATCTGTTCTGCTCTGCAATATTGCGCGATTGACCAAGTTCAAACAAAGTATGAGTATGAGTGCGTTTGAGTTGTTCGAGCTCATCGGAGGCAGCATCTCTTGCGCTGCGCATCTCTCGATAAGCATCGCGCGATTTGCCCAATTCTTCTCGAAGTATGCGACCGGCTTCTGTTTGAGCTGATCTATCTGCCTCAAGCTTGGCGCGCATATTTACATATTCTTGGTCTTGCGTATTGTGCTGGATCTCGGCAGCTTGCAGATCGGTTTTCATTCCGTTGATTTGAGACTGCATAGCCGCAATCATCTGGCGAGACTCGTCCAATTGAGACTGAGCATGTTCAGCTTCGGATCTCTCGGTAGAGAGGGAGCCGTTGGTTATCGTGAGTTGCGCTTGGACTTCAGTCAAAGACTTGCGAGAGGCTTCCAAATGAGCAGCCAAATCTTCATTCTTGTTGGTCTGATCCAACAAGCTCTGGCCTAGATGATCTACTTCGGCCAACGCGTCTTGCAGACGCTTCTGTTGTTGACTATATTGAACCTCCAATTCTTCTTTTGCATGCGAAGCGAATCGTGAACGATGTTCAGCTTCTGTGCGCGCATGCTGAGCCGAGTCCAATTCAGCTTTCTTTCCACCCAGCAATCGTTCCAATCTCCCAACTTCCACTTTTGCAGCTTGTAATTCCTTTTGAAACCCTTGAAGCGCTAACAACTCATCTTGATCCTTTTCTAGCTGTTTTCGAAGGACAGAGCGTTCCCTCTTGCTAGATTTCTCCTCTTTTTGCATTCTCTCAATTTCCGCTCGAGCAGTTTGCAAAGCTTTCTCCAAGTCCAGGACAGTTTGTTCGAGGGTCTTGATCTGACCGGTAGCTTCATTGAGTACTTGTTTCTGTTGATCGCTAACTTGTTTCATGAACCTATGTTTGGATCGTAATTGTTCACTATGTTCAGTCAAAGATTGAAGTTGTTCAGAAAGACCAGTAATTTCCGCTCTTTTAGCTTCTAATTCGGAATGCAAGTTCATGGAAATCACTTCTTGTTCTTCTCTTGATTTGCGGAGAAGATCTTCTCGTTCATCTGCTGCAGCTAGTCTTTGTTGCAGACCATAATTTAGATCCGCTGCGCGTTGAGTTTGCTGGTATTGTTGCAGAAAATCAGCTTTTGCGACTTGCAGTTGATCGAACAGGTCCAGAACCTGCCAGACAACAGATTAGCGAGATTGAGAAAAGGGTCAAGTGCATCCTTACGTGAACATTCGCGACTTCAGCTTGTTGTTTGTAGTCTTCTTGTTGCTTTGGCATATGAGGTGAAGCATAAGATGCAGGAGAAGTGATGCTGAGGTGTTCATGACCGCCATGGGAAGATAGAGATGAAGTGTCGTCTTCATCCTGGGTTGTGGGGCGATCAGCAAAAGCCACAGATTTGCCGATGAAAGGCCAGTGAACGGTAGGAGAGGCAGGCGAATCCTCCTGCTGGTGTGCAGTGGCAGCGCTGAATCCGCTGACACCAGATAAACGCCGTGAAGCAAGATCATTGCTCGCTTTCTTGCGATGAAATAGCTTGCTTGCGAGCTGTCTAGTCTTGGCAGTTGTACGCTTTGCAAGCCCGACAGACTCTAATTCCATGCAATAGAATAGCTAGGCACGAGGAGCGAAAGAAATGAATTCGAAGGTTCACGTAGGTCACGTAAAAATGATGTGTTGGTAGTATGTACTCAAGGAAAGACATGCTAGCGTGGAACACGAGAACAAGGGCACAATAGGCAGGAAGCCTGGCAATGAAAGTAGGCCCTTTGTTTTGCTGGAAAGTTGAATGAACGCCTTCAAATAGATCTGTCATTTCGCTGTGAGGCTTGCGGAAAGCCAGATGTAGGTATCTCGACCGGAGTAGCCATGCAGCGCTGTGCAATGCGGATACGGCGGTTGCTTGAAATCAATCATTGGAAGTACATTTGCTCATGCACAGCTCGTAGCAGCCACTCTGTTGAGCTGTGAACCTCTGTCTGACAGGCTGCTGCAGCCTATGAACCGCTTTCCACAAGTTTCTTGCCTATTCTGTTCGAGTCCGCACCTCGACCTCGTCACATAATATCTTCTCCCCTCTTCGCTGTCCAGTCGCCAGCAATGCACTCGCAAGTCTTGAAAAGTCGCTGGAGTTGGGCTCGCAGTCCAGCAAAACCCACTGAGCATCTTTCTTCCGAGCAACTCGCATCTCTCGATCATGCATCTTTCACTCCGTGCAAGCGGGGCAGTCCTGCTAATATACATGTTGAGCTTCTTCATTCTGGATTGATTCCTGATCCATTCAGAGGGCCCAATGAAGAAGCTGTGCAATGGGTCGGTGAGACTGCTTGGGTCAGTTCGTGCTAATCTATAGGAAACTAGACTAATAGATTTGGCAGATCTATCGCTGCGAATTCGAATCGAGTGATGTGGAGACTCCCCATGTGGATCTAGTCTTTGAAGGTCTCGACACATACTGCACTGTCTATCTCGTCAGTCTCAGTCTTTGCCCTCACTTTATGCTAACAGCGGTATGTAGGATGGCAAGCAAATACTAGACTGTGACAACATGTTTGTAGGTCATCGAGTACCGGTCAAGCAGATCCTCGAACAAAGTACATCGAAGCATCATACCTTGCTCTTCCACTTCCGCTCCACTTTTCTCCTTGGCCGAGAACTTGAAGCTGAACATAAGAAGAAGCTTGTACTATACAATGGAGATTCAAGTCGGTTATACGTTCGAAAAGCACAATATCACTGTAAATTGATCGCTGTTTCTCGTCCCTTGACTGATCTTGCGATTAGATGGTTGGGATTGGGGTCCAACTTTGATGACTTGCGGTGTTTTCCGTCCTGTCACGCTCGAAGCATACCATATTCGCATCGAAGACCTTCATGTTCAAACTGAAGTAGACGAAACTTTAGCTGCGAGTATCAAAATGTCCTTCACGATTCTTGATGAAGTTATACCTGGCTTGAAATTCAATATCACTGTCAAATCAGATTCTGGCAAAGTCGTTTATCAAAGCAATGTATCGAGCAATCATTATGAATTCGACTTGTCTAAAGCAGAAGTCGAACTTTGGTGGCCTATCAACATGGGTAAACAGCATCAATACATAGCAGAAGTCGTACTCTCGGACAATCATGTGCGTCTCTACTCCATGGATATATCGTGTCGCTGATCTAAGTTGTCTTGTACGCAGGGCAATATTACAGCATCGGCTAGCAAACGCTTTGGTCTACGACGTGCTCTACTGATACAAAAGCCTTTTGAGGACCAAGAAGGCACTAGTTTCTACTTCGAGGTGAGCTTCAATCATATGGATATAATGACTGTTCTGATGTTTGCGGCAGATCAACAACGTGCCTGTCTTTTGCGGTGGCAGCAACTTCATACCTGCTGATTCTTTCAACACTGAAGCTGAAGAGAAGTCAATCAAATGGGTTGAGATGATTGCTCATGGTGGTCAGAATATGATCAGGATGTGAGTCACAATCCTTTGCCGTACGAAGCAGATCTTATATCATCTGATAGTTGGGGAGGTCGGCTTGAACAATGCTCTTTATCGTTCGTGACGCTCTAACTGAGAACGACAGGCGGTTACTACCTTGAAAATTCCTTCTATGATCGATGCTCGGAACTAGGCATTATGGTCTGGCATGACTTCATGTTCGCTTGCGGACAGTATCCTGCCCACGAAAGCTTCTTGAAATCGGTCAAAGAAGAAGCAATCTACAATGTCAAACGTTTGCGCCATCAACCTTCAATAGTATTCTGGACGGGGAACAACGAGGACTATCAGATAGCACAGAATTTCAAACTTCAATGTCAGTACATCTTCGAGCGAGCTTGCTTTTGCGGAATCTCATCGATAAGTTCATCTGCTGTAGGGAATCCGAAAGATGCAGAAGGACCATGGGACAAAACTGATTTCCCTGCTAGAGAGATCTACGAGAAGCTCTTGCCATCAGTCATAGAAGAACATGCATCTGGTGTAGCTTATACTTTTGGTTCACCATGGGATAGGTTTGATAGCTATAATGTGACGGAAGGTGACACTCATCAATGGGCTGTCTGGCACGGTGGACATCCATATCAGGTACTCTCTCTCGTATACCTATCGGAGTCTGTACTACGCTGACGTTACGATGTAAGGAATGGGACAAGTTGGCCACGAGATTCTGCTCAGAGTGGGTTGTTTTCTGTGCTCTGATACTATCTTGACTTATGAAGACTAGATGGGGCATGCAAGCATTTCCTCATGCCGCTACCGTTGATTGTTACCTCGACGGAAATGCTTCAGAACGATTCCCCCAATCTAGAATTATCGCTGCTCATCAAAAAGCCGATGCAGGAGAACGTCGTCTCATGGGCTATATTACGGATAATTTCAGATGTGCCAACGATTTGAATTCTATCGTCTTCATTACCCAACTAATGCAAGCTCAATGTAATGGCTCGGCATATCGAGTTTTCCGACGCCAGTGGAAAGAAGCAAAGTATACTGGTGGATCACTCGTTTGGCAATTGAACGATTGCTGGCCTGTCCAAAGTTGGTCCATTGTAGATTACTTCTATAGACCCAAGATGGCTTTCTATTCTATCAAAAGGGCTTTAGCACCTCTATCGGTCGGAATGAAACGTTACAAGGAAACGAAATATGATGGATTGAGCGCGATTGGTAAAGAAGAAGAATGGGTTGAAGTTTGGGCCTGTTCCAGCTCTCTGCAAGAAAAGGAAGTCGTTCTTCTAATTGAAGCGTTTGACTTGGCTACGGGCAAGAAAGTCTACGAGAAGAAAGAAAACGTAAGACTCAAAGCAAATGCTAGCACTGAACTATCAAGGGTGGATGTACCATTGCTCGATTCGAAAACAGTTGTGTTCTGTGCTCGATTAATTGATGGAGAGTCGAAGAGAGTCCTTTCGCGGTTTACTGATTGGCCAGAACCGTAAGCATGGCGAGATTTCCCACAATAATGGCTAATATAGTTTACAGATTCAAGTACCTTCATTTTCCTACTCACAAGCAAGTACAGTTGCAAGTAGATATAGATTACGAGAAGCAAGCTATTCGTATTGAAGCGGCTATGCCTGTCAAGTAGGCAAACCTCCTTCAGTAGTGATGTTAGCTGACCGTCCTTCGCAGAGGTCTAGTTCTGGCATTTGGAGATCAACCTGATCTTCTTTTCGATGACAACGGTATTGATCTGATTCCGAAAGAGTGAGCCAGTATTGTTTCGAGGTGTTTAATTGCTGACAATATGTTCAGCCCTCAAGTAATTCAGGTCAAGAATCTCATGACCGGAAGTAGACTCGTTACAAGATATCTTGGTGATAGCAGATACCCTGGAGCATAGAATTACAACATATATAACAAGCGCATTACTTATTCTTCCCATACATCTTTACTTTTGGGTCAGTCTTCTTCGTCACCAAAGCCTGTCCGATCCCTTCCTCCACCTTTCGCACTCTTTCCTTTCGCTTTTCGACCACCCAGGCTCTGTTGCCGTTATTGGTATGATCAATGAAAATGTAGGTCGAGAGACTTACTTTGTAGTATGCCCTCGCTGCAACTTTATCGCTAAAGCTCTCATCGCCAGCATTCTCTTCGTTCCACTGCTCCGCTCTTTGCTCTTGCGGAGTCTTCCATCCCTCACTTCTAGCTTTCTCGCTTTCCGCATCTTCAGCAAACCGATGTTCCAAATCATCCCTCCGAAACGCATTCTTATATCTCAAACTCCAATCCTGTTTCGAATCTTTCCTTGTCCAGACCGGTAACTTCCCACCATTCTTGATCCCACTATCAATGAAAGATCGAGAAGAGAAGAGTAAGAACCAAGTATAATTGATTGTAGCTGATTTCCTCCAACGTTTGCAAACCAATTGACAGCTTAACAAATCTTGCACGTCGTTTATTTGTGCAAATATTTTGGAAGAGATCTCATTTGGGAACCGTTTCAATGGATCTAATGAGGATTGTTTCTCCAGCTCTTTCTCTTTCCTTGATGTCCGTCCTTTGCGAGTTGGTGATGTTGAACGAGAACCAGCTACGGATCCAGGACGAGGTGTAGAAGGTACAGTTCGGACTGCTATGAGTTCATTCTCGGAATCTGAATCTGTGGGTGAGAAAGAACGTTCGGAACGGCCTGGTCTAGGTGAGGATGGAGCTTCTCGTAGTGTTGCCCGCTCTAGAGCTTCATGTAGCAGGGAAGACATTGTAGACAATATGGAGAGATGGCGCTCAGAAGCAAGCGAGAGTAAGTCAATTTGGAATGAAGTCATACGAGTCTTTCGTCGCGCTATCGAGGTCTCTCCAGCACCTCTTGGTGACATGCATTACTGGTGATCATTTGCAGCGATATTGAGGGAGAATCGTCCGACCTTCATACTATTAAATCTGATCATCTAGTCTATGCATTCTAGCCCTTCATGAACGTGAAGCTTCCCACGTTCTGCTTCCAGTCTCATTCCCTCTCACTTCAAATTCACCACATATCTCCCCCTTCAACGGTTCATATCTTCCTTCAGAGTTGTTCTTGCCGATATTCAGAAAGAAGCAGTAGAACATTTGTGCCAAGTTATTCTCAATTGAAGACATAAGTTGACGTTCTTTACAGCTTCTGTTTCCGTTTGCAGCACATAAACCATGTTCAGAAGAAGATATAAAGTCAGCAGCGAAAGCTTGACAGCGTTGGTATAAATCTTCATGCTTAGAAGGAAGAAGAGAACTGAGAGACTTGTTCAAAGCTTCACGCATATTTGCAATAGTATAAGTAGGTCCTGAGGCAGTTCTGTTTTCGACTAAGAGTTTGTACCAGATATCAGGTGGGAGGTCGAAATGTTTATGCAGAAGAGCATGAGAGCCGAAGATCTTATCCAGAGTGATGGAGAAGTACGCATTACTTGGAATGGCTCCATAAATGATGACTTCTTGTTGTCTTTGGGCAAACTTGGTAGAACTATCAATGACATCTGAATCTTGTATCGTTGGACCATTAGGCTTTTGGAGGATCGCTTTCAAGTTTGTACTTTGAGCTAGAACTTCATCCAAGATTTGCCTTTGTTCTCCTTCAGCTGAACGGTATAGATGTACAACATCGAAACAGGTATCTTGAGCCAAGTTCGCAGGAATGATAGCGATTAGTTCCATGCTCTTGAGTAGTGCTTGAAAGTCCTTCAAACTGAAAAGTATAGATGACGAAGCGAGTCGATCTTCGCAAGATTGACACGAAGCCCAAAAGGCAGCGTATAGCCAAGAGCGAGACGTATGTTGCAAAGCGGTCGGACGCATACGTTCAGAACCAGTCATGAGATCAGTCTCGAAGGTTTGCCGAATGATTTCTGATGAGCTAATACTTGGCATAGCTTTGCTCAGCTCATCTTCGCTTGTAAGATGGGCGAATGCTCGAGGGATATAACCAAGAGAAGGATCGTGACGACCTTGCTGTTTGATTTGAGAAGACACAACACCTCGCCATACGATTGAAGGGACATATGGCTGGGAAGGTAAGGAGCAGCTTGCGCAGGAACATGTCATTATTGGCATCTGAGTGGTGTATGGTAAGGAGAGAAGAGAGACAAGAAGTCGAGAAGTGTCTCCCTGGCTCTCCTCGAAAGAAACAAAGGGACGTGTCATCGCAGAGGAGGTGAATTACCGGTAGGGCTATATCTCGCTAGAGTCAGCACGAAGAAACGTGGAAGCGATAGCAGGATGTTTGGATGTAGGCACAGTATCAGAGAGTACAAAGCAATACAGAAAGGGAGGAAGCTTCACCAAGAGCATGGCACCTCGTTCGCAGCGAAACAACTCGCTTTTCTTGAAACGCTCGAAATTCGAGCTGCGTGTTTTGGGGACGCAAACTGCAGACTTGCCACTGAAGCTACGGATATACTGAAACTGGAGGAATACGAAGCAGATGGCAGAACCTAGACAAGCAATTTACCTCTGAAACCTGTCCTTCCTATCAAGCATCATTGGGCGCTTCAATATCGTTTTCGTGCTGCCTAGAGATCACAGAAAGAAGAAGCTATCTTTCAGCCCTTTGTCGGCCAATTTTAACTCCTTGATATAACCAAATATGACTTCCCACTCTCTTCGTTTATCAGCTATCTGATCGCTCTATCGTTATTGTCTTGCTCCTGAGACTGACGTTGCGTCAATGCAATTGGTCTCCGCGGACTCTTCTTGTTGGGCAGAAGTTCTCTTCCTGTCCCTGCTGTATTTCCGATCTGTCTCTGCTGGCTGCCCAAGCGGCACGGCATGGGGATTTGACGAGTACATTGCAACGCCAGGTAAAGCATTCATGACTCTCGGCAGCTGGACATACAAAGAAGGAAGTAATGACTATGTCTCGATTGATGGCGACACCGGCGGAGCTGTTCTGGGAGTCAGTGAGAACGGAGACGGACCTCAGTAAGCGGCTGACTACTCTCAGGAAGCATGGTTGATTTATATGCGCATCTCATCAGGAATTGCTTGATCACAAACAATCAACTTTATAGACCTTCAGCAGATGTACCCCTCGTCGTATCAACAGTACAACGAGGTTATTCTGGAGCGGTCGATCCAGTGGTGTCCTTCCGCAACTCAAATGATAAAGGCGACGACCTCCTTTTCAACCAAAAGGGTTTGGCAATGCCTTCCAGCAATCCAGGCTTTCTTTGGACATTCAAGAATTGTGACAAAGACTGCGGAATCCTGTCTAAGAGCGACATCGAGTTCAAACCGAATGCGGATCTGCTTGACGTGATTGATGACCAGGATTTCTATGCTTCTTTCAAAACTGGCAAAGGTGGTCCGGATATAAGCTGTGAGCATTTGCGCTCGTAATGTGTCCAATTCTCATTACCCGCATAGCATTTTTCAACTTCACGCATACCTTGACCGACAAGAGTCTTGAGCTTACCCAAGCTGGAAAGGCTGATTTTGCGACTGCTGTCGAAAGCAAAGATGTATTTCCAGGACAAGGCTCAGCAGGTGTCAGTATAGTGATTGGAGCAAGTAAGACAGGCGAGTTCATCTTTGCTATCTTCCCTCATTTCTTACATGTCTCCTCTTCAGGCGATAAGGAATCAAACCAATGGACAAAGGTAATGTCCAATATTCATATCAAGATCTATGTTCATCTGTATCGCGTGGATTAGGGCAATTACAAGGCGAGCTTCAGCTATTTGGGCATCCAGGGTTGCAAAGTCATGCCAAAGCAAGAACCAAAGCAAACCGTTTCTCCCCCTATCGGAACTTCGAGTCCGCCTCCTGCTCTTCTCACTTCTCGTAGTAGCGCTGCACCAGTACCTCCTCCGCCGCCGCCTCCTCCTGTTCAGAATTCATCGGTTGTTGCAATTCCACAGCCTGTCAATTCCGACAGCGTTGCTTCAACATCTCTATTAACATCATCCTCTACCGAACCTGTGCTCCAGACCTTAACGAGCAGCCAAACGCTAGTCAGTCTACAGACGATCTCACAAGCCAATGGAAAGGCCAAAGTGTTGACTGTGTAAGTAATTCGGGTCGTTGCCGCGAGATCAACTGACAGAAGTCTACAGTACTGCTACTAGATCTGTAGCTGATCCGGATTCGCAAAATGGCGCACCAAGTTCTGCCAATGCCTTGGGGGTTTTCACTTCACTCTGCCACTTATTACGATATCTTCCCCTGCTGTTAAGCTATTACATGGCGCTGAAATCGTCAAGAGGCTAGTGTTGGATATATGTGTGGGTTGGGAATTCTTAACGCGAAGCTCCTACTGTTAGCTAGCGCATTTTGGCGTATTGATCTCTTGACCCAAATAGACTTCACAGTCATATTCTGTGGATTTCAATACCTCATTTTAGAGCCTCATCGAAGTCAGTTTCTCAACGATCGGCTGTTCAACCAAGAGTGCACAGAACCAAACTCAAGAAAGTCGTGGTATGAGAACAGAAAGGTAAAGAAAAGTCCGATGACGACACACTGGGCAAGTCAAAAAAGACAAGGAAATAATCCGAATTCCAGATGATGGATCAAGAGAAAGAGAGAGTTGAGTATATATTTCAGCTGAGGCTGCGAATGAGAGGAATATTGGGTCATCCGGATCTCGATAGCATTGTCACTGCTTAGTGAAGATCCCTTGTACGAATCTTCTCTCCAGAGTCCATCCTTCTTTCCTGTTGCCCAGCTCGCGAATGATGATTTGACTTTCCCCTTTCATTCCGTTCGAATGCATGAGATCATCTATTTCTTTCGTTGTGAAGAAGTAGGATAAAGTGAAATCGGATCGTCGATAGAAGGGTTGTGTTGAAGATAAGAGAGCCGGATCTGAGTAATTTGAGGATGCGCGAGTATGGAATCGGAGCTATCTCTCAAAGTCAGCTTCGCCTCATTTTCAACAGGCGGAATACTCACTTGAGCTGCATCATGCAAAGCATAATCACGCAATATAAGGACTCCACCTGATTTGAGACACTGTCCATGGACGTATTCCTAAGCTTGCAAACTAGCGAAGGGGCAAAATCCACGAACCTCTACTAAGCTCTTGATGCTTCCAGACATCTTATCAGGTGGAATGGCGCTGAGAACGAAGATACAGCTGATCAGATCCACTCCTTCGGTATTGCCGAACGGTACTTCGAATTCTTCTGCTGCTCGTAACCGCGTCGATAAAGTAGGTGAAGTGAGATCATGCACAAAGGCATGCACTTTCTTTGGATCGTATTGGGAATGTCCCTACTACCTTAATCAGATATGAAATATAAGAAGTGAGAGAGACGAAATACTTTGACTTCATTGATCGCATTTAAGGCAAAATCACAGCAATGAAACCTGAAATTGGGGTATTCTTCTAGTAGAGGGTAGAGGAACGATCCGGTTCCACATCCAACTTCTAATAAGATCTGAATAATGGCATAAGAACAGCACGAGTAAGTTGAGTTTGAAGGACTTACTTTGAGTTGATCTGGGTTGTCGGCGAAAGAAGTTCCGTCTAATTGACCGAAGAACTCTCTAGATGTCCAATGCCGATCTTTGAAAAACTTATTCTGCTCATCACAAAGACATAAGAAAGAGAGAAAATATGAGCTAAAGTGAAGGAAACGGAACTGTGTTGTTCTTGTAAAAGAGGTTCCAGTTCTTCGCTGCGTTTTTCTGCAAGGAAGCTATCTGGAAAGGAGTTGCTACCTTTCATATATGCATAAGGCTCAGAGAAAGCAGAGCAGAGTGCATGGTGAAGAACCTGATTATTCTTTGAAAGCACAGTCTCAACGGATTCAGCTATGTAAGCAGGGATCTTAGTCGACGGAGCATCATCTAGCTTGATCTGAGAAGTAGAAGCTTGAGTGGACATCGTTGGCTGCAGTTTTCCAAAAGTGCTTTTCTTGTCCCAATACCGCGAACTTAAGGAATCTCCTGGACTAGCCTTGCACCCGTAGAACAGGCTTATACCCTCTCTAATTGAATAAAAAAGGGCAGCAGGATGAGCGGGCAACGTAGAGCGATGGTTCAACCCATCGTATGTCAAGACTTCGCGCTCAGTTGCTGCTGTGTGATCTCATGCATCCGCACGATAGAATGTCATCTTCAAATTCCTTCAATCAGGTCAAAGAGTCAGTCTCTGGCTATACGACAATCTCGAATTCAGGCTGGAAGGCAAAATCATCGTATGCCCTAATGGACCTCATTCGAATGGATAATTCTCATGCTGGATGTGCTATAGGGTTTCGATGAGTTCATGAACATCACTTTAGACGAAGCGGAAGAAGTTTGGTTGCCGAGAAAAGCGACGGAAAAGAGGCCTGCCAGTGATTTGACAAAGAAACCGTTAGGTATGCTTTCATCCATTCATCAATCTCCTGTATGCTCATTGGAATGTTCTGCAGGGCGATTACTACTTAAAGGGTAAATTCAATGTCGAAGCTGCTGCTGCTCTGCTCACATTCTTTGCAGGGAAAATGTAACGGCTATAGCACCACCAGTGTATTGATATTTGGTAGTATGGTATTCTACGCAAAATGGTTCGCCAGAGCTTGCAATGCAGCAGTCTGTATATTTTAGAGCCGAACCGGTGGATTGTCTCGACTTTCGACTCGGTGCTTATGTCTGCACAAAATTGCTGACATCTTAGTCTACTGCAACCTTTTAATCGAGTTCTGGTATCGTCCTGTTGCTAAACGCGGTTGGATTCGCGAAAGGAACATTGCGGCAAGAACCTACTCATCCCCTGTCATTTCTTGCCTTATCTTTATTCGCAATACCACCTCTCATGCCAGCTCAACTTCCGGAAGTGAACGCCCGGTGTCTCTTGGCATAGCAGGAAACTGCTCTGCTTGGACTTACAGGTGGTACTGGCACAAACACAAGAAAATGAAAGAGAAGTTTGCATGAAGTTGTGAAAGAGTCTATAACAAGTGAGCTACATGATTTCCACTAGCTCAAGGATTTCGAAGGCTTCGGCTAATGCTAATTGGGATCGATCAAGCCTTGGGGACAACAGGATGTCTGGAAGATTTCACTCACGTTAGCTCAGCGCATCTGCCTGTACGCAGCTCCAATTCTCTGACGTTCGATCCAAACGGATTGTACAATCGCCCGAATATGGTCGAATAGTGCGTCTCTTGCGGTTACTGTCGCTGCATGCAACGGGGTGCCGGGTTGCATGCTAGCCAATTCCTGGTCCATGAAACCTAGCCTGGCCTGCATTTGGGCGAGTCGCGCTTCAATCTGTTGCAACTGGTTGCAAGCGGCGGCCAACGCGGCAGACATTCCTTGGTCTACGAATATGATTCAGCTCTGCAATGACCACGCTGGAAACCTCTTGAGTTGACTCGCAATGATAAGACATCGAGCTGATTTGCGTAATTTTCGTTTTTAGTTGAAGAAGAAGGAGAAGAGAGGTAGGAGCTTCTGAATCTTGATGTTCAGAACAGCACCGGATGCCGCGGTCAGTTGTGCGTGGTTCCGCGGTTTATTCGCTGGAGCAATTCGTTTGTTACTCCGCGGAAACATATTAGATCATGCAGTGGTAGTAACATGTATCGTAGCAGCAGAAGAGACTTGTCAGTAAAAGTATATGCGAGCTAGAACTGGGTTTGTCCTGCTTCAAGCTTCCACGTCTTTTCGCGTCTTTCGTGAACCGTGTTCTTCGCCAAAATATCCGCTTGAGAGATACAGTTAGTTGGATACCAGGCTTGATTAGCGGAACGTGAATGAATGCACGGAGGACCAGCGTTGAGGTCGAGCTTTGGAGGTGATGCACAATGGGTCGGTCAAGCGCATGTTATAGGAGCAAGAGCCTGGCACAAACATATTCTCTTGACTGTTGCACTCCTTGGACTGCAAATTGTCAGTCGGTCTTGCCATGGCTGCATGTATACGAGCTAATCTTGATGGCTTCAGGTTTGGAGTACTGAATTCGCTCAAGGTCCGTATGCACTATCATAAAGCTCGAGAAGAGCTTGAAGATTGCTGGAAGGACAGCCGCCCCCTATTTGCTGAGTCTGGGACTATCGAAGAGTTTCACCTCGCTTGTTTTCTTGGCTGGTCCACTCGCTGGCCTTATAGTGCAACCTCTCATTGGTATGTCAGCATCTCTTAAAGACATTCAATTGCTGAGGACGACGTGAAACAGGCCAATATGCGGACAATTGCAAGCTCTCGATAGGTCGACGTCGACCGTTCATCATCGGCGGAGGAGCTATCTGCATACTCTCGCTGATACTCTTTGGATTTGCCAAAGAGATAGCTGGAATCTTCTCTACCCATGAATCGAGTTTCGTCAGTCTCTGCCATGCATTCAATTGCCAACTCGCTGATGGAAAGTAGCACTCCTTCTTGACGTTGTCATTAGCTATCATATCGATATATACGCTAGACTTCTCTATCAATGCTGTACAGGCTATGGACCGTGCGTTGCTTGTAGATTCAGTACCAGCTTCGCAGCAAGAAGAAGTTAATGCTTGGGCATCGAGAATGTAGGTGGATCTGTCCCGCTAGCACTCAGAGCTTGCCATGACAGCATACCTACAGGCTCGGCTTTGGATCTGTGCTGGGGTTCTGGATCGGCGGGATGGACCTAGTTCGCGCTTTCTCTTGGATTGCATCTTCTCAAATCAAGCTCATATCAATCTTGTCAATGCTCACGTTCATTGGCTGCCATGCTCTCACGTGCTATTCTGTGACGGAAAGAGTATTAATTAAAAGCGGTTCCTCGCACAGCAGCGGACTTCTACCTGCCTTGAATTCGATATGGAAAGCTTATCGAACTTTACCTCTACCTATATGGCGTATCTTTCAAGTCCAGATCTTTGGTTGGATCGGCATGTTTGGCATTCTATTTTATTCAAGCACTTGGGTTGCAGAAATTTACCTGCGAAATCAACTTTCCGATACATTGGATTTCGATCTAGCAGATGTTCCGGAAGAGATAGCAACAGCAGCAACTCGAACCGGATCGTACGCTCTTTTCTATCAAGCACTCATCAGCGTAACGACCGCTGTCATCTTACCTTTTTTCGTTTCCCCTTCTGGCGAATACACACGTCGACCGCCTACTTCTCAGCAAACAATATCTCAACCAAATCCATCCGATTCCATCTGGATCAAATCACGTTATTACTACGATCTCGCAACCCAAACCCTTCTCAATTATTTACCTGATCTACCATTACCTTGGTTCAATTTACCTTTAGCTTGGATGCTGGGTCAAATCACATTTGCTTTCCTCATGCTTTGCACCTATTTCGCTTCTGGTACTGGAATGGCTACCTTACTGGTTGCTTTGACCGGGTTCCCCTTAGCTACTACTGGATGGGCTCCATTTTCAATGGTCAGTGCTCCTATTCATATCACTATGTGTGATTAATGTATCGTGGCATTTGACAGTTGGGCGAATTGATTTTGGATACTACTTCGAAATCAAGAGGAACATCATTAGATGATATGCGACCAGAGAATGGTGGAAGTATGGTTCCTATTCTCAGTCCTATTCCAGAAGAAGATGAAGATAACACCTCACCACTAGCAAGTAAAGGGTTGAATGGTTATGCATCAACACCTTACAAAGAAACGGCGGCGGAAGAAGAAGAAGAGGAGGAACATGTACCTAGAGTACTACAAATTAGACATTCGGATTCATTCGATCTTGATGACGATGAGGAAGAGGGAAGAGCTTCAGACGGGACTTTAAGGGATGTTGATGAATTGGCTAAAGATATGGAAGGTATGAAAGAAGAAGGGAACGCAGATGTGGCAGGAACGATCCTTGGTGAGCTCACATCTATCTCTACTAATTATATGTCCAATTACTGATGAATGCAATAGGTCTGCATAATGTGTTTATCGTTTTACCTCAATTGTTGGTCACCTTACTATCATCCATCATATTCGCTTTCATGGCACCTTCAGCATCAGTGCATCACGTAAAAGGATCTTCACCTACCGCTCCACCTGGTTCGGGAGCTCATACGGGAGAAACGACTTCTGGTTCAAGTTCTGATGCAATAGGCCTAATCTTCAGGTGAGTCATTATACTGCTGTAACAAGGAGAAGATGATTAATGCGAATGCTAGGATTGGTGGATGCGCTGCTGCTTGGGCTGGGTATCTGTGTTGGAAGATGCACAGGGAAGAGAAAGCACGACAAGCAAGTCGATATTGAGTCCGTTTAAAAAAGGGAAACAGGAGGAATTGCTGTACATGCCTTGGGTTCATTGTGGGTGTGGAGAGGATCCGCAAAATGCAACATAACGCGCGTAACGAAAAGTAGAAATTACGATTGTTGGTTTCTGCAAACCATGTCTGATGTGCTCGCTTCCATCTTTGGCGGTGCAACGAACGGTAAACGGTCTGTAGACGCTGCAAGTGCCTCCAACAGCAGTCCAGATAAGACAAAAGACGATGAAGGTTGGGAGATGCCCAAAAGCAAGAAACAGAAAAGTAATAAGAAAAAGCAGGCAAAGGCAGAGAAGCGAGCACTTGTGAATCAGTCTTCTTGATCGTATCTCATCTGAAATCTGAGTGTCCATTGTGTCCTTTCTTGTGTTCGTTCATAGCTGCCTGAAAATCAACCTTCATTTCATTTCGATGGCAAGAACCTGCAAAGCCGTACAATAGGAGTCAAAGACATTCGTGATCTAACTCTAGTCCTTTTGTCGAAATACCAAGGCAAACCTACGACGCAATGGATGAATATCGAGAACAAAGCCAACATCAAGCATGTTGTCGCTCTCCTCATTCCAGGTCTCACACCAGGAAGTATAGGCGTACCTTCTTCTATACCTGGTGATACAAGACCTCAATCCATTATTGCCGGATCGAACGATTGCTCTTTACCTTACCTAAGACAAATCTTCAGCTCGTATTTACCCACTCGAGCACCAGGCGACGACAATCGGCTACATAGCTGTCTGCAAACTTTCCTTGCTGCTCCTCTGAGTCCGAAGGAGAAGGAAGACAAGGCAAAGGAGAGGAAAGCTCGTCAGTCGATGCATTTGTGGAATTAGCTTTGGCTAATTCCGCGTGTGTTCATTTTGACAGGCTTCGCTTCTGCAACGGATCCTTCAATGTTTTTGCTCTCTTCAGAACAGATGGCCGATGCCTTATACACCTTACCTGAATACTCAACAGAACTTCCCATCAATGATTCTTCTTTACCTTCTACATCCAAACCGAAACTAAAAGAATGGCAAGTAAGAACAGATGGGTTCTTACAAACACCTCAAACCAAACTATCAGATGAAATCAAAGTGTTTGCTATGGATTGTGAAATGGTGACTACGGAAGATGGATCTACTTTAGCTAGAGTGTCGGTCGTCAATCAGAAAGGAGAAGTGGTGCTCGATACGCTAGTCATGCCTGAGAAGCCAATCACGGATTATCTAACCCAGTAAGATCATTCTACAGGTTAGCTGTTCTATAAGCTGAGGCGCAGTATAGGTGGTCTGGAATGACTGAGGCGAGGATGAAAGGGACAAATACGACGATCAAGGACGTATATAAGAAGCTTATCACCATGGTGGACTACAACACGATCTTGATCGGTCATTCGTTAGACTGCGATCTGAGGGCTTTGAAGGTTAGTGCGTAAATGAGGCTTCAATCTCTGTGTTGATCCCGTCATTTTGTGCCTAACAGATTGCGCATCGTAGGTTCCTACCAAGCTGCTGAACTTAATAAGCTTGATGGTACAATTAGCTTGGGTTATCGATACTTCTGTACTGTATCAACATACTCGAGGACCGCCTTTCAAACCTTCCTTGAAATGGTTAGCGCAGAAATGGTTGAACAAAGAGATCCAGGTTCCGCAGGAAAGACCATTAGGATCAGAAGGCGAAACTGCTTTAATAGGTCATGATTCTGAAGAAGATGCCAGAGTAGCTATGGAATTACTGAATCTGAAGATGAAGCATGGTAGGCGCAGAGTTTTGGTTAAGCTGTATGCCAGCTGAATTCATAGTTATCTGCCTACAGGTCCGGAGTTTGGAGAATTCGTTTCTAGTCCTGAAGTAATCTTCCAGCGCATGTCAAGAGGCCAACAACCCAAGACTAGTCTTGTAGTAGATCATGGCACGCCAGGCACTTGGCACGGGGCGAAAGCTACTGCTTCAAAAGCATGCCAGAATGATGAAGAGGTTCGTCCTCGTCTGGTCGGGGCAAACAGACATTAACTTTACTGAGTTAGGTGGTCAAAGAAGTCTGTGCGAACGTGGACAAGTATGATTTCACATTTGCGCGGTTCTTGGATGTATCGCAAGCTCTTGGCTGTCAGTACATAAGGTGGGGTCTTCAGCTTGTAGCTGATGGAGTCCTTTTGTGTTGACAGGGACGCAACCATCGGCTTCAGCTCTCGCACTTGCACAAACAGCCAAAGAAGAGATCGCTGCTCTCAACCCTTCATCGACGGAACCGGACGAAACAACAGAAGAACAACGTATCGCTTCCGCCTATGCAGCCCTCAATGAAAGACTTGAACGCCTCTATACCTCTTTACCGAAACATACTGCTATTATTCTTTTCAGCGGGCATTCGGATCCACGGAAGATGTCCTCAATGATAGCGAAACAAAACAACTTCAACAGGAAATGGAAGAGCGGCGGAAATAATGCAAAGCTCATTCCTGCGGAGGAGATGTGGCATGAGCATGAGGGTCGCGAGCTTCAGCAAGAAGTCAGCAGAGTTAGACAGGGTATATCCCTATTCGCCACGACTTGACGAGAGCACAGCGGACAAATGTAGCAAAATGTAATAATGTAGTAATGCTCTACTTTCATCATCGTCCCCTTTCGTCTTGCAGAAAACATCATCTAGACACAAACACTCAATCTCGCCATTCCCTTGCGTGTATTACTCTTCTGCTAAACCTTCGTCTGGTGACGGCGGCTCGGCCTTAATTGCCGCTTCTGTCCAATGAAAGATACTGGTAAGCAACAATTGCCAGCCTGAATCTATGTCACGGACCTGCTGCCGCTGCATTTCCGCCAACAGGCTCGAAGTATGCATCTGAAAGACATGTGAGTATCAATCTTAAAAGAAAATGCATGATAAAGCTCACGCTTCATAGCTTCTTGCGCTGTGAGCCGTTCTTGATGATCATACCTCAGTAATCGATCAAGGAAATCGATAGACTGTCAGAAAAATGAATGCGAGAATCAATAACAGCTTGATACTCTGCGCTTCTCATGCTGACCTCGTTTGAAATGTATCGCTGATTGTCTGTCGTGATGAACCTCGTCCATTGTTTCCTTCCATACCTGCATTTACTGCTCAATCATCCTGTTAGAGAATAAAGCTTGAGCGAACTGACCTTCCCAAAATATCATCATATGCTGAATCCAGGTCGATATCGTATCTGTGCTCAAATCGTGGAGAACTATCAGCAACGAAGCCGAAAAAGAGTCATCCATCTTGCGCACCTTTCTAGGTAAGCATAAAGTTCATCCGTTCCTAGTACCTTTGTGATTTTGACAAGCTGATCATAATTATCATGCCCATGGAAGAAAGGTTCTTTGCGGAAGATCTGTCAGGTTAGTCGCGCCATTGCATCAGCTTACAGCCTGATTTCCTTGTCTGGCATCGCGACTGACCATTGAAGCAAACATGCAACCCAAAGACCACATATCCAAGCTATAATCGTATTCTTGGAAATCGACGAGCAATTCAGGACCTTTAAAGTACCGAGAAGCGACTCGAACGTTGTATTCTGTTCCAGGGTGATAGAATTCAGCTAAACCCCAATCGATTAACCTGAGTTGTCTTTTCTCGTGATCAATCATAACGTTGTGCGGTTTCACATCTCGATGCATGATTCCTCTTGAATGACAGAAATCTAGAGCTTTGAGTAATTCGAGAATGTAATATCGGACGTCCAGGTCAGAAAATTTGGGATAGAGGATTTTGAAGTCGGTGCTAGAAGTGTAGTGTACGTGAGTTCTGACGGGTCATGAAGAAGAGGAATAAGACCTCACTTGTTTACGTATTCAAAGATGATAGAAGGTGTTTTAGATTGAGGATCTCGAACTACATCGAGCAAAGAGATGATATTCGGACCACCAGCTAAGTTTTGCAAGATCTTGATTTCTCTCTTGATCTTCTTCTTCTTGACTGGTTTGAGAACTTTGATGATGCATTTGTCGTCGTTTTGAATGTTGACTCCTTCAAACACCTCAGAGTATTTCCCTCTCCCTACTTTTCGCACAATTTCGTAGTTGTCTTGTTGTCTGTCAAATCAAACTCTTCTTGAGACCGGGAACGATCTTCAGGAGAGCAGGACTGACCCCCAAGAAACCATCAGATTGTCTAACATAAAGCTGGATCAGCACCTATTGCTTGCCCTAGTGTTATCCAGCACTGACCATAATCCCACCATGATCGCCCAAACTTCTCATTCTATCCCATTTAAGAGCAATAGTCAGCAACAAACGCTGGCATTCAAACAAGGCCGAATTGACTAACCACGCCTGGATCTGTACGTTCACTCGCAAGTAAGTATAAAACAATACTGCAATACGACCAGCACGCACACACGCGAGCCTCGCTTTGTCCAACCATTCTCGACTATCGCAAGTATAAAAAGAGCGTTTTGATGTAATCAGGAATTCACGGCTTGACAGGGTATGGCCGTTCTTCTGTGCTACGATAGAGTAGCAAGGGTATCTAGGACTAGCAGGGGAGACAGAGGAAGAGAGAGAAGACAGACAGCGCAGGCCGATGAAAGCAAATTTGTAGCTTTTACTAATTTTGTAAGATACACAGCTTTGTGATCTTTCGCTCGAGGCGGCAGAGCTATTAGTCTTAGATGATTCCGCATGCAGGAAAGGTAGACCTATGCTTGTATTGACTACTATTTCGTGTTTATATTTCGCGCGCCTTGTCTTGACCTCAGACCAATACCTCAGCAAATATGTCTGCTCTAATGCTTCTCAAGACTCTAGTTACGCATCCTGGAGAGTTTCGCTCCATGATGCACTTCAAAATCTGGCGCAATGCGACAAATGACATTTATGCACATCCAGAAACTTCAGGCGTTCACAGAGAAGCTATGCAAAGGTGTTGGTACTTCTTAGATCAAACCAGTAGAAGTTTCGCTTTCGTTATCAAGGAATTGCAAGGCGATTTATGCAGAGCCGTGCGTGTACTCAACTTCTGTCGAGAGTATGTAAGAGGAGCTCATAGGCAGAACTGTGAATAGATATGTATCTTCTACTTGGTTCTAAGAGGATTGGATACGATAGAAGATGATATGACTATTGATATTCAAGAGAAGGAAAGACTGCTGTTGAGCTTTCATGAAAAGCTAGAAACTCCTGGCTGGACTTATGATGGATGTTCGTGTCCATTGGATAGATAAGCTGGATATCTGCTGACATTTCCAGCACGGACAGGCGGACCGAATGAGAAAGACCGACAGCTTCTGGTCGAATTCCATGTCGTAATAAAAGAGTACGCGTTGCTAGACTCAAGGTACGTTGCAGTGGTGAGGAATGTGTTTTGTGCTCATTCCCAATTCCCTCGCAACATACAGCTATCAAATCGTCATCAAAGATATCTGCCGGAAAATGGGCCGAGGGATGGCCAAATACTGTCGGGTCGCCTTCGATAACAACAACCTCTTCTCTTTGCAATCCCTTTCGGACTTTGACCTTTATTGCCATTACGTAGCTGGTCTAGTAGGCGAAGGACTCGTTCGAATCTTTTCAGCATCGAAACTCGAAACCCCTCTCTTGGCCGGTCAACTGACTCTAGCCAACCACATGGGTCTCATGTTACAAAAAACTAACATTACAAGAGATTTTGCAGAAGATGTTCGTGATGGTCGGCTATTTTGGCCAAAAGCGATATGGGGCAAATACGCTTCTACTCCTTCTGATCTCTCCTTACCTCAAAACAAAATTCAAGCCTTACATGCATTGAACGAAATGATTCTGGATGGATTGCAACATACTATACCGTGTTTGGAATTCCTTTGCCTACTGAAAAATCAATCGGTTTTCAATTTCTGCGCAATACCTCAAGTTATGGCTTTGGCTACCTTGAATGAATGTTTTAACAATCCAAAAGTCATGCAAAAGAATGTAAAGATTCGAAAATCTTTGGCTGTTCAGGTTCGTCCGCGGCTTTTGTTTAGCATCGAAGTATGCTCAATGTAAGTTTTCGAAACGAACAGCTTATCATCAGAGCTATTAATCCAAGAGAAGTAGCTGAAATCTTCCGAGAGAACTTACGATCTATGCATGCAAAATGCCCTTCTTCCGACCCAAGCTTCCTGAAACTCTCCATCTTATCCGGTCGAGTACGTTCTCTGTCCTTTCACAAATGTTCCTTTCCCTGACTAAAGAATTTAGGTGGAACAATGGATTGAAACTCGATTCCCTTCTTGGATCCCAATGACTTCTGGCGGTAAATTACCTAAATCACGGGAAGAAGCTGAACAATTAGGTATTACCGATTTAAGGATCAAGCAACTCGTCAGTAAACCAAACGCGCCTGCTGTGGCTGCCAAACCTTGGGATAGGGATGATATGATGCTTATTGGGTGAGTTTCCCCTCTTACACTGCAAGAGGAAGATAGCTGATGATGATCTTTGTTTGTAGAGGAGTATTGTTGGCTATGCTCGTCATGACCATGTTCATGATCTTGAGCGCATTCGTTATGGTCAGTCTCGATAGTATTATTGCCTGCTCGCGACAAAGGCTAATGTAACACACGGCGAACAGGTTTGGCTTTTCGATGAAACAGGCGAGGCGCATGCTCAGCTAGTACAATCATTCAAGGGTATTGCAGGGCAGGTGCCGAAAGCCGCGAAGGTCGGTTTATCTGCTTTCGATGGATGTCACACACACTAAAGGTGATTTGTCTATAATACAGGCTGCCGGTGGAGCTGTGAGAGGATTACTGAATCTACCAGATTTGGCGCAGAAGAAGGAATTGTGATGGGTTTGCTCGCGAAGCATGTACATAGTACCTATTGACACAGCATAATATTTCCCTTGAACGATTGACGTAAGGATATCAAGACAGTCGCTATCAAACGGAATCTTTCTGGACAAGCCACACATCATATCCTGCTCGTAAAATACATACAGCGTCACTTCTCAGAACGATCAGTCGCCTTCTGGTCTGTGAGTATTCTGGGCGCGTTGTTCAGCCAGCTGCGGCATCCTAGACGGTCACCAGCATGGTGAAGAAGATCTGGCTGGACTGCGATCCGTAGTGTACACTCTCTTGCGCGTCGACATGATCTAACAAGCTACGTAAAGGGGACACGATGATGCTTTGGCCCTGTTGTTGGCAATCCATTCTGACGAGCTAGAGCTTCTCGGAGTATCAACAGTGAGTTCTTCTTGTTTTAGCCTTCACACAAGCTGAATGAAGCATAGACACACGGTAATTCATCGGTCAACAACTGTACCATCAACGCAGCGAAACTCATTCATTCTTTCGCATCACAATGCAAGATTTACCCTGGAGCTAGTCAAGCTTTAGTTCGAGAACCACCTCCAGAAATTTCAGCTGCCTCCAATATCCATGGCATCAGCGGTCTCGATGGAGTCACAGGTCTACCTGATCCAGAAGATCCTCAAGTAAAATCTCTGATACAGAAAGGTCGACAGAATACTGCTTTGAAAGCCCTAGAAAGAATCTGTGAAGATTTGCTAGAGAAGAGGGAGAAGTTTACTTTGATTGGTACTGGTCCTTGGACGAATGTTGCTCTGTTCTTGCTCGCTTACCCTGAATTGGCCGCGAATACGATTGAAGAGATCGTACTTATGGGAGGCAGCGTAGAGGAAATGGGAAATTCTAATGACTCGAGAACAGCTGAATGGTGTGTGTGGGGAATCTGCTTCAGCTACATCGCTGATACAGGCGCCGCGCGCTGCACAGGAATGTCTATGCGTAAGTCGCCTTCACTGCTGCTGGAAATCCCTATTCAGCGTGCTGTACAGAGACCCAGAAGCAGCTCATGTTGTCTTCACTTCACATCTACCCATCAAGTTCTTCCCTCTCGGTAGGCTCACCAATAAATAACCCTACTTGTGCTGATTGCTGTCAAAGATATCACTCATACTGCCATCTTCCGGCACTCCATCGAAGTCCTGACTCTCAACACCTCTACACCTTTACGGAAAATGAGTCAATCCATCATAGCCTTCTTTGCCAAAACCTATTCTAGTCATTTTCAATTTGAAACAGGTCCACCAGTACATGATCTTCTTTGTGTGGTGTACGTTGTAGCTCCAGAGATCTTCAAGGGAAAAGAATGTTTGATAGATGTGGAATTGGCTGATGAAAGTCATAGAGGGAGAACGGTTCTGAGTGAGAAGAAGAGACCGGGCAACGTTTGGATGGCAAAAACAGTTGATGTGCGTTCATGTTCTCCTTTGCGCTGCCACTTTTTGTTACAATGCTTACGCATGAACTTTAGGTCGAGAAGATGTGGAAGATCTTCTTTGACGCGGTCGATAAATGTGACAAGGTTTCTCCACTGAATAAATGAATTCATTCAATGTAATATGTTGTTCAGATTGTAGCTGATTGCAGCGCTGGATTTTGACCTGGCTCGACTTCTCATGTTCGCCAGTATTTAATTTCCTTGTCGCAGAACCGTCACTGCTCGGCATACTCTTTATACCCCTCAGTTTTCTCCACATAAGTCGATAGAAAGGGAGACAGTATGGCTATGATGCAGAGAGGACAAGCAGGACAGGTGCAAGTACAAGAACCTTCAATACTTTCGAAATTGAAAATGGGTGAGCGGTTTCAGTCGTTGCTCTGTTATGAGCTATAACGATTGCCGGGTCTCACAGGAGCTACAATGGGTCCGTTCACAATGCTATACAACGTTGCCTGATAGCTAACGCATATTCTTCTGCAGGTGGAATGGTATGAACTTGCTCTGATTTGGCTGGCAATCGCTCATTCAACGGAACATCAGGTCGGCTTGACGATTGTAAGCTCTTATAAGTCGAAGTAAAGTCAGCTAATGAAAGAGCAGGGCTTCATCTTTGGCACTTTCGCGATATTGAGAAATGGTGCTGGACCTAAAGGCTTCTTTGGCTCGCTGTCGCAATATATGCTGTATGTCTTCTTTTACTCAGTATTTTGCTTTAAGCTGACTCTTTGTGAAGTGGTTCGGGAGCTACTTTCGCATGTATGTCGCTCACCTACAAAGCGCATCGTTTTGTCTTGTTAACATCAACTATCAGTCTTCATGTCGATCGGTTCGTGATCATATTATGTGGTTCCACCTTTGCTCATTTCCCTCCTCTGAATAGGTACGGTAATCCGAACAGAAAATCTCAATTCGCTAGAAGATGCCAGGCGGCTGAGAGAACGTTATGGATTGCCAAGCACTGCGCAAATGAGACTGAGATTCCAGCAACCAGAATCAAGATTGAAGTGAAAGCAGGATTGCTTGCCTTGTCGAAGAAGAAACGAAGATCATTGTACTATAGGTTACTTTTACACAGACACAATTCTATGTTGTGACGATGGCAGTATCTGCATTGCCTTGCTAGTAGGATACTCGTAGCCGCTTATCCGCGCGCGTGATGTTCGGGAGAACAAATTAGACATCGGCAAGAATCAGATTCTTTAACCAAAAATATGCATCTCCTTCCTGAAAGCCTGATCTCCCGCGCCTTGCATGAATGGCAGACACTGTCAAGAGCGCAGATGAAGGCAAAGACGCGTCGCCGGCCGATGCTTTACCTCCAATTCTCGGGAAAGATAATGATGAACCTGCAGCAGCAATCCAACTTGATGCTCAGGAAGTACTAGGGACTGCTAAACCTCTGCAAGATCAAACAAACTTCCTTCCTGCCAAACAAGTTGTGCGTCTGTTCCCGTTGAATTGCATTATGCAAGTATTCCTGATCACAGAGTAACAACCCCGCAGATCATCATCTTTGCTGGTCTTTCGCTGGCAGTCTTTATCGCTTTCCTTGATCAGACGATTCTCTCTACTTCTCTCTTTGCGATTACCAGCGATCTTAACGCTGGTCAAGATTCAGCATGGTTCATTACTTCGTAGGCGTTGTCGATTCTATCGAAGCAAGGTCAAGCTGATGCATACATGCAGTTATCTTCTTGTTACGACAGCTTTGACGCCAATCTATGGACGCATGAGCGAGTAAGTTCTGCTATGGACCTCTTCTACCGAGATGCCAATATTTCAGTAGCATCTTTGGACGGAAAGCGGTGCTGCTCGTTTGTCTCGTCGAATTCTGGATCGCTAGTCTAGCTTGTGCTTTAGCTCAAACGACTGTTCAACTGTTTGTCTCACTTTTCGTACAGCAGACTTCGCTAATGCCTCATACCTTTTGGCAGTATCGTCTTTAGAAGTTTTCAAGGCATAGGGTATGTCTTCTACTTTCAAATGTTACAGCATTGCTGATCATTGCATCAACAGAGGAGGTGGTCTGATATCGTTGGTATTGATTATCATTTCCGATGTGGTAACATTAAGAGAGCGAGGGAAATATCAAGGCATCCTGGAAATCGTCATCACTATAGCAAGTGGTGTAGGACCAGTCTTGGGCGGTGTCTTTGCCGAAGTCAATTGGCGACTCGTCTTCTGGATTAATCTACCCAGTAAGCGAGCTTTGACAGCCTACAAGAGAATAGCTGATGTCTCTTGGATCAAGTCGGAGCAATAGCGATCTTCGTTACATGGTGGCTTCTGCCGCTGAAAAGGGTTGAAGGCAATTACAAAGCGTAAGACGAGCTTTCTGCACTCTTCATCTTATGCTGATCTGTCAAACAGGAAGCTGGCACAAGTCGATTATGCAGGTTGCGGCTTAGTGCTGACAGCAACTGTTCTTCTGTTACTGGGCGTCAATTGGTCAGGCAGTCGGACAGCGGCGAAGATTTTGACTGACGCATGAATGTTATAGGGGCGACGTCAAGTTTCCCTGGGTATCGCCTGCTGTCTTGAGTACAATCATCATTGGCGCCCTGCTCTATGTTGCTTTCATTCTGTATGAATGGAAAAGGCCAGCTCTGCCCATCGTGCCGCTGTGAGCTTTCTTTTGCGGCTTTGGCTTTCTTCTTGTGCTGATTAGATCTCTAGTAATATCTTCCGCCATCGAACGGTCAATGGAGTCATGATCTTAACAATGGGAAACGCAGCTGTCCATCTGTCCTCCCTTTACTACATTCCTCAATTGCTGCAAGTTGTTAGAGGTGTATCGGCAGTCAGAGCAGGCGTGCTCACACTTCCTTATCTCTGCACGATTGCACCAACAGTCTAGTCAGTCACCATAGTATGTCAGTCGCTTGATGTCTCACACGCCGATATAGTGGCTGCGCGCAGCTTATCGCCTTCAAAGGTTTCTATCGTCCTCAAATCTGGGTCGGATCACCTCTAGTGGTGGTCGGTGTAGCTCTCTTCACTACCATCAACGAGCAATCTAGCTTGGGCAAGATCATCGGTTTTGAAGTCCTGCTAGGGATATCTGTCGGTTGCCTGTTTCAAACATCTTTGGTCGCTTTACAAACAGCTGTCACTAGGGCTGAGATGGCTGTGGCTACAAGGTTCGTCTCTGCTCAATTTCGTCAAGCAAGACTGCTGACTTGGCTTCGGCAGTGTGCGCAACTTTGCTCGCTCTTTAGCTGGTGCGCCTCTCCGAACTGGTACTTTTGCGCTCAGCTAATCTGTCTCAAATTCTAGGAACGATATGGCTTGCAGTAGCAGCAGCAATTATCCAAAATTCTCTTCAATCAGTAGATTTGCCCTCTGCTACACTCGAACGAATCAGAGACGATCCCGCAAAATTCAGGTCACTCGATTTAGATGCAAACAAGATTCAAGAAGTCTTGGATGCATACACTAGAGGCTTTCATCACGTCTGGATAGCTACTAGTGTGGTAGCAGGGATTGGCTGCATAGCCGCTTATGCGTTGATACAGCATCATTCGCTGGACAGTACGGAATTCCTTACAATCGATGACGATACAAAGCTGACGTCCGTTACAGGAGCGGGAGACGCTCAAGCTAAGGTTGACTCGAAGCTATGGCTAGAGGAACGGAAAGCCCGTAAGCAGACGAAAGAGCAAAAGAACGAGGCAGAAGTAGCAGAGCGGGTGTGAAGATGCATTGTACCTATGTCTATAATGTACGCAGAGGCTGTGCGTCCATTCACGGATACCGCATTCCTCAATTTGCTTGCTGTAGCATTTCTACTTCTGCACGATCCGTTCCCAGATCCATCGAGCGAGGAGTAGTGAGGTATAAACCATCCAGATCATCATCTGTACATTGGCTATGCATTGATCTCACGATAGAGGATGAACAACACTCACGCACCTTGCTGTAAGAGTTCATCAATAGCTTCCTGTACTAATCCAGCTCGTCTGTGAACCATCAGCATCTCATAAGCATCCGATGTTGCAAGGGAATGCCTTAACCCACTTTTGGAAGACTACCAATTTCCTTGTATACTGCAATAAAGCTCTTAACTTCGAGGGGACTGTACAACCACCGGTCGCGTCATCAGCTAAAAACTGATACCACGACCTGTGTGCGTACCTATGTTAGATTCCAGGTCCTCCAATAAATCTAGCACCAAAGATCTAACATTGACTAAATCACCTTCCAAAGCTCTTGATGCTGATGCCAGAATGGTTTCTAGTGCACTGTACAACGTAACAGTCTACCCATCAGCCATAAGACTGAAGAGATGTTGTGTCATGCGTACCTATGTTCATATGGTAATGA